>JAUPFT010000026.1:35403512-36603512 GCA_036936625.1 Parnassius smintheus behrii
CAACGAAATAATAATGATACTGAAGAATATAGAAATACTTTAATAAATCAAATAACTTACAGTCAATCTTCACTCCCATTGACGTTTAACAAAAAGTGTTCCGTAGCCGTAATATGTTTTCATAGTTGGTGTTGCTTGTAACCGTATTGTTTGTCTTTTTCTCTCATCATCGATATCGATGTCGCTTCTGTAAAGCGTACTATCTAGTTCTTTTTCTGCTTCTTGTAATGACGATCTTGTTAACCCTTTCACATGACACCATAAAGTGATTCAACTGTCTAAAGTTATACAATTTTAATCCTTAACCAATTTGTCAGCATTTAATAGCTTTTTGTGCCATCTTAAAAGGCCTTTTGATTCTCACACACTTGGTACAATGAAAAAGTAATTTTTCTCTTTCTCTATGGTTTGGACTATTTTAAATTGAATATTATGCTATAAAGAAAAAAAACCAGATATAAGATAACAGTAATAGTACTTCACAATAAGATAACTTAGTTAACTAATAAAATAGCTAATGGTACCCACTTACGATACGTCCATTAATCCAAATGGAGTGGTAATCGTCCAAAATCGTTCCGTGAATGGTAAAAACATATTCCATTTGGATGGACTTCATCCAGCTCTGGATTTCCAAATGGATTGAAGTCCATGTGTCTAGTCCAAATGGACGTCGTCCACGGCCGTCTGTCGATGTCAAAAACGTGCGCTACGCCAAATGGAAGCAGTCCGAATCGTCAGTGAATGGGCGAACCGGCGTCCATTTTTTGGACGTTGTTGCGTCAGTTAATGCTTTTGTATTGATGGTAGTACATGTGCTCTGTTTGTCAAGCACAAACTTTGTATTGGATTAAATATGTTTTTATTATGTAAACTATGAACTGTGTACTCGTTTGTCACCCAACAAACGAGTAGCGCATAGACTGAATTTATTCATTGAATAAGAATCTAAATGTAAACGCATTGTCACCCCTGTAGAACTATGTGGAGTGCCTCGTTTCCAGTAAAAATATTATACGGTTCTTTACACTCAGCATAAGAAACGCAGCAGATTTAAGCTGCTATTTTATGCTATTTTGTGAGATCGTGGTCCTTCTTCGTTCGAGCCGACCCATTTATGCTACATCCATAATATAGATGCAACGTTGCTGTACCACGTATAGTTATATTGAAAAATATCCTATATATGTCGATTTCTTTTGAGTCAGGGTGTTTTCATGCTGGTTTACCTTTCCGGTGATCCAGTTATGGAATACGGGTACGCGACCCCGGCTCCCCGAGCTACTGTTATTCTCATACCTTTCCTGCCGAGATAACAGTATCCTCACACCTACGCTCCTACCCCCAACCTTCCCTTTCCTTTTCCCAAAATGGTAGCTTCCTCTACCAACAATAGCATACCCAAGGAGGGTTGGTGTCAGGCAGGCGGCCGACTGTAAAACTTTTGCCAAATCCCATGCAGTAAACTTATGAATATTACGAGTTGTGGGATATATGACAGGGCTAGGGCGTACCCCGCAGGCGACGCGCAGGGGCAGCACCCGGCTCCTGTGGGAAGTGGGCAAGGGTTGTCGCACCTTACGGAGCGGGTGCGACATAAGAGGCGAGCCCGTAGAGAGAAGAATGTCAGAGTGAGGTTTGCAAGCTGGAATATAGGTACGATGACTGGAAGAGGAAGAGAGTTAGCAGATGTTTTGAAACGACGAAGAGTGAATGTTGCCTGTTGGCAGGAAACAAAATGGAAGGGCAATAAAGCAAGAGAGATTGGGGAAGGATACAAGTTTTATTACTGTGGAAGTGACGGGAAGCGAAATGGAGTAGGAGTTGTGTTAAATAGTGGAATGAAAGAACGAGTGACAGATGTGAAAAGAGTAAATGACAGAATGATAGTTGTTAAATTAATGATTGAAAACAAAGTAGTGAATATTGTTAGTGTGTATGCTCCGCAAACAGGCTGTGAAGAGAGTGTGAAAGAGAAGTTTTGGGAGGAATTTGATTGTATGATGATGGGAATACCTGAGAGTGAGGATGTTTATATGGGAGGAGATTTTAATGAACATGTAGGGAGAGTGAATGACGGGTATGAAAGAGTACACGGTGGATGGGGGTACGGAGTGCGCAACCGTGAGGGGGAAGTTCTTCTGCAAGCAGCATGTGCTTTCGACCTGGCTGTAGTAAACACGTGGTTCCAAAAACGAGATCAGCATCTTGTTACTTATAAAAGTGGCCACCACGCGACACAGATCGACTATCTTCTGTTAAGACGGAACCAAATCAAGAGTGTAAAAAACTGCAAAGTGCTTCCAGGTGAAGACTTAGTATCCCAGCACCGAATTCTGCTGGCTGACATCTGCTTATCTGTTCGCCTCAACAAACATAAGGATCGTCCCCCACCCAAAATAAAGTGGCATTTGTTGCATAAGGAGGAGTATGCAAGTGAATTTAGAGAGCTAGTTGTAAACAAGATGATAGAGATGGGCGATATGGAAGGAATGAGTGTGAATGAGTGCTGGAAGGAAATGGCTGATTGTATCCGAAGTGTGGCAAGGAAGGTGTTAGGAGAAACAAAAGGGAAGCGTATGATAGATAAGGATGGGTGGTGGTGGAGTGAAAGTATTAGAGAAGTTTTGAGAGAAAAGAAAAATATCTTTAAAGAATGGCAGAACGTAGAAGACCAGAATGAATCCATAAAAGAAAGTAAGAGAGGGGCGTATAAAGAATGTAAGAAGAGAGCGAAGAAGGAAGTTGCTATTTGTAGGGCAGAGGCGCAAGATAAATTATATCGGTCCCTTGAAAGCCCCGAAGGTCAAAAACGACTTTTTCAAATTGCAAGAGCGAGAGAAAGGAATGGAAGAGATGTTTCACATGTGAAATGTATAAAAGATGATTCTGGAAGGATTTTGACTGACGATGAAAGTATAAAGAAGCGATGGAAGGAGTATTTTGAGAAATTGATGAATGAGGAGAATGAATGGAATGGTATGCTTGAAAACCCACCAGTGAATATGGGCTTAGTGAGAGAAATTAGTGTGGAAGAAGTAAAAATGGCTGTTAGGAATATGAAGAATGGGAAGGCAGTCGGCCCAGATGGAATACCAGTAGAAGTGTGGAAGTTGCTGAGTGCGGATGGATGGAAGTGGTTGAGTTTATTTTTCGGTAAATTGTTGCAGGAAGAACAAATACCTGAGGAATGGTGCAGTAGTATACTGGTCCCCATTTTTAAAAACAAAGGAGACGTTCAAAACTGCAGCAGTTACCGGGGAATAAAACTCATGTCACATACGATGAAAGTCTGGGAAAGAATAATAGAGAGAAGAATGAGAAAAGAGTGTGAGATAACACAAAACCAGTTCGGATTCATGCCCGGTCGAGGTACGACAGATGCCATTTTCGCATTACGCCAATTGTGCGAAAAGTACAAGCGCGTGCATAAAAATCTGCACATGGTTTTTGTCGACCTTGAAAAGGCGTACGATCGGGTTCCCCGTGAGGTTTTGTGGTGGGCGTTAAAGATGAAAGGTATGCCTGGGAAGTATGTGAGGTTAGTCCGTGCTATGTACAGAGCATCCCGTACATGTGTACGATCTGCCGCGGGAACTACGGGCAGTATCGATGTGGCGGTAGGGCTGCACCAAGGGTCGGCATTGAGCCCTTACCTCTTCCTACTGATTATGGACGCTTTGACGTCGGACCTGCAGGATGAGGCACCCTGGTGCATGCTCTTTGCCGATGACATCGTGCTTGTCGGGGAAGAAGGCATCGAGGTACAGAGCAGACTGACGGGGTGGCAACAGAGGCTGGAAAGTGTTGGCTTGAAGATCAGCAGATCCAAAACCGAATATCTGTGCTGTGATTTCGGCGGTCTTTCCAGTCCTGTACCCATGTCGTTGGATGGCGCTATACTGCCTACCTGCTCAGATTTCAAGTACCTCGGTTCCCTCATTCAAGGCAACGGCGGAATAGATAGAGCTGTGCAGCATAGGATTAACGCAGGGTGGATGAAATGGCGACAGGTCACAGCCACAACGTGCGATTCCCGAATGCCAATAAGGCTGAAGGGGAAAATTTACAAATCGATCATCCGACCTGTCGTCATGTATGGAAGTGAATGCTGGGCCGTCAAGAAGAAGGATGAAAATAGACTGCATGCGAATGAAATGAGAATGTTACGATGGATGTGTGGTGTGACAAGGATGGATAAGATAAGGAATGAGTATATAAGAGGAAGCCTGAAAGTAGCGCCAGTGGTAGAAAAGGTGAGAGGAAGCGGATTGGCATGGTTTGGGCATGTGATGCGGAGGAATGAAAGTCATGTCACAAAACGAGTGTTGAATATGAATGTGGAGGGACACACGGGCAGAGGAAGGCCGAATAAAAGATGGATCGATTGTGTGAAGAGTGATATGAGAATGAAAGGAGTAAGTATGGAAATGACGGCTGATAGAGAGGAATGGAACAAGAAGGTTTACTGCGCCGACACCAGATAATGGGAAATGGTTTAGAGAATGATGATGATATGTCGATTTCTTTCATTTCATCCTCAGTCAATGATATTGCTCCACCATAATATATACCATATCTGGAACTGGAGTGACAAACTAGTACACAGACCACCTGGTGGTGAGTGCTGTGGCCCATAGACATATACATGTATCCTCAATTGAGAATCAAAATATAGATACGTTGTCATCTTTGAAGACTACGATGGATTGTCACGTTTAGGTTTTTTGTTTTTTTTAATGAAATACACGCAGCTGCTGCCACCGGTAAAGTATTATTATCCATATTATTATTTATTTCCATTCCATACGACTGCCAAGTCCAAATAGAAGTATCGTCAATGGTCCCATATCTGGATACATTTTTATTTGGAGTGCATCCATTTGGAAGTCTACTAAATGGACGTATCGTCAGTGGTTACCTTAACTCTTTTGGTTTTTCCGTACCGTACCTTAGGTGACGTACAAGTATGACGACGAAAGCTAATGACTAGAAAACGACACGCGTACGCGCTTGCCAGGAGTTACCTATTAACTAAACGCAATAACAAAATAAACAGCATGCTCGTTCTCGTACCATTGAGAAAGGTTTTTTTCATAAGATAAGGTGACAAACGAGCACACAGTCCACTTGACGGTAAGTGGTTGCTGCGGACCAAAGACATCTACGTCTATCCTCGATTACGAATCAAAATGCAGATACGTTGTCACCCGTGAGGAATAAAATGGAATGCCTCGTTTCCAGTAAAAAGGGTCTCCGGTTCTCTACACTCACCATACGAATCGCAGAATCATTAACACTCCATTACTCGCGCCCCTGTTTGGGACGCGAGTGCTCGCGCGCTCTACATATGTAGAACTGTTTGTGTAAAGATTTTACAGGAACAATAAACAAATATAAAAATACTTCAATATCATATGAAAACAAACTTTAATAAGAAACTAAAATAGGCGAAACATAACTGTTACCATTTATTAGGCACTTAATATCAGACTTCTTGTGAATTTTAAGAAAAATCAATGATTTTTTGGCATCAAACCTTCTCAGTCTCCTTTTTTTACTCGCTCATATCTTCCACACAGTCTTTATCATTTTTACAACAGACAAGGCATTGAAGAACTTGATGTTGAGGACGAATCCATTTTTTACAGGTGTCACATTGTTTTCTAGTGGACTTATTGCGCGCACTGCCACAAAAGGAACATTTCCCGACTCGACTAGTGTTGGGGAGTTCTGCTGGGCATGGTTGTAATTCCGATGGCTCTTTCATACCCAAAAGCATTTTCCCTTTCATTTTCAATGATTTTGGAATACTTTCAATATTTATTCTGCGTTGTATGCATGGCGGGACTAGGTGTAAACCAAGTTCATATAAAAAAATTCTTCCTGGCCTCATTTCTGTAGTCCTTGTTTATTGTATGCACAATATAACCGTTTATAGCACTTATATTAATTAAATTTAAAAAAAAGGTAAGGCCATCGTCTAGAGTTTTTGGAGACATCATAAATACTACAAATTTTGTCTACAATGTCCACGCCATATTTGGTATTGTTGTAAAAAGTTATTATTTCCAGCTTACGTTTCTCTGCTGTTTGTAAAGCTATATGATCATCATAGTGCATAGTTGAGTATATAAGCACCACTTTGAGTATATAAGCACCTTTTTGATTTTGGCATGTAAAATACTAAAGTACCTTGTTTTTGAAAGCCCAAAATTGAACTCGTTTCGCTTCTATTTCTTGTGATTTTGAATTCTTTGGGAATTTGTGGCTTATTTTTCTTCACAGTGCCTACGACAGTAATTTTGCTAGCTAGAACTCTTCTAAGCATTGAGGTATATTCGTGAATCAATTGTGCATTGTGACGTTACAACCTAAACCATCCAATGGGGTAAGCATTCGTTGCACAATGTCCATAGCTTTATTTGATTGTGCATAAGGACCATCTGGTTGAGCACCTGCGTATATTTCCTGGTAGGCATAAGGTACCTTTCTATCCGTTAGTAAAAATATGTTTATCCCATACTTTTCTGGTTGCTTCATAAGTAATAACTTCTTCCAACCATTTCAAAATATATGCCATTATTGTGCGAAATATAGTTACTTCGGTTAAAAATATTATTATCAAACAAAAAAATTAATAATAACAATATTTATACATAATATAAACACTTACATAAAATAAAAACGATAGGTAAACTTCCGACAAAAATGACACGCGAGTGCTCGCGCGCTCTACTATTGTAGAATTTTAGTTTTGGCGCGAAATTTCTAACAAGTGCGATCACGCAGTTTTCCGAAAGGGTACTAATTGTGATCACCAGCTAGTAATAGAGGAATACTATGAGTGTGTGCGTTAGACACCCACAATTAATGCTAAAATCCCACGAAATGCATGCCTGTCTACAATAGTAGAACGCGCGACTAATGGAGTGTTAAGCTACTATTTTATTATTCTGTATTAAAATGTACCTTATATAATATTGTTTGGCGGAGAAAGAGAGATTTAATTCTTTATTCCACTTTTTTACTTTAGAAAGTTGTATCCTTTATTTGCTTTATTATTGTCAAATTTTTTGCTACCAGAGACAAAAAATTAAGGTTTGATTCGAAAAAATCGATAGATTTCGAATGCTACAAAAATGGAATAATATTTTTTAAATAGTTTATTAATTTAAGAGGTAAAAGCAGTTAAATAATAGTTTTAGTATATGAAGTTACCACTAAAAAACTCGATTTTATCTACAGTATTTTATCATTCAACTTATGCGATTCATATTCAAGAAAGTTGAGGATTTACACGATGCAGAATATTTTCCCCAACAGCCGAACTAACAAAACAACACATATGTATCTTGACCAGATAAAAAATAAATTCGAGGATGACGTCAGTGGTCTCTTCAAACATTGTAAAATTTCACCAATACATGTTTATGTTTTTTTTTCCTTTTTATAGTATCTTCAATACAATATTACGCTATATCATCTTATAAAATTGTAAAATCTTGATAGCTTAAATATAAACCTTAGAGTTCTTTTAATACTATCACTACAAATATTTGTAATGCTTGTTCATGTGATAAATACATGAAAAAAATCTATATACAATTGATGTTAAAATGTACATGTTTATTCTCAATTATTTACAAGTACCCGGTTGACCGAGCTTTGCTCGGTATTTTTCGCTCGGTTTTTTTTTTAATTCGTGTGTTTTGGAAATTACATTTAGATACAAATTACATACTGATGAAATACGAATAATATTTTTGATATTAGCGACATAATAGAAAAAACTGAACGGGTTATTTGAATAAAAAATCATGAGTGCAATTAGTTTAATTTAAATTTTCGTATTTTTAAAAAATACTAAAAGAAGAGCTCGAGAAAATAGAATTTCTTTAAAAAGAAAGGAACTTGAAAAAAAAATAAAAAAGTCGGTCGGTCGATCTGGGCTCAAACCATGGTATTACGATTTTGTGACCGCCCAATATACCAATTAAGCTATTTGTAATCATTAATAAACTGTCAAAATTTACCTTCTTATTCTAACGATACTGTAGCAGTTTTTCATTGCCTAAAACACGGACAAAAAGACATTTTCTAAAAATAAATCCTAGCTAGATCGATTTATTGCCACCGAAACTCCCTGCATACAAAATTTTATGAAAATCATTGGAGCCGTTTCCGAGATTCCGATTATATATATATATATATATATATATATATATATATATATATATATATATATATATATATATATATATATATAAGAATTATTTATTATTATATAAGATTAAGATATTATTATTATATAAGAATTGCTCGTTTAAAGGTATAGGATAGGTAGCAAGCAATATTCCTTATACTATCAAAATTGCAGAGGTTTCCGAACAAAATTACATACACTATGACATGAACATTCTAAACAGTAATTATGATATCACCATACTCGCCGAGACTTGACTGATATCGGCAATTAGCAACAATGAGTTTATCGGTCAACGCTATATTGTGTACAGGTGCAACCGTGATCGTTTCAGTATCGTATAAACTAGATGGCGGTGGTGTCTTAATTGCGGTATTGCGTATACTGAGATCATCTGAGTTAAATGTGTCTCGTGTAAATGTTTCATTGCATAATCTAATCGAACATGTCATCATCGAAGTTCTTAGTAAGCAATCCTCAAAGCGCCATGTCTTCAGTGCTTTTACATACCCCCCAAAATACCCTTTACCGTAAATGAACTTCACTTTATAACTTTACAAGAGATACTGTGTGATCTATATGTGGATTGTTTCTATATTTTGGGTGACTATAGTCTCCCAGATGTAACATTGACACGAGGAACCACAGACGCCTTAGTGGGATGGGCTCATCCGTTATCTTTAACTAATTATATAATTTAATATCATTTCTAGATGCTGCACAATACAACTACGTAGTGAATACTAAAAAAAAAATCTTGATTTATGCATATGCGTAATATATGCGTCATTGAGCATAGTGCTTAGGTCCTCCAGCGATTCTGCTATAAGGACTATATCGACAGCAAATCGAAGGCGAGTGACGTACGCTCCATTAGTGCTAATACCGTATCCTTTCCAGTCCAGTAGCTTGAAAACGTCTTCCAATGCAGCGGTGAAGAGTTTGGGGATATAACGTCATCCTGTCTTACACCTCTCTGCAGTTGGATAGGTTTCGAACTCTGGTTCTGTACTCGGATAGCCATCGTAGCCTTACTGTAAAAACACTTCAGCACTTCGATATACCGATAGTCAATTTGGTACCGCAGAAGGGACTATAGCACCGCCCAAATTTCAACGTAATCAAAGGCTATCTCATAGTCCACAAATGCCACCCAAAATGGCAGATTGTACTCATCGGTCTTCTGTACAATCTGCCGCAGAGTATGTATGTGGTCTATGGTACTGAAGCTTTTTCAGAAACCGGCTTGTTCAGGAGGCTGGAAGTCGTCGAGCCTGCATGAGAGATGATTCGTAATGACTCTCGAATCTAGCATGTAGACGCGGCTCAGAAAGGAAATCGGTCTGTAATTCTTCAAGAGAGCGTTGTCGCTTTTCTCGGAGAACAAGACCACCGCACTTCTGCTCCACGCCTCCGGAGTAGTGCCACCATGGAGGACGGTGTACCGTCTTATGAACACTGTATTTAATTAATTTATTTATTTATTGTTAAGTCGACAAATTAAGGTTGCAATAAATGAAGACACGTGTCCTGTAAACGGTGAATAAGTTCCTACCAGATCTCGATACTTTCACTCGCGTTGGATAAATAAAACACGGAAGTACGATATTGAGATAATCAAATTTAATAAATTAAAGTAGACCCTATGTTAAATTACAATAATAGTATGCTAGCACGCTGTAACTTACTACTAGCGCCATCTAGATACGGCGGATGAAAACATTTTGACAAATATTAAATTACACTATGAATTTTGGTTCAACATCCCGCCCACCAAGAACGTATCTGCGTTCTTTCTACTACCGCCCACCATGAGGTCAAGGGGGTACATACAATAATCAAAATACAGGATAAAAGGTAAAGTATCTAAAAGTAATAAGTTGAGAAGAATAGGGTCAATCAAAATATACATAGGTTACAGACAGATAGTATCAGTTTGTTACTGGTAAAACACAAATTTTCGACGTTGGTCTCTTTATTTGAGACCCATTGCATTTAAGTGTGACAACTCGAGTAATATTGTCCAAGCCAGGATGCTTGGCAATCACCCTGCCCAGTAACCATCGCGCTGGTGGAAGATTATCTTCCTTCACTAGTACAACGTCCCCAATGTTAGGTTCCGGGTTAATATTTGACCACTTGTATCTTTGAAGGCAATGCACAAGATACTCCGACGACCACCTTCGCCAAAAATCCTGCACCATTCTTTGCGTCAACTGCCACCTTCTCAATGTACTAACGTTGCTATGCTCGTAATTACGTTCCGGTACTACCACTAAGGGCTCACCAACTAAGAAATGCGCAGGTGTTAAAGGTGCAGAGTCCATGTTATCAGAAGAGAGCATCGATAGAGGCCTTGAGTTAAGGCACGCCTCTATTTGACATAAAACTGTTGCTAACTCTTCAAACGTGAGAGTGGAATTGCCTACAACTCGTTTTAAGTGGAATTTAGTTGATTTTATTCCGGCTTCCCATAAACCTCCGAAATTTGGTGCATGTGGGGGGATAAAATGCCATTGAGTACTCTGGTTACTCAACCACTCTTTGATTTCAACGGCGACGGACGACTGTTCAGCGGTGACAAGCTTACAAAGTTCTTTGGAGGCTCCGACGAAATTAGTCCCGTTGTCACTCCAAATTTCACTTACGTGACCTCGTCGGGCAACAATCCTCTTAAACGCAGCTATGAAGCTCTCGGCTGTGAGATCGCTGATGACCTCTAAATGAATAGCCTTTGTAACCATGCAGATGAAGAGGCCTATGTAGCCCTTGTACGATTTGTTTCCACGTCCCTTGGATACTCGAATGTTGATGGGTCCAGCAAAATCCACTCCGCTGCGTAGAAATGGTCTTGCTGGCGTAACCCTGCATGCTGGCAATTGGCCCATGAATTGGGTTTTTATTGCAGCTGCTTGACGGACACAAGTAACACATTTGCGCACATATCCTTTGACAGCACTCTTTGCTGAGAGTATCCAGTATTTTGTGCGCAAATGGTTCAGCATAAGAGATGGACCGCCATGCATGGTTCTTTTGTGAGCTTCGTCAATGACTAAGTCTGTGAAGTGACTTCGGTGGGGAAGTATAATGGGATGTTTAATATCTTCGGAGAGACTCGAGTGTTGGATTCTGCCTCCTACCCTCATTATTCCCTTGCTATCCAGAAAAGGGCTCAATGGTTTCAGTTTGTCCTTGTGGTCTGCGAGATATGTGGCTTGACAATGCTTAATACAAGCTTCTAGTGCATCATTGATTTCGTAGCTAGACAGGTGAGTTACAAATTTGTTAGACCTTTTGTATCTGATAAATCGTCGACAATAAGCTATAACGCGAACTAATTTTCGCAGGGAAGAAAACCTTGTCAAGAAGGAAGAATCTGAAATTGCACCAGCGTCGGTGACTACGTGGGCCTTTAGCTTTCGTTGCTCTAAGTCAGTTGATATGGACTTCGGTCTTGGATAAGTGATTAATGGGTTCTTTAGCCACGATGGACCCTGAAGCCACATGTCGGTTTGATCAAGTTCAGAAGGAGTGCATCCCCGAGAAGCTATATCGGCTGGATTTTGAGCCGATTGAACATGAGCCCATTGATCACTATCCAACCTTGATAGGATCTCTGATGTTCGGTTTCCGATGAAAGTTGTCCAGCGACTGGGGTGGCTACTAAGCCACGATAACACCACAGTAGAGTCTGTCCATCCGTGTATGTTGGTTTGGCTAATGCGCAGTACGTTTGCAACTTCTGTGATTAATTTGGCCAGGAGAACAGCGCCCATTAACTCCAGTCTGGGAATAGAAACCTGCATGGTTGGAGCAACTTTAGTTTTTGCAGCAATCAAATTAACATGAATATTATCATTTGCATCCATAGCCCGTAAGTAAACTACGGCTGCATAGGCAGTGTTTGATGCGTCGCAAAAACCTTGAAGCTCCGCGCTTGAATCATTAATTTTAGTTTCAACCCATCTTGGAATGCGTAACTTAGTGATGTAAACCAACTCCGCCTGGTAAGTATTCCATTCATCTAGTAATTCTTCTGGTAGTTCCTCGTCCCATCCTATACCGGCTAGCCACAACTTTTGTATCAGGACCTTGGCCGTAATAACGCAAGGTGCTGCCCAACCTAAGGAGTCGAATAAGCGTGAGATGTTTGAGACTACCCTCCTTTTTGTAATAGGTTCCTGAATTTTAGGTATTTGCACAGAGTACTTGAAAGAATCAGATTCCTTGTCCCACGAAAGTCCTAACACCTTTACTGTGTCGTCCATTCGTATGTCTCTCTTTTCCTCCTGATTTTCCTTTTTATCCATCACTATTGCTGCTAACTCCTTATTGTTGGTTATCCATTTTTGCAACTCAAAACCTCCTCTACTCAACAACGTGGTCATATTCTCAAATATTCTTTTTCCTTCTTCTACTGTCTGACATCCTGTTATTAAATCATCAACGTAATAATCTGTCTTTATTTTTTCAGCTATATCAGGATACTGCGTTCCGTCATATACTGCGAGCTGCTGCAGAGTCTTCACTGCGAGGTAAGGAGCTGAAGCAGTACCAAAGGTAACTCTATCTAATACATATTCTTTGATTTCAGACCCTGGTTCGTCTCTCCAAACGAGCCTCTGGAATTCTGCATCTTGCTTGGCAACGCGTACCTGGCGATACATTTTAACAACATCTGCGCTCAGGCAGATCGGGTGCATACGCCACCTCATGACAATGTGACGTAAATCTTGTTGAAGAGTTGGTCCGACCATTAGGGTGTCATTAAGCGACACTCCATTTGTTCCCTTGCAGGAAGCGTCGAACACGACCCTGATCTTTGTTGTCGATTTATCTTCGCGTATCACTGCATGATGAGGTAAATAAACAGAGTCACGTCTGTTATAGTCGTCTTCAGGTATACATTTCATGTGTCCAAGATTTAAATATTCATGAATTACTTCGGTATACCTAGACTTCATCACAGGATTTTTTTTGAATCGTTGTTCAAGTAGATGGAATCTTTTAAGAGCAATGTCTCTGGAATTGCCGTATTTACATTGTGGATCCTCATCTCGAAAAGGAAGCTTTACGACATACCTCCCGGTTGAGTCTCTTTGTGTTGTTTGCTCATAAAATTTTTCACAACGTAATTCTTCTTGTGACAGTATTTTGTCATCAAACGAATCAGCTTCCAGCTGCCAGAATTTTTTAAGCAACTCGTTGTCTTCTATATGAGAGTGCATATTTATGATCCTGTTATGATAACAAGGTGTGGATGGAGTTTGATCTCCACTAAGCTGCTGGTGTGTAGGACCTGAAATAATCCATCCTAAGGCAGTGTTTTGAGCTGTAGGTGTGCCATTAGGACCTCTGATTAAGCCATCTCTCATCACCTGTCCATAGACATCAGCCCCAAGCAGAATGTCTATGTTGTTTGGCTTATTAAATTGTGGATCGGCTAGAGCAATATCCGCTAGCTCCGGCCAATCGATTGGCGCTATCTTCTTACACGGAAGGAGGCTAGTTATAGTCCCTAGTACGTGAGCCTGTACTGAGATACAAAAACTGGGATTGTGGCGAGATTGAATGCTTATTTTGACCATATGTTTAGAGGCTAAAATGCTCTTATCTCCACCTAGTCCAGACACTTCACTTCTGTGAGGTATTTTTCTTAACCCTAGCAGTTGCACTATATTTTCTGTTACAAATGATGCCTGTGAGCCCTGATCTAACAGAGCCCTTATCAGGCATGCCTCGCCACTTCTTGTTTGAACATTAACAAGAGCGGTTGCTAACAGAATTTGATTGGTTGCAATTTGTTTTGAAAAATGTGCTGTTATGGTTGAAGCGTTTTTTGGACTTTCTAATGATGTCTTAATTTCAGACACCTTGGCATTGACTTCTACTGCAAGATCTGGTTTGGAACATCCACTACTTTGAGATTCTGAGGTAAGCTTAGGGTGCAGCAAAGAGTGGTGCTTATGTTTGCATATGCGACATTTATTGTTAGAACGACAAATACTGGCAGAGTGATTGCGGCCTAAACAGTTAAAGCAGAGTCTATTGGTTTGAACAAAATTATGTCGATTTTCATAATCAATTTTACAAAATTCCTTACAGTTAGCGATTTTGTGGTCATCCTTCTTACAATATGAACAACTTTGTTTTCTAATAGCATTGGTGTTGGTAAAAGCGTGCAATACCTTGGTCTTGTGGGTTGAAACATTTGATTTGGTCTTTTGCTTAGTATCTAAAAACTCTAGAGACCTGAAACGAGATTCCAAATACTCACGCAATTGGCTCAACGTGGGTAATTCGTCCGTGCTGCTAATTTTTACTTCCCAACCTTTACGGGATTCGGTATCTAATTTTGAGCAAATTACGTAAATAACTATAGCATCCCAAGTGTCTACATTTATGTTTAAAGTTTTTAAACCGTTCAATGTTTCATTCATTACATCTAAAATATCTTTTGTTGCACTACAAGATTCGATTACAATGTTAGGTAAATTCATAAAACGTCTCAGTAAACAGTTTACCAAGTACTTCTTATTATTATGTCTACTGTTTAAGATTGACCAAGACTCCATGTAATTAGCTGCTGCAACTGGAATATGTCGCAGTAGTTGGTCTGCTTCACCGGTAAGATGGGCCTTAAGATAGTACATTTTCTGAGCATTATCAAGTGATGAATTATTATGAACTAATGACACATATAAATCTTTAAAGGTTATCCATTCCGAATATGCACCAGAAAAATTGGGAATGGAAATTTTTGGCAATTTTACATTGTTATCTATATTTTGAGAGATGTTAGAAGTAGCTGAAGAACTAGGTGTTGGTTTTACGGAGGCCAAAAATTCCTTTAATTCTGATTTATAATTAATATATGTTTCCTCAATTACTTCGTACATGTCATGTGTAAAATATTTGTTTTCGAGTAAAGCGTCCGTTGCTTCTGCCGTTAATTTTCTATGTGTATCATTAACTATGTTCCATTGAGCTTCCAGCGTTTCTAATCTAGTTTGCAAGTACGATTCTTTTAATAATCTGTCTTTAGGAGACTTTTTAAAATTTTCATAAGCCTTTTCTATAATTGCTTTTGAACCAAGCTGATTCTTAATTAACGATGCCATTATATATATTGGTAAAATTTAAACACACACAATTACAAATGGAATTTTTCTATGTCTAAGATAAAAATTTTTACAAGTGTTTGAAACTTGGTATATTCGAAAGAATCGGGCGTAGGTTCCCCGTTCGTTCACTTTTAGCAAAATGATTATAAGTTAATATTTAAGTATGAAAAAATTTTAAAAGTCTACTCTTATTCAAAATTATTGTACAAAATGGAAGCTAAATGAAATTTTATAAGTTCAAAACAAAAAATTTTACAAGTGTTTGACACTTGTGTACGGACAAATCGGACATAGGTTCCCCGTTCGTCCACTTTTTTCAAAACTATTCTAAGTTAATATACCATGCAAAACTTTTACAAGTTCACTTTTATTACTATGTAAATTAAATCTTAAATATTCTAAGTCCAAAATTTCCATTAAAAGGATTTTAAATTTTCAACTTGTTGCACTGATGTCAAAACACAAAATTGTACTCACAGTTTTATCTTCAAACCATTGATTCCACTTTAGTTCTGCAGTTGATCACCTTCGCTGTTGTCTTCGATTTGTGACGTCACTGGTCGTAGTTTGTGACGTTAACGATTACGTCACTGCTGTGCCGTCACGATGCGATTGAATGAGATGTTATGATGACATCACATCCTGTTGACTGCCTTGGATTTCTCTGCCTTCCTCCGTCGCTGTTGCTCCTCGGTTGGTGGCTGCAGACTTCGTGCTTGCTTCTGGCACTACACCACACTTAACCAACTGGTGAAACGACCTAGTGCAGTCGTTCACCAGTACGCACCTTCAGAGGCGGTCCACCTCTGGTTTCTAGTGCGAATTCGCGAAAGGACGGATGGTTCACTTAGATCCGAATTCGAAGGACCATGAATAAGTTCCTACCAGATCTCGATACTTTCACTCGCGTTGGATAAATAAAACACGGAAGTACGATATTGAGATAATCAAATTTAATAAATTAAAGTAGACCCTATGTTAAATTACAATAATAGTATGCTGTAACTTACTACTAGCGCCATCTAGATACGGCGGATGAAAACATTTTGACAAATATTAAATTACACTATGAATTTTGGTTCAACAAACGGGGATATATTTGCGACTATTTTAAACAAACATATTATACATACATATAGCTGTTATACTTAAGTTTACACTTTTTTATTATTTACCATGCTCAAATTACACCTTAATAATCAATATTATTGATTATTAAGGTGTTTCTTTCTGTTACATCTTTGATGAACGATCATTTATTATTTATTTATTTTTAATCTTCTTTTTATTTTCTAAAAAATCTAATCTAAAAAATCATAAATTTCATTGCTACTTTGCTTTGTCTTCCTCATAGTGCCAAATATTTTATGTGAAGTATAGGCGTAGTGTATGTACAACACACCATTTATATTGATATTTATAGAGTATGTGTGTGTTAACTGTGTTCGTTAGCACTACTATTTAGCCCACTGGCTAATTACTATTAGTCTATAAGTTGTAGTTACGCGTAATTCGAGGTTCACACACTGACGCGTCAGTCAAGTCACAAGATTCCAACTGAAAACCAGCGCTGCTTCTGCAGCATTATGCTGAGTTGGAGACCTATTTGATGTCACATTTTATCTTTAATTTTTTTTTTTATTATTTTGATTGCTTTTTTGTTTCATTGTTAATTAACATCATGCATGTTCCGCTTATTAACAATTTTTAATGCGTAAGCAGTCTTACACCTGCGCATGCATATTTTTTGCCCCTTGTGTTATATAATATTAAGTTTCTTACATTGTGCGTAAATTGTGATTATCAAAAAAATCTTTCTTTCTTTCTTTCTTATTCACACTTGAGTGTGGCTCCAACGATGATGTGTACAAGTGCCCAATGAACCTCTCAATCTCGCTCAAAATCTTAGGTGTCCCGGAAACGATGCTGCCACACTCAATTTTCAGCTTTGACAGTTGGCTCTTTTTGGCAGACAGATCACTTGCAAAGGCTTTGGAGCCCTGGTTCCACTCAATCGCTTCTTCAACACAAGCAGTATTAAAGTTGCGTAAGTCCCGCCGCACACATTTGGAAATCTGTCTGTTCAGATGCCTTTATGCAGTCAAATCTGGTGATGATTGGAGCGTCATCTACCGTCTAACAGCCATGAGGTTAAGAGGGTGATTGGCGAGTTTTTGTGTCCTTCTGCGGCAGGTCTTGCGTAACTTTGCTCCGACCACATGGACAGTTTACACGAACTTGTCATTCATATCGTCCACTACATTGCAATCTTCTAGGCATTGAAAGCGGTTTTGTAACTCGATCTGAAAGATTTCGGGATTTTGGATTAGAGCACGAGGGGGACGGAACGTTGACTGCATTAGAAGAGACCTCTTCAACTTAATGTTTAGGTTCTGTGTACCTCTAACTATTCGGTGATCGCTGCCAGTTTTCACCCTTGCGATGACTGAGACATCACTGAACAGTTGCCCTCTAGTCGTCATAATGAAGTCAATCTCACTTTTTGTCGAACCATCGGGGCTTGCCCAGGTCCACTTTCTGTTGGGCCGCTTATGGAAGAAACAGTAAATCATAAAGAGTCCCTCTTTCTCCATGAAGTCGGCCAGCTGCTGGCCCCTTGGGTTCCATTGCCCTATCCCAAATTTCCCTAACTTCAGCTCACCGTTCTTTCTTGTGCCTAGTTTTGCGTTGAAGTCCCTTTAACACCGTATAGTGAATTTTGGAGGAGTGTATGGCTCTAGAAATACCCTCATACGTTTCCTCCGCCTTCTTATCGGGATATTCCGACGTTGGTGCGTAAATCTGTATGACCTTCAGCGAATACCGTTTAGTGATTCTGGGTATAAGGTACGCAACCCTTGTCGACACACTCCCAATCTTTACAACGTTGTTAACGAAAGACTTGTGGATGATAAATCTAACACCTCCTTGGGACATGGTCGCCCTTTCGGTGATAGAACGAGTTGCCAGACTCAAGAATCACCGTGTCCTCCCCCTCTCTTCGGACCTCGGATAATCCTATAGTATTCCAGCGCAACGTGTTTATCTCTTTTTCCAGATCCAGGATCTTCTCGTCAGTGCTCAAGGTGCGAGCGTTATATGTTACTAGGTCGAGTCGTTATAGGTGGCAACCGAACCTCCACTGGAGATTTTTAGCACCCCCTGCTCCGCCGTTAACATGGTCACCACCGTAACCAGGAATAGCGGGACCACTGGGGCCTGGGGCCATTTCTTAATTGCTCTCATCATGGGGGGTGTATTATCATAGGTGCCACGCTTGGAAAGCCGGTCAACAACAGTTGCTGCTATCAGGAAGATGCTGCTGCCCATCTACTGCCTGTTGCTCTGTCACCTTTTACGACACACATGGCAAGATTTGGGTAAGTGGATATTCTGAACTGCCACTACACGGCTACTATCTGCTAAGTATCCTATCATTCAAGTCATTTCTAGTGGTAAAGGGCTTACCCCTATATCCTTAGCTATCCAACAGCCAATGGCAGGGCTCAGCAGTGAGGCCGTATGGAAGGAGAAGAAGCTCCATGAGAGGTACTACAGGGCTCTACATGAGCCCTTCGTGGATACAATCGCCTCCCTCAACTGTAGCCAACCTTGTCTGTGACTCCTCTAATATATGGCTCCTCTGACAGCAGGCACACGCTCGACTGTAGCCGGCTTCACTCGGTCACTGTGACGGAGGCGCGGGATCCGAAGCTTGTTGTCTTGCAACACTTGCTTGAAATGCTGCAGCTTGGCGGCCAGATGTTTTCTGTCACAGATTCCTCGTGCTCTCTGAAACAAAGATTTACCCACGGTAGCTAACTGTGAAGGATGATGATGAGATTCACCATTAAAATATCGGTTGGTATGGGTCTTTTTTCCTATACACAGTGTATGTGTATATTAAACCCAAACTCAAGCATACCACTGGTCACGGGGTGGCCGTGACCATTGTTGGTGTAAAGCACCCGAAACGTCAGGAATTAAAAATAAGTAAAATCAGTTAAATAAACGCGATAGAATCCGTAAATGTAGTTTTATTCAATGTGTAGTGTTCGCGTAAATTTAAGAAATCATCACTTTGCCACTTTTTTTAAATTTAACTCAGCCGTGCACCAGCTTGAGCACTTCTCAGTTAGCAGAGTTGGATTTCGCTCTTGGTAAAATAGAAACAATTTACGGTGAATTCGACGTATTACAGACATAGTTGGTGCTGATATCGGAGGACATTGCCGCCGCATTCTCAGAGCGAGAGCAGTTCGAAGCGCAATACTACGCGCAAGTATCCCGAGCTCGCGCGCAAATCTCGAAGTTGACATTTGCCGCGGTGTCCACTGCGACCCTCAGTGATGACAGTACCCGTACAGTCGTTTTTGGCTGCAAGCACGACTTCGTCAGACTACCAAAGATAGACTAGCCTCGTTTCGACGAAGACTATCAGCACGGGCTCGAGTTTAAAGATACGTACATTTATCTTATTCACAATAATAGCAGCATACAGGACATTAACAAATTTCATTAAATGTCATTACCTCCGTACTGTCTTGGCAGGCAGTGCATCATTAATTATAAAAAAGCCTTGACTTTAAAGCCACTAATTATTTCATTGCTTGGGAAATACTGTGCGAGAGGTATGATAATCGAGTTTATTGGTGAATAATCATTTCCAGGCTCTTTCTAAATTTAAGAAGATACAATGTAGTAGTTGGCTGCGTAATATGGTAGATGCTACAAATAAAAATTTAAGGGCGCTTAAAGCTTATGGTCAACCTACAGAATACTGGGACATAATTATTAAATACATAATTTCCAAATAACTGGACTCTGTAACTATAGTCGTCAATGGGAAGAATTAAAAACAATTTACCTAAATTACCAAATCTAGAACAATTTATTTAATTTTTAACTGACAGAGCTGATTTTAGGTAGTAATTAAAACCATTTTTATAAACCTTTCACGTATTTTTCTAACAATTTTACTCAATCTTAAATCATGCATTAAAAAGGGCTTCTGATAGCGAGGTTTGCATGAATTGCCTTCGTTCAGGTCATACATATAAGTCTTGCAAACTTTCTTGTTGTAAATACTGCAAATACAAACACAATATCCTCTTACATAGGGAGATAGTAAACACAAAACCAACAGTAGATATTGTGGTATTTTCTACAAACATAATTTCTTTCCCTTCAAATTCTTCTTACAATACCCAGGCTTTTTCTTTGCTTTCCACAGCATTGGTTTAGGTGTCTTCATACCACACGAATTTTCCTCGCTAACGGCAGTACTTCAAACTTCATCACCCTCGACCAGAAAAGCTCGGCTTGGTAAGGCGCAACATTAGCTCCACAACCTCAGATATTAGTAGTCAGACTTCAAGTACCTCAGAGACCTGTATTATTTATTTAATCTTCATTATACACCTTATATACTAAGGGATATAAAGGGCGGACTTAATTCCTTATGGCATTCTCTGCCAGTCAACCCTGGATGATTTGAAAAACTGTGGCAGGTGTAATCAATCACTTCATAAATAAATAATAAGGATATAAAACAAAATAAAATGCAACTGAATACAATAGATAGATAGTAAAATATACATACTTACTTAATATACCATCATCATCATCATCATCATCATCACTACAGCCCTTCACAAGTCCACTGCTAAACATAGGCCTCCCCCAAGTAATGCCACAAAGCACGGTCCTGAGCCACCTGCATCCATCGACTTCCTGTATATCTTACCAGGTCGTAACTCCATCTAGTGGGGGGTCGCCCTACACTTTGCCTACCGGTACGAGGCTGCTACTCGAGTGATTGAGCTGATTGTACTGGGATCGAACCATAATAACTGATAAGACTGTTCACTATAATAGACCGGACTTAACTTTATTTGATAAAAGTAACAAATCCGTTTAGCTTATTGATAAAGCTATACCAAACACCCACAATCTAAGTCAAACATACACTGAAAAGATTACAAAATCCTTCGATTTGACAATGGAAATAAAAAGTCAATGGCACGCCAAAGACGTAAAAGTAGTTCGTATTGTCATTTCGGCTACTGGAGTAGTACCAAAATCCTTACATAATAGTCTAAAATTACTTCAGTTACACTCTTCAATATATGTAGAATTACAGAAAGCTGTTATTTTAAATACCTGTAGGATTGTGCATAAATTTTTGTCCTATGATAGGTAAGAAGTAAGAACACATTTTTATTTATTTATAGCTTCTATACACATAAGATATATCATTTTAGCTTGGTGTAAAGCCCGCTGATTATATCTTTCTTTACCCCTCAAAACGGGAGATAAAATAATAATAATAACTCAAATGCAGAAGGCGGTGCTTCTTGATTCTGCCCGCATTGTCCGCCGGTTTCTTTCCCTTTCCCCCTAACCCTCAGCCGTCTTGTCTCCCATGCCGAGGGATTCCATCTGGTTGGGCTTTTATTTATTTATGTATTTTTACGTATATATTTTATTTTATTGTTATTTATGTATATTTATCATTTTCGTTCGCAATTATATATTTATGGAACCCAACCAGATGAGAAAATTATACAGATACCCCATAAATATAATATTATATGACAGTAAACAGAAAACACCACCCCAGATCATGTACACAGAGGAGAGGCATCATCGATATACAAAATTTATACAACAATCTAATGGACAAATTTCGCAAATATTTCTATGTAAAATCTGAACATTCGCAACTGCACAAATATATTGTAGGTATAGACAAAAAACTAACTCCTCTTAATCTAAATGACAGAAATTTTCAGCTCAAGATAGTAAGTAAACAGCAGAAAATAGATTTGTGATTACAAAAGTCTCTGCATGGTAGGCACCTTGCCGATTTCGGTCAAGCACATGTTGACAGGCAAGCGTCAAATGAGTGGCTCCAACGCGGAGAACTCTTTCCAGAGACGGAAGCTTTTGTAATTGCTATTTAGGACCATGTAATAGATACTCTTAACTATCAAAAACACATTATTCATATTCCCAGCCCTCCAACTGACTTATGTAGAAGATGTCACAGTAGCTCAGAAACAATTCAACATATTACAGGTGCATGTAAATCTATAGTTCATACTGACTACAAACATAGACATGACCAAGTTGCTGCAATTGTCCACCAAAACCTGGCCCACAAACATTCATTCATTTTAAAAAGATCGCCTATTATAAATATATTCCCAGCACTATTTCAGAAAGTAATTCAGTCAAAATATATTGGAACAGGACAAAAAATTATAACAGACAATACATTACAATAGACCGGACACAACAATACTAGACAAAATTAAAAAATCTGTTTTTATAATAGACAGCAGTTTGCAACACACACAACCTCATTACTACACATTCGGAAAAAATGACAAAGTATGTAACCTGGCTATCGAAATAAAAAGGCAATGGCAAGTAGACTCCGTAAAAATAGTTCCTATCATCATATCCACAACTGGTGTAGTTCCAAAGACCCTTCAAACCGGCCTTAACATGCTTCAAATGCCTAAATCCACTCTTACAATTACACAAAAAGCAGTCCTACTTAACACCTGTCGTCTCACACGTAAATTTTTTAACTCATAACCTCATCATTGTAATTCTTTCATTTTCATCATTGGAGCGACCAATGGTAAGTGGAACGGGCCCAGCACCGAATCAGGCCGACACTGTAGCATTCTGGTGCGGCCTGTGGTCAGAGTCCGTAAAACACAGCGAAGGCCCTTGGACGGAAGATGTGGCGAGTCAGTGTGCGAGTATAACGTAGCTGAGGCTGTCCGTAGGGCCTCGAACTGGAAAATTCCGGGACTCGATGGGCTGTATCACTACTGACTTTACAGTTAGTAGACTTTACAGTAGACTTCCTGGAGCAGTGTATGGGGCAGTGGAGTACGATCCTTTGTCATCTGGGCGAGCGGATGATGGCTGCGGAGAACCACATAAGGATAAGAAGGGGTATCTTCCAGGGCGATTGTCTGAGTCCAATCTGGTTCTGCGTCTCTCTGAACCCTCTCAGTACCTTACTGGGGCTAGTGCTAGCTACTGGGCTAAGGGCTCCGGGAGGGGATTTTAGCTATGGAAAGGAGGGACAAAAGTGACCCACCTTTTCTATATGTATGACCTCAAGTTATTCGCCTCCAGTCGCTCCCATCTTATGGAATTGCTAAACATCACTTGTGATATTAGCAATTCCATAGGAATGGAGCTGGGGACGGATAAGTGTGTGGTCCTCCATGTTGAAAGGGGAAGGGTTGCTAACTCTGAGGACATAGACTTATCTATGCCCGTCAACTTAAGAACCCTTACCGAGGCTGAAACATACCGATACCTGGGTATGTCACAGAACATCGGTATCGATGAGGCTGGTATAAAACAGTCAGTTTGCGACGTGTTTTATGCACGCTTGACCAAAGTGCTTAACAGCCTTTTGTCCGATGTGAATAAGGCACACGCATATAACGGCTGGGTCATGCCTGTCCTCATGTATACCTTTGGCATACTCAGGTAGACTCAGACTGAACTTAACGCCCTGGATAGAAAAGTCCGCACTTCCATAACGTCCCATAGGATGCATCATCCGAGATTGTCGGTAATGAGGCTGTACTTACTACGAAAGCATGGTGGTTGTGGCTCCTTGAGCGTGGTCACCATGCATAATCGCGAAGTGTGTATGTAATACAGTCTGAAATACGGTCTCGTGGATCGGATATTTTTGAGTCGACATTACCATTCCGTATGACGAGAACCTCGTGAAAGCCGAAACAGATAGGCAAACAAAATATCTGGACCTGGCTCACGAGGTGACCGACATGTGGGGTGGTCTGCCGACCGAAATTATTCCTGTAGTCGTCTCTGCAAACGGGCTAATCCCAGTCAGCCTCTCGGGTCATCTGAGGCGGCTGGGACTACGTGGCAGACCGCTCTAGACTCAAATGCAAAAGGCGGTGCTCCTCGATACCGCCCGCATCGTCCGCCGGTTTCTTTCCCTGTATATTTATATTTATTTTATGTTATTGATATTTATGTGTATTTATCTTTTCATTTTCATTTATAATTATATATTTGTAGAACCCAACCAGATGAGAAATATACATATATATACCCGCCAAATATAAATAATAAAGATAGGTCTCTTAAATTCCAACCTAACGTCCGAGCCGAATATCGCGCCACGTAAGAGAACGGGCAACGTGTCTTTATATAATACTGACATGGCCAACGGGGCTATGGGCACTGGTATATTTGGACACCAACCTTCCAACTCAAGCCAAGGTGGAACAGCATGTGCCGAGGGCTGCGTGGCTATGGGCAAGCATTGTCATTAGCATGCGAACTCTGGAGAACAGGGGCCCTCCAGTTTTATATACCCTTGTTGCGTTTATGTAGCAACATTAAGATATAATTATGCCGTATGGCAACATTTGTTTGTATGTAGCAACACTAAGATTTCATGTAAAATATTATTAGCCGTGTGGCATCACCGGGTTCCAAAAGATTCTCACGATTATACGCTCTCAAGATTTTTCGTTTTTTTTATTTCATACAACCAAATATCGTTTAATATGCAATAACCAGCGCAACATTGGTCCTTCGAGAAGTAAGGATCCAACGTGAGACGTGTTAAATACAAGAAATTTGCCAGATTGAAGTAGCAGCATCGTGCTCAACAAACGGCCCGCCATTTTTTTTTCTCAACCTCAGCATCGTCGAGTACCAGACAGTGGCTGCAATTCTATTAATTCGGCTACGGTATCGACGTGAGTGCATACTCCGGGGATGCTGGCCAGATAATTCCTCGCGATCTAAGAAGAGAGACAGCGTTTCGGCGTAAAGAGTACGTGGTTGAAGACGGCAGTGTATCGGTGAGCGCGCAATTTAGTCTCGGCGAGAGTGTGGCTTCGCGAAAACGGCAGTGTGTCGGCGAGCGCGCAATTTGGTCTCGGCGAAAGTGTGGCTTCGCGAAATCGCCTGCCTGCCTACCTTTCCAGTTTCTCGTTGAATTCTAGAAATAAATAAATCAAAAGGCGTCAAAACAAGTTTACGTTATAATAATTGTCAAGAACAGTGACATTTTTTAGTGATAATTGTGTAATTCACGTAGAGCATTAGCAATTGTCGTTTCTATTGTATTCTAGCGATATATTGTAAAAAATTACTAGAAAATTGAGCTGTCGGAATTGGTTTCAGCTAGAGGATATACTAAAGGTAATTTAACCAGACTTTTTAACTTTGTTTGCAATAATGAAAATGTAGCAAATTCTTCAAGCCAAGCGCTATTAGTAAAAAAAACCCGTGCTTTAGAGCTATTTTCCGAATACGAAAGGTATAATTTAAAAATTTTAGGCTTGAATGAGCAAGATAAAGAAGATGTCTCCGTTGTAGAGGAGCACTATTTCCACATCTTAGCTTTACTTAATGCAGAGATAAAAAGCGCGAAACAAAACAATCAAAGACCTATACGCCGACGTCTCCTCCAATTTCCAAGTTGAAATTACCACCCATTAATGTGTCGATATTTAATGGAAAGTTCACAGAATACGTACCTTTCATAAATCTTTTCAACTCTGTTATAGATGATAATGATTCAATAGGTTGTGTACAAAAACTGTATTATTTGCGTGCATATCTCAGGGATGAACCCCTGAATTTAATATATAACTTACTTTTAACGCAAGAAAGTTATGTAAAAGCACTCGCATTGTTAAACGACAGGTACAATAACAGATTTAAAATTATTAATGAGTATATAATCTCCATTTTGGACCTGAAACTCTTAACAAAGTCAACAGCAAACAATTTAAGAGAATTTGTTTCAAATGTTAAACAGGAACTTGCTGCCTTGACCAATTTAGATCGAAACATTAGATATTGGGATACTATAATTTTGTGTGTACTTTGCCGAAAACTAGATTTATACACATCGAGAGCGTACCAGTTTGAAAGGTACACCAAGTCAGACCCCACCGTGGAGGACTTTCTCAGCTTCGTAGAAAAGCGTGCTCTAGCATTGGAAAATGTTGAGCCGGCCCATGGCCAGCTACAACAGTAGCACAAGGAGGTAAAGGAGCAGCGTCCAGGCTCATCCACGGGCAAACTGGCAGCCTACACTGCAGCGCAGGAAGCTTAATGTCTATTCTGTAAGTCCAATCATAAGTTATACTTGTGTCAAAGTTTTCAGTTATTGCCTGCTAATAAAAGGTTACAGTTTGCAGATGAAAAGAAAATAGGCCATCTATGTTTAGGTGCCCATGCAGGAAAATGCAGATTTCACTTTCGGTGTAAAGAATGCAAACAAAGGCATCATACTCTGTTACACTGCGATAATGATAAGGTAAATAATCAGCAGGCCGCCGCAACGCCCGCCTCATTGGCGGCGAATAATTTATTAACTAATAATGTACTTTTACCCACAGCTCACGTAAAGCTTCTCGCTCGAAATTGCACGGAGATGACTTTCAAAACCCTACTAGACAGTGGGTCACAGCTGTCCCTTATTTCTCAAAGGGCCGTCCAGCTGCTAGATTTAAGGCCCCTGCGGAGTAATATTAACATAGTAGGGATAGTGAATACTCAAGCGAGCGTGAAGTACAGTGTACCAGTGAAAATACATTCATTAGTCAAACCATTCAAATTAGCGACTACTTGCCATGTAGTTGAGAATATCACATGTGAGCTACCACAGAAAAAATTAGATCTATCGGACTTTGTGACTCCATCAAATATTAGGCTAGCAGATAAAGATTTTAATATCCCCAGTCAAATAGATTTGCTAATCGGAGCTGACTGTTTTTTCCAGGCATTGCTGCCAACAGAGTCGATGAGTTACGGGCCTGCAGAGCTGCTTATTGAGGTGCAGCCTTCGACGCTAGGTTTACGGTATCTACAACTTATCAACACACAGTTCGGCTACATAATCGGGGGAAGCTTGCCTACAAATGTCTGCAATCAGGTAGCAGTGCCAAAATGCACGTTAAAATGTGAGTCTAATTTAATTCAAAATTTAGATAGGTTCTGGAAAACCGAGTCCGTTCCTGAAATTTATAATGAAAATTATTCAGAGCAAGAGCTTCGTGAGCAAATCTTTCAAAGAACTGTTCAGTTGAAGGATAATTGCCTTGAGGTTGCTTTGCCTTTAAAATTGCCACTTGAAGAAGTAAACGATGCGCTAGGAAACTCATTTCATTTCGCGTTAAAAAGATTTTTAAACCTCGAAAAGAAATTGCACAAAGATCACAATCTTTTCCTAGAATATCAGAAATTTATACAAGATTATTTGAATTTAAATCACGGGCACTTGGTTGACATCGGGAACTGTCAACTTTGTAAGGACGCAGTGTACTTTCTGCCGCATCATGCAGTACTCAAACCCGACAGTAAGACTACTAAATTGCGTACAGTTTTCGACGCATCGATGAAGACCAGTAAGAAAGTATCGCTTAACGATTTGCTGCTAAACGGACCGACAGTACAGAGAGATCTTTTTGATATACTACTCTTGTTCCGTTTTGGTGACTATACATTCACTACTGACATAAAACAAATGTTTCGAAATGTCCGCGTAATACCTGAGCATACCTGCTTACAGAATATTCTTTGGAGAGACAGCCCTGATGAAAAAATAAAGTGCATCAGGCTAGATACAGTAACCTATGGGCTAAAAAGCTCAAGCTATTTAGCTACGCGTTGTTTAAAGGAGCTCGCGATACAAAAGGAATGTGAAATGCCTTTGGCATCGTTCATTTTAAACAATTGCACCTATGTAGATGATGTACTTTATTCAGATAGTAACTTAGATTTGATTTTGGAAGCATTATCACAGCTTCAGTGGCTTCTCCAGATGGGCAATTTCAAGAACACATAAATGGTCATCAAATGACAGTCGAATATTAGAAGATGTTCCTTCGGCTGAGCAGCATTTTGACGATTTAGAATTTCAAAACGACGATTTTAGTATAAAAACTTTAGGTTTGCAATTAGTGGTTCATCAGGATCTGTTTAAAATAACAAGTCCAGAATTTTTGAAGCAAAAAACATTACCAAAAGGGAAATATTGGCTTACATAGGAAAGTTCTATGAACCTATGGGTTTTGTAGGTCCTATTGTCGTACAGGCCAAGACTATTATGCAAAAATTATGGTCCTCTAAAACTGAATGGGACGCCGCGCCTCCCAAAAATATCAAATCAGAGTGGTTAGGATTTTTAAATAGTCTTGCAAAAATGAATCCGATTTATATAGGTAGAAATCTTCAGCTATCTGATTCAGACACAGTCGAACTCATAGGCTTCTCTGATGCGTCTAGTTCGACTGCATATGGCTGCAGTGTATACCTACGCGTCACTGATAACAAAGGTAAAGTACAAATGCATCTACTCTGTTCGAAATCCCATATAAACCCGATTCAGAATAAAAACCTTACCGTGCCACGTTTAGAATTAAATGCTGCACTACTTTTGTCTATTTTGATTGCAAAAGTTTCAAACACACTTAAATTAAAATTAAAAATAAATCAAGTTTACTTATTCACTGATTCCCAAATAGTGCTGGCTTGGTTACGGTCGGAGGTGATGAGGTTGACGGCTTATGTGGCGAACAGAGTAAAAGCCATAACCAGTAAAACTGCTGACTGCCGATGGCTATATGTAAACATTAAAGACAACCCCGCCGACTACATAAGCAGGGGTGTCAGTTAGCTTGAGATTAGTGCTTGCGATATGTGGTGGCAAGGGCCTCGATTTTCATATGACAGTAAGTATATGTTTAATCAATCTATAGAGTTACCATCAGATTTACCTGAGAGCCGTTCCAGCGCAGCGATCTCTCATATTCACAAATATTCTAGCATCCATAAAATGACACGTATATTAGCCTATATGTTAAGATTTATAAATAATTTAAAAGGCACTAAGGTCTCGCATAATTTCTTGTCGAGTACAGAACTAAATTCTGCTCTAATGTTACTCATTAATTTTGAACAAGAATTGCACTTCCATGAGTAAATTGAATATTTAAATAAAAATCAAAATGTGAAGGGTTCTTTACAAAGTTTGCATCCGTTTCTAGACAACCTGGGTATTCTGCGTGTAGGCGGCAGGTTACACCACGCAAATATTCCGTACACTCAAAAACATCAGGTGATTTTGCCTAAACAATCGCATGTCACTGAATGTATTGTTAGGTCTGAACACGAGCGTCTCCTGCATGGAGGACCTAGGCTCTTATTGTCCAATTTAAATCAGAAATACTGGATCACTAATGGTTTATTGTATGTAAAGAAAATAACAAATAAATGCGTAAAATGTTTCAGACAAGAGGCCACCGCTTCCAAACAGCTGATGGGCTCCTTGCCGGCTGGGAGGGTGACTGCGTTAAGCCGTCCCTTTGAGAAAGTTGGAGTAGATTTTGCTGGACCTGTAAATGTAAAAATTTCGCGCGTGAAACGATCGTAAAGGATACATTTGCGTATTTGTATGTTTTGCCACTAAGGCAATACATCTAGAGCTAGCCTTAGATCTCACATCCGATACCTATCACGCGTGCCTACGTAGACTTATATCGCGAAGAGGCCTGCCAAAAGAGATCTACTCTGACAATGCCAGCACCTTCAAGGGGGCAAGGAATCAGTTGTTGGAACTGTATAAGTTGGTTTCCTCCAGAGACCACCAAAGTAAAGTCTTTCAATTTACAGCTCAGAAAGGAATCGACTTTCACTTCATTCCGAGTTATTCCCCTACATTTGGTGGCCTCTGGGAGGCGGCAGTTAAAAGTACTAAGTACCATTTACGAAGAGTAGTGCAGGGTCACTTGCTAACCTATGTGTTGGTGGAAATAGAAGGCGTACTTAATTCTAGACCTTTGCTACCGATCTCTTATAGTGACGAAAATGACTATACTTACCTGACTCCAGGTCACTTTTTGACAGGAAACGCTTTTACAATGGATCCAGAAAATGACGTCTCAAATGTTCCACAAAATAGGTTGAAGCTATGGCGGGTATGCACGAAAATAAAAGAATCATTTTGGAAGATGTGGCACAAACAATATCTCAATGTACTGCAAAACAGACCTAAGTGGTTAAATATTTCACCCAGCATCAAAATAGGTTCTTTAGTGATACTAAGAGAAGACAATGTTCCTGCAATGTTCTAGCCAATGGCTAGAGTGGTGAATACATTCCCTGGAAATGATGGCCACGTTAGGGCCGTCGAGGTAAAAACTTCAAATGGCAAAACTCATACTCGTTCAATTCTATAAATATGTGTTCTGCCGCTAGATACATAAGTCGTAGCTTACGCAATATTTTTTATTCACGGCTGTCATTATGTGAGCATGTCGCCGCTGATAGGTAATATATGTACCGATCTGTTAATTTCTTTTATTGCAGGACATGGCAATATCCTAATGGCATACCATAACGTCACGAATAATTTATTATATAGTTATATGTATCATTTCAAGTAGTAGCTCGTTAGAGGGTTTACGCTCTAAGTTATAGATATATGTGTTTGTTATTATGAGAATATAAGATTCTTAAGGTTTAGTACTTAATGTTAATTTCTGGAAAATGTTTGGTAAAAAATTAATCGCCTTGTACTATAAATTTAAAGACAGATTTTGTTGTTAACATGTTTTATTAATTGTAAAGCTTGTATCTTGTGTGGCCACAGCATGTTGCGTTTATCTAGCAACATTAAGATATAATTATGCCGTATGGCAACATTTGTTTGTATGTAGCAACACTAAGATTTCATGTAAAATATTATTAGCCATGTGGCATCACTGGGTTCCAAAAGATTCTCACGATTATACGCTCTCAAGATTTTTCGTCTTTTTTATTTCATACAACCAAATATCGTTTAATATGCAATAACCAGCGCAACAACCCTTACTACGGTGAACGCAGGGCTCTGCCGTGGTTGACGTTATAGTCCCTTGCTGCTCGTGGGAACTAAATGAAAAGAACCAAAAGAAAACCAAACTCTACCCAGACTAAAGCTGCTGTAGAAAACACCTTTAATCCCCTCTCCTCTCCCACATTCCCACTCCAACTGGCTCCAAGTGTTTCACAAAGTACTTAAACTGTGATAAAGGCTGTTCTCCCCAGACAACATATGATTTGGACCATTGAAATGAATGAGCACGTCATGCGTTGCTACTACCTATCCACCAAGCTCGAATCACAAACAGTTGGATACAGGTCCAATATGTGGAGACTCTTTGTACAGAAGTACCCTGATTTAGCTGAAAAAGTAACTAAACAAAGAGTAGCTGACCAAAAACGTGTTATATTGGCCACAAAAAAGATAACACATGTAAGATAAAAGCAACTCAAAGCCGAGGTTGCTACTGAATTTAAGACAGACAGTGACAGGACATTTAATCAGGAAGATTTACGTCCCGAAAGTCCAAAAAATGATACGCCTACGCACAAACTCTCCGCTGACATGGGCATAAGTTCAGTATCTGATTCATGCATTTTGCCAGTAGAAATTGCTAAATTAATCGAAGTTGAAAAAGGTTCAGATAACCAGATGGCTATATTTATGCAGCAAGAATTCAAAAGAGCTATTATTGAATTTACAGGGACTAATCCATTAAAACGACCACCAATTCCACGCGAAAACTCATCCCGAAAATTGCCAAAATATCTTGCTAATTCTGATAAAAGTTTCGAGGCCATTCATACATTGATTTATGTAGCGGCAGTTGCAGTTGTACGATTTAGTGGCGGAAAGGTTGAAACTTGTGGTACAAAACCAAAAGAAAATTCCAGCCTGGAAGCATCGATTGATTCACCAAATTGTTAAACTACGCCGCCAAATAGGACAAATCACCAAATTTATAAGGGGCATTAAAAGTAAAAAGGTTATTGCTATGTATGAAAAATTAAAATTTGAATAACTGTAGCACACAAAACATGATCCACCCAACAGGACTCCAGAGGAGATACTAGATTCACTTAAACAGAAGTTGTCACTAAAGGCTAACCACTTAAGAAGATATCAGGCATCAAGGAAAAGAAAAATTGACAATGCTAACTTTCAGAATAGGAAAAATAAATTTTACATACAACTCAGACTAAATACCAAAACTAATACAACTTACACAAACTTCCCACATATTGATAGCATAGAAAAGTTTTGGAAGGAAATTTGGTCCGAAGACGTAAACTATAATGAGGACGGGACATGGATATATCTGGAGGATAAAAATCTCACCAACTCAGTGCCTATGACAGTGGTCTCCATTACGGTAGAAAATGTCACAAAATCCGTGAACAAAATGAACAATTGGAAAGCCACAGGTCCCGATAACATTCATAATTACTGGCTTAAGAAATTTTCATCATTCCATGAACCCTTGGCGAAAAGTTTTACGGGCTTCCTCCGAAATCCTAAAATCATTCCCGCATATCTCCCGAATGGAGTTACGTATCTGATACCGAAGAACGAGAATATCTAAAACCCTGAAAACTACCGCCCGATTACTTGTATCTGTACGGTGTATAAGCTTTTTACATCATGCTTGGCTGATAAGATATACGAGCACTTGGACCAAAATAAAATGCTAGCAGTGGAAACAAACAAACAAAATAAACAAAAGGGATACATTAGAGGATCGCAAACCTGTAAGGAACATCTCTTGATTGATGCTGTGGTCACAGAACAGGCATACCATAGGATGCGGAATTTCCATATGACATATATAGACTATCGCAAAGCTTATGATTCTGTGCCACATTCCTGGTTAGTCAAAGTTCTCGAATTGTATAAGATCCTTCCCGAGATAACATCACTGCTTCAACAACTTATGTCTTGCTGGAGAACTGAGCTGGTCTTGAATTTGGAAGGATACAACGCTAGCGATCAAATCTCCATTCGACGAGGTATATTCCATTCCAGGGCGATAGTTTAAGTCCCCTATGGTTCTGCCTTGCTTTAAACCCACTGTCTACAGTTTTAAACCGCACAGGATACGGTTTTATTATTAAGGGAAGTAGTAGGAAGCAACTTAAACTGAACCATTTAATTAATATATATGGATGACATTAAGTTATACGCGGCAAATTTTCGTGAACTTAGGGGCCACTCCAATGCGATGAACAGTTTTCCAAAGATATCTCAATGTGCTTTGCTCTAGACAACTGCCGAACAATAAGCATTGATCGAGGTAAGGTGGGACTTTCCGAAGGTTATTGTCTTCAAGATGGTAGGATCATCAATTCAATGACAAAGGAGGAAACCTACAAATATCTGGGACTCCTGCAATCATTACGAGTTGACCACAGAGAAATCAGGACTCGGGTAACTACTGAGTTGAGTATTTGAGCCTACGGTGGTAGGCTCAAGGTAGGTAGGCTACTCTTCAAGAGTCGTCTCAATGGTAAAAACACTTTCAAGGCAATTAACACTTTTGCTATACCAGTACTTATGTACACATTTGGGATTGTCAAGTGGTTGGACACTGAACTCGAGAGTGTCGAGCGAAGAACCCGTGTATTGCTTACAAAATATCGAATACATCATCCAAAATCAGCGGTTGAGAGGATTACGCTACCAAAACCTGAGGGAGGCAGAGGGCTCATAGATATTAAGAGTCAGCATACCAGACAAATAGAAAACGTACAGCAGTACTTCTGGAATAAATAATCTTCTCCCTTGCATCGTATTGTCTGCCTGGCTGACGATAGGCTTACACCGTTGGATTTCCTCCATGCAAAAGATATTGAACCCTCATTAAGTGATGTAAACCATGTTAAGAATAAACTTAGCCAGTGGGCATCGAAGGCTATTCATGGACGTTTTGCTCATGAGCTATAAAAACCCAAATGTGGATGTTGTTGCCTCAACTAACTGGCTTTGTAGAGGAGTAATATTCGCCCAAACAGAGGGATTCATGATAGCTATCCAGGATCAGGTCATACCAACAATGAACTATCTCAAGTACATAATTAAAGCTGAGATAGAGGATGAACTATGCAGATGCTGTAGACAAAGCCCCGAAACAATTCAGCACATCACCGGTTCCTGTCAGGCTCTTGCTGCGACATATTATACCCAAAGGTACAACGATGTTGCCAAAATAATTCATTTAGAATTGATAGGAAAATACTCTCTGATAAACGAAGAAATTACGTATTGGAAATACCAACCGAGTCCTGTATTAGAAAATGATAATGTACGGGACAGATCAATTTTGACGGACCGATCAATACCCTATAACCGGCCGGATATTGTGCTGATTGACAAAGAAGTGAAGCGGACTTATTTGAATGACATTGGTGTTCCCAACTCACGCAACATTCAACAATACCACACAGAAAAAATTTCAAGGTACCAACCACTTGCTGAAGGGGTAAAGCAGATGTGGCGGCAGAATGAGGTAATTATAATTCCGCTTATCCTCTCAACTACGGGTATTATACCAAAACAGCTAAGGTTGCTAACCTTGACAAATTGGGCTTAGCAAGAGCTGTGCTCGATAAAATTCAAAAGGCTGTTATCTTGAGGACAACTGCCATTGTAAGAAGACATTTATCCTTGTAACCAAATAATTTTCTTAACATCTTGTCGGTAACGCCGATTTAAGGATATCACCCCATAAAGAGGATTTACCGATAAATCAAATATAATAATAATAATAATAACTGCTGACGGTTTTGTGACAAAACTGCTACGTCGGCGCATTCAGTCAGCATCCTGACAAGAGGTGCGAGCGCCGCGCCTAGGCAAAATTGTGGGTGAAAAGGTCCATTTGTGCATATGACCAAACCACGAAACGTGCCGGGCTTGGGCGTCTCCCGTTATTTGGCGCCCATAAAATGGATGATGGCACAGAGAGGATCGCGCATAGGGCCGCTGCCTGGGGGTCGCCGAGGCGCGTTAGGAGCTGGCGCTGGACGTGACAACATACGGGCCGCCAGCCGAGTGTGAGGAGCTGCACTTTCACCTAGCAACCCTCCGCATCCATCACCCCCACCAGAAGGCTTGGTGTTGTCTGAGTCTTCTCGGACTCAGCAAGCGGTACTCACCGCTGATGGAGCACGTTGCGTGCGTTGGTCACAAACTTTAGGGCAAAAGGGGAAGAAACTGTTTGGCGTATTGGGCTAGGATGCATCGTCTTTTTGCTGAGCTGGAGCCATATTTAACCATCACAGAGTAAAACCTGGCAGACCGAGTTCGGTATATCTTGCGCTCAAATATATTTGATGTCGCCGAACTCGAACGGCTACGACGGGAGGCTGTTCCCTCATCGGATGAAAATGCTACGGCTGATGATGCGGCGCCACAAATTGTAGAGCAACCCGCAAACGTGGATGCCGCCGTGAATACCCCAGTTGCGGTTGATTCAAACGATGATGGAACAGTCGCACAGGAACTGGAATTAGAGCATATGAGGAGTACATTGGAAGAGGCGATTGTAGAAACGCGCAGTATGCCTCTCGAAAATCGACCGCAACTTCCCCGCATAGCCCTAAGCAAGCGGAATCGGGCTGTCGTTAGGGCTCTGAACCCAATGCTGGTGACCTATTTGGAAGCCAGCCGGGACCTTTGCGAGACGGACTCAATCCTTTTTGGCACCGCGCTGGCAGTCTGACGTATCATAGGCGCCAAGGTTTCCACGGCTGGACGCCCTACTGACCAAAGTAGCGCTATCCCAGCATGGAGAAGAAGAATTGAGGAACGTATCGCAAAGGCTAGAGCTTTCATCAGCAGAATGATATGCTTCAGATCAGGCAATAACAGGCCAAGAATTGTGCGCACCGTCAGGATGGCGTTTGCTGTGACAGGTGTCAGTTTGTCCCAGTCAGATATAACGCAAAAACTGACAGAGCGCATAGATGATCTGAAGCAGAGAATCGCTGCTTGGAGAAAGCGGATTCGGCGACATACCGAGAGGTCGACCCGGTTCAACCAGAGTCGTCTCTTCCAGAGTGATCAGAAGAGGCTCTATGAATCATTGGAGCGACCAATGGTAAGTGGAACGGGCCCAGCACCGAATCAGGCCGACACTGTAGCATTCTGGCGCGGCCTGTGGTCAGAGCCCATAAACCACAGCGAGGGCCCTTGGACGGAAGTTGTGGCGAGTCAGTGTGCAAAAATAAAGTCCATGGACCCCGTCATTATAACACCGAATGACGAAGCTGAGGCGGTCCGTAGGGCCGCGAACTGGAAAAGTCCGGGACTTGACGGGCTGCATCACTACTGGCTGAAGGGGTTCGTGGTGTGTCACACTTTGCTCGCCCGACAGTTTAAGGAGGCTCTCAACCAGAAGTCGCTCCTGGCCTCTTCACTACTGGGATCACCCATTTGGTTCCTAAAGACCCGGGTACCACAGACCCGAGCAAATACCGCCCAATCACGTGTCTACCGACCATATACAAGACACTAACATCTATTTTGAGCGCGAAAATCACTTGTCACCTGGACTCAAATCAGGTGATGTCGCGCGCTCAAAATGGATGTCGGGGCGGTGTTCCTAGAACTTAGGAACTACTCCTCATTGACGCGGTCATTGGCAAAGTGGTGAAACGCAACCGTCGGAACTTCTCCACTGCCTTCATAGACTACAGAAAGGCATTCGACTCGGTGCCCCATACATGGCTAAAGAGAGTCTTCGAGCTGTACAGGATAGACTGTACAGTTAGAGACTTCCTCGAGCAGTGTATGGGGCAGTGGAGTACGATCCTTTGCTATATGGGCGAGCGGATGATGGCTGCGGAGAACCACATAAGGATAAGAAGGGGTATCTTCCAGTGCTAGTGTCTGAGTCCAATCTGGTTCTGCCTCTTTCTGAACACTCTCAGTACCTTACTGGAGGGCTCCGGGAGGGGATTTCAGCTACGGAAAGGAGGGACAAAAGTGACCCACCTTTCCTATATGCATGACCTCAAGTTATTCACCTCCAGTCGCTCCCATCTTGTGGAATTGCTAAACATCACTTGTGAATTTAGCAATTCCATTGGAATGGAGCTGGGGACGGATAAGTGTGCGGTCCTCCATGTTGAAAGGGGAAGGGTTACTAACTCTGAGGGCATATACTTATCTATGCCCGTCAACTTAAGAACCCTTTCCGAGGCTGAAACATACCGATACCTGGGTATGTCACAGGTTGCGTGTGGGTGTGCGCGGAGGGCAGTACTATCGGTCTTATATATATGGGTCTAATAAATAGTTAAACAAGTTTTTGATAACAAGTGATTGTATATTTCCATAAACCATAACAGTGATAAGTGGAACAAGTGTTATTCGCAGTATTTAACCAAGTATAGTGGGATAAGACTAAGTTTCAAAAATCGCAGTGATAATCAGCTGTGAAATCAGCTGTTTTCGTGTACCCCCATTAATTTTGTTAAAATTTATTTTTAAAATATAAATTGTAGCATAGTTTTTATTTATTATTCTTCTAATAAGTGCATTAAAGAGTCTTTATAAAGTTTTATGTTGAAAAATACCACTAAGCATAATTATTAATCATTCAAACCGAGCAATCAATCTGTGTTGATATTTCTGCCATCTAGTGACAACTGTCAAAACTATTTATACGTTATCAAATAGCTACAACGATTAATAATGGCAAATAAGTGTGGGCACTGCGGTAAATTTGTTTCGCAGACAGATGGCGCTAAATGCTCAAAATGCACGTCGATTTACCATCGGCCGTGTGTTAATATTAGCCCCGAATCAAGGATAAGCCCAAAATGGATATGTAAAACCTGCAAAATACCGCGACAAAACCCTGTGCCAGCCGACTATTGTACTGAGGCATCCCTAGACTCAAGAGTTGAATCCCCCATTGAAGGTTTATTGGCTAAGGAAATTAAACTCCTTAGAACTGAGTTAAAGACTCTGTCAGAAGAAATGGTCAGTTTTCGGCAAGAAATTGCGAAACTAAACACCTCCATGACACATTTTAATTCGAGGCTGGACAGCGTTGAAACCCGAGTTACCTCCCTGGAACAACAAACGAAGGAGGGACACAAGTCATGCAATAATAACGAACTGGTAGATATTATTGCGCGCTTAAAGCGCGATTTGAATATAAAGGAACAGGCGGCTCTTTCTAATGATTTAGAGCTCACCGGTATTCCTGAACAGAAGGGAGAGAGCCCGGGTCACCTCATGACACTTGTCGCCAAAAAATTGGATATAGAACTGGACGAGCGTGACGTGGTTAGTGTTGAACGTGTCGGTATGCGTCGTAACCGTGAGAGCTCGGATAGCGAACCACCGCGGCCTAGAGCCATCGTCGTACGTCTAGCGCGGCGCTCTGTCCGCGACCAACTGCTGCGGGCGGCGCGCGTGCATCGGGGCGCTGATACATCAGGTTTTAATATCAATGGAGAACCGACACGCTTTTATCTTAACGAGCGCCTGACGTATGCCAACAAGCACCTTTTCCATAGGGCTCGACACGAGGCACGGCGATGCAACTGGCGATATGCATGGACAAAAAACGGTGTAATATTTGTGAAGCGCGATTCTATGTCTAGTAAGCAAAAAATATGTATGGACTGTGACATTGAAAAGGTTTTTGGCTCTTCATGAATTTGGTCTTTTTTATAAAACATTCTTTATATCATGTCACTATGGGCATTTATCTTTCATATAATAATTTTGTTTTTATTTTACGTTTGATAGTTAAGATAATAGGTTTTGCTGTGCTTTGCAATGTTTTTGTCGTATTTTGTTCAGTTTATTTATGTATATCTTATATATATTTGGATATTTTTTTAACAATTAAGCGACCGTTTACCTTTAATGATTTGCTGAGCTTATACGAAGGTAACTGTGAACAAAATAGTATTATTTTTCTTGCTTTTAATTTATTTGTTAATAGTTCCTATTGTCCTGCTATTATTAATGAAATTGTATATTATTCTTTGTATAATATGCCTGCAATAACAAATTTAGATCAATTATTTCAATATAAAAACGTTCGGGTTCATGTTATCACTGTTAAAATGTTCATACCAGCATCAAAGTTACATAATATAATACAGCTAGGTATATTATATACATTTTTGTGCAAGTTTAGTATTAACTGCGTCTCATATTATTATTATTTGTATTATTGTTGCATAGCACTAATTATATCTATAATGTTAGGTATTTATAGTTTTATATCTCAATATGTATCTACATTGTATGATAAATACTTAGTTAATTTAAGCCTTAATCAAAGATATCTTTTGTTCTTTTTCTCACACTTACATAATGGTTAGGCCGCAGAAACTAAAAGTTGGTTTTTTAAATCCCGGATCACTAGGTACGCATCATGATGAGTTCGTGGTAGCTATGGATCGTCTGAGAGTTGAGGTGTTGGCTTTGAGTGAAACCTGGCTCAGGGCAGGTGAAGAAGGAAGGGCACCTCGTGTGCCTGGTTACCACCTGCGACATACTCCTCGCACATCGCAGTCTGTAGAACAAATGTGGCTAAGCGCCAAAATCAATGGTAAAATTGTCATAATTGGCACTGCGTATCCACCACCTTGGCTTCAAGTGCAAAATTTCATTGATGGTCTTTCAGACACAATAAACACGTTCTCGTCGTATGATTATTTACTACTTCTTGGCGATTTTAACATCAACTACTTAGATAAATCCAACCGTAATACTAAAATATTAGATGAATTCATTTTAATAAATAATCTTAAACAATATGTTAACGAACCTACTCATTTCACAAGCAACAGCAAAACGTTGTTGGATCTAATACTTTCTAACATACCCCTAAACAAAGTAGAAGTGGATTACATACCTGATTTGAGCCATCATGCGTTTATATCATGCGAAGTCAATCTTACTACGCACAAATGTCCACCGCGACTTGTTTTTTATAGACCAATTAAAAACATAAATCCTGAACAATTTCATCGAGTTTTAAAGGGTATAAATTGGGAAAACATCGTGAATATGCAAGATGTTAATGTTATGGTTGCTGAATTTAATTCAACCATATTATCTATATATAATCTGTTAGCTCCGATCAAAAAAGCCTATATTAAGGAACAATATCGTCCCTGGTTAACATATACAGTCAAATTAATGATGAGACTCCGTGATCGAGCACATTCAAGCAAATTCACGTTTAACAAAAATAGATTCACATGTAAATTATTATAAACAATTAAAAAAACAGGTCGTGACTGCTATTTATAACGAAAAGACCGCTTATTTTAACACGTACATTAATTGTAATATTAGAAACTCTAAAACGTTATGGACGAACTTACATCGTCAAATAAATATAAAAAATAAACATAATACTTGTCTACCATACAATTTGTGTGACCCAAAAAAAATTAATAAACATTTCCTTGACGTTCCAGGCCAAAATTTTGCTTCTCAATCCGCTATCAACTACTTCGAAACCCATAAATTTAGCTCTAAAACTTTTGAATTTAAGGAAATAGATAGTAATAGTTTTAAAAATTCGACATGATCTGAAGTCGAATGCCATTGGGTTGGATGAAATTTCACTGGAAATGCTGTTATCCACTCTCCCATACACTTTAAATGTTATTACGGTAATTATGAATAGTTCTCTGAGAGCTAAGACATTTCACAAACAATGGCAAGCTGCTTTAGTAACGCCGATTCCTAAGACAAATAATATTAGGAATTTTAAAGACCTGCGACCTGTTAGCGTATTACCCTGTTTGTCTAAAATCTTAGAGAAAGCTGTATGTAATCAGTTAACTCATTATTTATACCAAAATGAAATTCTACCGAGTGTACAGTCTGGCTTTAGGAAACGACATAGCACTACAACAGCTTTGGCCGATGTAGTGGATAATGTTCTAAGTGCTCGGGATTCCGGTATGGTTACAATTCTAGTTCTTCTAGACTATTCCCGTGCTTGACACGTTAAATAGGGAGTTGTTACTCTCTAAATTAAACTACTATGGATTAAGCTCGGAAACTATAGATTGGTTTCGTAGCTATTTTAATGACCGTAGGCAAATTGTCGAAGTAATAGATGAACACGGCAATAAAATAACATCTGATTGCTGTGCTGTTACAAGAGGTGTTCCGCAGGGTTCAATACTTGGTCCCTTGATTTTTTCGCTGTATATTGCTGATATCGTAAAACATATATTAAACTGTAGCTATCATATATATGCTGATGATATACAAGTGTATATTTCTTTCAAGCCAAATGAGAGTACTGTAGCCATACAAAAATTACATGAAGACCTAAATCGTATAGTCGACTGGTCTGAAGCAAATACATTAGTACTCAATCCTAATAAAACGAAATATATGCTACTTGGAACCAAAAAACAAATAAATAAAGTTTTGGCAAATCGTCCTTTAATTTCAATTAAAAATGTAAATATTGATCGAGTTACTGAGATTAGAAATTTAGGAATATTGATGGATGAGGCACTAAACTTCGAAAAACATATAATAAATAACGTTAAAAATTGTTTTTACAGACTAAAAGTTCTATACCAGATAAGGGATGTATTAAAGACGGAAGTCCGTATCAGATTATGTGAGTCCTTGATACTTTCCAAATTCAATTATGCAGATGCAGTAATAGGTCCTAGACTTCTCAACCGTTCAAAGAAACTTATACAGCGCGTACAAAATGCCTGTGCCCGTTTCTGTTTTAAAATACCTCCCCGTTCACATGTTACACCTTACATTAATAATGCGAAAATGCTCAAAATGGATTACCGGTGGCAGTTGCATTTTGCTGCGCTGTTGTTTGGTTGTATAAAATACAGGATGCCGTCTTATCTCTATGAAAAATTGCGCTGAGCTCGAGACAACGTCTTAACAAATGTAGTGACAAGAGCTTCAGCGTACGGGTTGCTTCTGCCTCAACACCGCACCGCTGCGTTTCGAGGCAGTTTTCGATATGCAGCAACCAAGTGTTGGAACAACTTGCCGCCGCCGTTCCGTAATATACAATCGATACATAGCTTCCGTCAAAAATTTAAATTGTTCCTCTTAGATCAGCAATCTCAAAGTCAAGTAGTGCAGATATTTTGATAGTATGTAATTTTATAAATAATGTATGAGCGTGTATATGTGTATGTATGTGTGCTTGTTTATATTTATGTATATATATGTACATACATATATATATATATGTATATGTGTGTGTGTTTGAGTATGTATATATTATTTATTGAAATTATGTAATGAAGCGGTGTACTGCAGCTGGTTTGTGTATTTGTTTGTAGCTTAAACTTAATTACGTTCCTGAGTGAATTTCAATGCAACCTCTTACAGTATTAAGAATATTTTATAAGAATTATGACAATATTACAAGAATTAAATTTTTGTTATTATATTTGGTTTAACACAACAGAACTGCCCTCTGCATATAAAGAATATATAATATATGTATATATATATATATATATATATATATATATATATATATATATATATATATATATATATATATATTTATACTTATTTGTGTATTTTTATTTTAAATATATAAGGGTGCCACTGAAAATCAGGGTTGGGGTGTTGTACTTCTGATACATTCCAACATATCCTGAGTGGCTTTCCTTTTTGGAACAGAGCAGCATTAACGGGTGGATTGTCTTTGTAATACACCCTATGCATTACTCCTTATTATCCAGTTCTTTATTATTTTTTTTTCTTTTTTATATTATTGTTTGCTTTTTTTTGTTTTTTTTTTGTTTTATCATATCTATAAACAAGGAGTGAATGTCCTGTTTCATGATTTCTATGTAAAATTTTTTTGTTGTTTTTGTTGTATGACTACTTAAATGTTATTTGTTTTATGTAATCCACTTGAGTGTGTTGCATGTGCCAAATAAAATCTGTTTCTTTCTTTCTTTCTTTCACAGAACATCGGTATCGATGGGGCTGGTATGAAACAGTCACTTTGCGACGTATTTTATGCACGCTTGACCAAAGTGCTTAACAGGCTTTTGTCCGGTGTGAATAAGGCTTACGCATATAACGGCTGGGTCATGCCTGCCCTCATGTATACCTTTGGCATACTCAGGTGGACTCAGACTGAACTTAACACCCTGGATAGAAAAGTCCGCACTACCATGACGTCCCATAGGATGCACCGTCCGCATCCGTGATCGTCGGTAATGAGGCTGTACTTGCCGCAAAAGCATGGTGGGCGAGGCTTTCTGAGCGCGCTCACCATGCATAATCGCGAAATGTGTAGCCTCCGTGATTATTTCCTGGTGAGATCGGATGATCCATTCTATAAGGACGTCATTTCTTGTGATAAAGGACTTACCATTCAAAAGCCAACGAGCAATGGCAAGACCCGGCAGTGCAGAGCATTTCCGACCGGGAGACCGTATGAAAGGAGAAGGAGCTCTACGGGAGATTCTACAAGGCTCTTTATGAGCCTTTCGTAGACGTAGTAGCCTCCCTCCACTGGCTACGCTTTGGTGACCTCTTCGGGGAAACCGAGGGTTTTGTCTGTGCAATACAAGATCGGGTTATTCAGACCAAAGATATCGGAGATACATCCTAAAGGATGGCACCGTCGACATCTGTCGAGCTTGTCGCCATCCCGGTGAGTCACTTAGGCATGTCATCTCCGGTTGTTCGGCGCTTTCTAACTCTGAGCACTTGCATAGGCACAACCTAGTAGCCAGAATTCTTTACCAGGAGCTCGCTCTGAAATACGGTCTCGTGGACTAAAAATTGCCGTATTACCGGACCTGGCCATCATCACAGACAGGACTATTCCTGATGTTGTGCTGATGGACCGGGCACAGTCAAGAATATTTTTGGTCGACATTACCATTCCGTATAACGAGAACCTCGTCAAAGTCGAAACAGATAAACGACCAAAATATCTGGGCCTGGCTCACGAGGTGACCAACATGTGGGGTGGTCTGCCGACCGAAATTACTCCTGTAGTCGTCTCTGCAAACGGGCTAATCCCAGTCAGCCTTTCGGGTCATCTGAGGCGGCTGGGACTACGTGGTGGACCGCTCCTGGCTCAAATGCAGAAGGCGGTGCTCCTCGATACCACCCGCATCGTCCGCCAGTTTCTTTCCCTTTCCGCCTAACCCACGGCCGTTTGGTCTCCCCTGCAGAGGGCTTCCATCTGGTTGGATCTTATTTATTAATTTATTTTTTGGATTTATTTTATTTCATTGGTATTTTTGTATATTTATCTTTTCATTTCCATTTCAAATTATATATTTATAGAACCCAAACAGATGAGAAAACTATATTGATACCCCCCAATAATAATAATAGCTAGCCTGAGCGCGCTCACCACGCATAATCGCGAAGTGTGCAGCCTCCGTGATTACTTCGTGGCGAGACTGGATGATCCATTCTATAATGACGTCACTTCTAATGATAAAGGGCTTAACCCTCTATCTTTAGCAAACGAGCAATGGCGGGACCGAGCAGTGCAGAGCATTTCAGACCGGGAGACCGTATTGAAGGAGAAGGAGCTCCACGGGAGGTACTACAGGGATCTACATGAGCCCTTCGTAGATACAGTCGCCTCCCTCAACTGGCTACGTTTCGGTGAACTTTTCGGGGAAACCGAGGGTTTTGTCTGTGCAATACGGGATCAGGTTAATAAGACCAACAACTATCGGAGATACATCCTAAAGGATGGCACCGTCGACGTCTGTCGAGCTTGTTGCCATCCCGGTGAGTCACTTAGGCATGTCATCTCCGGTAGTTCGGCGCTTTCTAACTCTGAGTACTTGCACAGGCACAACCTAGTAGCCAGAATTCTACACCAGGAGCTCGCTCTGAAATACGGTCTCGTGGATCGAAAATTTCCGTATTACAAGTACTTGCCGGAAGCCGTGCTCGAAAATGACCTCGCCAGGCTCTACTGGGACCGGGCCAACATCACAGACAGGACTATTCTTGCGAATAAGCCTGGTGTTGTGCTGATGGACCGGGCACAGTCAAGGATATTTTTGGTCGACATTACCATTCGGTATGACGAGAACCTCGTGAAAGGCGAAACAGATAAACGAACAAAATATCTGAACCTGGCTCACGAGGTAACCGACATGTGGTGTGGTCTGGCGGCCGAAATTATTCCTGTAGTCGTATCTGCAAATGGGCTATTCTCAGTTAGCCTCTCGAATCATCAGAGGCGACTGGGACTCCGTGCCGGACCGCTCCGAGCTCAAATGCAGAAGGCGGTGCTCCTCGATACCACCCGCATCGTCCGCCGATTTCTTTCCCTTTCCTCCTAACCCTCGGCCGTTTGGTCTCCCCTGCCGAGGGCTTCCATCTGGTTGGATCTTATTTATTAATGTATTTTTTGTATTTATTTTATTTTATTGGTATTTATGTATATTTATCTTTTCATTTTAACTTTAAATTATATATTTATAGAACCCAACCAGATGAGAAAATTATATAGATACCCCAAAAATAATAATATAATATAAGTATAATGCGTAGGGAAGTGGCGACCCCATCGCCCGCTGACGTAACGGTTACATGACAAAACCACTACGTGAGCGCAGTCAGTCAGCACCTTGCCAAGAAGTGTTAGTACCGTGCCTCGGCATAAGTTGAAGATGCAAAGGTCCGCTTGTACTCACGTCCTCATCATGAAACGGCGCTGGATCTGGGCGTCTCCCGTTGAATTATGCCCATTAAAATGGATGATGGAATTTGATAGAACGCGCAAAAGGCCGCTGCCTGGGGGTCGCCGGGGCACGTCTTGAGCTGGCACTGGATGTGACAGCATACGAACCGCCAGCCGAGCGGGAGGTGCTGCTCGACCACCTAGTAGCCCCTCGCATCCATCATCCCCACCAGCGGGCTTGGTGACGGCAGGGTCTTCGCGGGCCCCGCAATCAGCACCCGCCACTGGTGGAATACACCTCATGCGTTGGACAATCTCAATGAATAGCAACGCATTGCGGGCGTATTATAGGGCGATAGGGGGAGAAATTGAAAGTTTTGCGTATCGGGCAAGGATGCATCGACTTTTTGTTGAGCTGGAGCCATCTGTAACCGTCACCGAGCAAAACCTGGCTGACTGAGTTCGGTATATCTTGCGCTCAAATATATTTGATGACACCGAACTCGAACGGCTACGACGTGAGGCTGTTCCCTCATTAAATGAAAATGCTACGGCTGAGAATATGGTGCCACAAGTTGCAGAACAACCCGCACACGTGGATACCGCCGTCAATACCCCAGTGGTGGCTGATTCAAACGATGATGGAACATTCAAGAAATTTCATTCATCATTCAAATAGAGCAAATGAGCAGTACATTGGAAGAGGCGATTATGGAAACGCGCATACGCCTCTCGTAAATCGACCGCGACTTCCCCGCATAGCCCTAAGCAAGCGGAATCGGGCCATCGTGAGGGCTCTGAGTCCAATGCTGGTGACCTATTTAGAAGCCAGCCGGGACCTTTGCGATACGGACTCAATTCTTTTTGGCACCGCGCTGGCAGTCTGCCGTATCATAGGCGCCAAGGTTTCCACGGCTAGACGCGCTACAGGTCACCCCCTTCAGAGTGAGATGAACCATCGCCAAGGACCGCCGCTGGTGCTACTCATGCTTGGAAAGGCACCTCCAACGAGACTGCACGCACCAGCGGCCCTGTCCGCACTGGCAGGGCAATCACCATGCCGTTTTGTGCCTGGGTGCGAACGACGCTTCCTCTCAGGGCTCTGCCGGGCCCTCTACCCCCACGGGCGGGGGCGCTCAGCCACGGCCTCTGTCGGGCGACGCTCGGCACTCCCCTCCCAGTCACCGTGCCTCTGGTTTTGAAGGGAGTCCCTCGCCCAACCATTCGGGGGGTCGTTCCCCCAGGGGCGGGGGATTCCTCACCCCCCTCTTGTTTTGAGAGGAACTTTACGGCCACTCAGCCTTCATCGAGACCCTTCTCACCCCCGTTGGCTGAGAAGCCGCGACTGGAATACCACCCTCCCCCTTTGGTCGTTACCGGTACTACGGGGTTCCTGCGACCTCGAATATTGCCGACGGCCTCAGTGAAGGTGTAGAACCGGAGTGGTGACTGTTTAACCATTCGTGCTCTATTGGATTCGGGTTCACAACGCTGTGTGGCCTCTACTCGGTTGGTGGGAATACTGGGGCTTCCCTGGAGCTCTGAATCACGTCCAATGGTAGTTATCGGAGGTGCCGAGCCTCCTGTTCCTAGGGGACAAGCGAAGCTGGTGTTTAGCCCTGCCAGCGAACACCTACATATTTTAGTTAAAGTAAATGTCCGTGATGACAATGTAGGTTTTCTCCCTAACGTCCGTATAAATGACAGCGCGGTTCGTTGTGTGTCGGTTTTGAGACTGGCAGACCCTCAATGGTCCCGACCTTGGCCTATAAATTTGTTGCTGGGGGCCGACGTGCTGGGGTTCATCCTGTTAGGCGAGATACGAGCCCTACAGCCCGATGGCTTGTCAGCCATGTCCACTGTATTTGGGCACAGTTTCTTTGGACCAGTTCTGTGGTATTCACCTCCTCAGACGTCCGACCCGCTCTCTGTGGTGAGCGTGTCCCTTTAGGACGTCGTCCAGCGGTTCTGGAAAATTGAGGAGCCACCACACGCGCCTCGAGTCGACCCTCTGGACCGTGAGTGCGAGTTGTTCTACCAGAACAATACCGGCCGCCGTGTCGACGGTCGTTTTGTCACTCGCTTACCCTTTCTTGACTCACGGCCCCCTTTGGGTCAATCTCGTACCCTGGCCGAAAAGAGGTTGCTTTCTACGGAGCGCCGTATGCGGCGCGACCCAGCCTTTCGCGACAAGTATGACGAGTTCATGCGCGAGTATCAAGAGCTGGGTCACATTTCACCGTCCCACTTCGACTGACGGTCACAGGAGCACTACTTCCTCCCCCAACATGCGGTCTTGAGGACCCCTGGGAGTAAGATTCGGGTAGTTTTTGACGGCTCCGCCCCTCGTCAAATGGTGTGTCTCTTAACCAGTGTCTCCACTCTGGTCCTAAATTAATCAAGTACTTATCCGACATTTTAGCCCACTTCCGTCGGCACCAAGTTGTTTTTGTAGCCGAAATTCGGATGATGTTTCGACAATCAGTGGTCCATCGTGATGACCGTCGATATCAGCTGATATTGTGGCGCGAGAAGCCCAGCGATCTGATCCAAGTGTTTGAGTTGAACACCACCACTATGGACTCCAGTCCAGCCCGTATATCGCCATGCGAACCCTCCTCGAACTCGCTGAGAGAGAGCGTATAAGATACGATCGGGGGACTTCTATCTTGGAGACTTCGGTCTACATGGACGATATTTGCACGGGCGCCTCCACCGTCGAGGAGGTTTTTGTACTGCGAGACTAATTGATTGCCATCCTGAAGTCAGGAGGCTATGAGCTGCGCAAATGGTTGTCGAACTCCCCTCATATTTTGAAGGACCTCCCAGGAGAGGATCAACAAGACCTTCATCTATTCGAGCACCCTGACAATCCTAATTTGTTGACTGTGCTGGGCATTCAATATCAGCCTGTTCAGGATACCTTCACGTATCGAGTCAAACACCGATCCCACTCCTAAATCTGCACCAAGCGCTCTGTGTTGTCGATTTGTGCCCGCACATTCGATCCTAATGGATGAATCACTCCTGTCATTTTTTTTGGCTAAATGCTTCCTTCAAAACTCTGGATATCCGGGTAGGGCTGGGACGACCCTATAAGCGGTGCTCTCCTGCGAGAGTGGCTCTCCATTGTGTCCTCCCTTCCAGACATCAACCGGATCTCCATGCCAAGGTGCCTTATCTCACTTTCACTCTCACTTTCACTTTCAGGGAAATGCAGGGCTACCCTGCATGGATTTTGCGACGCCTCTGAGAAAGGCTATGCTGCGATCCTATATTTGCGGACTGTGAGCTCTCCTGGCCATACTTGCGCCCATCTCGTACTTGCTAAAAGCAAGGTTGCTCCCATTAGGTCTCGCTTAACTATCCCTAAATTGGAACTGTCCGGAGCCGCTCTTCTCACGCGACTCCTTAACCAAGTTCACTCTTCTTTGAAGTCGACATTACGGACGTCTACGCTTGGTCGGACAGTGAGATAGTACTTTGTTGGCTTCGAGCTGCACCTCACAATCTGGAGGTCCTTGTGTCAAACCGCGTGTCTCAAATCCAGAATTCTGGCAAGCCTCTAACCTGGAGATATCTCTCAGGGGAGTTGAATCCCGCAGACTGCGCTTCTCGTGGCTGTAAAGCCCCCACTTTGGTTGACCACCCGCTGTGGTGAGGGCCCAGTTGGTTGAATTAGTCTCAGTCGTTCTGGCCCCAGAATAAATACTCTGAACCGATTGAATTGCCTGGCCTACTGGCCTGGTCTGACAAGATGGATCCTCCTCGGGTTGGAGACCTCGTGTTAGTTAAAGAACCTAACGCTTTGCCTTTGTATTGGCGCCGTGGGCGCATTGTTAAGTTGTCGTATAAACCGGATGGTGTGCCTAGGATGGCCGAGGTTTTGGTAGGTGACCCTATCCCGTTTGCCAATTTATTCGCGAACATAGGTTCTTATGTTCGAGACGTGGGTTCGTTTAACCATAATTTTAGCGCGCGTTCCGAGGGGGAAACCGGTTTGACGGCGGGGCTGGGGGGAGGCGGATCGGTTTATCTTAATTTTTTTATTTTCGTGATAACGAAGCCGGAATTATATAATTATTGTTGTGACGGTTGCGGTTGGCTGGTGTTTTGGTTGAAGGACAATAATAAGGAAATGTGCCTAAAATCTGAGTTAATTGTGCCCGCCATTTTGAATTTACTATTGAATATTTAGGTCTAGTCTGGACCGTCTTGAATTTAGTTGTCTGTTTTGAACGTGTTACGTGACCTAATTTGGGCTTAGAGTGATTAAAGGAACTTTTATGCCGTTAATTGCATCGACGAGTTATTAGTGCTTCGTTGGATAGCGTGATAAAACTTTGACCTTGTCACTAAGAACGCTGAACTTTGTGATCCCTGTGTAGATCGCGCGCGATTATAGTTCGTGCTAAGTGACGTTGGACTTGGGCTCCGATAGCGCTGGCGTCTTGTGGAGCGGTCGGCGCACGTGGTGCAGCTATCTGATCGTATTGGTAACGTGAGGTTACACTATACACTTCCCACACTACACCCCAACTACCATTTACTTGCCCCTGACGCCACCTTGTGGTAGACCCTACACTTCTGGAATTCGGTAAGTTTTTGTGTTTGCGTACCTAACCATTCTAATTTAATTATCCATAGGTCTTTGGACCCTCCCCTTTGTTATCCGTCGAATTGGGCTACCGTGGGCCCTAGTTCAATCGGCCTTGTCGGGGTAACTCAGGGCCGTAACAATAGGAGAAAATATGCCGCCTTGCGGCACGCCTGTTTTATTGTCAGCCCATCTTGAGAACTCCTATCCTAATCGTACTGATTGCTGACTGCCGCGAAGATAGGATGAAAACCATTCCAAAGCTGCGATTGAGAATCTGAGATTAATTAGGAAGGCTATAAGGATATCGTGGTCGACTGTGTTAAAAGCATTTGAAAAATCAACAAGCACTACCACCGTAAGCTTTTGCTCATCCATTCTCATTCTAATATCATTTGTGACTTTTATCAATGCAGTGGTAGTACTGTGACCTGCACGAAAGCCTGACTGATATTTATTCAGCAGATTGTGTTTGGTTATGAACATAGAGATTTGCTTGTGAACAGGCTTACAGAACTTTAGATAGGTATGGAAATATTGAAATTGGTCAAAAATGGGTAGGTAATGAGGGATTAGGTATTTTAGGAAGTGGTCGCACAAATGCTTTTTTCCACTGAGTAGGATATTGACCTGAGTCAAGGGAATAGTTTACGATATGTGTGATTGCAGGCAAAAGGCACTCAAGGATCATGGATACCATAACCTTACTAACTTAATCGCAACCCACAGCCTTGGATTTAATAGCTAGTACAGATTTCTGTATCTCATCCTCAGTCACAGGTAAGAAGTGAAAAAAGGAATAGGAAGAGATGGCATGGATTGAATGGAAGCTATTGTCGTAGAATGAACTGTGGGATCTAAAGGAGAAGTAGAAATAAAGTGATGATTTATTTCGTCCAGAGTGATTGATGGACCACGGGCAGATGTAACGGCCTTACTAATACCTGTTGTTTTAAGAAATTTCCACATATCAGCGGTTGAAGAGTTTGCAATATTACTATGGATATAACGGCGTTTAGCATTTCGTACTGTTAGGAGGGCCGCTCTGAAGGTGTTTTTAAAAAAAACTTTTACACCCAATCCCGGAAGTTCTTTTGGTTTATTTCCCCAATATTAAAATAATACAAAAAATATACAAAGCCGCGAACGGCGTGTGCGATATGCACTTAACATGGGTTGGAGCTGCACTGCCTCGATAACCTCAAACTCTAAGCTTTTATAGTAAATATAATAATCGAGCCAGCGCTTTTAACTAACTGGGGTTGGACATAACATCTCCTCCTTTTGACGGAGCTCATCCTTCTTTTTAATAAGGGATGAGCAGAGTCTTACAAACAATACAGGGAAAATCAAAAAAAATTCGAACACAAAAATAATTATAAAATAGTAAATAGATTTGGATCAATTATTTGTTATTATTATAAAATCAAATTGAGTTGATACAAAGGCATAGTAAAATAAAATAATTCTTTAACAATATCTTCACAAAATTATTAAAACTTATTTATTGACATTATGAACTAGTATATTTTTTATAACATTCAGTGAATAATTGGTGCGTTTGGCAGAAAAGGCAGCGCTAAAATAGTTTTCGGCCAGGACACGATTGCTACTTCAGTAGCGCTGACACAATCCGCCATTTTGCTTATTTAATTTATTTGTTTTGAAGTAGAGTTTATAAGTTGTTTTTTGCAATATTAGTTTTAAGTAATATAATAACATGAATAGACATATACATGTTATTAAAAATTCATGATTGGTAAGATTTTAATATGAATACTTCACAAACATATTTAAATTAGGTTAGTTTCCCCGGTTAAAACTAACATCGTGTCCTAGAGGAAAACAGCTACTTGCGATTTGACAGCGCTTACCGCTTACGATCGCCATTTTGCTTACAAGCCCTTGCTAGCGCTTTTTTCTGCCAAACGCACCCAATGAAATAGTAAAAGATTCCGTGTTAAATTAATGCTAAGATTTATTTATTTTATTTTTTTCTTTGAAATACAAACATTTAATAATATCAATATCTAAGACACAGGGTATAAAACAAAAATATGAACTTAAATTCTAATGTAACCTAAAACATTTTGATTCAAGTGGATATAGTAAAGTAATGTAGTAATTAATTATTACACAAGTTTCGATTTGATAAGTTAAATTTACCATATGTTCTTTTCATTTGGTTTTGCACTGGCATAATGGGTAATGATATAGAATTTTTTTATCATCGTCTGATGATGAGACTTCAGTTAACTCAATAGAATTACTAACTTTCGATTCGTGTTTAACAATTCGCCGTGTATTGCACTGATTAAATATTTGTATGCAACAGCAGGGATTATTATTTCTCTTAATAAAACAACAAAGCATTTTATAGGAAATATATAAAATAATGCAAATAATCAAGAAGTATGTAAATGATGAATAGTAGTTACCATATTTTATAATATGAGATTGTTCCTGAAACTTATTGATCTCATTTTCTAAGTTATTTAAGGAATGATAAGAATACTTTAGAGTTTCCATATCTAGGCTAGTTAAAGATATAGGAGATATAGAGGCTAGTTAAATATATAGTATGGAATTGATTTATTTAAAACTTCTTTATTACAACAATCGTCTTCTGTGATATTAAAGTTTAAATTCATTCTATTTTCGATTTTAATAAATTTAGTTGTAGATGGCAATAATTGAATTGTCTTAGATAAACCAATACAGCTTTCATTTAAACTTAGGATACCTGTTCCTAAAATAGTAAAATCTTGTATTATAATATTATTACATTTTATAGTTAATTTACAGTTTTCAGACTGTACATAGATAAACTTATTACTATTTATTTTATACCATACATCGATTTGTCCATATAAATATATAATTTAGAGTTACATTGAGATGGTAGAGATAACGTTACTTCGGTTAACAATTTTGTTTCACAACATGGATTCTTTATTGTAGAAAATATAGAAATTAAAGGACATATAATCATTACTAATAATATTACAATCGTTTAAATTATCTAGCAAGCTATAACTAAGTCTATCTTCTGTTATTCCAAGATAAGGCTTGTTAGGTTGGATTAGAGAGAAAGAGTTAGGATTACTAGGATTATCAGGGGTTGGTAAAGGTATGCATTTGTATAAGGTGAACTTTAAAGAAGAAATCAGTGGTATGCGTAATATGAAAATTATTCTTTTATTAAAATCTAGTCGCTTATTTATATAATTACTCTGTTTTAAAAGCTAGCGAAATAAGTTCGTAGGAGTTATTACACTAGGATGTAGAATGTTTGCTTTAGAAAATAAGATAGAGTTTAGTAAATTATCCAAGAAATTAGAAATAGTAGCCAAGGAGCTTTCTATTATTGTTGATGATGTAGGCCGCTGGTGTCGTCTGGGAGAAAAATATACAAAAAAAATTTGGTGAGCGCGTGTACATCCGCGGGGAGGGAGACATAGGTGTCACCTCGTATGATGTTCTAGTGCAACTAACTCGAAACGCGGGATCATGTACTCAGCGGTGCAACACCGTTGTTGCAAATATACCTTCACCCTACTGATAAAAATCGCGGTAAGTGCCACCGTCCCCGTATGCACACGTACTTATTTATTATAGAAAAACAGCAAGTACATTAGGTAAGTAACAATGTTTTATGAGTATATTTTTTACATATATTATTTTTTATTGATTAATATTATTTATATTTCAGGTGTTCGAGAAGCAACGTGAGCGTCGTCAACATCCTCCCCCCAAGTGTCGGTTCGCCGACACTCATCATCAAGCTGGAGAAAGGCCACGCGAGCAGCTGATCGCTTCATCACTCCTGACTTAGTCCTAACGTCAACTACTCTGACTCTGCCGTCTGAACCTGGATAAACCTTTTCAATAATACCTATTGGCCAATAGTTTCGAAATAATGATGGATCGACTACTACTACAAGATCTCCTACTTTTAATTGCGGACCTTCCCTATCCCATTTACGACGAGGAATTAGCTCTGGCAAAAACTCTTTTACCCATCTGCTCCAAAATAAGTCTGTCAACCGTTGGGCAATACGCCACTGTCGTCTAACATACATGTCGCCATCATCAAAGACCCCAGGTACAGGTAAGTTCGACGAAGATCCTAGTAAAAAATGATTTGGAGTTAATGCCTCTTTACTTTGAGGGTCCACCGAAACATGGGTAAGCGGTCTACTATTAATTATATTTTCGACTTCAGCGAGAAGCGTTAATAAAACTTCTTCTCGAGGAGCCCTCTCTCTAAGAACGACTTTCAGTGCCGTTTTCACACTTCTAATCAGACGCTCCCAAGCTCCCCCCATATGAGGACTGGCTGGTGGTATAAACTGCCAGGAAACTCCTTTGTTTAATGCTTCGGCTATAACTAAATTTGTCGGCACATAATGCCACTCATCAATTTTACTTAACTCATCAATTTCACCTAACCTATTTGCAATAAAAACTTTGTAATTTCTATGCTCGTTACGTATCCAATAAATAACAATCATTGAATCAGTCCAATAAAAAACACGTGACGGTTTAATTCTATGCTCCTTTTTTATAGTCTCTGCCAAGCGACATGCTAATAGCGCGCCTTGAAGTTCGAGTTTAGGCATAGTTAACGGTTTTAACGGCGCAACGCGACTGTTACTCGCAATGAATGACACCTGCACGCCGTTGCTGTCTTGTTTACGCCAATAAGCAACACATGCGTATGCGCATGGAGATGCATCACAAAAAATATGCAATTGCAACGACGTCTCATCGTCATTTACGGTGTGGCCGCTCTTCTCATTCACACCGACAGAATCGTTGCTATAGAAATACCACCGCGGGATTCGAACGTAACTCATTTCTTGTAACTGTGAAATCCAATCTTTAAATAAAACAAATAAACTATCTGTTATTTCCTGATCCCACTTTATACCTACATTCCATATTTCGCGCATTAAAATTTTGGATTTTATCGTAAAAGGTGCTAAAAAACCATGAATATCATATACAGACATTATAATACGAAGAACTTCACGCTTAGTCGGTTTTCGTGATAGTTGTAAAATATCACTCGGTATACGCTTTAACGAAAGATCGAACCCGAACATATCACTCGCGGGAAACCACAAAAGCCCAAGCGTTCGTTCCGGCTGGGATTCAACATTAAACCGTATCGCCATGTCATTTAAAGTCTCTTTTGGCATATCATTAAGAACATCTGACTTGTTACTTAACCAGTTACGCATCACAAAACCACCTTGCTGATTAATATATGAAACATCTTTTATCATTTTTGTAGCAGTAGCGACGTCTGGTAAACTATCGATAAAATCGTCCATATATTGATTTTTCCTAATTGCATTAACTGCATCCGGCATTTTATTCTGAAAGCGCAATGTGTTTTTATTTTGGTTAATATATTGTGCTATAAATGGGGAGCAGTTAGCGCCAAAAATTAATGACGTCATAACATATTTCTTAACAGGATGTTGTATAGGTAATTTTGAACCTTTGTTACTACTTCCGAAGCCTAATTGTTCATTTTCATTGCTTAAATAGATATCTTTCCACAAAAAACGCAAAGAATTAACATCTTCTTTTCGTACATTAATCCTTAAAAACATATCTTTTATGTCCCCTATGATACCTACGCGGTTTTCTCTAAATCGTAACATTATTCCTAATAACGATTGTAACAAATCAGGGCCTTGTGAAAGAAAATCATTTAAAGAATAACCGTTCGACTTTGCTGCCGCGTCATAAACTAAACGCAGTTTTTTCTTATTTGGATTATCTACACCAAAGTGCGGCAAATACCATATTATACGTTTATTAGAGTTTTCATCGGTCTCATTAAGTTCTCTAGCATAACCATTAGAAAATAAGTATCTCATTCTTTCACAATAACGAGTTGCATACTCTTTGTTGAGCAAAAATTTTCTTTCTATTGACTTTAGACGATTAAAAGCGTTAGGGTAAGAGTCGGGTAAATGTAATTCATCGTATTTCCACGGTAAGCCGACATTCCATTGACCATTTACTAATTCTGCAGTGTCATCTAAAATTTGTAAAGCGCGTATTTCGTCTGGGTTGCGGCGTGGCTTCGAACCTACACCAATAGACTCTAACGCGAAGGATCTACGAACCGCATCGTGCAATTGCGCGCAGGTGCATTCACCGTTATCGTTATCGAGAGAGAGATCGCTAGCAATCGATTCTACCGTGTGTAAGTGAAAGATACACTGCGACTGTCCCGCCTTTTCGCTGCAACTATTAATGAAAGAGACAAAGCGATCAGTGCAATTAACATCACTTACCATATGTCCGTGCACACACCATCCAAGCGCAGTTTGAGTTATGTACGGCTCACGCTGCTTACCACGAACACAACGAATGGGAGAAATTAAATGATGGTTGTCCTGACCTATTAATAATTTTGGCTTAGCGTTACAATTACATAACATAAGATCTTCACTTAACAATCCATAATTATTAAAGTCCATATTCGGCACTTTTTGTGTTGGTAAATTTAATTCTTTAATTTTACGCGCACGGAAAGTAAACATTTCGTTATACGAATTGGTAACACTAACACTCACTACTTGAGATTCACACACAAGCTCGCCCGAGTCCCATGCGCTGCGCGCGCGCAATATCACGTTTGCACCGTATAATCCGAGCTCATCTGCGATATCAGAGGATATCACCGTCACGGTAGCTCCATCATCCAGTAGTGCATGCGTATGCAAACTGCCATTCGGTCCGTGAAGAGTGAGCGGCACCACTTTCAAAAGCACCTTGTGACAGTGGGATGCCACCGTATGAGTCACTGTTTCATTGGTGCTGGGATGCTCATCCTCACTTCGCTCCACAGTTTTTAAGCTTTCTTCCAATGGTTTTATCCAGTGCAGTAAACGATGATGCGGTTGATTGCAGCCGTCAATGTCGCAATTACTGCCAATACAAGACATACCATTCGTATGGCGGGGGGCAAGACGTTTGAAGCAAAGTTTATTTACGCGTACAAATCGCCAGCGATCTTTGCGTAAGGCGCGCTTAAACCGTGAACAATCTGCGACACCATGAGCCCATTTTCGGCAAAATGTACACTTTTCCGCGTTTTGTAATTGATTACTATTTGTGTACAACAACGAGTGTGAACGGTGTTTACGTTCATCGGGCTTCTTTAAATTATATTGAGCGTGAATATGACTTACTCCTGATGCAGCTGTTTTAGTGGCTTCCTCATATAAAAAATCACTAAGCAATTCTAGCTTCGGTGAATTACACTCTCGCTGTTCATAAACGTAGTCGGTCCATTTTGCGACAAGCAAAGTTGGAAGCTTAGATACGACAATCGATGCTAACTCCGGGCTGCGAAGATAATCACTTTGTTGCATTGCTTTGGCAGCAGCCACATAGTTCTTTATTTTTATTGCAAAATTAATGATATCATTATGATAAGTTAACGGCAACGGACATAGTTTTTTAAGCTGTAAAACTATTTTACTCATAATTGTTTCTGGTTTGCCAAATCGAAGTTCTAAGGTGTCAATTATTAAATCGGGTGTAGTTCCACCAATCAAGAGTGAAGTCACTGCTTCTTTAGCATCGCCACGAAGACACTTACGTAGCCGCCATAAATTCTCTGTGTCACTATATTTGCATAATTGGGTAGATTCTTGGTACGCCTGTTTAAACTGCAACCACTCCATTGGATCTCCAAAAAATAAAGGCAGGTCTTTAGACGTTGCTAATCTTGTTAAGAGCTCCTGGTTCTGTATTTTATATGATGAGGCAGCTACTGCATCATTCAAGGCATGTGCCAGCTTTTCTAGGCCGATTTTTTCACAAGAGTACTCTTCTCGGTTCTCCTCATGCTGGTTTCCTGGAGCATTCAGCCAATTTTCAACTTTGCTGGTCGAAGATTTCATAGCCGACTTGTGGGAAGAGCGTGAATGAGACTCCAATTCTGCCATCTCAGCTGCAAGCTGTTTGTTTAGCAGCTTCGACTGAATATTTGCCTTAAGCTTGGCAGCTTCTGCCTGAGCACTCTTAACTTTGGCTTCTGCTTCAGCTTCAGCTGCTTGCACTTCAGCTTCCGCTGCTTGTATTTCCACGAGAGCCATAGCTTTAGCGGTTTCGTATTCCAATTGCCGTTTGCGTGCCGTACTTGACGACGTGCCTGCGGTCTTTGATGACTTTTTACTCTTACTAGAGGCACTTAGCGCATTTCCAGGTTTTTCCAGCACTTCATCCTTTAAGCTGAACGATGGTAACACATCTTGGTTGTTCTTGCACTCCGATTTTGCAGCGGTGCCACGTGGTCGTCGCTTTTTTTGCGGCGTAGCCGGCGCGTGGAACATAACTGGTACTTATTATTATTATATTTTTTGCAGACGACGTAAGGATTCGGCCGAAGGACCACTATGTTGATGATGTAGGCCGCTGGTGTCGTCTGGGAGAAAAATATACAAAAAAAATTTGGTGAGCGCGTGTACATCCGCGAGGAGGGAGACATAGGTGTCACCTCGTATGATGTTCTAGTGCAACTAACTCGAAACGCGGGATCATGTACTCAGCGGTGCAACACCGTTGTTGCAAATATACCTTCACCCTACTGATAAAAATCGCGGTAAGTGCCACCGTCCCCGTATGCACACGTACTTATTTATTATAGAAAAACAGCAAGTACATTAGGTAAGTAACAATGTTTTATGAGTATATTTTTTACATATATTATTTTTTATTGATTAATATTATTTATATTTCAGGTGTTCGAGAAGCAACGTGAGCGTCGTCAACAATTATATTAAGTAAATTATATTATATTCTAGAAATATGTGATAATTGATTATTATTTTTAAAAATTTGGGATAACACAATATTTAAAGAATTAATTTGAGAATTTAATTTATTTTCATTCATATTTAATTTATTTTCATTCATATTTAATTTATATATCGTTGAGTTAAATACATTAATAGAAGATTTAACTATGTGGATATTATCCTTCATTAGTTTTAAAAGTTCGGGTTCGCTATTTTGACAAGCGCTGATGGCTGCATCGTATTTTCGTGCATCATCCGCATCTCAAGTTCCAAAAAAGAATTTCATAATTTCTCCACCGAATTTTAGAATTCGGTGGAGAAATTATGAAATTCTTTATGCCTTGTTTATTCCCCGGTAGGGACTATATGCGAAAAAGATTCGAATTTAGCATAATTAGAATTTAATAATACTTCAATAGGACTTAAGACATCATTACATTCAACGAAACCGCGGAGTTGGAAGTTTTCGCAGAGCGTTGCAGTTTTAATTATAAGCGAATGTATATTCTCTAGATGTGACTTAACTGAAACTACGTCTATATGCGTTACAACATTCAAAAAATCACTATAAAAATTAATTGCAGTTATTTGATCGAAATAAATACCTGCACTAATATAAATAGGTTGAATTTGAATTTCAGCGTAGAATTGGTGGCTTATGGCCCTGAAATAAAGTAAAATTAGGGATGAGCTGGTTTAATTCCATTAACATGGTATTTCAAGTGCTTACGACCTATGAGAAGGGTTACGTTATGTTTGCCATTTAATTTAATAATTTTATAAGGACCTTTCCAGATAGGAGATAAGGCTTTGCGAAATCTATGGTAGCACTTTAAATAAACCATATCACCTGTTTTGTAGGATATTCTGACATATCTTTGCCATTTTTGTCATAATAATTTTTCGAGGTTTCTTTATTTTTAATTATGTGTTCTAATGCCTTTTGTCGACTAAAATTCATGCGATATTGTAAAGCGCGGATGTATTCATGATACGTTGTGTCATTGCTCGTATTATATAAAGAATTTGGTATTGTGGGTTTATGCCCATATAGCAATTCATAGGGAGTATATGTAGTAGTGGTATGAGGGGTAGTGTTGTAAAAGAATACTGCGGTGGCTAAGTAACAATGCCAATCATTCTGGTTTTCACTAACGAAACATGGCGTAGCATGGCTACGTTCTAAGGCACCATTTGTTTGGGGATGATAGGGGTAGCATGTAGGGGTTTTATTTTAAAAAATTGAGTTACCTCTTTAAATAATTCCGATGTAAAACATGTGCCTAGATCAGTTAATATCGTTTTAGGAATTCCAAATAAAGAGATAAAATGAACTAGTGTACAAGCTACTTCATCACTGCTGGAAGTTACCATTGGGTATACACATAAAAACTTGGTTAGGTCATCTTGTAGAGTTAATATAAATTTAAAGTTTTGCAAGCCACCTTCGGGTAGCGGACCGACTAAATAATATCTAAAGCTAATCTTTCGAATGGTTTTGTGCTTGTGGAGGTTATCACCATTGGAGCCTTATTACATGTTCTTAGTTGTTTATTTATTTGACACAATTTACAATTTTTAACATAGCTTTCTATATCAGAACGCATGTTTTTCCAAAAATATAGATCTTTTAAGCGATTTAACATCCTTTTAAGTCCGGGGTGACCAGCAATTGTTGAGTCGTGATTTTCTTTGAGAATACGTGGAACTTAGGCAGGAGTAGGGTAAATAATTTGATTTCGTTATATATGAATTTTAATGTTAGTATTATGAAATACGTAAGCAATTATATTGTAGATTTTCGTATAAGATAATTTAGAGAACGGGTCAGCAAAATTGGAAATGGCTAAATCAGTGATTTGACTATTTTCTGTTATGATATTATCGCGTAGTTGCATTAATAAATTGTATATATTTCAGTTTGTTAACTCTTCGAAATGGTGAATTTTTGTATACAAGAAATAATATGTTTTATCATTTTGCTTAACACAAGAGATAGTGTACGGTTCTCGTTCTGAGTTTATTAAATTTTCAGAATTTTGTAGCTGAGATAGAATATTTTTACAATATGGAATAGATTCATCAAAGACGAGGGATACGGGGCAAACAATATTATTTAATTTAGAGAGGTGTAACGCTTCTTGATGTTCTTTGATTACAGTATTTATAGAAATGGAGCTAGTAAATTGTTTTTTAAAATAAGATTCGTATTTGAGTTTGTTAAGGACTATATTTGAATTTAAGGCGTGAAGCGTGCGAGAAAGAGCATCGGCGTTTGAATTTTGCTTTCCTTGCTTGTATATAATTTCGTAGTCATATTCCTCTAACTTAAGGCGCCAACGAATTAATCTAGTTCCTGCATCCTTGACATTAAAAATCCAGACTAAAGGTCTGTGATCAGTGACTATTTTAAATTTATTACCGTAAATATAGGGTCGGAATGTTTTTACAGCGAAGAGTATAGCTAAACATTATTTTTCTGTTGTTGAGTAATTGCCTTCCTGTTTATTAAATGTTCTCGAGGTATACGCGATCGGTTTATCTTTTCTGATAGGACCTTGCGATAATACTGCGCCGACGGCATAATTACTAGCGTCTGTGGTGACAATGAATGGTTGTGAAAAATTGGGATATTGGAGTAACGGAGCATAAGTTAGTTTTTCTTTTAACAAATTAATTTGGGTTTCTTCGTATGTCCAATTAAAATTAACATCTTTTTTTAATAATGACTTAAGGGGTTTCGTAATTTTTGAGAAGTTATCTATGAATCGGCGGTAGTAACCTACTAGACCTAGAAATGATTTAATTTCCTTAGGATTTTTGGGGATAGGATAGTTGGTAACTGCCTTCATCTTGTCGGGGTTAGGTGTGACACCTTTGTCGGTTATTACATAACCTAAATAAGTGACGTCGTGTCGAAGGAATTCGCATTTATCTGGTTGTAGCTTTAAATTGTAGTCTCGAAACCTATCTAAAACAGGACGTAATTTTCCATATGACTTTGAAGATCGTGGCTGTAAATAATACAGTCATCTAAGTAGACAAAACAGTGGAGACCTTGGAGACCAGAAAGGACGGTATTCATGAGACGTTGGAACGAATTTGGAGCACTTTTTAATCCAAAAGGCATGCGAGTAAATTCAAAATGACTGGAAATATCATTTATGTTGGTTACTGTAAAACCAGTCTTTTCAGCATCCTTAGGAATGAGAGGAATTCGATGGAAGCCGGAAACTAAATCAAGTGTCGAAAAATACTTGGAATGCCCTAATTGATCTAATATATCGCTAATTAATGGAATAGGATAAACTTCATTTATGGTCGCATGATTAAGTCGCCTATAATCTATAACAAATCGCCACTTCTTTTTGCCCGATGCGTCCATTTTATTAGGCACGACTCACACTGGGGCGCTCCACGGAGATATCGACGGCTTAATTATATTTTTTTTTAACATCTTTTTTAATTGTTACTATTGACTTAACGTGAATAGGAGGGGTGTTTCCTGTACTCATTGAGTGTTGAATCGCGTTTGTACATGTTAGGTCATCTCCTTCAAGATAAAATATATCTGAGTATTGTGAGCAACAATCTAATAAGAGTTTTTTCTCCTCAGAGTTTAAATGAGAGTGACGAATTTGTTCGCAGACGCGTCGGACACGATTGGAATAAGTTGTCAAAATTGTATTTATGTTATTACAAGATTCGAAAGATTTGGAATATTCTTTAAAGTCAATTGGCGTTAAGTTAACTTTGAAATTTTTTATTTTAATTTATTTTTAAAGTTACTAGGCAGTTCGCTAAATAAACATTACAAACGGTTTGATCTAGTATGAGTGCATCCTTAAAGTGATGCAACTCGGACGGATTATTTGACACGGAGCATTCGATAACAGTTTCGCTCCGCGCCGGTATAATGTATGTAGGTTCTGAAAAGTGGATAGGCACAGATATAGAATTATTTTAAAAACAAAGTGAATAGGTATGATAATCTATATTTACTTTAAAATAACTGAGGAAGTCGCTTCCTATAATTCCGTCATAATCAATATTAATATCGTCAGATGTAACATGAAATTTGTATTTTATGGGAAAATTATCTAAAGTAAAATCTAACAGTAATTTTCCTAATGTTTCGTTGCAAGATTGAGTGCTGTTTATACCCTTGAGTTTTACGATTTCATTAGAGAGCTTAAAGTTTCCATTTAAACTCGATTTTTTTATAATAGAGACACTTGCGCCTGTGTCAAGTAATAATCGTAGGGGTTGAACCGAAAAATTTGACCTTAAATAAACATGAGGTAGCGATGTTTTCTTACTCGATGTGTTTATACTATATGTCGGTATTTCACCTTTATTATTAGTTAATTTATTGGTAGGATTAGTATTACTCGAAATTTCTTTTCGAGGTGTAAGTTTTGTATAAGAGATAGTATAATTATAAGACATAGAGTTGGTATAAGAATTAGTACAAGAATTAGTATAAAAATTAGTAATATAATTATTTTTAAGACTCTGGTGTTGATTCAGAGATGTTCTGGGATAGTTTTCCCGAGGTAATAAATAATTAGTATTAAGACTTTGACTTTGTGCCAAAGATGGACTCGGATATTGTTCCCGAGATGCAGAGTTAGAATAAGAAATAGTATTTTTAAAATTACAAGATTTAGTAAGACTCGGCGGCATTTGACTTCGCTGAGATGTATTATAAGAAAACTTTGTATGATTATTATAATTAAACTCGTTATCATTATACATAGGTTTGTTATAAGATTTGGTAAAAGAGTTAGTAGAATAGCAATAATTATTTGTGCCGTTGAATATTTTCGATTTCGGTAGGCACTTTTCCGAAATCGGATTTAGTTTAAATCTTCGTTACGAATATCGGTATTGGAGGTGGAAGGTTGTGTGTCACATAAATGCATATTATTTCTATTAGGTGCATGCGCACTGGGACTTGGTAACGTATTCGTCGGGCGAGTATCTAGTTGTATATTACGACGAAGGCTATGGTTATATTGTCGCTTGCAACATTCATTTATCGCATGTTCCGGATTTTTACAATAACTACATATTTTAATAGGATTTTTGTCTGAGATGTTATGAGAATTAGAATAAGGGTTATTATTTTGCGGATTAACATAATAAGCTCGATGAGATTGTTTTTTCCTATTATGGTAGCAGTTAGAAGAATCATGACCGAATTTTTGACACATAGAACACTGTTTATAAGATTTAGAAGATATTTTGCTTCGAATAAATAATTTTTCTTCTTCTATAGCATGCGTAATTGCCTCGCTTAAATTTTTCGGGTTTCGACATCTAACAATATATCCATAATTAGAATTTAAACCTAAAATAAAAGTGTTGAGGGCAAAATCCTCCATAGCGGCAATTCTTTCTACTAGCTCGGACTTATTCTCGCAACTGTAATGTATGTCGGATTGCAATCGCGTTAAACAAGATTCGATTCTAAGCGAATATTGCATTACAGTTTCGGAATTTCCCTGTCTACAATTTTGGAGTTCAATTAAAAGGTGTGTGGAAAGTTTCTTTTCGCCAAAAGTCATTTTTAGAAATATTTTATTTTTATAGAAGAGGAGGCAAACGAGCATGCGGCTCACCTGATGTTAAGTGACTACCGCAGCCCATGATCAACCGCAACACCAGGAGAATTGCGGGTGCGTTGCCGGCCCTTTAGATAAAAATAAATTAAATATTTTTAATTCATCCCAACTATTAAAAGTTTTTAAAGAGCACGCGATTTGAGCTTTTCCCTCTAACTGAGATATGATATACCGATATAAAACTGATTGCTGTTCCGAATTCGCGAGTGCTATGGCGTTATCACAATTTGTAAGAAATGCTGGAAGAGATTCTTTATCGCCATTGTATGGTTTGATAAATTTTGTAAGGACGTTTTAACTCTATGCATATGGAATTAGAAAGATTTAGGAGTTATGAAATACAAAATTGGTTAAATGAGGATATTACTTAACTTACAATATCAAGAACACTACGGTGGTTGCTATGCCAGTGTCGTGTTGTGATGACGTGCAGCGGAGTCACGTTGCCGTGAGACCCAAGGAGTCGTTTGACGGCGGCGTCCACGTGGTTGTGCGGTGGTAGTGCAGCAGCTTAGGGCAGGCTCACACGCTGGTGGTGTATACTGACAGCCTTGATCAACTTCGGGTTGACGATGGTGTCCCAAGCTCGTGGGGCTGAGACCTCGTTGGTGCTTCGATGCTTCAGGCTCACACTCGTGGGGTGGAGACTTACTGTCGATCTTTCTTCAGAGTTTCCCAGGATTCGAATGCCACGCTACCGATGTACCGGTAGACCTTTTGACATCCCACTTCTGACACCAAATTTGTTAGGAGGGCCGCTCTGAAGGTTCTTTAAAAAAAAACTTTTACACCTAATCCCGGAAGTTCTTTTGGTTTATTCCCCCAATATTAAAATAATACAAAAAATGTACAAAGCCGCGAACGGCGTGTGCGATATGCACTTAATATGGGTTGGAGCTGCACTGCCTTGATTACCTTAAACTCTAGGCTTTTATAGTAAATATAATAATCGAGTCAGCGCTTTTAACTAACTAGGATTGGGCATAACAGTACCATCTGATTGCATCTGTTTCTTAGCACTCTGTAGCGATCCCAGCTTTCCTGTGTACGATACTTCTTAAATTTCACAAATACTCGATCTCGCCTAGTCATTGCCAACCTTACAGCCTCAGTCAACCACGGGGCTGGTAAACCCTTCACTCTTACTTGATGTTTGGTAGCATGTTTGTTGTACAGACCAAGAACTATATTATTAAGGACGGAGACTTTATCGTCAATATAAGTTGATTCAAATAAAGAGGTTAAGTCAATACGATAGGCGTCACTTTTAAGTTTATCAAAATCCTTTACATTATTACACATATTTTGGGGATTACAGGCGAGCATTGACTGTTACATTTTACCTTAAATTAAAAAATTCACTGTCTAGCTATATAGATATGTAACAAATATCTATACCAAAAGGTCTTCAATTAGCAGATCCTACTTTTAACTTACCTTCATCTATCGATATTCTCACAGGCGCTGAAGTCTTTTGGGATGTCTTAGGTTCATACTTTATAAACTTAGGTAATAACCATCCCATACTTCACTCATCCAAATTGGATTGGCTTATTTCAGGCTGTGTAATCAATCGAATTCTTATACCCAGCCTTCTTTGTGTGGTTTTACTTCACAAGAAGGGTCCGAACAGCTTATGCGCTTTGGGGAATTCTCCGAGTGACTCCGTGTCTTTTGTGCATAGTTTCTCTACTGAAGACAGACGGGTGAAAATAAATTTCAACATGTCGCGACGCACACGGCCGCTTCATAGTCACTATCCCATTGAAGAATTCACCTGATAGTTAAGGTGACTATTAGGTCACGGTCAACCTTCGATTTGTCTCATTAGAAAGTAGGTTCGAACGCGATTTCACCTTTAAACAAAGATATCTTACATTCATTAATGAGTACATACAACTTAATTACATGAATGAAAAATAAAAGATCAGACCGTTTTGAATGTAAATATTATTTGCCGCATCATGGTGTTGTACGCGAGTCGAGTAGCATCACAAAACTTCGTGTAGATTTCGATACTTCAGCTGCAACAACTTCAGGCAAATCCTTTCATGATATTCAGATGTTAGGTCTAACTGTTTAGAAGGATTTACTTTCTATTCTCTTAAGATTTAGATAACATAGGTTTGTTGTAACTGGCGACATTCATAAAATGTATAGAGCCATTTTTGTGGAGCCTCGTTAGCGTTCGTTACAACAAATCGTTTTTAGCTTCGATTCTTCCGAACCCCTTAAAACTTATTCTCTGAATACAGTAACATAAGGCACTGCATCAGCTCCGTATCTTGCTACAAGATGTTTAGTTTCCCTTGCTGATGAGTGCTCGGACTCTAAAGTTGGTGACTCTATTAAGTGCGACTTTTATATTGACGAATACTTAAGTGGCAGAGATTCTATTTAGTCAGTCGTACAACTCTGTCGAGGTGTCATTAATACTCTTGAATCAGGTAAATTTTGCCTTAGAAAGTGGCGGTCTTCAAGCCTCAAAATTTTATATTCAGGAAGCAGTATCCAAAATAAGCACTCAGAAAAGGCACTTAATCTTAATGAATGTCCAAGCAAAAACTAGGATTATTCTGAGACTCACATTTTTTTTTTTTTTTTTGCGGATGGAAAATCATCTAATGACGCCTTTCGCTCTGGGTGGAGCGTAAGGGAGTGTCAGACTTTTACTGACTAAAAACCATCCGTGTTCCTTCAGTGCCCTTACGTTCCGGAGCCGCGGTATCTCTTTCGAACAGCCCGCAGCCCCGGCAGGCGTCGGCCCTTGCGGGCCCCTTCTCGCTGAGACTCACATGTGGACAACCTTTTCTTTCAAATTAAACTATGTGCTATAAACAAAATAAAAAAAACGCATTATTTTATCCTTAATTAGTCAGATGTTTGATCGTCTTGGTCTCGTTGGATCATGCATTGTGCAAGCCAAAATTTTAATTCAGCAGCTTTGGGTACATAAAGGTGGTTGGGATGAAGATGTTCCAACTGAAATAAAATCATCATTCTTTGAATTCTCCACTTCGTTTCCTCATCTAAATTCAATCCAAATTCACCGTTGAGTTTCATGTATAAACGCTTCTTCGATTGAACTTCACATCTTCGCAGATGCTTCCGAACGAGCTTACGGTACCTGTGTGTATGTTCGATCAGTCTCAGAAGACGGAACGGTTTGTGTTCGCCTGTAAACCTCCAAAAATAAGATAGCACCCATTAAACCAACAACTATACCACGCTTAGAACTATGTGGTACTTTATTGGGGACACAACTATATACCAAGGTACTTAAGTCCCTTACCCTTAAATTTAGAATATCATTTTTCTGGTGTGACTCAACAATCATTCTTGAATGACTTTCCACAGAACCCACTCGACTTAATCATTTTGTATGTTACAGAGTTTTAAGATGCAGGAGGCTACGATCGGCCAGACGATGAGCTACGTGTCTAACAAACTGAATCCTGCAGATCTCGTATCTCACGGGGTGATGGCTGATACTATCAGCACTTCTACACTTTGGTGGTCTGGTCCAGATTTTCTTCATAACCCCATTATTCAATTTCAACATATCCCAACACTCAAAATATATTATATTTGTCAAAAAGTAATGTACCAGATCACAGTAAAAATGTAATATTTCTATTAATTTACAAACTTTCATTATTTACCAAATTAATTAAAACCTTAGCTTACTATATGTGCTTAGCAGGAAATGTTCTCGGAGGAATAAAATACTCTTAAATCTAAGAAAATATTACGCAGTAAAAATAGTTTGATTAACTGTCCATTTATTGATTCTTCCAACATATTAAAAACTCAAAAACAATAACAATTTCTTACCATCCGTAATCAAATGGAATGGTAGAACGATTTCATCAGACATTAGAGAGATACCTAGCAAAAGTTGTGGAAAATCGGCAACAAGATTAGGACATACACATACAACTTTTTGTTGTCATATTGAAGCACCGTTCAACACAGTGACACCAGCATTCGCAAACTTTGGAAGAGAATTACGGTTGCCTGCAGACCTGACTGGCATTGCACGCAGTATGCCCTATTATGCAAATGACTTGCGAAACAAAATGAATGACATTTATGAGCACGTCAGACAGTCGGGCCAACAAATGTCTGAAAAGAGAGAGATGGCGCTAGCTGTCACGGTAACATCGGGTCTGTGTTCAAAAAATCTTTAAAAATAAATATCGCTGTTTTTAAAACTATTAAGTTATAAATATTGTTGCCGAATTTATAAAGTATAAGTGAAAGTGTTATGCAGTGATAAATCTCACAAATAATTACATAAAACTCAAAATAAAATTTCAATAACATCCAGTCAGTAAACTACGTTTTTTACAATCAATAAAACTTTAAAAGAGAAAAATACTATAGTGTCAGTGAGGTAATTATAAGAAACCGTGTAACTACGACTTATTTAGTGCTAAAATATTAAGTGTTGTGAAAATTAGTGCAAAAATAATTTATCAATGAGTCACCATAACGAATTTGTTGGGTTCAAATTTCACACAAGCTGAACAAGATACTTATATTCGACCAATTGTCTATTAATGTTTAGCGTTCTTGACATGGTATGAAATTGTAGAAAGCGAGTTCGAATCCCATCCGTGCGAATGCGAACTTTTTGTGTATTATTTTGTGTATTCTTTAGAACTTTTTTAGAACCAGCTCTTTTATAGAACTGTTAAGAAGATAAAAAACCAGACATGGATTTTGAAAATATTACTTTAAGAAAAAATAAAACAATAATTAATTCGCCAAATTCTTCATTTGAGTCAACAAATTCCGAATATCTTTCGAAAAGCCTACCACAATTGTCAACCGGTCTAAGTTACGAAGAATTTGAAAGACTCAACGAGGAAATTGAACGATTGAGAATGCAATTAAATACGGCTAACAACGAAATAGATAACTTAACCATGGAAAGCATCACTTTAAAGAAACAAACAGCTGAACAACAAAATACCATAAAAAAATTAAAAAATATTTGTAGCGTAACACCAAGTAGTACAAAAAAAGTGCAACTATAAAAAAACAAAGCTGTAAGGTTAAAAATCTTAATATTATTGAGGGAAAGAAACTGGATATGACTTTCCCTGATCTTGAGACAAAATCTTGTGTAGGAAACACAACTGAATTAGCTACTTCTAATACCATAGGTAGCCTGTCATCACAAGTGCACAAACTTAATTTTAAAAAGTGCGATCAATACACAACAGATGGCGCTTTATTAAATCTGCATAAAGAAAACAAAGTAAACAGTAATCAGCAACTTTCTAAACCTATTGAAAACAAGCCAAAATCCCAATTAATTATATTCGGAGGACAACAATTCACAGGGTTGGCTACACTACTTATACAATCAAGAAATAATACTCAGTACAAAAATTACCAGATATTTTCAACCACAAAACCATATGCCACTACGGAGGAAATTCTTAAACCTATTTATAAACTGGACGATTCGGAAGATAATAATCTAATAATATGTATAGGAGAAAATGATACTAACCGTAACAAAATAATAATAGAATTAGTAACAATGCTCAAATACTTTCAAAAAATTAAAATATTAGTATTCAATGTTTTACAGAACAGATATTTAAATGAAAATATATTAAATAACAATTCAAAAGTTATATCTAACAACTTTAAAAATTGCTCATTTATAAATACAGAATGGGACTATGCGTATAATAAATATTACTACTTATTAGATGTATGTAAAAAAATTAATTTTAAGATTGACTCAAACTATTATGAAAATAATTTTTTATGTGCCAAAAATATGTTATTATTTATGAAAAAGGCTAAAACAGAATGCAAAATTATTCCAAAGAAGGGCACAATTCCTTTCTACTTTAAGTCCTGTAAAAATGTACATTCAGGTAATAACCGTCAGGAATTGAACTCTGCTACTGCCTCGTTGAACAAAAAGCAAACGATAAATACCGAAACTTATAAGAAGGGAACAATAACCTATTATTTTAAAAAATCAATACAGTGTTTAAATGAACAACCTGGCACACAGTTGCCTTTAGAAACAAATATTTTCGTCCCTAAATTGGAATTAAATTTTAGAATATTTCACCAGAATATTGCCGGCGCTATAAATAAATCTGAGGAACTAACATTTGCAATCCGAGAGTTTTCTTAAAAAGGTTCAAAGATAGATATGGTGTGTTTGACAGAAACTTTCCTTAAAAAAGGTACAGAAATGCTTTTTAAAATACCTGGTTACAAACTAGTTGCGTCTTATTCACGGGACAGTAAACGAGGAGGGGTATGTATAATGTTAAATAACAATTTGAAATATAAAAACGTTACTAATATTAATGATTTGACATGTAAATTTAATTTTGAATGTTGTGGCGTAGAAGTAAATAAGATCACGATTATCTGTTTATATAGAACTCCTAATAGCAATCCACAAATATTTCTTGAAAAGCTAAAACAGTTACTAGCAAGAATTACTAAAAAGCATAAAAAAATTATTCTTTGCGGTGACTGGAACTTGGACATCTTAAAACCAAATAAGAGTTGTGAGGAGTTACAAGGTATATTAAAAAAATTTAACATTGAGTTGCACATTAAAACACCAACAAGAAAATTGTCATGTCTAGATCAATTAGCAAGCAACATCAAGCAAGTTAAAGCCGAGGTACATCACCTCGCCTTATCTGATCACGAAACGGGACAAACACTTGCGCTCAAAACGAACAAATCGTATGAAATATGCAGTTGGTATGAGGATGTTAGAGATTATAGTAAAGAAAACATGGATAAGTTCTGTAGCTGCATATCGTCTCTAACTTTCTCAACTGTATACGAAAAAAATAACTTACAAGAGGTGTTTGTTGAATTTCATGATTTATTTAAACTTTTTTTTGATCTTTGCTTGCGTTAGCATGTTTTAATTTGATTAAAATTGTCACCCAGGCCATAAATGATGGCCTTCCAGTTGCGGCAATCTTCCTGGACATGAGCAAGGCGTTCAATTTCGTGGACCATAAATTGCTCTTACACAAATTAGAAAAATATGGGATAAGAGGTAAAGCTAAGGACTGGTTGAGAAACTATTTATGTGAGAGACAACAATGTGTGGAAATATCTAAAGTCAATAAAGACAAAAAAGTGTTTTACAGAAGCGAAAATCAGATAAATGACTTTGGCGTGCCACAAGGCAGTGTATTGGGACCATTCTTATTCCTCATGTATATTAATGATCTCCCTAATATCACTCGCCATAACACAATCTTGTTTGCTGATGACACAACCCTTATCGTGAAATGCGAAAATGCAGATACATATGAAACAGAGATAAATAAAGCAATCAAAAACATAATAAACTGGCTTTATTGTAATAATTTACAGATTAATATGGAAAAAACTAAAATGATCCAATTTCAAACATACCAGAGAAAACTATTGAATATTAATGTTAAATATAATGATAAGATCATCGAACAAGTAGCAAGTACTAAATTTCTGGGTATAATGTTGGATCAAAATTGCGACTGGAAAACACATGTCGATTACGTTTGTGACAAACTCGACAGATTTGTCTACGCAATAAGGAGATTACGAGTCACGGTATCAACTGATGCTGCTCTATATGCATATCACGGATATGTTTCGTCAGTACTATCATATGGTCTTTTATTGTGGGGCAATTCAGTAGATATAATAAAAGTATTTAGAGTACAAAAAAAATGTGTGCGTGCAATCTATGGAGCAGGGTATACGGATAGCTGTAAGCCCTTGTTTAAAAAGTACAATATCTTAACATTAACATGCTTGTACATTAAAGAAATATGCATATTTGTAAAACAGCATCCTGAACACTTTGAAAGGCAAATAGATGTAACTAAACGAAATGTAGCTCCTAGAAATAAACATAAATTATACTTACCTCAATGCAGGCTCAAATTGTATGAAAGGAACTCTTACGTAAATGCTATAAAGGTGTATAACAAAATACCCAACGACTTTAAAGAGTTACCTTTAACCACGTTTAAAAAAAAGTTAATACAATGGTTAAAAGAAAAATGTTTTTACGATCTAAACGAATTTATGTCTTTTAGTGGAAAATAAATCCGAAGGCAGTAATATTTATATAATATATCTAATAATTAATTAATTACAAACAAAATGAAAGTATGGACATTAACACTTAAGAACTACCATTAAACGATGTGACATTTTAATTGAATTCCCACTTGTAATTTTTTTTTTGCATGTATACTAATTAAATATTTGCACACCATATAAAATGGTAGAATGTAAATGGGCCATTATTCATAATTTAAGATCATACTTTATTGTAAACATACATTCTGGCAAATAAATGAATTTGAATTTGAATTTGAAGATGAAAACCCGGTATGGTGATACAACTAAATCTAACATCTACATGGACGATTGTCTTAGTGGTCATGATAATTGCAAGATTGCCCCCTCATCAATGATTTAGTGGATTAATGGGACCTGCATAAGTTTTATTCTAATTTAACCACATTGCTTAACCATATTCCAAAGAGAAAAGGCAGACCTGTAAGCAAAAGTTCTTCGGCGATGGCGTTTCTGCCCTTAAAACACTGGGGCTCTTATATACATAGATCCTGCGAATGATAAGTTTCAGGTTGTGAGTCCTCAAAATTTTAGTGACACTAAAAACATAAAACGCAATATTCTTACACATATTGCCACAATATATGATCTGATGGGTTTCATCGGTTCTGTGACTATGCAAGCTAAATTGATCATGCAAGCGATTTGGCTGTGAAAACATTGGTTGGGATTATGATGTTCCAGACAAAATACTTAGGTTCTGGAACGATTTTTGCAGCAAGTTGCACTATCTCAGCAGTGTATCTATCCCCCGCTTGATGGTAGATCCAGAACGTAATCGGCTGGAGCTTCATGGCTTCGCCAACAGCTCAACCAAAGTTTTTAATTGGTGTTCGGTAATCAAAGTGTCAATTTTGGTAAAGTCCATAAAATTAAACAACAAAATTATTAATTTTTGTACGATCTGTCTGTACGCTAATCAGCGTCATCTGTGATCCAGTGTACAGCAGCCGCAGGTGCTTGTACTTGAGAACGAGGACTGTTACTTGACAACAAGCTGGTAACAACCGATACGACTTTGGGACCTTCAAGAAAAGAGCCTACTCCTTTTTAACAGGCCGGCAACGTATCTGCAATTCCCCTGGTGTTGCAGTTGTTCATGGACGGCGGTAATTTTAATGTAATTATTAGTACAATTAACAGCACGTCAAGCTTAACACTTTAGACTAGCCTTGTTTTGAATGTAATGCAGAGCTTAACTTTAGCAAGTAGTGTATCGTCTGACACGCTTTTGGCTGTAATAATGAGTTAATAGGTACATATATTATTCTAGCACTATTATTATTACTAAGTGATTTTAAGTTTGAGAACCAAGTAATGGTTTTAATATATAATTGTCTTTTTTTCATGTGAAATATCTTTTTTTTTTGTAAAACAGTGATTTTTGTTTAAAAATAAACACATTTTCCAAAAAGTTTTTTTTTATTATTATAAATAAACTAAAAAATTTTTGCAACTAACACAGGTACTTAGGCTTTTTGGGTCCCAATGAACAAATGGACGCGTATCCCATGATTGTTGTATGGTGAGGATGGGGTTCATACAAAATCACCAATGTCCATTAATTTTATGTAACTCTGCATGTCTCTGTATTTAAGTAAAAGTTACCTTAGAACGTAGAATAATTATCAATTAATATATTACGTACAATTCTGACCGAATGACACCTCCTTTGTGTAAAAATAACGTTTAAAAATGATTTCATGTCCATTTTTTATTAACATGGACAAGCAACAGTCTAATAACGCGGAAGTAATAATATCTCGGAATGGAGCTGGTAACCAAGCGTAAGCTGAATTACAAAGAAAGCTAGAATTCTACGGTGTTATTATGGTAATTGTGATAAGTATATCATGTTTTTACATTAATTTTGAAAGAAAGTAAAGGGTAAAGTGATCGAACAAGTTGTTTCGATAATGATTTCTTATATTTACGCGAACACTACACATTGAAATAATACTAGTTTTACGGAATTTATCGCGTATATTTAACTTATTAAATACCCGACGTTTCGAGAGCTTTACAGCACCCATGGTTACGGGAAGGACTGAGATGTTCAACGTCCATGTCATAGTTATCCGCGGTTACCATAGATTAAAATTTAACTTTTGTTCCGATCTACACAGTATGAACTTATGGTATCATGAAGTCTTGCAGTTGTATGCTTGGGTTAGGATTTAATTTTATTTATTATAGGATCCCAAGCAGATGGTAGCACCCAGACATCTTCTCTATTGAAATTAGGATGTTTTTTTTTATTTCAATAGCCTCGCGAATCATCCTTGGAAGGAATCGGTGTTCTTTAGTGAGGATTGGTGGTCTATCAAATCTGATGTAGTGACGGGGGCGATCCTGTACGTGTTCACGGACTGCAGACTTCCCGGAGCGTCGATTCTTCACATCAGCTATATGTTCTTTAACGCAGGTTTTAATTGATCTTTTAGTTTGTCCTATGTAGGAGAGACCACATTCTTAATCAAGCTTGTACACTCCTGCATCTTGCAGAGGGACGTAAAACTTGACTGATGGTAAAAACTGACCAATCTTCTTCGGCGGCTTGAAGTATGTTTTGATGGAAGTGCGCTTCACGATGTAGCCAATTTTGTCAGTTGAGCCATACTGTGTATAGAAAAAAGACCCATACAGATAGATATTTAAACGGTGATTCTCACCACCGTCCTTCACAGTTAGCTACGGTGGGTAAATATTTGTTTCAGAGAGCACGAGGGATCTGTGACAGTAAACACCTGGCTGCCGAGCTCCAACACGTCAAGCAAATTTTGCATGACAACAAGCTTCGGGTCCCGCGCCTACGTTACAGTGAACGAGTGAAGCCGAACACAGTCGAGCGTGTACCTGTTGCACTGCCATATGTTAGAGGAGTCACTGACAAGATTGGCTACATCTTGAAGCGCGCTTCCACCAAAACATACTTTAAGCCGACGAAGAAGATTGGTTAGTTTTTACCATCAGTCAATTGTTACGTCCCTTTGCAAGATGCAGGAGTGTACAAACTTGATTGTAAGTGTGGTCTCTCCTACATAGTGTGACGGCCCAACATTATTTTTAATAATTAAATTTTTTTTTTTATAGGATAGGGTGACAAACGAGCACACAGTCCACCTGATGGTAAGTGGTTGCTGTGGCCCATAGACATCCACATCTATCCTCGATTACGAATCAAAATGCAGATGCGTTGTCACCCGTGAGGACTAAGATGGAATGCCTCGTTTCCAGTAAAAAGGGTCTCCGGTTCTCTACACTCACCATACGAAATACAGCAGCATTAAGCTACTATTTCACGCTGGTATTCTGTGAGAGCGTGGTCCTTCCCCGGCCGAGCCGACCCATTCGTGCTACAACTATACTACTAATATAAATGCAGCATGGCTCTACCACGTATATTATTATATTTAAATTTAATATAAAGGGGCGTCAAAAATAGTCTTAGAAGATATATATTAAGAAATAAAATTACAATAATAATGTAACGAGCTTAGGGTTCGTGACAATAAGAATTGCCGATAAAATTACCTAAATTAACACTTTAATTTACTTTACACAAATTAAAACTTAAAACACTAATAATTAAACACACTAATTCACTTAATTCCGCTCCGAAGCTTCGCTTGTGTCGCCGAGTTCAACTCTGCCCCGATCGCATCTTGCAGCGCCTATTTATTTAAATTAGCAAAGAAGCATCCCGAATATTCAAGTAAATGCGCGCAAAGGGACGAGTGTGCGAGTGTAGATTTTCTAGAAACTTAGTTCTTCGGATGACGCTGTTGGTTGAGAGATTTGTGATGTCATTTTCTGCAAAGCTCCCCTCATTCTCGTTCCTGACACTAGATGGCGCTAGTTGCAACAATAAGCATAAAGTTAATATAAGTACATTTCAGACATTAGACCAATAACATAGTAAATTAAAGGCAAAATATTGGCTTTCATAATAAATAAATTTATTATAAAAACTTGTACAAATGTTTACACATGATAAACAATAGAAATACAAGTCGAAAATATTATAAAAATAAAGATAAATAACGTTTATAAGATAATTAGAAAATTTGTTAAAAATTGTCTAAGTTGTGGAAGGAGTTCCCGTATAAAAGAAAATTTTCCTAAGTTATGGAAGGTGTTCATGTATAGATGTCTTGTATAGCTGCCGGATATACATACCTGCAGTTTTACATATATATGGGATGGTCGGGAGCCCGACTGCCTGAAGTACTGTAGCACAATGTTTAGTCCTACATTAGGGACTTATTATATTAAACTCAATGATACAAAAGCAATACTATAGAAGGTCTCCATGATGAATTTGCATTACAATAGTAGGGTCGTGGGTTCAAATCCTATATATGAATGACTTATGAAAGTAAGGTCTATGATACAAAAGCAATATTATAGAAGGTCTCCTTGATGCATAAGCATTGTGTGGGGTGGTCGGGTGATCGACTGCTCCTAGTAACTACTGTAGCAAAATGACTAGTCCTTATTAGGGACTTGAAAAGGAATATTATGGTGGCGTCTATGCTGCTTCACGAGCAATTGGTCCGAGGTAAACTTAGGCTCGCTAACCGATGTGTCCTAGACACATCATCTTAGTGCCGGTGGTAAGCGGGTTTGTTGTAGCAATATGGCTTTCCCGTGGACATCGCACACCCATACCGTTTGTGGGCGGCGTAGTAGCGCATAGCGATGCGTCGTCTATATTTTGGATTGGGATGATGAGTGTGTTTGGTAGCACTTTTAAGTGTAACAGGCATACTCAACTTCATGTCTTAGTGCATTAGCGCTGTGATACGTGGAGTTTTGTTCATTGGCGTCTTGGTAGCGTGCTACTATGATACGTTGGTGATATTTTTTACATAACAACAATACAAACCTTGTTACCAAAGTCGATAGGGATCATGTGGGTGTGTTGTGAGGGGACACCATCGGTATGATAGTTGCATTGATGCTTACTGCTACTTGCGGTATTGCGTTTTGTGATGGATCTGCGGTTGTGCTGCGACTGATTCGACGCACTCTTGTGGTTCTGGTCGATGGAGGTATGCGGGTGGTGATGTCTGCTGGGATGTATGGGGGACCTTGGAATGGTGTAAGCCCTATATATAGACCAAGCGCGCAAGATATCTAACAGCCTTAAATTTCTTGAAGAGATGCCGATACCACAATCTCATTCCTACGTGTGTCAAAATATCCACCAAAAAGGACATTCGAGGAAGCGCTGAGATTTTAAATTAGGCGAGTAAAAAGTTGTAACGGGCGCTAGTCCAACAAAAACGTTTCGATCTAAATGACATAAATAAATCCATAGACACATCATCCAATGAATTAAAGAAAGTTTTAACGACGTTTGATTATAATTTTTGCATGAAAACATTAAATAAACGCGAAATGAGTAAATATAACGAATGAAAAAACAAACATATAGAAAAATATCAAAAATTAACGACCAAATCAAATGCCAAATATTCGAATCAATGCCAGAACCAAAAGCAACCATTGACAAACACAGATCATAGATTAATCGCGTTTTATAATCTGTCAAAACAAACGTTGGATGATGCAACAATTAGAGTTTTATCCAAAGGCCTCAATTATGCTATAACTCCACGCAGATTACCGTACGAAGAAGTTATCCGTTGTGTCAAGGACTGTTTATTTAAAAGCAATATGCGGAAAGAAGATTTTGAGGCGATACATCAAGACATTTCGTCTATGTTACGTCGATGTTCAGTGCCTAAACCGAATTTTCCCAAAGACGAATTTATAGCGTTAAAGAACCTACGCAATAAACCAGAACTTAAGATTCTCCGCGCAGATAAGGGAAACGCCACGGTAGTCATGGATACGTCAGATTATAATTCTAAAATACAAGAACTTTTGTCGGATGTACCTATAAAAAGGTTAAAAACGACCCAACAAATAGCACACTAATAACAACTAGTGACCTCATAAAGAAACACTCCGAAAAATGAAATCTGCACGTAAAATGGATAATACCTACGTGCCCCAAATAACCAAAGTTGTATGGGTTACCAAAAATACACAAACCCAATGCTCCATTACGTCCCATAGTGAGCCAAATCGATTAACCAACTTACGGATTGGCTCAACACTTAGCGAAAATACTCTCACCGCTCAGGGGACATACAAGAGCACACATAAAGGATTCCTACCATTTTGTCAGCGAGTATTACTCAGACACTGCCTTACATCTGCTACCTATTGTGGAAGGAAGAGTTCTACAAGCAAGTAGATGGTGTGGCGATGGGATCACCTGTATCTCCCATTGTCGCTGATATATTCGTGGAAGACTTTGAGGAGAAAGCCCTGCTTACTTCTCCCATAAATCCAAGATTCTACAAGCGGTACGTAGACGACACTTTCACAATTCTACCTTTAGATAAAGTAACTGCATTTTTAGACCATCTTAACTCTATAAATTTTAAAATTCAGTTCAAAATGTAGTTAGAGGCAAACAATTCCTTAGCCTTTCTAGATGTGTTAGTAATTCGGAATCCTGATAACATCTTGAGCCATACTGTGTATAGAAAAAAGACCCATACAGATAGATATTTAAACGGTGATTCTCACCACCATCCTTCACAGTTAGCTACCGTGGGTAAATCTTTGTTTCGGAAAGCACGAGGGATCTGTGACAGTAAACACCTGGCTGCCGATCTCCAATACGTAAAGCAAGTTTTGCATGACAACAAGCTTCGGGTCCCGCGCCTACGTCACAGTGAGCGAGTGAAGCCGAACACAGTCGAGCGTGTACCTGCTGTACTGCCACATGTTAGAGGAGTCACTGACAAGATTGGCTACATCTTGAAGCGCGCTTCCATCAAAACATACTTCAAGCCGCAAGATTGGTCAGTTTTTACCATCAGTCGAGTGTAACGTCCCTCTGCAAGATGCAGGAGTGTACAAGGTTGATTGTGAATGTGGTCTCTCCTACATAGGACAAACTAAAAAATCAATTAAAACCCGCGTTAAAGAACATATAGCTGATGTGAAGAATCGACGCTCCGGGAAGTCTGCAGTCTCTGAACACGTACAGGTTCGCCCCTGTCACTACATCAGATTTGATAGACCACAAATCCTCGCTAAAGACACCGATTCCTTCCAAGGATGATTCGCGAGGCTATTGAAATCAAAAAACATCCTAATTTCAAAAGAGAAGATGGCTGGGTGCTACCATCTGCTTGGGATTCTATAATAAATAAAACTAAATCCCAACCCAAGCATACAACTGCAAGACTTCATGATACCATAAGTTCATACTGTGTAGATCGGAACAAAAGTTAAATTTTAATCTTTGGTAACCGCGGTTAACTATGACATCTGGACGTTGAACATCTCAGTCCTTCTCGTGACCATGGGTGCTGTGAAGCTCTCGAAACGTCGGGTATTTAAAAAGTTGAATATACGCGATAAATTCCGTAAAAACTAGTATTATTTCAAGTTGTTTCGAGTATTGAGCTAGGGTGCGGTACACAGCTAGCTCAAACAGCAGCCGCTCAATCAGCATCACGTACAATATTAAATATAAGGGTTAAAATAAGATTAAACTATATAATACTAGCTGTTACCCACGGCTGCACCCGCATGGTCACTGGGAAATGAATTATCCACTGCTTTTTGAATTGAAAGAAAACTGAGTTTTATAGATTTGTCAGAGATACAGCCATTAAAAGGAAACTGAGCAAAATTGATTCGTCATCCTATTTAAATGTTTTGAAATGCAGCGTATAGGAAAGCATGAAAATACCCTGTTTATTCTAAATGGAAATGGGATATTTTTTAATTAAAGGAAACTGAGCGTAATTATCCGTCAGGGATGCAGACTTTTGAAAAGAAACTGAGCTAAATTGATTCGTCAGAGATGCAGTTTTCTGAATTGAAAGGAAACTGAGCCAAATAAAAGATCCGTCAGAGATGCAGCCTTTTGAGTTGAAAGGAAATTGTGCTTAATAGGTCCGTCAGAGGTGCAGCATTTGAAATTGAAAAGAAACTGAGCTAAATAGGAAATTTTAAATTGAAATGGAAGATCTGTGGGAATTCTGATTAATTGATTGTGGGAATTTTGAAAAAAAAACTAACTGAACATTATTTTAAGACGCTACTGAACACAATGTTATATGTTTTTCCATTCGGGAAAAGAATGTGGAGATTCTGGGCATTTGACACACGCTAACATGCTACATACAGTACGAGAGAAGGACGGTTTTTCTAAGTTGACCCCCGCTACCTGTAACGTTTGCCCTTGCGCTTTATTAATTGTCATTGCAAAACTGAGCTTATTATGGAACTGCAACCTTTTGAATTGAAAAGGAAGATCTGTGGGAATTATAGGGATCCGTGGTATAATAACATTTTCACCTTTTCCTACGCCTGTCAAAATTGTAGCACCGATTATGTTCCGTCCAAGGTGTGTCACACGCAGCCTTGTCCCTTAACATAACCGAGGAGCATCTAAATTTCGCATAAGCATGACTGGAGCGCCGAATTTTAACTGAAGCTTATGTGAGGGCACACCTGACAACTCTAGAGAATTTTGAAACTCTACGGGATATGAAGTGCTCTGTTCTGTGTTCATAACTGTGTCTACTGACAAATACTCTGTTATTTCTCCTGCTACTTCGCTTAATATATCTGAATTTATTTTGTTAATTCTCTCATTTTTTGGTGCAAGATTCGCCCTTTCACATAACCATTTGTCTTCATGCATGTTGTTCGTTAAATCTGAATAAACGCTCGCAATTAATTCGGAATGACTCTGTACTAAACTACAAAAATCTTTCGTCAATTTAACGCAGCCCTCAGCATCCGTTTCCAACTGCCCATCGCCAATTTTTAATAGTGTGTCAGAATAGTTTCCAGCATTGATATCTTTATACAAATGCACTTTCATATTTGTAGTTAAACTGAATTTTGTCACCTTGTTCCATAAAATAGATGCAGACAAGCAGACTTAAGGCATGCTTTAATTTCATCAGCAGGTGTGCCCTTTTTAATGACAGGTAAAGTTTGGCAAAAGTTGCCAGCCAGTAAAACCACCATTCCTCCCATCTCCCATTACATCGGTATTCCTGCGCAAATCCCGTAGCTTTCGATTTAGTGCTTCTACGGCTTTTTTATGCGACTTTGTACTTTCGTCCTACATTAAAAGTTTTCATTGTCATAGCATTATACCTCGTGCACTATTTTTGCTAAAGTTGCACATCGGCGATTCTGCCTGGGCTCGATTTAGAGGGAGTTTTAAAACAGAACTTGCAGTGCGGCCCCCGCTTAGCAGCGTGGCGGCTATACCGGAGGAAGCTACGGCCACAGCAATGTTTTTATCTTTCCGTACTTGCGCTAATAGTAAATTTAACAAAAATGTCTACACAGTTCCTCCAGGGGCATCTTAAAAGAAAAGTGCACCATTTCCAGATTCAATTTGTTCTAATACTTTGTCAAAAACTCGTTTTTGTTCGGGAAGCAAGCGGGGTACAAATTCGGCTACTTGCTGCTGCAAAGCTGGTATATCGTAGTTTGTTTCACGTATAATTTCATCACTTATGATTACAATTCATCACTTAGTTCATTTTCTGTTGTTCGCTGAGGGCTTATCATTCCAAAGTCGCTTAATTTTTTACCTACCATTGTCATTACTTTGTTTTCAATGTTTCCACGTGCTTCATTATAAATGTGTTCATTGTATGTCATGTTCGCGTGTGTCTGCTGTAACCTTCGCAAAATATCTTCCGCTATGTACTATTTATATTTGTCCCACAATTCATGTGCATTTGATAGCTCGCAAGATAATAAGAGAGTTGCATAGGGATCCCTGATTTTGGCTGGTGACTGGCACCGCACAGCTTCCTCCATGGTTTCATCTTAGTGCTTATCGTTTTCCAAAAGGTGCAGAGCTTCACATGCTTCTCTATAAGTTGCGCATTCCTGGCCGTTGACAGTTTTAAGGTCTTTATATCCTGTAGGACCCGAACATGGTGCAGCAGCAATCGTAAACAGAAACATTCAAAATTAGTTACATGGACGGTATACACACGACCAAGGGCATCTGATGACTTTACACTGGGCCAATTCGTGACAGGCGCGCCTTGAATACGGCGTTTCCACTCCTTCCTAGATGTGTTCCAAGTATAATAGCGTGGTACTTCAGAATATAACAACGTTTTTGCAAAGGGGTCGGTTTGACAAAGTTGAGAGAAGGCTGTTAGTGTAGTTTTTTGCGGTGATGCAATTCTTTCTTGGAAATTTCTTTCGGTGAAATATACACGCTCTCCATTTTCTAAGTGCACAGCAAGGTGAGTAACTGTTGGGTACATTTCGTGTAAAGGGAAATCAAGGAGACGCCACGCTGCCTCGTTACTGCTGCCATAACGCCATGCTTGAAAGGTCTGCACTTCATTAACGGGATCTGCCTCACCTTCACTCCTGAGATTAAATATTGCTTGGTCGCTTCCTTTATTTATGTACTTACAGATATACTTGATTGCGCGGACAGAGATACATGCTTCTACATTAAGGCCGAATACGACGCGTATGACCTTGCTCGTTTCGCAGCAAACCACGCGCCGCCCGTACGCTTTGTTTTTATAGACATGTATAATATTATCAAAGCCGTACGGGCTTTGATTATATTATATTTGACTGAGCCAGCTCAGTATGCAGAGTAATGAACAACACAGAGAGTATTGCTTACTTCTTAAATAAATCTTTCTTATTTATAATATTAGTTCCTATAGATTATAAATTCTGTACTTTATTCGTTACAAAATATTGTTCGAAAAGTTATTGAATTGATAACGGTTTTTTTTTTCTTAATTGGTGCATCGTACGTAAAGAACCTCATATAACTGAAAATGTTTGTTCTTGTGAGTCTTACAAGATGCCGTAATGCAAATTGCATAAATAATAAAGAAAAAAAAAAGAAAACGTCGCTGATTGATGATTCTCACAAGACTACTCCGACCAGTCAATCACTTCACATCGGAAGTATTTCGGTTTTTCTTAATTATGTACTTACCCCATGCTTTCGGACAATACATTGACTATGACATAATTTGTGGTCTCTGTGCTTGCACTTCTCTGTACATTCTTTTCCGGCTGGGTCTTGATATTTAATTGATCATTTAAAAGTGTAAATGATCAATTTGGCTAATGTAAATGAGTAAAAATGCAACCTATTAGGCAGCCTCAAACAAAAAATTACCTTACAAAAATATAAGTATTAACCTCAAAATACAACATTCGAGCAGCGTGCATGCGATAAACTCTCTTTGTTTTACCACTTAGGTAACATTTATTTCTTTTCCTACCCATATTTACATTTATAGTCACTTAAACGCATATAAAACACTAAATTAACGATTTTCGCTACAGACACATCGACTGTTGTTACCTTTCGTCACACGTCGAAGCGCCTGGTAATTTATTACGGCAAACTTTTATCTGGCAATATACGATATTATTATTAGGTGTTTTTAATTAAAACGAATTACGTTAATGAATAATATTTTGTATTGAAAATAAATACAGCAGGCACCTTCGGAATCACAATACATACATTTTTACGTAAAAGAATTTTTCCTAAATTAAAATTCACAGAGTTTTGGAAGAACAATCATTTTTAAATATCATTATTTAACATTTTTTATTTGTTGTTACATTCATTTATTTTAAAATTTTAAAACTGCGGGCACCTTGTGAAGGAACCGAACAAACCTACAAAAAATATTTTAACGCTTGGAATTACTTCAGGTCAAAGTTGTAGTGAAGAGAAATACATTAAATTTCGCCAGTTCTTTGTATTCGGCCTTAATGTGGGCATTAAATATTTTACATAGAATGGGCGAATACGGGACAATCCAGCTGTTATCTAAGGTTTCGAAAGCTCCAGAGCGAGATTTGATTGTATTTCCTGCCAACATCTTCGGAAGCTCTGCGTCTGTATAAAGGGTAGCCATTATCATTGTGCACTGTTTCTTTTAATAGCTGTTTAGGGAATTTCTTTGTACATTTTCCTTCTTTCATACATGGTGATATTGAATTTCGTGCTCCACATGGACCGTGAATCATATTTCGGACGATGGTATCATACAATTCTTTACCTTGCTCAGGATCCAGAATCTCGGCGCTTATTATGTCATCTATTTGGCTGGACCGCAGCTTCTCTTTAAGCCATATTAGAATGTTGGGCATGCGATATTCCTCTTTTTTACCATTCAATTGAATACATGAAGCACTGCACATCTCCGAAATCCCTTTGTTTATTACATTCATTAAATTTTGTACTTTTATTCTAAATACTCTAGCAACTAAATCGTGTCTTTCAGTACTTTTTTGGCCCGGCATTAGCTCCTTGGTTAGTTATTTCCATGTAAGATTGCAAGTAAAAGTAACAAAAAGACCAGGTCTTCCGTAAGATCGTACATAGGCGAATGCGTCTTGTGTGTACTCATGTAGGTAGCGGGGACTGTTAACGAATGATGAGGGCAGAATTATCATTTTACCTAAATCTCTGGGGTTTAGATTGGCGTCGCTAGAAGCTGCATCTTGTAAATGTATATAATTCTCAACGCGCAGCTTTTTTTGATTTAAAGGTTTAAAACGGAGACGTTCACTTTCTACCTTCACATACATGTCTACCAAAAATTGATGAAATAATTGTCTACACCGGGCTAAGAGGTTAAAATCATTTTCTCGCAACATCATATGATACGCATAAAAATCCATACATAATACTTTTTGTTCGGAGTAGGCTCCTTTGTGACCGGGTTAATGAGTGAAATTTGAAAATAATTACCCTCTTGTCCCTTGCAATAAATCAATGGGTATTGCACAGCATCATAAAACTTGTGTGTATCGGCTACCCGTTGCAACGTATCATCACGTGCTCGCACGACAATGTCTCGTGAAGAAAATTGATCACCACTAATTACGGCTGCTATTTTGTTTATCAAAGGTGCATTATACCGCCTTTCATGCTCTCCTCGAGGGGCCGATCTGCGTGAATGACGACTTTATAATCCTCTTCATGTTGGTTTTCTAAAGCAGTTTGACTAAAATGTTTAGACTAAAATGTTACGTTAAATTAATTAAATTAAATTAATTAATTTTCATTGCTTTACTATTTCTATGCATGTTTTCTGCTCACCGCCGTTCTTCGGAAAACACGTAAAACCGTTGGTACTGTGCCCGATCTCTCTCCGGTTGTATCGGTTTACCATCCCATCTGAAAGTGAGATTGAGGGGCACTATAGTTCTTTCCTTCGCCTATGGCTAGTCTCCGTTGAGGCCAGCCGCTTTGACCGATATTTAGTCTGGAGGATATTATATATATGTATGTATGTACATAATGTATCATACATTGCACATACATATGTATAACATTTTTATGTACTACTTCTTTATCATCGATAGCTTGATAAGCGTAAAACGTTATCAATGCGACTTCCTTGCGGTGATTTGACAAGCGGTGTATTTTGGCAACTATTTTTGAACAATAATTTCTATTTCACGGGAGCTATAAAAATACTCCTTACAAAAAATCATGAACATGAAAGACACTCACATCCGAAAGAACAATCAAAGAAATTCAAATGTGACATCATCGGATCTTATTCATATTATATTAGCACAATTATTTTTAGCTTGTTGCCATGTTTTGTGAAATTACCTGTTTTCATTCTTGATTTCTATAATGTTAATATGGATATAGGTCGATAGTCAGAGAAGGATGCAGGATTTGGATTTGGATCAAGAATTGGAAGGATCATACTACGGCTGATACATTCGTTGCCAACATTAAAATGGTAACAACGGTGTCATTATAACGTAATGTTTACTGACGTAAATAAATTACATTTATTTTTAAATAAATGATTTTCTTGTTTAAATTTACGAATTATGTATAGAATATTGTTAAAAATTCGGTTGCCTAACTTTTAAGTTAGATTACTAAAATGTATTTGATTGTATTTAACTTAAATATCTACAGAGTAATAGCAAATATTGTAAAAATTCATATAACATTCGTTAGACAATTTCTTTAAATTTTTGAAGGCTCGAGCAGATATTCTCGAAGGTGTGCATAACAATAAACAGGAAAAAGGCAAAACATTCAACAATTTAAGTAACAGAAATTACCCGTAAAATCTCATGCTATTTCAATGGAACCCAGCTCATCTATGTGTGGTGTCTCGTCATCTACTGCGAGCGCTGCCAGCGGAGCGGCGAGTACGGCGGTGTCATGTTTATACTGCGGCGGGCCGCACTGCATCTACGGCTGCTCTTATTTCTTGTCCAAATCTATCGAGGAGCGTATCACCGAGGCGGTCAGGTTGAAATTTTGCTTAAATTGCCTACGTAAGGGACACCCTACGTGGCTATGCAGGTTAGGCCCTTCTTTTACTTGTAAGCGGCGACACAATACGCTTTTACACCGCGAGGTTCCTCAGGCAAGCAATGCATCCGTAAATATGACTGCAAATGAGACTGAGCCAGCAAATGAAGTCACTGAGGTCATTGACACTACAGTCAACGTATCGGTACAGTCCGTCTCCAGTAACAACCACGTCTTTCTATCCACTGCCCTTGTAGATGTGTACAATCCCATTACTAACAAGTATGAGATGGCGCGCGCCTTATTAGAAAGTGACAGTCATGCTTCCATACTAACTGAAAATTTGAAACGCAAACTTTGCTTGCCCACTGAACAAACAAACACAAATATGTATAATAGGCGTAGGTGATAAACAATTTACCTCAGGGGTCAAGCGTTGCTCCGTCCGCATTAAGTCTAAATCTAACTACACGCTTACCTTATGTTGCTTAGTGCTACCTAAAATATCTGGCGATCTACCTCATGTCCAACTTGATATATCTCAATTAAACTTACCTATGAATATTAACCTTGCCGATCCTAACTTATTTCAGCCTACTCCTGTAGATCTGCTTATTGGAGCTGATGTATTTTGGCAAATAATATTAGGCCAACAGATCACTCTAGGACCACAAAGAAGCTGGCTTGGAAGTATAATCGCTCAGATAAATGAATAAGTGCACTAAATTGCTCACTAATTGCTCAATTTAAATCCGCATTTGCTCACACTATTAATGAATTATTTTATTAGTTATTAATAATTAAAAATACAAAATATTTTTTCCCTATTATACTTAAAACCAATGAACTTTTCTAAAAACGAATAAATACCATTAATTGCTCAAGAAATGCTTAATTCAAAACCGTATTTGATCACACTATTAATTAATTATTTAATTAAAAATTAATAATTAAAAGTACAAATTTTTTTTCTATAACCGATCAGAATATTAAATAGGTGCACAAAATTGCTCACTAATTACTCATTTCAAATCTGCAGTTGCTCACAATATTTATCAATTATTTTATTAGTTATTAATAATTAAAAATACAAAATTGTTATTGCCTTAAAACCAAAGAACTTTTTTAAAAATGAATAAGTACTCCTAATTGCTCACAAAATGTCTAACCGTAATACGCAATTGCTCAAACTATTTACTATTTATTTAATTAGTAATTAATAATTAAAAGTACAAAATTTTTTATTCCTTAACCGATCAGAATATTCAATAGGTGCACAAAATTGCTCACTAATTGTTCATTTTAAATCTGCAGTTGGTCACAATATTTATCAATTATTTTAATAGTTATTAATAATTAAAAATACAAAATTGTTATTTCCAAAAAACCAAAGAACTTTTTTAAAAATAAATAAGTACTCCTAATTGCTCACAAAATGCCTAACCGTAATACGCAATTGCTCAAACCATTTACTAATTATTTAATTTGTAATTAATAATTAAAAGTACAAAATTTTTTATTCCTTAACCGATCAGAATATTCAATAGGTGCACAAAATTGCTCACTAACTGCTCATTTCAAATCTGCAGTTGCTCACAATATTTATCAATTATTTTAATAGTTATTAATAATTAAAAATACTAAATTATTATTTCCAAAAAACCAAAGAACTTTTTTCAAAATAAATAAGTACCCCTAATTGCTCACAAAATGCCTAACCGTAATACGCAATTGCTCAAACCATTTACTAACTATTTAATTAGTAATTAATAATTAAAAGTACAAAATTTTTTATTCCTTAACCGATCAGAATATTCAATAGGTGCACAAAATTGCTCACTAATTGTTCATTTCACATCTGCAGTTGCTCACAATATTTATCAATTATTTTAATAGTTATTAATAATTAAAAATACAAAATTGTTATTTCCAAAAAACCAAAGAACTTTTTCAAATATGAATAAGTACACCTAACTGCTCACAAAATGCCTAACCGTAATACGCAATTGCTCGAACTATTTACTAAATATTTAATTAGTAATTAATAATTAAAAGTACAAATTTTTTTCCTAAACCGATCATAATATTTAATAAGTCCTCAAAATTGCTTACTAATTGCTTATTTCAAATCCGCAATCGCTGGCACTATCAATGAATGATTTAATTAATTATTAATAATTAAAAATACAAATTTTTTCTGCTTGTTATCCCTAGAACCATCTAACTTTTCTTAAAATAAATAATTTTTCTTAATTGCTTATAATTAGTTCAATTCAAATCCGCAATGGCTTACACTATTACTTAATTATTGGATTAGTTATTAATAATTTAGTGTACAAAATTATTTTTGCCTAATGTTCGTAAGCTAATGCACCTTTTTTAATTTTCTTTCTAATAAACTTCTTACAGAACGCTCTTTTAATTTTTTTAATAGTATATCTTTTATTTATCGGTTATTAAAATTATTATTACATTTTAAATTATGACGTCATAGGTGGCAAGAAATATGTCACTTGTGCGCATTTGATTGATTCAACCCGTTACTCATGTGCAACTGGCAAAATTTAATATTTTTGTCCAACCTGTAAATCAATGTTTGTTCATTTTTTAATTATATTTCCTGTAATTTAATCATTAATTATTAATAAATAGCTCTATGAAGTTATACATTTTAATTTGGATCTTGTTAAGTAATTTATTGCAAATTATGTATAACCTTAAACGAGTTAATGTTATCATTAAAGCTAAAACTCTTATATTCAATTTTATTTCATTATATTGATTCCTTTTTATAGCAAGATCATTGAGTAAGTATGTGTTTTTTTTTTATATTTATAGGTACTATAATTAAATCTTATTGAGATTTGCCCTCAACCGTAACAATTTGTGATAAATCCGCACTGCGTGAATATAAGTGCCTTTGTATTCACGCAGGGGAACGGCAGATTTAGTACCGCATACTTTTTTTCGTTGTTTTTTATTGAATTTGTACCAGATATTAAGGCAACTAAGCCATTAATTTTCATGTGATTAAAATAATTGATAAATATTGTGAGCAACTGCAGATTTAAAATGAGCAATTAGTGAGCAATTTTATGCACCTATTTAATATTCTGATCGGTTATGGAAAAAAAATTTGTGCTTTTAATTATTAATTTTTAATTAAATAATTAATTAAGAGTGTGATCAAATACGGTTTTGAATTAAGCATTTCTTGAGCAATTAATGGTATTTATTCGTTTTTAGAAAAGTTCATTGGTTTTAAGTATAATAGGGAAAAAATATTTTGTATTTTTAATTATTAATAACTAATAAAATAATTGATAAATATTGTGAGCAATTGCAGATTTGAAATGAGCAATTAGTGAGCAATTTTGTGCACCTATTAATTATTATGATCGGCTTAGGAAAAAAAAATTGTACTTTTAATTATTAATTACTAATTAAATATTAAGTAAATAGTTTGAGCAATTGCGTATTACGGTTAGGCATTTTCTGAGCAGTTAGGTGTATTTATTCATTTTTGAAAAAGTTCTTTGGTTTTGAGGCAATAACAATTTTGTATTTTTAATTATTAATAACTAATAAAATAATTATTAAATATTGTGAGCAACTGCATATTTAAAATGATCAATTAGTGAGCATGCTCCTATTGAATTTTCTGATCGGTTAAGGAAAAAAAAAATTGTACTTTTAATTATTAATTACTAATTAAATAATTAGTAAATGGTTTGAGCAATTGCGTATTACGGTTAGGCATTTTGTGAACAATTAGGAGTACTTATTTATTTTTAAAAAAGTTCTTTGGTTTTTTGGAAATAACAATTTAGTATTTTTAATTATTAATAACTATTAAAATAATTGATAAATATTGTGAGCAACTGCAGATTTAAAATGAGCAATTAGTGAGCAATTTTGTGCACCTATTTAATATTCTGATCGGTTATGGAAAAAAAAATTTGTACTTTTAATTATTAATTTTTAATTAAATAATTAATTAATAGTGTGATCAAATACGGTTTTGAATTAAGTATTTCTTGAGCAATTAATGGTATTTATTCGTTTTTAGAAAAGTTCATTGGTTTTAAGTATAATAGGGAAAAAATATTTTGTATTTTTAATTATTAATAACTGATAAAATAATTTATTAATAGTGTGAGCAAATGCGGATTTGAATTGAGCAATTAGTGAGCAATTTAGTGCACTTATTCATTTATCTGAGCGATTATACTTCCAAGCCAGCTTCTTTGTGGTCACTCTAGGCAGTAACAAACCTATAGTCACAGATACAAGGTTTAGTTGGATATTATCTGGCCCAATTTCTTCAAAGTTTCTTAGGAAGACTAATGTTCATGGCGTTTTATGTACTAATTTGTCCCTTGAAGGGCAAATCACTAAATTTTGGCAGGTTAGGATATCCCTGAATCTAATAAGATCTTGTCCAATTTTGATATGGAATGTGAGAAGCATTTTTTAGAAAATACTCGTCGCATAGATGACGGTACGTTTTGTGTTCGATCACTACTTATTTCTGAACCTATTTGTTTAGGCGATTCTTATCATTTAGCTAAAAGGCGCTTTCTAGGGTTAGAAAGACGTTTTAGAAAAAATCCAGATTAAAAATTAATGTATTCTGATTTTATACGTCAATATTCAGATCTTGGACATCTTTCAGAAGCTACTGAGGTTATTTCATCTCAAGCTTATTTCATCCCGCACCATGCGGTGATAAAACCAGACAGCGAGTCGACAAAACTTCACGTTGTCTTCGACGGCAGCGCCCTCTCTACCTCAGGCTTCTCTATTAATGACCTCCAGATGGCGGGGCCACCTATTCAGGATTCCTTATTTAATATTATACTCAGATTTCGTCTTTATAAATACGTACTCTCCGGAGACGTAGAAAAAATGTACCGACAAGTTTTAATTGACCCCAGAGATATCAATTTACAGTTAATTTTATGGCGCGAAAATGACAAAGAGCCCATATGAATATTACGTCTTAATACAGTGACCTACGGTTTCGCGAGCGCAAGCTTTCTAAGTACCCGCTGTCTGTGGCAGCTAGGGGAGGAATGTCAGGATCATAAAATTAAAACTATAATTCAAAACGACATTTTAGTCGATGATTTACTTACCGGTTCTGATTCTCCTCAAGAATTACGTTATATTAAGGAAACCGTAGAGTCCGTTTTATCTAGTGGTGGGTTTAACTTGCGAAACTACCGATGTAACGCTCTATCTGTTTTATTTAAGCCCGATGAGGCTGACATTCAGAAAGATTTAGTGATAAGCTGTTCTTCTCACATTTTAGGTGTCGGTTGGAATCCTAACGAAGATTTTATAAATTTCCCCACTAACTATAATATTCAAAATGTAAATCCAACTAAAAGATCAATCCTTTCCGATTCATGTAAGGTGTTCGACCCTCTAGGTCTTCTTAGTCCACTCACTATAAAACCTAAAATTTTAATTCAAAGATTATGGTTATCCAAAGTCGACTGGGATGACCCAGTGCCTGATACTATCAAACAGGAGTGGCTCTACTTCATACAAAAATTGCCTAGCTTACTTACCTTGCGAATTCCCATGCATGTCACGGGTAATCTTACTACGTCTTTAGAGCTCCATTGTTTTTGCGACGCATCGCAGACCGCATACGCCGCGTGAATCTATATTAAATTTACGAACGATGACGGCGATGTCAAGGTACAGTTGCTATGCGCTAAGGCTCGAGTCGCACCTACTAAACCCAACACTAAACCGCGCTTGGAGCTCCGCGCCGCCCTTCTGGGTGCTCAGCTCGTATCCGCCGTCACTAATGCTATGCGTGTGCCTATATCTCGACACTATTACTGGACGGACTCATCCATAGTCCTCGCCGAGCTTCGCACCGAGCCTAGCATATTACAAACATTTGTAGCCAACAGAGTCGGTTCCATCAGTTCCTTATGTGGCTCGAGTTCGTGGCGTCATGTGAGTGGCGTTTTGAATCCCGCCGACCTACTCTCGCGCGGAGTGTGTGCCGACCGCCTGCAGCACCTGTCCCTGTGGTGGCGCGGCCCAGACTTCCTCATGCTGCCGACCTGTGATTGGCCAACATTCCTCACACATCCGTGCGACGATATTCCCGAAGTGAAAGTCAATGTTACTACTTTAAACCATGATAGACAAGATTTAATAGATTTCGATTCTTACTCATGTCTTACTAAACTACAACGTATTTTCGCTTATGTTTTACGTTTCATAACCTGTTGTAAAAATAGAATTAAACTTACCGATGTGCTGCAGCCTGAGGAACTTACTCGATCATTTGAAAAGCTATCATATCTCTCTCAGCGTGAATCTTTTCCTGACGAATTAAAATTATTACAAAATAATAAGCCGTTACACTCTAAAAATAGTGTTTTACCTTTAATTCCGTTTCCACGCGATGGTTTAATCCATGTGGGGGGCCGCCTCGATGAATCCTTCTACTTGTTCGAAAAACGACATCCTATCTTAGTCCACGGCAAGCATCGCTTCACTCGGCTGTTGTTCGAGCGTGAGCATCTGCGCCTGCTGCATGCCGCGCCGCTGCTGCTGCTGTCGTCCGTGCGTCGCACTGTGTGGCCCGTCACTGGCAGAGACGTCGCTCGTTCTGTCTATCATCAGTGTGTCAGATGCCGTAGATTTGCTGCTAAACCAGTAACCCCTAAAATGGGAAACTTGCCTTCCGTTCACGTAGACGCTGGATTTCCTTTTATTAGTACTGGTGTAGACTTTGCGGGGCCATTTTCCATAGTTAATCGTAAAGGTAGAGGCTGTAAAATCGTAACTAAATGCTATTTATGTTTATTTATTTGTATGAAATACAAATGTCTTCATTTAGAAGCGGTGAGTGATCTCAGCAAAGATGCGTTTGTACTAGCTTTACGTCGGTTTATATCTCGCAGAGGAAAGTCGTCAGCTATCTATTGTGACAACGGCACGAATTTTGTGGCAGCCTTGAAAGAACTAGGCAATTTTTTAAACACGAATTCGCGTTCCATTTCCGATTTTGCTTCGAACGAAGGCATAAAATTTTATTTCTTCCCGGCTTATGCGCCGCACTTTGGCGGTCTATGGGAGGCGGGCGTAAAATCCGCTAAATTTCATATTAAACGAACCCTTGGTTCTACACGTTTAACTTATGAAGAGCTGGCAACTTTATTTAGTCAAGTTGAATCCATCCTGAACAGTCGCCCTCTATATCCTATGTCGTCCTCTCCTAATGATTTCCATCCACTCACTCCCGGTCATTTCCTCATCGGGCGTGCTCTAGATACGATACCATCACCTAATCATACTTCAACGAGTTTCAACCGGCTTAACCGATTTTAACAACTAGAAAAATACCGTCAGCATTTTTGGAATAAATGGAAGCTGGATTATATATCTGAATTGCAAGAGCGACATAAATGGCGAGTACCAGCTCGAAAATTACGAATTGGAGAATTGGTTTTACTCAAAGATGACAACGCTCACTACAGTGGAAACTCGGACGTATGATACAGTTTTACCCCAGACCAGATGGAATAAGCCGTGTGACAGACGTTCTGACGTCCACCGGAGTCCTCAAACGTGGTATTAAATATCTGTGTCCTCTACAGGATCCCCAATACGAAGACTGAAAGCTGAAGCTTCCAGGGGGGCGGAGTATGTCCGTGGAGTTTTTATATGTTTTGTTTTTATTTTTAATTTTTTAAATAATTGTAAAGAATAAAAGCGACAGATGTCAAAAATATTGGAGAAATAACATTAGTTTTATACATAGCTTACATACAATATTTTAAAGAAATTACTAATTTAATCTATAGATATTTATAGATATTAGAGAAATTAATCTATAGATATCGCGGAAATTACATGCTAAGGCCTTAGCAGACATGACGTATTTGCAAAATCGCCGCCGCCAGACGAGGGGCAATAGCAACAAATTTTATATAAACTTATATAAAATTTGTTGCGATTAATGTTAAACTTGATTGACGATAGCACTGATTAAGGAGAATTCAATTACTACATGATTTTAACATAGATAATATACTACGCAGCGTAAGGGTTATGATAATATTTATTTCCGGATCGTTATAGACTATACAGACAAAAAAAAGTACTAGACAAATATAGACACACTGAACACATAATACTGTTACGAGCTAGAGGGTTCGTGACAATAAAAATTGCCGATAAAATTACCTAAATTAACACTTTAATTTACTTTACACAAATTAAAGTTAAAAAAAAACTAATAATTAAACACACTAATTCACTTAATTCCGCTCCGAAGCTTCGCTTGTGTCGCCGAGTTCAACTCCCCCCGATCGCATCTTGCAGCGCCTATTTATTTAAATTAGCAAAGAAGCGTCCCGAACATTCAAGCAAATGCGCGCAAAGGGACGAGTGTGCGAGTGTAGACTTTCCAGAAACGTATTTCTTCGGATGGCCCTGTCGGTTTAGAGATTTGTGATGTCATTCTCTGCAAAGCTCCCCTCGCTCTCGTTCCTGACACTAGATGGCGCTAGTGCGTCGATTCGAGCGCGTTACACTGCCCCCTCCTAAGACATGCTCGTCCCGAGCATTATCGGCCCCATAATAACGCGCTAGGTGATCCACATGGACGATATTAGGAGTCCCTCTTGCGCCTTTCTGTATCGGCTCCGCAATGTCTAGGGCTGTCCTATCCCATGGTGCACCAACATTGTACAATTTCGGTGCTCCTCTACTACGTGTCTGAGGTCCCCTCACGGCCGCACAACTTGTACATGTACGACACCAAGCCTCGACATCGTCACGATAATGGACCCAGTAAAACTGTTCTCGGACCTTCAGCAGAGTTCGTTTAACTCCCAGATGGACTCTTGAACGACCATTATGGCACAGCTGTAGAACATTCGGCACTTTAGCTTTAGGGACAACCATTTGCAAACGACAGCTGTCTCCTCGACCATTGTCCCATTTACGGCACAGGACTCCATCCTGAAGCAGCAAGCTGTCCCATTAGGCCCAATAGCTTTTCGTGGTTGAACTCATCGCTGAGACGTCCCTTCACTTAGTGTTGGTAGCACGGGCCTTCATCCATCCCAGAATCGGCGTGATGTCCGGATCTTCCTGCTGTGCATATCGTAGGCTGTCCTTCCACCCGTTGCTGAGGTGGTCTGTCATGAGCATCTTCACGGATACCACTTCCTCCTCTCTTGCCTACTACAACGGTTGCAATCTTCAGGACAAGGTCTTCTTGACAATGCATTTGCGTTGCCGTGAGATTTCCCGCTGCAGTGTCTGATAGTAAAGTCGTATTCCTGCTGCTGCTGGGCGGTGCTGTTAGCCGCACTTCCTTTCTGAGACCGTTCACCCTCCCTTCCTAGGGTGTGCTTAGGGCAGCTGGACCGAAGATGGCCCCTTTCCCCCACAGCCATAGCACCTAGAGCTGTATCTTTTATTGTGGTCGCGAACCGTAACTGCTGCAACCTCCCTAGCGTGAGGTGAACGATGATCCTGTCGTCGCCAGGCAGTGCCGTTAGCTGCACTACCCTCTCGAGATCGCTCAACTCTCCTTTCCACGGTTCGCTTAGGGCAGCTGGATCGAAGATGGCCTTTTTCCCCACAGCCATAGCACCTTGGGCTGTATCCTTTGTTGCGGTCGCGAACTGTAGCTGCTGCAACCTCCCTGACGCGATGGGAACGATGATCCTGCCGCACGGCTTCCACTTCCAGTGCATGGGCCAAGGCGTCCTTAAGCGTCTCGTGGTGCCCGAGCCTCACAGCAGCTCTGACTTCCAGGTCGCGGATGCCGTCAATGAATGTCTGCACCAGGTTCCCTTCAATGAGCGCAGGTACAGACTGGTATGCTTTTCGAACCATCTTCTCCACCTCAAGGGCCCACTGCTGCAGGTTTTCGTTGCTGCGTTGCACGCGATCTTTAAGCTACGCGCGAAAGACGTGTTCCAGGTGAGCGTCACCATATCTCGCCTCCAATGCCTCAAGGAGCTGCTCGTAGGTCACTTTCTTACCGAGAGCTTCCAACACGGTTGAGGCTTGGTCGCGCAGGCCTAAGGTGAGTGCAGTCATGGCCTGGCTTTTATTCCAGCCGTTTGCCTCCATGACGGCCTCGAACTGGATTTTGTAGGCCGACCAGGAAGAGGTCCCGTCGAACGGCGGCACTTTGAATCCACGTAGCGAAGGTGTTGTAGCTACTACGGGTGCTGTTGTTCCATCCCCAAGTTTGAGGTCGTCCAGCGTTTTCTTCACGTCAGCCATTACGTTGTCAACCCGATTGTTTACTTGGTCGATTCGGGTTTCAGCCTCCGACAGGCGGTTGTCATGTTGAGCAACCTTATCCTTCACCTCCCGTATCTCTTTTCCGAAGGTAGTGTGAAGGTCCTTCATGAGGAGCATCTGCTCTTCTTTATCGCGTTGGAGTTGCTTTTCTAAACGACGGGCCTGTTCCTCCTGCCGACGGGCCTATTCCTCCTGCCGGCGAGCCTGTTGCTTATGTCCGCCCCGCAGCTGCTCTTCCAAACGACGGACCTGTTCCTCCTGTCGTCGGGCCTGTTCCTCCTGTCGGCAAGCCGGTTCCTCCTGCTGCTCTTTCAACATACGGGCCTGTTCCTCTCGTCCGCGCTGCAGCTGCTCCTGTAGCATCGCCATCAGAGCACCTAAGTCAGGTGCTGCAGATGTAGGAGCTAATGATGGGCCCGCAGCCTCCGTGGCTGGCAGTTGTCCCTCCGACGTCTGCGCCGTTGCATCACCAAATCTCCGCTGGTCCGTCTCATGCTGGCGTTGACTGCGGGTACGGACACCCTCCGTTTCCTCCTTAGGTAAAATCGGCATGATTATATCCCACTTCTGACACCAATTGTTACGAGCTTGAGGGTTCGTGACAATAAAAATTGCTGATAAAATTACCTAAATTAACACTTTAATTTACTTTACACAAATTAAAGTTAATAACACTAATAATTAAACACACTAATTCACTTAATTCCGCTCCGAAGCTTCGCTCGTATCGCCAATTCAATACTACCTCGATCGCATCTTGCAGCGCCTATTTATTTAAATTAGCAAAGAAGCGTCCCGAACATTCAAGCAAATGCGCGCAAAGGGACGAGTGTGCGAGTGTAGACTTTCCAGAAACGTATTTCTTCGGATGGCGCTGTCGGTTTAGAGATTTGTGATGTCATTATCTGCAAAGCTCCCCTCGCTCTCGTTCCTGACACTAGATGGCGCTAGTGCGTCGATTCGAGCGCGTAACAATACGTATGTAATTACTATTCTAAATTATACTGCTAAAGGTATTTTCATCATCAACAACAGAGATAAATGTAGGGTAAGGAACTACAAGGGCGGTTTATATTTAAAAAAAAAAAAACTATTTTTTACTAAAAAGTATACATATCCCCAAGTTATCAATTAAAAACTGTTGGTTACTAACTCTTCCATGTTAAAACAGCACCAAAGTTCATTATTTATTCGATTTACAAATAAAAAAGCGGAAAAATCGGGACAGGCGAACAAATAAAAGCGACGTTTGCATACGACTGCGACACAGGCTGTTTATTCGAAATTTCTCAACATTGTGGTACTTTAGTAGCTTTTTATCACGTCCACTTTCTTCGGTCTATGATTTTCTATAAGTAAAAGTGTGATAGCAATCATTGTCGCCGGTCATTTTACCCGCCGAATACCCAGCCATATTTGGTCGCTTGCCAGGCGCGCGTAATAAACCATCGGTCACCGATCGCCATACGCCAATTTAAATGTCCTAAGAAAATAAAAATAAATAAAAATAAAACAAAAACTTTACTACTTTACGTTTGATACCACATATTTTATCTTAATAATAATTAGATGAAGTTTTAGAATAGAAATCAAGGTTAGCTAAAAAAGAAATTTAAAAATAAAAAGCCTACATATTCTATTACAATATTCCAATGGGATCACTTTTTAGCCATCTGACCTCGCTTTGACTTCGCCGTTTTAGCCTTTGGAAAGACATTAGTAATGGACGAGCCTGGTCGTCTATTTTATTTATGTACTTAGACAAAATATGCGATGTCGAGAACCATTTCGTGTTAACACATAAACACCGTTTGTGTTCTTTCCTCTACTGCTAGAGGCACCGAACTTTTCACGGGCGGCTACAAAAACATCGTAACCTTTTTTTCTTTGCCAAAGCCTTTGAGTTGTGATTTTGCATATTATATTTTATCCCACAACGCTACGTTCAGAAATTTCACCAAGATAGGTCGACCCATTCTATGACACCGCTTTATAACATTAATAAATCAGTCACTTTACTTCAATTGTTTATGTAGAACCTTGATAACAGCTGAGGCGGTGTCTTCTTTTGTTATATCTGGAACCTCATGGAACAGTAACATCTTGCTACGGCTTCGCATTTCCATGTTGTCGGAATTACAGGCAAACAGCTCCACCTGTTCCAGAAGACTTCAGTTTCCCATCCCAAAAATTATTGGAAAAGCACTGAGCTTTTCCAATCATTTTTTTAAAAGATACATAATCAGCATCTAGGGAAGTAGTACTAGGAGTTGAACTGCCTTCCGTAACTCTTGCTCAAAGACATCCATCCTACTGGTTTTGATTGATGTATCCATAATGTAGTGAAGTGTGGTTACAAAGGTGATGTGTTGTATTAGTTATGAGATTATGTATAAAACACTCACAGGCAAGTAGAGTTAGTTATATTTTAGTGAAGAAGCATGTACAGAATTTCTAGAACTCAATAATAATGTCTTTATATTAAAAAAATTTGAGAGCTAATAATTTTATATGCCAATCTACTTTCGGGAGGGAGATGGCCAAGGTGAAGTAGGTTTCTTCGCTCATAGGATCCTCACTAACAATATTGCACAATTCTCAAAGTGGCTGAGCACACGGACATCGTATCGATTTTGGGACTCCCCGGTTTTGGAAGCAGAAATCACTGGGGGGCAAATGCTGGTCAACTTCTTCGAGAAAGATCCCCGGATACAAAAAATGAGATCGACTTCATCATGACGGACAAAAGGCATATATTCAGAAGTATCTCAGTGATCAACAAATTCAATACCGGAAGCGATCACCGACTTGTTAGATTCACTCTGAATATTGATTTTACGCATAAAAAGTCCCGATTGATGAAATATACGATTCGACCAAATCTGCCTCAAACCGTAACTAACTAGCTCCCAACGATTACAGCTAGAACTAGAGACTATGCTAGAGCATGGACGAAGTCACATCGCAAAACTTCAGATGCATGATGACAAAGTTCTTACATCAAAGTCTGAGGTTCGCTCTGAGACCGAACACTATTATCGCAAACAATATGCCTCACATAAACCACAACCTGACCTTAAATGTGGTGATCAAAGAGTCAAGCTTACCCACGACGATACCGACGAGCTACCAGACATCTGCCTTGGGGAGATTTAGCTGGCGCTCATGCAACTTTAAATGGAAACGCCCCTGGAGAAGACGGATTTACAACAGAGCTCTTATAGGGTGGGAGTCAACCCTTGCTAAAACAGTTCTGTTGAGTTTTTCAAACCAATCCAGTTGCATCGCAGAGTGAAACAGGGGGATGTTATATTTCCTAAATTGTTAACAAATGCACTGAAATATTTTAAAGGACGGGACTTTAAAGTAAACAGTGAACACATCTCACACCTACGCTTTGCTGATGATATCGTTGAAATGAACAGACTGTAAATGTGTAATGTGATAAAATTATAGTCTATTTTCATAGTTATCTTTTTTATTGCGCTGGTATACACAGTAATTACAGTCTAACAACAGCACAATGTAGAAGGTACGAATGAGAAGACAGAAACACAGTACAATAAGAGAAAGAGAATTTAACAATACGAATTGCGTAAGCGTGGGTCTTAGGTTAACAACAGATATGGACACATGTGCCGTGCAACGCGGAAGCGGACGAACTGGCAATCTCGTTGCCTCGAAGGCGCGGCCTAACGACCGAACCAGTTTCGCATTCTTCGTTACGCATATACATAAAAGTGCGCGGTGCGTGTCTAATTCTACATAAATTAATTTATTTACATATATGGTTTATCAATAAAATTTTACAAAATTTAGGCATTTTTATTTACATTCATATCATTAACAACTAACAAAATAAAAATTAATAATAGTTTAAAATTAAAGTAGAAAATATGAACATTTTCAACAATTAAAATATAAAACTCGCCACATCATGCCTCCTCCAGAGGCCTGGTTAAGGACGATAATAGTCAGGAAAGTGTACCCTACGGCCTGATCGAGTTCTGACAATATTTCTTTCTGGGTGTGGAGGAGTGTGCCGGTGGTCCAAAATATGTTTACTTTGTGTTTGTGGTTGTATGTGTGATTGTGTGCTTGAATGTGTTTGTTCAGGTTTGTTTGTAGGTTGCAGTACATAGGCGGTCTTAATTCGGTCTATTGAAACCGAGATTTTGTTAACATTCACTAGTAACTTAAATATTATTTCTCCTCTTTTTATTACTTCATATGGGCCCGTGTAAGCTGGTTTTAAGGAACCACCTATGGTGTCGTCCCTAACAAAGACATGAGTCGCTGTAGCTAGATCTTTAAAAATCGTCTAAATATAAATACGTGAAATCCAGTCCCCGGAGCATTTCGTCCACGAAGCGCCGGAAGGTCTGCCCGGCGTTCCGGAGGCCATACGACATGAATGGGAACTCATAAAGCCCAAACGGTGTCGTGATGGCAGTCTTTGGGATGTCCATTGAGCTCACAGGAATCTGGTTGTAGGCTTTGACCAAATCGATTGTCGAGAACACGGTGCAACCTGAAAGGCTAAAAGCAGTCCTGAATATGACGTATTGGGTACTTGTCAGGGATGTTTCGGGCATTGAGCATGGAGTAATCGCCGCATGGACGCCAGCCATTCTCTTTTTTGGGAGCAAGGTGCAGTGGTGATGCCCATGCCGATTCTGAAGGTTGGCAACTACCATTCTGCAACATTGCTTCAAACTTGGCTCCAGCGATTTTCAATTTATCTGGTGCTAACCTGCGTGGCGTACTAGAAACTGGTGGGCCTGGTGTTGTTCGTATGTAGTGTATTGTATTGTGTGTAGGTGTACGTTGGATACCTGGTGGTTTGGTGATGTCGGGATATTCTGCGAGTATGTTGTGGTAAGTTGTATTTCCTAACATTATTTTTACCGAAGAAACACCGTCAGATAATCGAGCAAGAGAAGCCGCGGTCGCGAGCGTTGTAGTACTATCTATTAAACGTTTGTTGCGTACATCAACTGTAAGATTATAGTAAAACAAGAAATCTACTCCTAATTTCGCCTTAGTTACATCGGCCACAACGAATTGCCAAGAAAAGTCGCGGCGTAAACCTATATTTAAAACTAAATGAGCATAACCATAGGTATTAATTGTAGAACCGTTTGCTGCACATAGTTCAAAATTATTTTTTTGGCGGTGCACCGAATTTATAGTGGTACCAACATGTAGATAATTATCTATAATTTGATTGAGATCTAGATCATGATGATCGGTTACGCTTACCTCGGCTAGAGTTGTACCTTGTCCTTGGGCGTGGCATTCTGTCTAGCTTTGTTCTTAAGGCGTGAACTTGACGCCTGAGCTCGGCTATTTGATTGCACATTGTACCTGAGTCGCTCGTTGATCCTGAGGTTGATGCTACCTGCCAGCTAGGCGAGACGACTTCGTGTATCCTATCAGCTAAATCTGCCACGTCTTCCAACGAAGCGGCTGGCTGGTCCAGATAGTCCTCATGAAGTTTTCCTATACATCAGGGCCTGCTAGCTGCTTCAGGTGCCTTAAAATTGTGAAGGTGTTCTATCACCTAACTCTTCGCGGGTTAGTAGTTGCATGACTTTCTTCTCCTGTGACTCTGTTAACCTCTCCACAAGTTCCGTCTTTACCCGCTCATATTTGTTAACTATAGAGGGGTCAATAATTACGTCCTCGACTTCCGCTGCGTAGAATCAAGATTGCTCATCGTGTGGTGAAATTTTGTGGTATCCGTGGTAATATTAGCCAGCACAAAATGACTTTCAAGTTGAGCAAACCACAATGCCGGTTTTTGTGGGTAAAATGGCGGCACGCGTATGCCCACGCGGCACAAATCACCCTACGGTCCGCCCTTATTTTCGGCACTGCTGGTGCTACTGCCTGCACTACCTCTTTTTCCTTTCTCACTCATGGCGTGTACAGTTCGGGGTCACCAATGTGAGTGTGTATGGTGGGTAATAAAATGATTGAGAGATGAGTCTATTTTGACACTTATCTTTTTTATTGCGCTGGTATACACAGTAATTACAGTCTAACAACAGCATAATATAGAAGATACAATTGAGAAGACAGGAACACAGTACAATAAGAGAAAGAGAATTTAACAATACGAACTGCGTAAGCGCGGGTCTCAGGTTAACAACACATGCGATGTGCAACGCGGAAACGGACGAACTGGCGATCTCGTTGCCCCGAAGGCGCGGTCTAATGACCGTTATGCATATATGCATCTTCGTTATGCATATACGTAAAAGTGCACGGTGCGTTTCTGCTTGTACATAAATTAATTTATTCACATATATAGTTTATCAATTAAATTTTACAAAATTTAGGCATTTTTATTTACATTTATATCATTAACAATTAACAAAATTAAAGTTAATAATATTTTAAAATTAAAGTATAAAATATGAACATTTTTTGCATTTTCAACAATTAAAATATAAAGTACAAAACTCGCCACAAGACTAAATGAATCCTCTCAACGTGTTGGTCTGAGCATGAATCTAAACAAGACAAAAGTTACGTTCAACGATCACGTCACGCCAGTTCCAATTACTGTTGTTGGTGAAATTCTCGAAGTTGTCAAGGAATATACACAAGGTACATACTTTGGCAGATATTGCAACTAGGTAAGAATAACTTCAAGAAGGAGGATGATCGGAGGATTCAGTTAGGCTGGGCAGCATTCAGAAAGCTCCGTCGGGTTTTCTCGTTACCTATACCGCAAAGTCAGCAGATAATAGTCTTCAACCAGTGTGTTCTGCCCGTAATAATTTATGATGCCGAAACGTGGACTCTGACGATACGGCTACTCCAAAAGCTGAAAGTCACTGAACGAGCAATGGAAAGGGCTATGCTCGGAGTCTGGTATTCAAAATTCGAAATGAAGAAATCCGGCGGAGAACCAAGGTTAGTAACATAGCCGTGTTTGTAAGCTAAAGTGGCAATGGGCTGATCATGTCTGTCACAGAGTTGACAACCGGTGCAAAAGACGTGTTATGGAGTGGAGACCGCGTCTAGGCAAATGTAATTTGGGACGCCCCCTGACCAGATGGGGCTATGACCTGCACAAAGCGACTTGTAGAAACTGGATAAGTGTAGCCGAAGATCGGGCTTAGTGGCGCGCCTTGGAAGAGGCCTATGTCAAGCAGCGGACTGCCGCAGGCTGATGATGATGATGATGATGATGATGATGATAATGATCAATATGGAGGTTAAATATGAACCTGTGGCTACTTTAATGATAACAAGAAAATATAATTATAAAATAAATAAACCATTTACTAATTATATAGCTACTATATAACCTCTTACTTATTTGGTATGGGCTGAACAGTACCCTGGTATCCGGTGTTCGACCGATGAACTGTCACTTATTAATAAGGGTTAAACTAGGAACCATGAAATGTCCCCGTAGTGAAGGTATTAACGAATTATTTACACTATAAGTGAGGTCGGGATTCGGAGTGATAATGCATAACGCCAGCAATTTAAATGGGCAGAAACGTCTGCCAAGCGAATTATCCATGTAACAACTCAAAGCAGTATAACGGCCGACTATTTTAGTATTCTGCATCATTTTCCCATTAGTATTTCTGTATCATTTTCCCATTTTGAATTAGTTCTTTAGTAGCATTACAAACGTTTATACGGCTACTGTAATGCTTACTTGCACACAAATTATACGGCTTTAGATGCTAAGTAGATTCACAATAGCTGTTTAATTGCATTACAGGTGCATTATATTAGCATAACTGTGGTCAAAAAGATATCAATCGCATTATAGAAGTATCTTTAAGGTTATTGAAGTTAATAATCGCATTAAAGAAGCATTATGCAATCAATGTTATTGATAATCAAGGTATTAATTGCATTACAAAAGCATTAAACTAGCATTAGAATGTAGTAAAAGAATAATTGGAGCTATTTTAGTGTTCACAGTTTAACCTCAAATATACCCTACAACATTGCAAAAACATCTCTATAACGCGGTACTAAATGTTATGGTACAATAAACGATGTAATTTCACTACTTAATTTGTCTCGCTGTATACCTATTGGTATATGAACGAAGGAAGGTGAACAAAACTGACTGAGTGACACGACCATATTTGTTTGCATCAAAACAAAATTTACAAAGTTTTTGATTATTTTGTTATTTTATGGCTTCAAATATTACTGTGCAATATAATAGTGTCGGTGACAGTAGTGTCGGTCTATAGCAGCCCGTTGAGTCTTTAAAAAGGCTAATTAATTCCGCCAGCAGTATAAATACTCACACGTGAACAATTATTAAGCCAAAGCCCAGAGAGAAGACTTTTGATGAACCAATGCAATGCCACTGTCTATAAAGTTGTTCTATATGGGTTCTCCGGTATACTATGAGACTCAACGTAGACTAAAATAGTGAAATTAATTAAATACGCTAAAAATTACATGATCAACAACACATGTGCTTATGTTGCTTTTCCCCACAATATGGCCGACGAATGGTTTTACAAATACAGTATAATGAGTGTATAAAGAGCTTTGCGCATTACAAAAACTTGTATTTGTATGAAGAGCTTTTTTTATAGAGTAGGAGTAACAAACGAGCACACAGTCCACCCGATGTTTAGCTGATTTTGTGGCCCATAGACATCAACATTTATCCCCGTTTGAAAATGCACGAAACGAATCAATATGCAGATGCGTTGTCGCCCCTGAGGACTAAGATGCCTCATTTCCAGCAAAAAGGGTCTCCTATTCTTATATGTTATTGACACCTTCACGACTTACGTCCTGCGACCCACAGGAAAAAAGCTATATATATATTATACAATGGACGTGTGCTCCAGAGTTGGCACCGGTTTTAACGCGTCTTTTCCGGTACTCCTACTCCCTAGGCGTAGTCCCAAAATCATGGAAGACGGCTTTCGTCCACCCGATCCCTAAAAAAGGCGACCGCTCAGACCCGTCCAACTACCGGCCAATCGCCATCACCTCCTTGTTCTCCAAAACAATGGAGTCCATTGTAAACTGCCAGCTCATGAGGTACCTTGAGGATCACCAGCTGATTAGTGACCGCCAATACGGTTTTCGCCGTGGTCGGTCAGCTGGTGATCTTCTGGTCTACCTCACTCACAGATGGGCGGAGGCAGTAGAGTTCAAGGGGGAGGCATTGGCCGTTAGTTTGGACATTGCGAAGGCCTTTGATCGGGTTTGGCACAAAGCGCTTCTTTCGAAGCTCCCTTCCTATGGGCTTCCCGAGAAATTGTGCGATTGGATCACCAGCTTTCTTGCAGATCGGAGCATCAAGGTCGTTGTAGACGGTGCAAGCTCCGATTGCAAGCCTATTAATGCTGGTGTTCCACAGGGCTGCGTGCTATCGCCAACGCTGTTTCTTCTGCATATCAATGATATGTTGCATACCCGTAACATTCATTGCTATGCGGATGACAGCACTGGTGATGCTCTTTACACCGGCCGAGCCAATATTTCTCGGGAAAACGTCTCCGAGTGCCGGGACAAACTTGTATCTGAAGTCGAGTCTTTGCTGAACAGAGTCTCGAATTGGGGACGACTAAATCTAGTCCAGTTTAACCCCCAGAAGACACAAGTTTGCGCGTTAACCGCTAAAAAGAACCCCTTTGTCGTATCCCCTCAGTTTCAAGGCACTCCCCTTGTTGCCTCAGCCAGTATCGGAATCCTCGGCGTCGACATATCGAGTGACGTGCAGTTTCGTGGTCACTTGGAAGGGAAGGCCAAATTGGCCTCTAAAAAGCTTGGCGTGCTCAGCAGAGCGGGACAGTATTTCATGCCGGCACACCGCCTGCAACTTTACAAGGCGCAGGTTTGGCCGCACATGGAATACTGTTCCCATCTCTGGGCTGGGGCTCCCCAGTACCAGCTCCTTCCACTTGACCGCATCCAGCGCAGAGCGGCTCGAATCGTCGACGACCGAGTGCTTTCCGATCGGCTCGATTCACTGGCGCTGCGAAGAGATGTTGCATCTCTTTGCGTATTTTATCGCATCTATCACGGGGAGTGCTCTGAGGAATTGTTCGGATTAATCCCAGCCGCCAAATTTCGTGAACGCACTACACGGCAAACGTCCCGATACCATCCACACCATCTGGATGCTTGGCGGTCCACCACTGTACGTTTCACAAGGAGTTTTCTTCCACGTACAACCTCTCTGTGGAATAGTTTACCACCGGCGATTTTTCCGGACCGGTACGACCTGGGGACCTTCAAGAAAAGAGCTTACTCCTTTCTAAAGGGCCGGCAACGCACCCGCAATTCTCCTGGTGTTGCGGTTGATCATGGGCGGCGGTAGTCACTTAACATCAGGTGAGCCGCATGCTCGTTTGCCCCCTCTTCTATAAAAAAAAAAAATATATATATATATATATATATATATATATATATATATATATATATATATATATATATATATATATATATATATATATATATATATATATATATATATATATATATATATCTATACATATTTGTGTGTTTTAAATAAGTATAATGTTGTAGTTTTGTCTGCATATTTTTCAATAATATTATGATGTTATATAATTAAAACTATTATCCAAATTAAAAGAGTCGTTCAAGATATATTTTTTTGTATTTTGCTCGACATTTCTCGTTCTTTTCTTCCCTCGTCCTATTTTTGTCGAGAATTTAAGTTTAGCAAAGCGTATTTATGTGGCATTATAGTGGTTAATGTTTTAGCTATTAACCAGCACTTATTTACTACTTTAACATGCTGTTGTAGATCTAAATGCACTAATAACAGCTGAAAACTGTACAGCTGGTTGTGGTTTGCTGCACTAAAACTAAAGGTTTTACAAAAGCATTTTTATATGCCATTATCCAACCCTTATACGGAGTAAATCATGATAGAGGTTTTGAAATGATATTATAAATATTATAATGCTCGGTGAACTTATATAAGAGTTTATACGGACCTAAAGTTCTACATATGTTCATTTTACGTTTGCTGGCCCATGGCCACTTCATTAAATACTATCACAATAATTGGATTCTTGTGATAAGATCGCTCGTCCATTATTTTGTTAATCTAAGTCGTCGATATCAAAAATGATTGGCTTTTTATCAAAAGTATTGTCTTATATAAGTAAATTTGTTATTACACATCGTTACGCAACATAATATAACATTCTTGGCCATTACAATGATACGACAAACAGATCATGTACTTAATATATGTATTTACGATTTTTACTTCAAATCTTACAAGAATCATACAGGTGTAAGTAAATTTAATTTAAATCGATTTGTCAAAATCGATATATTTAAACGCTTAAATCCTGTCGATGATATACGAAATGTCTTGCCTCATATTATTCTGGTATTTAAAACAAATATTAATTACTATTACACCAAATGGACCGTGTAGTAGCGTTTTAAGAATATTCACTACCCAATATCATCCCTTGGATGTTGTAAGAGGCTACAGAGGGAAACCACCAGAGGAGCAACAGCGTTACAGTATATTAAAGTTAACTGCTGAACATAGGCCTCCGCCATAGATTGTCCCATAGAGGAAATATACTATATCATAGTCGCCACACTCGGCAAGCGGGTACCAATGAAAAATAAAATAAAACAGTTTTTTTTTATTTTTATTCGTTATAAGGAAGACGCCACTGCCCATATCCTGATTGGATTCACACTGTCGCCTCTCACGACACCCACGGGATAATATGGGGTAGTGGATATTCTTACACCGCTACTTCACGGTATATCATACGGTATTATATAATATTAGGTTACCTACCCTTAAATTACACCGAGTAACAGTTAGCAAGTTCAATTTTTTTATTTTTTTTTTCTGAATTTTAATTTAATTCGTCTATCAAGTCATCAGTTACTTCTGATTTAGTAAATGCCATGACGCACACTTCTATTGAAAGATTATGATTTCGTTAAAAATAATGAAATATAATTAAACTTTTCTTTTTCATGTTCAGTATTTTTTTCTCTTTACATTCAGTTTTATTTACATATATAATATAATATAGTTCTACGAGCAACGGGAGTGGTAGCTAAAAGTATTAAAAATATATAGGTAAATTAGATTGGCATATTAACATAAGCGTTCTTCAAAAACAAGCAGCAATTCACACATCAACTATACTCATTAAAGTGCTACGAGGTGCTGAATTTATGTATAATCAACAAGACCATATACATATACAGATCACCCCACGGTCTATAAACACGTAGCAGTTTTATACGTGGTAGAGCCATGCTGTAGTTATATCAATAGTATAGTTGTAGCTGGAATGAGTCGGCTCCCGGGGAAGGACCACGCTCTCACAGAATACCACCATGAAATAGCAGCTTAATGCTGCTGTGTTTCGTATGGTGAGCGTAGAGAACCGGAGACACGTTTTAATGGAAACAAGGCATTCCATCTTAGTCCTCACGGGTGACAACGCACCTGCATTTTGATTTGTAATCGAGGATAGATGTGGATGTCTATGGGCCACAGCAACCACTTACCATCAGTTGGACTGTGTGCTCGTTTGTCACCCTATCCAATAAAAAGTCACCAAGCACAACGGATTCAATAAACACTACAGACACATCGAATATACAACATTCACTAAATATCCAAGATTAACACATACAAACCATGCAACAATCATTGGGTATAACAATCATTAAACGCACCGGACTCATCCAACACAATACACAACAGCCATTAAATTCTCGGCATAAAAGAGGACGAGGGAGGAAAAAAATGAAAAATGTCGAGCAAAATACAGAAAATATATCTTGAATGACTCTATTTTCCATAATAATTTTAATTAAATTACATCATGTTGTTGAAAAAAATACAGACTAAACTACAACAATTATACCAATTTTAAACACACAAATGGGGATATATAAATACCTTTTTCCAGAGGGTCGCAAGATGGGATATTTTTTAACACCGACGTAAGTCGTGAAGGTGTCAATAATATATAAGAACTGGCGACCCTTTTTACTGGAAATGAGGCATCTTAGTCCTCAGGGGCAAGAACGCATCTGCATATTGATTCGTTTCGTGCATTTTGAAACGAGGATAAATGTTGATGTCTATGGGCCACAAAATCCGCTTTCCAACAGGTGGACCGTGTGCTCGTTTACTGTTATATTATTTATATTCTATAAAAAAGCTCTTTTTAGAAATACACGTAAGTTATTGTAACGCGTAAAGCTGTTTGAATATTAATTTCACTGTATTTGTTAAACCATTTGTCAGCCATACTGTGAGGAAAAGCAACATATGCACATGTTTTGTTGCTCAAATATTTTTTAGCGTAGAGTTAAGTTACGTCACTATTTTAGTATACATTAAGTCTACTAGTATATCGGTGAACCCATTTAGAATTGACTATGACTATTGACTAATATATAGACAATGGCATTACAGTACCTCACTAAAAGTCTTCTCTCTGGTTCTGGCTTAATAATTGTTCACGTGTGAGCATTTATACTGCAGGCGGAATTAATTAGCCTTTTTAAAGACTCAACGGGCTACTATAGACCGACACTATTTTGTAAATATTTTATAACCACAAATAGTCATCATTCGGACCTATTTATAAAAGCTATAGTCCTATATAATAATTACATAGCTTAATTTAATACTAGCCAAAAATAGGTACTATTACGATAATTATTCAAAATTCGTTACATACTAGGAATAAACAATTGTTTTGGTTATTTCACACATATCTATATATAATATTTTATATCAAAACCAAAAAATATCGAGTCGAAAATTTTCAATGAAACTTATATAGACATTTACAGTAAACTATGTCACGCAGTAATATTTGAAGGCATGAAATAAAAATATAATCAAAAACTTTGTAAATTTTGTTTTGATCAAACAATCAAAAAATCAAACAAATATGGTCGTGTCACTCAATCAGTTTTGTACACCTTCCTTCGTCCATATATTATACAGCGAGACAAATTAAGTAGTGAAATTACATCGTTTATTATATTATAACATTTATTACCTCGTAAAAGGGATGTTTTGCAATGATGTAGGGTTTATTTGAGGTCTAACTGTGAACATAGCTCCAGTAATTCTTTTACTACATTCTAATGCCAGTTTAATGCTTTTGTAATATACTTGCTTTTATAATCATTTAGCAATTAACATCTAGATTATTAATAATATTGATTGTACAATGCTTCTGTAATACGATTGGTAAATTTATTAACCTTAAGGATACTTTAATAATGCAATAGATACCTTTTTTGACCACAATAATGCTAATATAATGCGCCTATAATGCAATTAAACAACTATTCTGAACCTATTTGGGATCTAAAGCCGTATAAATTATGTGCAAATAAGCATTACAGTAGCCGTATAAACGAATGTAACGCTACTAAATAATAAATTCAAAATGCGAAAAGGATACAAAAATACTGTAAGGCGACCTTATACTGCTTTGATGTGTTACTTGGGTAGTTAGCTTGGCAGACGTTTCTGCCTGTTTAAATTGCTGGCGTTATGAAGTTTCACTCCGTATTCAGACCTCACTTTTACAGTGTAAATAATTTGTTAATACCCTGACTACAACGTGATCTATTGGCTTCTAGCTTAACCCTTATTAATAAATTGACAGTTCAGCAGCCGAACACCTGGGTATCTGGATACTGTTTGGCCGAACTTAAGTAAGAGGTTTTATTGTAGCCAGATAATTTGTAAAACAAAAATATTTATTAATTTTATATTTTTTCTTGTAATCGTTAAAATAGTCACACGTACATATTCAACTTCTATATTATCAAAATAAAAAAGAACTACCAGATAAACGTCTATGCACACGAATTACCGCAATAGTGAAAGATAATGGTGCAGAAAGACTATTTTTTCTACAGTTTTAGGCAGTAGTTAACTCCTTTTCTTCGCGTAGACAATCCCAGCGTCAGAGAATAGAAGTTCTGAAAAATAAACACTAATTCCTTCTCACCCGAATACTTTGCCTTAGGCGTGTGGCCGAATGTACTATTCGTTGCAAATCTAGATGTGATGCATTTCATCTTAATCGTCAGAGGTGAACCACCATCTGTACCGTGCCTTGTGTTTGAAGCTGGTGGCAGGTGTTCATGGATTGCAGGAGTTATGGACTGTAAGCTCGCTTGTTACCGAGATTTTGGCGACCGTCAACGGATTGTTGCTCCTGTTTTATTGTTATGTTTATTTAATCAATAATGGCATTTTAAATATGTACAATAGTACTAAGTTAAAATATGCCTGCTTTCTGCAAACTCTGCATCACGCAAAGTCTCCAAGATATCTGTATGATAAGATAGCCGTTGAAAAAAAAGTTTGCTTTCAGTCAGAGAAAATAGTCATCGGCCAGGGGGTGTTTTAAATTTGCCGCTGCTATAATTTGGAACAATTCCGATCCACCACCAGTCCGATCTACCCAATTTCCGTCTACCTTCCGACAAAGATGCCGCAGGCGGGTTCTATGTGGCTTTGATACCCCCTGAAATTCGATAACTTTTTATTAATTGTTTTATTTATATTATTACTTTACTATTTTGGGTTATTGATAGAGTAATCACATCTGGTTGGGCTGGATAAATATATAAAAGGAAAAATAAATAAACTTAAATATATATTTAGTATACTAACATAAATAAATAAATAATACATAAATAAATAAAAGCCCAACCAGATGGAAGCCCTCGGCAGCCGCGACCAAACGGCCGAGGGTTAGGGGGAAAGGGAAAGAAACCGGTGGACGATGCAGGCAGTATCGAGGAGCACCGCCTTCTGCATTTGAGCAGCGGTCCGTCACGGAGTCCCAGTAGCCTCAGATGGCCCGAGAGGCTGGCTGGGATTAACCTGTTTACAGACACGACTACAGGAATAATTTCGGTCGGCAGACCACCCCACATGTCGGTCACCTCGTGACTCAGGTCCAGATATTTTGATTGCTTATCTGTTTCGGCTTTCACGAGGTTCTCGTCATACGGAATAGTATTGTCGACTAAAAATATCCTTGACTATGCCCGATTCTTCAGCACAATATCAGGCTTATTTGCAAGAATAGTCCTGTCTGTGATGATGGTTCGGTCCAGTAGACTTATTACTTTTATTCTTACTTATTTATTGTTGATACATGTGTTTCATCAATTGCCTAAGGCACTGTATGAATTATGCGCAAAGGCTGTGGCAGAATAGCAGGAGTAATGGGTTTCCCGTTACAACTGTCACAGGCCGTTTTGTCACAACTAATTATTATGTTGTTTATTTAAATTTTAACATTGTATTTTTGTGTGGCAAATAAATACTTTTTATTTTATTTTATGTACATATATTTTAAATGCGCGACGTGACAACTATTAAAATTTCGTCTTTCAATATTAAATACAACCTATAAGTATTTATGTACATAGACAACCGTTACAACCTATAACCTATAATTCAAATACCTCTTAATAAAATTATACAAAAAAGTAGGAAAATATTTTATAATTATTCTTTAAATAAAAAATGTGTGTCTTGAAAGTTCTTCATTCTTCATTATGGTAGTTTGGAGTTGCACATTGAGAGATGTTTGACATTGAGAGAGCAATGCACCAAGTTTCTTTGCAAGATAGAAGCCGCGACGGGAATATACACATTTATAAGAGACAACAAACCGACGTAGTACAACGGATCATCAGACTGTTGCAGACGTGACAATGGGCTGGTGATTTGGCTCGAAGTACAAAAAAACCTAAGGAGAAAAAGGTTCCAGAGTGACTATCTTGTACCGGCAGGCGCTACATAGAGCGTTTCCCCACTACATGACGTGGTAACTCGAATGGACGTGCAGGGAATCGATAGACGCAGATAGCTCAGCACGGTGATTAGTCTTAGGGGGAGTACAGTATCCCGTGGTAGACTTGTGAGCTGAAATATAATGACGTTGAAGTTGTAGAAAATATATATGTAATTATTAATTTTAAATAAAATTTGAACATAATTTGAACGGGGTAGCGCAAGGTTGCAGTTATACTATAGTTGTATCACTAATAGGTCAGCTCAACTATGGTAGAACCACGCTCTCACAAAATACCAGCGTAAAATAGCAGCCAGTTACTGCTGGTTCGTACGGTGATTGAGGGTTTTCCCCCTTTTTACTGGAAACGAGGCAATCCATCTTAGTCCTCAGTGGTGACGTATCTACATTTTGATTCTTAATAGAGAACAAATGAAGATGTCCATGGGCCACAGCATGCACTTACCATCAGGTGGACTGTGTGCTTGTCACCCTTACTGTATAAAAATATATGATATAGTTTGATTCACATCTATTCAAACTTAAATCTATTGACATCTGTAAGTGTTCCAAGTTCCTCACCCCCATTGCAGCACATCACAACGTGACGTCGTGTGACGTACGGCCGATAGGAACTACGCTTACGACCCGGTTGGGACCGGAGCGCCAGTCAACCAAGAATCGCAAAGGATGGAGGCGGGACAGTTGTGGCGGCAGTACGTGATCGCCGGCGTCGGTATGTTACTGTAAATTTTAATGTGTCGTTTTAATTTTTTTTGTCGAGTGATTTCAAAATATCTGTGATAAACACTGGTAACATATTAAAAATATTGTTCAAAAATTAAAAGAATGATATGTGCGGATTTTTCATCTAAAACCATTTCGTTGAATCGTTAATGAAAAGTAAAAGTAAAAGTTTAAACACTAGTAAATAGTAAAAATAATTACGTTTGATCAAAACATATTGTCAAACATGTGTTGTTTAAAACCTATAATTAATGACATTAATTGCAATTTTTATCGTAAATTATTTGTTTTACAAATTCGGTCACGCGAGAAAGACTGGAGTAACTTATTAATTAGAAAAGTCTGTCACTAATATGTTTATAACTAGGTTTTCGTATTCTATTGTATTTTATTGGCGTGAAAACGGAAAATTCACTACATGCTCTATATGCTTGTCGAAATCTAGTAAGCATATACGGGATTGAATAACTAACATCCAACGTATTTCCGCAAATATTCACATTGAAAATATTAGTATAGATACTCGTAGTGTAATATTACTTCCTCATATACGTGAACCCTGTACGTATGATTTTTGTTTTATATGATAGGGAGTGAAACGAGCACATAGTCCACCTGATGGTAAGTGGTTGCTGTGACCTATAGACATCTATATCTATCCTCGAATACGAATCAAAAGGCAGATGCGTTGTCTCGAACGTCTCGTTTCCAGTAAAAAGTCTCCAGCTCTCTACACCTACCATACGAAACACAGCAGCGTTCAGCTATTATTTCATGCTGGTATTCTGTGAGAGTGTGGTAATTCCCCGGTCGAACTGACCCATTCGTGTTACAACTGCAGCTATATTAGTAGTAACTAATATAGCTGCAGCTTTTTTCCTGAAATTGTATGCTGTTGGCACTGCGGCCTTTACAACTTCATCGAAATAGACTCGTAAGCGAGGACTTACGAGCTATTGAGTGCAACAATTCTGCCGTCGACGAGCCGCGAAGCGCCGCTTCGTCGACTCCAGCCCCGAGGCGCCCCATCCCCTGTTTTTGGAATAAGGCTCCTCTAGCTAGGGGCAGGCTCGATGTGATTCAAGGGCCCCTCTGATGGAAGTACGAGCCTCGTCTTGAACCACTATCGTAATGAGGGGATAGCTGCAGCGTGAATACACCACTTGTAAATAGTCGATAGGCCTTTATCTTGAAACTAATTCATTGTTCTTTCGGCCGATGTGTACTATTTTTATTAGCTTTCAGCTCTGTGGTACTATGTTAGTATCAAAATCGTAACAAATAAAACGAAATGTATTAATTTCTAAGATATTTAAAATTTAACAAGAAGTTTCTTCTGTTCTCGTTTTTCTTGTTTTTAAAAAAGTTACCCCACACTAGAATTTCCTTCTGTATCGTGGATAAATTACATCCATAAACATAAATTGCACAAACATCAAGACCTTCAATAATTACTTGTAGGTCATACAAATACTTGCTCCTTGCGAGCTTCGAACCCGCGGCCCGCGGCCCTCAGCACTGTAACTCATTGCTAAGTCACTTCACAACGGAGCCCTTGCTAATTTAAATTTTTAAATTTTATTTCTCAATAGCCATTTTTATAAATCTACTTACATTAAGAAATGAAATTCTTCTGTTTGTATAACAAATGTCGAAACAAAAACCCCACAGGTATATTTTATGGTATTTTTTAATATAACATAACATAGTTTACCCAGATTTGAAAATGATAACAGACCCGTCGGCAACCGAAGTATGTTCTGTGACGGATTTAAAAAAGTGCGATTGAAATTTTGGAGTTATCAGTGTATAGCGAACATAATGAGACCAGTCTCCACAAGCAGCTGTTCACAATATTTTTGATAATCTAAGCCAGCGCTTAGCTACAATCCCACCTGATGGTAAGTGATGATGTAGCCTATGATGGTGAAACGCACTAATTAAAAAAATCCTATTGACTCTTGCCATGAAGATGCACATATTGTAATCCGATGGAAAGACAGATGCTGCTGCTTTGCTGTACGCTTGACGAACGATGTAACAAAAGGTTCGGTTCAAATGCGTGGTAAGTTTGTTGATTTCGTTTCACGAAAGTGTGGTAATTAGCAGAACGTCTCGTTGTCCGATGGTGGAACGGAGAGGAAGGAATTAAGTGTATCGCATATGGCAGCCATCACTCTCACTGACTATAAAAAAAGGATAGTTGACTAAGTGCGAGCGCTAACTACTGATATAATGGCCGTGTACCTTTTTACAAAACAGCTACGTCAAAATCGAGAAGTTATACTTTTACATAAAGTTTGCCCACTATTTAGTGCTGATAATCCTAATTTTTTTTCTGCATTGCCAATTGACTTGTTCCGTTGATTACCTTCTTAGAGATACGAATAGATATAATATCTTTATCGGATGATGATAGCACTGATGACAACAAAAGAAGTTTAAACGGATTATAAATAAAAAATTCAACGTAGTGGTAGCAGTAATAAAATATATGAGAGTTTCCTAATTATATTATTTCAACAGCAATACATAAAGTTTTATCAATAATAATATCTTATATTTAGCCGAAAACTATTGCATGGTTTCTTTCTGCGTAGATTGGACCAAAAATTAATAATTTTATGTTGAAGATAACCATGGTTTACTATGATATATTCGGACATTTTAATTTGCCCCAGACCACGGCTAAAAAGTTCTTGAAACACAAGGAAAATAAAAATAAATCAATTGAACGTGATAAAATCCATGAAGCAACTAGTTTCAATCAGTGATTTATCCAGCTTTATACAATTTAATTTTAGAAAGACAACAATAATTTTTACACGCAAACAAGAGATTGCATAGGAAGATGTATCTGAAACAATAGAAACTGGGAAACAAAATGAACCATTTGAAAATTAAAACGTATTAAGTTGGAGTTGATAGAGATGCAATTATCGATATATATTTGATGATATATATCCTTGAGATTTTGATATGGATGTGAAGGCACACGGCCCTGATTTTATAGCGAATGGCTTTGTTAAAAAAATTTCAACAGTTTGAAGATGTATAGAGTGATATTTCTTATCGTATACACACAGATATGTGACACTATCTTACTGCACTATTGATTTTTTATTTATCTATGAGTACATATGTTCACTGTCTTGATCTGGGTATTTTATTTCAAATTTCATTTAAAAACTGCGTGTATAGTTATGTTTTCATTACATCTATAATAAAATATTGGTACTTCATGCACTTTCAAAAAATCGTATGGAAATATGTTTTTTGTTTATTAGCAAAGCCAATAAATAAAATAAACCTTCGCACTATTGACGTTGTTTTCCGAGGCCAGACTAGATATTTTAGGTCTGGTTTACAGATGGTTTTAAAGCATCTTTCGGAAGCCATAACCCATTTACATTTGATAAAGTCGTAATTGGGCTGGTTTTAAGTATAAGAAGTAGAAACAAACGTAGCCACATGAATTTATGAAAATTGGTAAACCTACAAACACGAAAATAATTCTGATGTTACATCATCTCGAATATTTTATTTTTATTTTATATAAAAATGTGACAACAAACGAGCACAAAGTTCACCCGCTGGCAAGTGGATGCTGTGGATCAATAATATAAGAAACAAAATGCAGAAGCGCTGTCACCCGCGAGGACTTTACACTGGTTCTTTACACACACCATACGAAACACATCTGCGATTAAGTTAAAACTTCTATTTCAGGCTAGTATTCTGAGAGAACGTGGTCCATCCCCGGTCGTGCCGATCGGTATCGGTGCGGATCGGATACGGATTTTATCGCGTTGAAATCAGTAAAAATATTTTTATTCAATGTGTAGTGTTCGCGTAAATATAAATAATGATATAAAATATAGAACTTTTAGGAATTTTTCATCAGATTTAATAATGTTCATTTAAAATATGAAAAGTACTGATTTTGTGTGTCTATCAATTTTCATCATCGTCATCATTACAACCTTCCAGAATTCTACTGCTGAAGATAGGTCTTGTCTGTAGATTGCCACAAAGTACGGCCCTGAGCCAATACAAACTCAAAACGCGTTATATGTGAAATGTAACGTAAATGTCAAGTAGTCTAAATGGGATATAAAATGTTGATTTCTAGTTAACGCATACTTTACATTTATGCAGGTACCTATATTCTCCTATGTCACACATGTTTTATGAAAAATTTACAATGAAATTAGTAGTATAGTTGTAGCACGAATGGGTCGGCTCGACCGGGGAAGGACCACGCTCTCACAGAATACCAGCGTGAAATAGTAGTTTCATGCTGCTGTATTTTGTATGGTGTGTGTAGAGAACCGGAGACCCTTTTTACTGGAAACGAGGCATTTCATCTTAGTCCTCATGGGTGACAACTCATCTGCATTTTGATTCGTAATCGAAAATAGATGTAGATGTCTATGGGCCACAGCAACCACTTACCATGAGGTGGACTGTGTGCTCGTTTGTCACCCTATCCTATAAAAAAAATGAAAATTCAATACAATGTATTAAAGTAAGAATATCTAGTTAATCTTGATTAGTGACGATTGAATAGCCGAGCATTTCTGCTTAGGTCGGAGACTAGAAACCTTGGCCCTCATTGGTGCCAGATGCGAAAGGCTGTGTACATCCGTGACTTATTTTTTTACTGGCAGTGATGTTGGGTAAAAAATAATACAAATGACTGCTTTCGTTTCGAATTTGCATAGTATTGTTAATTGATCTTTAGTTTTCAAAACAGGTCCTCTTGTGAGTTTTAAAATATTAAAATTTAAAATAAATAATTGTATTATTGTTTCATGTAGTTATAACAAACTAACTTAATTTTTGAAGTAACGTTTACTTAAAAATTAAGGGACATAATTTATATACGGCGTGTAGCGGTTATATAAATTATAGAAGATAATCCGCACACCAGATTGGTGTCCTGTGGAGTGCCGTAAGAGGCGATAGAGGAAAACGAAACCGTAGACAGGTAGCAGCGTTTTTCTGATAACAGCTCAAAATAAAAAAAAACTTAATGTTGCCATACCGCCTGCAAGCGTGGCAATTGTAGCATATATCCGTCATGTGAGACAGTCTAAGAGAACGGTCTGTGATGAAATTTATGTTCATCTTTATCTTTAATCTGAGGGTCCTTATGTAATTGCTGGCAGCAATTATTGTGTGTTAAGTAAGACAGCACTTTATCTTATTTTTTTTTTCGTTTTCAAAAATCATACCCCTACACTAGAACTTTTTTTCTGTATCGTGGAAACATTTTACGTACATAAATTGCACATGAGCAATCACCCAGAACTGGAGCAATTATTCGTTTGTAATACAAACTCTTATTCCGTGGGGTATTTGACCCAGCGGCGCTCAGAGCTGCAACCTAATGCTTAGTAGTGACTAACAGTAATAGTAAGTAAATAAGTAACAAATACAACCTAAAGGCAAAAAAAAAAACAAATAAAACTTGAGCCTTTAAGTTGTATTGATCTCTAGATTTGCAAATATAACAAAACATTAAGAAATAAAAGTTATGTTGAAAAACCATACTTTAGAGAGATTTAATTCCAGTGTGTGCAGGAATTACATGACTTACTTCCTTCCTCCCCTTCTCCAATCAGACAAGCAGACTCTCGGCGGGTCTTCATAGCTTTGTTACCAATATCCCATGAATTTAAACTAAACGATTTGCTTCGTCCTTTATTATGCGTACGGCAAAGGAGTGTAATAATTTATTAGCGTCTGTCTTTCGAAGCAAGAGTGCATAGTCTTTTATTACGCTAAGTCGGTGCTTATTAGTATATAGTGCTTCTATCCCGGGTGGTATGGTCTAGCCCGGGACGGACTTATTACAAGTAAACAAAAGATGAGATCTTTGATTTTATCAATTGGGCATTTTTGGATGCCGTGGTATCTCAGGAATTAAGCACCTGCTTTAAAATTTCACAGTACGCGGCCAAACACTGTTTGATCTTTATCAACGCCAATAAACCATTAGTTGCAATTGTAAGTGCTGATTTACTACGTGATCGGCAGTAAAGAAAAACATCACGTGGACAACTATAAGTCACAAAGTTTAAAAAATATTTATTTCGAGGATAACTTCAAATGTGGGACGTATCTGGGCCGTTGGTTTTATTTTACGTACGTTTTCTATAAATGAGTAGCCTTGTTCAGCACGTAGTAGCGGCATAAATACTATTGGTATTTACGGTTGATAATGTATTTTCTGAGTCGGATTTTCAACTCCTTGATGATTTCGGCAGTCAGCAGGACATCTTAAGCAAATAATTGCTTAGTCCCAGGATAGACATGTTCTTTTTAAGACAACAGTATCCAGTTGGGGCTCTTGCCAGAATACGTAATATATTTTTACGTAATCCCAGGGCTTCTGATGCGAATTTACGATCAAAATCCCGAATTAAGGTTTTAGAATGTTTTAAACCTGGTGTGTCAGACCAGATCTTAAGTGATTTATTGTGATAAAGAGTTTCAAGGGTCAATCGGACTAGACTTCTTGAGATTCCACAAAATTTTAATATATTCCACATTCCACAAAATTATAACTTTCGTGCAAGTATGTCGGCAAATTCGTTGCCTACACTACCCTCGTGACCCGGAACCCATCTTAAAACGACCCTTTTGTTACATCCCAGGACGTTTAAACGGTTCACGCAGTCTCCAACTAGCTTCGAGTTCACTAAGTTCGACCTCAGCGCTAGCAGTGCTGCTTGAACAGAGTTTATGTAAATTATATGGTTGATTTAGTGTTTTTGCAGACTGATTTCCGCACACCCAAGTATGGCAAAAATTTCTGCCTGGAAGATAGAGATGTGTCTACCCAAATTCATGCTTAGTTTGAATTTGGGGCGTTCCCCGTAAATTTCAAAGCCTACGTCGAAGCCCATTTTAGACCCGTCGGTATACCATATGAGGCTACCGACTTCACAGATAACCTGGCCATTCAGCCAGTCTTCTCTGGAGGGTAATTCCACTATATACTTTATATCAAAAGTGTGTAGTAGACGCATGACGCATCTTGCAAGTACCCCGTTTTGCCTTGAAGTCCATCTAAATATGCTACCACTCCCTTACGCTAAGCAGCAGTGCTTGCTGTTTTTCTTATCCTTTTTTTAAATCGTTACCCCTACACTCGGATTTTCTCCTTTATCGTGGAGGCAGTTTGCACACATAAATTTCACAAGGACAAACATGCAGACCGGGAACTATTCAAGGGAACTGTAAGTTGGTTTGTCATTTTTATAGGACAGCGTGACAAACGGGCACACAGTCCACCTGATGGTAAGTGGTTGCTGTGGCTCTTAGACATCTACATCTATTCTCGATTACAAATCAAAATGCAGAAGCGTTGTCACCCGTGAGTACTAAGATGGAATGCCTTGTTTCCAGTAAAAAGGGTCTCCGGTTCTCTACACTCACCATACGAAATACAGCAGCATTAAGCGACTATTTTATGCTGGTATTCGAAATCTATCAAAACAAACTGACTGACTTCTACTGCCAAGAACTTGATTCATAAAAGTATAATTGTAATATTATCCACAGGGCTGTGACCGTGTCTAACAAATGACTTCGACTGGATATATTTAAAGGTGTATAATTCATTAAAATGAGGTGTAATGGTAGTGAAGGCGACCTCAGCTAACACACGCTTTTTAGATCTTATATAGGTTTGAATTGCCTACCGTATTAACTCTATACTATCTGAATGATTTTTAACTTGATTTCAAAAAAAAAAATGATGACTATTTATAGCTTAATATAATAACTTCGTTTGCTGGAACGACATTGCCAGTCGAGAATCTTTCTTTCATATCAGTTGACGATTCTTCAGCTTTCTAATCCGTTGGACTATGTCATATATTCATATTCTACTTTATCCTCATTTCTTCAAGTCTATCACGCCGTGAAACCCTGAGCATAGCCCACTCTACAGCTCCTGCCTGCTGTGTAGGACGACCTAGTAAGATATGCAGAAAGTATATGGATGCAGGAGCGTGACAAGTGACATTTCTTTAGAGTAGGTATACGTTCAGCAGTGGGCTTGTGAAGGGCTGTAATGATGATGATGAATGTAATAATAATACGTATTTAAAATATAAACACAGTATTTTCCTCGTGTATCGGATCTCAATAAATAGGCCGTTTATATCGTTTCACGAAGGACTTTAGTATCTTGAGATAAGATACTTGTTGATAAATCAATAACAAGAATGATTATCTAAAAAACAGAAGGCCGTAATTTGTTAGGCGTTAAGCCCTTTCTTTAGATAAATTAAAATTTATCACATGACGCGCAGATTTGTTTTTCAGACTTTCACTTCTAATTACCACATTTTTAATAGAGTAATTTAATCTCCCCTAACATCAAAGTCTTTCTTTTATTCAAAACTAGCTTCTGCCCGCGACTTCGTACGCGGATCCTTTTGCTTATGCCAGTGACAATGGGGTCGTCAAAATCGAAGATCCGAAATGTCTAATGGGACGAGAAAACAACGTGATGCGCGAGACGATTCGAGACGTTCCAGATCTTTCATTTTTGTAAGTCAACAGGAAATGCCCATCGGACTAAACAACTTTTTGCTAAGACGTCATTCCTATATATGTTATAATGTTGCTGGACTTTGGAGTTCCGCAACAGATGTTCCAGATCTTCAAATTTATTCACACAGCAGAAAATACTCTTCACGTGGAATATTTTTGCTATGGCACCATTTTTATATCTTTTATACTTTAGCTGGTCTGTTGCGGTTCTGCATCAGGTGTTCCATTTTCCAAAATAAATTATAGCCTATTATGTTACCTAGACTTAACACCTATACAACAAAAACTTTTCATCCCGTTATTTCACCGATCCGTTGCGGAATGCACCGGATCCCAAGGGTACACTGAATTAACAATAATATTGCAAATAACTTAAAAATAAATTCTTTGTAAACTATAGATGTACCCGTGGCTAAGCCAACGTATCCCATAAGTATTTTTAACCTATTTTTATTTTAATAATAGTTAGTGATAGTTTGTTGATTTACAGAAACACTCAAAGGACGCGTCCCATACTATAGTAAAGCTTAGACACCTACCTCAAAATCTATTTAGCTTAGTAAACTCAAAAATTGAAAGTTATGTAGTTAATTTACTCACGTCGGATTAACAAGGAAATTTTGGAGACGTCGAATAACAGAAGTGTTATAATTTACTGTAACACTTCTGTTTAAACAATGTTCGTTGCTTTTCCCTCGGTCTCATTCAATAGGAACAGCGATTCAGGACTGATGACGCGGGAGCAAGCGACGTACAGTTGTCTGTGCGAGAAGCAGCTCGTCCTGAGTTTGACATCCGCAGCCTTCAGTTTCTGCCCCTGCGACATATTTATTGTCATGGCGAAGCACACGCTCACGGGAAACTGCACGCGCTTGAATTGAAACGGGTAATTGTGGGGAATCAGTGGTATACGTTAGAATTTCCGCCTCAATCTATTTCTCTGCGGCGAGACGACTTTGAGCCGGATCCCATTGTACAGTTTCGGCGGAGTGAGATTCCATCTTTTGTCTGCGCTAATAACGAATTTAAAACTATCGCACTCGTGTTCAGGCACCGATTCCAGAATGATTTTGAAATCGGTAACGTATAGTTTGACACTGTGCAGAGTATTTTGTAATCCCCTTATGAGGCTCAAGTGTAAATTAGGAATGTGTCGGCATCGGAAATTAGCCTGTTCAGCAAAATCTGCAATGAAATATATTTACAAAAATTTTGGCATTTCGGTGGGAAGCAGGGAACCTATCCGATGGTAGACTTGCCCCAGAATTTTAAAAATCGGCATGAATCCAGATTCAGGGACTTGATGAACTCCAAATTAAGTCATCTAGAAAGCACTGTTGTAGGCTCGAATATTGCTTAAGAATTGGCTGGACTTGGGATGCTCGCTATCCAAAAGAACTCATAAGATCTCCGGTAGCTCTTGCATAGAGTTTAGTCGTACCTTTCCAGACGCACAACACATTCCCTTGGTCTCTCCCTTCCACTTACGCGCGTAACAGTGTGAACACCTCAGACATGGTGCCAATACCTCCGTGTACGATGTAAATGGGTTATAGGAAAACGCGCTCCTTTCTTAATTGAACCACGGTTGCTCTTTTTAAACTTAAACCATAGACTCAGTATCAGATGAGGATGAATTGCAAAGATTGCGACGTATACACTCTAGATCAATTTATGCCACACGCTGTTCGACTGACTGACTTGCCCGAATTTCCTGAATCCGCTTACGTTCTTGCGTGGAATGAACAGACCACCTCAACACGCATGTCGTGATATCTTTGCCGAGCAAGTGCGTTGCCTTGCTCGCGCTGCTCGTTTGTCTCCAAAGATCGAGCTAGAGCATGCTGTGATCGGTCTGCACTAAGGCGCGTCTCATGTTCTTCAGGGTTCTCAAGTGATCAAGATGTGGCAGTGCGAATACGTTGAGAGCTTAAACGCGAGTCTCACTGCGTGTAAGTCTCCGAAGCGCGAGATACTGCGTGGCGCTCGCGATCACTTGCTTGTCGTGTATCGCGCTCCTGACTGTTCTCGAGCGACAGAACAGTCTCAGTGCGGAAAAGCAGAAGACTTAATCTCTGCTCTCTCTGTATCCGTTTCGGAAACGCGAGATAAAGAATGACGCTCTCGGTCACGCGCAAGTCGTATCTCACGCTCCTGACTGCTCTCAAGTGATAGAGCAGTCTCGGAGCAGATATTCTGAAGAATCAACCTCTGATCCCTCTGTGTAACCGTTTTGGATGCGCGAGACAAAAAATGACGATCCTGGTCGATAGCTAAACGCATTTCTCGTTGTTCCACACTTTCCTGAGATAGAGAAGCAGTAGTCTCGATAAAAAATAGACTCTTTTAAATTCTAGTCGTAATTGGCACTGCGTGCTAGTTTCTGCGAACAAACTTAGTGCATTACGCTCACGGTTAGCACCTAGCCATTGTTCACGCTCTTCGTCAGTTTCGAGAGAACGAACTAACCTGCGCACCTTAGAAACCCTTCCGTTTCGAGACAGATTTGATCTTTTTGTAAAAGGCGTAGCTAAAATACCTTCTTAATCCGATAATAACGATATTCAATACAATGAAAAGTAATCGAATAAGTACGTAAGAATTGCTAGTAAGTAGAAAACAATAATTATTCGCAGGAAAATTAAACACATCACCCAACACAGACAACAAAGGTAATCCCCGTTTCTATAGGATGAGAACGGTTTTTTTTTTGCATCCGAAGCGGTTAAGGGCAACCCTCCGGTATATATATATATATATATATATATATATATATATATATATATATATATATATATATATAGAGCTTAGTATATATATATATATATATATATATATATATATATATATATATAGAGTTTAGTATATATATATATATATATATATATATATATATATACTAAACTCCACCTTTTGGGTTTGGCTTACCGATCTGACGAGAGATCTTTAAGCCGTAGACCAATCGGCCCATCGGCACCTATAACATCACTTTTTGGGAACGAAACCATAGCGCGATCTAACTTGACGCCAACGCCATCTAGTTATAAAACGGAAATTACATATTATTTACCCAAATGAATTAGTTAAATTATGAATTAAAACTAAATTGTCGTTAATTTAACAGACAAGTACATTATTTTTGCATTAAAAAATATGGTAACAGCAGCAACGAACAAAACTAATAATTACATACTTAAATCAATTATCTACAACAAATGTGCTTGGTAAGATATAAATTATAACCAAAAGTTTGACTTGGCTTCATAATAGTGTGTACCACAAATCAATCTGTTTACTAATATTGGTGTGAAACTCTCCATATAATTAGATAGGGCATGTATAGTACTCAGATTTCCTAATGCACATAAAAAAGCAAAAATTAAAAAAAAATTACGATTTTTCAAAACAATATTATGGGATTTAAACTCGCATCATTTAATGCGGTAAACGGTCGCCTGACCTTACCGCTAAATTCCCCGTTGACATATTGTTAAACAGCTGTTCCCTTGCAATTTGTAATATTACTGCCCCGCTCCTTTATAAAAATAGCGTGATTATTATGTTCCCAGAGTTAAATTTTTATTTTTATTTTAACTAATAACTGATAAATAACATGTCATTTTGTGTATTCAATTATTTTGTGCATTTAATTACGAAGAAAAACCTTTTAAAATCAATATTACTTACCTCCTATAACATACGGCGTGATAATATGTAGCCTAAAGCCTTCCGTGGTGTACAAAAAACATTTTTGCTAAATTTCAGTTCAATCTATCAGGTAGTTTTGACGTGAAGCCGTACCATACACACAGACAAACAGTCAAAAATTCTAAAAAGTCACTTTTTGTCATCAGTTACGTTTTTCTAACCAAAGTCACTTATTTTTTCTCGAAATTTCTCAATGTACAGTTTTTCTTTCGTTACTCTTTTATTATATGTATAGATTAAACTGGCCCGACAGACGTTATTCTGCCCTTTCTGGTTGGTTACGCGATGAGTTTTATTTTCACATACACACACACACTTTTCTACTGACATTCTTACTCATATAACCATCACACAACTATTACAACAATAAGGCTTATTGTTGTAATAGTTGTGTGATGGTTATATAAAAGAAAACCATAACACTTCTTTTTTACTCTTCGCCATCATTCACACACCAACTTTCATGGAAATTCATTCTGTAGTTTTTGCGTGAATCGTGAACAAATAATTTTTCTGCAGATGTGAAAGAGGAAGGAGGGGGATATTCTTACGTCGCCAGTAGAAACGTTGTACCGGTGTTGAGAATCACCGGATAAATTGTATAAAATTCGTCTTTTGAAAAGATTATGCCAGACATTTTTAAACGTTCTTATTACTTAGCCGTATCTAAGAAACTATTGTATTTATATATGTTTTATAATTTATTAATGAGGAAACATTGGTAATAAAAATATTATGGCTATCTTCCATATCTATATAAATAACATGATAGAAGTCTGCAGTTGTGCATGTCACGGAAAAACTATTGAATGGGTTTAAATTAGGTTTTCTTAGTTTTATTTCATAGGCACTTGGCCCTTATCTAAAAAAAATAATTGCTAGAACGCGAACAAAGTCGCGGTTGTCCAACTCGCAAGACAGGCTGTCCGTATTCTAGACAAACTTATGCGGCCCAATTATTCTTCAGCATTAAATTTCCATTTCTAACATGTTTGTTACGAAGCAATGAACACTTTTCAGAGATAAGAGCTTCTGGTTAAATCTGATAGTTATACACAGACATGGGTATTTTGTTTATAGTCAAATTATTTTTGAAGATAAATATGATGATATCTTATTGAAAGACGTGTAAATATTTACAAAAGTCTTGTAAATATACATCAATTACGGCAGTGACACTACTCAACTATATAACATAACTACAATATAAACATAACTGTTACAGCGATCTTCATATTTGAAAAAGACTTTTTAATGTGATGGTATGAGGTAACATGTCTCCAACAGTTCGCATCGTGCCGACGCAAATATGAAAATTACTGCATCTCAAGTTTAGATTCGAGTGATCAACACAAAGATAAAGATAATATGATAAACAAATATGTTTCACAAGCGCAAATCAGTCAGTGTGAAAATAAACGCCGTTAATTTGGCATGTGTATTATACAATATTTAACGCAATGATGTGTATCGTTACACAAAATGCACGAAAATCAATGAATATAATTCAGTAATGATTTAATTTAATTAATGATTATTTTTGAAGTATAATATACGTTTTATAATAAATCATAATAGAAATCGGTAAATAATGTTTTTTTATGATAAAGATTTATATATTTTAAATTAAATAAGTACTATATATAGGTACTTTAAGTGTGCGTATTTACTAATTCGTATGAAAAACGCACATGTTATTTAAAATACTGGAAATGATAAAATATTAACCGTTGAACTGCTTAATGATTTCTTATATTTACGCGAACACTACACATTGAAATAATACTAGTTTTTTCGGAATTTATCGCGTATATTTAACTTTTTAAATACCCGACGTTTCGAACGCTTTACAGCACTTATGGTCACGGGCGGGACTGGGGCGGGGATTTTACGGAATTTATCGCGTATATTTAATTTTAAAAAGTTAAATATACGCGATAAATTCCGTAAAAACTAGTATTATTTCAACGTTGAACTGCTTTTTCAATTAATATTTTACCGCAAGTTGTATCTACATAATAATGATTTATTACAAAAAAGGCAGTGTGTAAAATAATCTTATATTTTACACACATTTACCTTTTTTGTGGAAGGTGTGGCACGATATGGCACTGCCTTTTCACAAAGACAGACATCCAGACACGGAACAGTTATTTGTAGGTCATACAAACACTGGCGTCTTGAGAGATCCGACCCCGCGACCTTCCGCACCGCAACGTATTGCTAAACCACTGCACTATGGAGCCGTTGACGTTCGGAAGGCGGACTAGTCATTTCGTGCACACTACACATCTCCTAGTTATTCTGTGCCCACCCTAGTAATATTGGTCTACCAATTCCAAGTTGGCATTATTAAAAAGTTAGTTAAATTACATATTAATCATCCACCCATCTATTCATCATAGCCTAGCCTAGCCATAGTTGCCACACTTGGTGGACGGGTTGGCAACCGCAGTTATTTATTATTTAGTAGTTATTAGGAAGATGCTGCTGACCATTTCCGGATTTGTTCCTCTCTGTGGCCTCTTACGACACCTGTAGGACGATATGGGGTGGTAGATATTCTTACACCGCTACTACATGTTTAATTCTGTAAACAAATTAAACACGTCAAATATTTTCATTTATTTTAAGTAATTAAAGAAAAATTCCGAAAGTCGATAGCCGATAACTCAACACACGAAGTTAAAATTGTTTTTCTTGCTTCATCAACTATTTTTTCAGGACACTTTTCCGCTTGTTTTTAATCTACGTTTTCTCTTCCAGCGAACCTTGCAATGGCATCCATTGGTTATTCTATGGGATGGACCTCGCCTATTTATATCAAGCTGCAAGACGAAAACCTGACGGACTCCCCCCTGCCAGCGCCATTGACCATAGATGAGGCTGCCTGGGTGGGCTCCCTCCTGCCCATTGGAGCTATAATGGGTAAATATAAATTCTTCTTTTAACAAGGAACTTGACTTCTTTGTATAGGTGTACGCCGACTAAGGTTAATAATTAAGCACTTCTTGATGGCAAAAAAGAGCCTACTCCTTTTTAAAAGTTTGACAACGCACCTGCAGCTCCTTGGTGTTGCGGTTGTCCTTGAGGGTTGGTTACTAAGCAATGCAGTGGAATAATTCTTCCATAAGCCTCTCAAAAATGAGACTAGGCCTGTGGCATACTTTGGAAGGTATACAGGCTGTAGTTACTCTAAATCAGGTTGATCCAATACACCGGTCTGCATTACGGACCGTGCTATAATTACAAATGTAATTTTCTAATATGACACAAGTAAGCACTTACGCCTGTCACTCAGAGTAGTAGGCAGACAATCCGGACTTCCATTTGGAACAATCGCGACACACTTCTATCGCATCCTTATACAATATACATATTATACGAGCACACGGTTTCGGTTAGGGACACTAACCAAAAAAAATATTTTTTTATTATGATATAACTACAAATTATTAAATTAATATTTTTCCTTTATCAATATTTTTTCTTTATAACTAATTTAAATTCCTGACGTTTCGGGTGCTTTACAGCACCGATGACCATGATGGGGGAGGGGGCTGTATTGTTTGACTTAGTGAATTATTTTCATTTAATGTATACTATTCGCGTAAATATAAAATGATGAAGATGTCTTGAAGCTTCTTTTTATTAAACTTTGACTTTAGACCAGTTTATAAAACCGATGACGTAAACATTTCTGCCTTACATAATAAATAACGTATGAAATACCATCGTTAGCAATACGTGTACCACAATTCGTGTACCACAGTAGCTTAAAAATGATAACTTAATGGGATTACACCCGGTATGGTTAGGTGCGTGAAACATAGGGACAAACTACACCTGATAGCAAAATCTTCTTCAGATAATTCCGTTTTACAAATTTCATATAAAATATAGGAACTTTCGTAATAATTTATTAAAAAATTTGTAGTATAATTATTGTGCAAATTTACTGAAAGATTCTGTTAGAGATAAAAAAAGATTTGGCGGTATGTAAAAGATATTGTATTTATATTCAAACAGCATTAATCTTCATCACTATTATAAAAAAAATAATTCCTTACCGCATATACTAGCAAATACAGCATATAATTAGTTTGTGAACGTCGGTAATAATCTTACTGAACAGATAATAAGCAATTTCCACTTTCTCAATTCAAATAAACTATCAATTTAACTCATTTACATTATAAGATATGGACACTACAGAGGTGAAAAGGATAAAAATGGGAACAAAAGAAAAAAACGCGGTTAATTGGGACCGCATATCCACTAGAATATGAAAAAATAGACCAATTCTCGTACCACCGTCGTACAACTATATTGATTTTTGTCAGATTGCAAAAACTAAGCTGACATTGTATAGACACGGTACATTTCAAATTTCATTGAATTTAAGCCAGTTTAGGAATTATAATAAATCAAAATTTCTTAATTTTGTCATTTACTGACTGATCGATCATCAAAACTCTAAGACACTTTTAGCAGACATAGAAGCTTCAAACTTAGAACACGGTTAGTGTTTAGTGTATAAATCAAGCAAAAACTAAAATATATTTTAATTTCGGTCCTGTTTTCTAGATATACTAACTGCATAAATAACTTTGTAATATATAGGATTACAAAGTTACATTTGCAGTAAATGAATCAGTGTACCTGTACATATTTAATATAATGGACTAAAAGGTGTAGATAGGTACTTTGTTGGTAATCAAGAAGTAGAAGGTACCGGAAGGAAAAAAGTAGAACTATCTGCAAAAAGAAACGATATGCCATCAAAAACATAACTTAAAAAAAAAAACAAGTCTCGCAACTCAGTTCTTCTATCATAAAAAGTTGTGAGATTCATGTAATACAAAGTCGGTTAATTTATTCAGTCCCTACCTATAGGCCCTTCTATCTTAAGTTATTACGTAGTTAGCTAACTTAAGAATATCTTATTGTGACCATATATATTAAAAATCTTTTATGTTTTAAATAAATAGATTAACTTGGCAATCGCACTAAGCAATTGAAATATGTATTACTTGTGAGATACATTGTATTTTTATGCGATAACATATAGATTTTTATTCCAGCTCCTTGCAATAATTCAATTAATTGGTGTATAAGTTGTTTTAATAGCACTAATGAGTTACCGCCACTCATTAAATCGTCCATATAGAATTGATTCGTAAGTGCGAGGCTGTAGTGATCGACATTGTCCTCAGTACCGTACACCAGCATATAATCATTCCAGGAATTCACGCACATTAATGTTGCTCAGTCGCAGAGTCTAAATGTAACTGCTTATTTTTAATAAAAAAAAATATTAAGTACCTCGGAATATTTTTAGAATCCACGTGTAAATTTTAAAACCACATAAACCACCTGTGCAATAGAGTCCGTAAAATAAATGTTTATTTTTAAAAAGATTTAACCTTTTGCTTATATTTAGGTAGTAAAGCAAATATATTTCACATTATGTTAATCAATTCTCACCTATTGTGTAACTTCGTGGGGAGGAGCAGCTAAAATGACACTGCTACCATTGGAACGTGCTCAAAGAGCTGCAATAAATTCACAACATTCCGCTTTATCGTATTCCCATTTTATCTCTATAAATTCTATTATGTCCTTCCAGTGCACCAGTTATTCATTATGAGTACGCTACTAAAATGTCACTTAAAATTGCCATAAAGAAGAGAGGAGGTCATTGATAAAAGATGCAAAGATAAAGTAACATAAGAATTAGGCATTTTTTCATGCATAGATTTTATATAACCTTTGACCATTTTCTGTACCTAGGTGGATTGAAAAGTACTCGGCCTAACACAGATCCATTCAATTCTAAAAATCAAATCTACCCACATTATTTAGTTCAGTTCAGACTAGTTCATTGTGTGAAGTTCGAAACGTGTGCGATAATTAGTTGTGATTTTATAAATTTATTAACAAAGTAATCGGACATAATTTCCGCGAATGGAGCAAATCGAGCAGCGTGCCGTCATTAAGTACCTCCATAAGAAGGGGCTATCATCAAAAGCCATCCATGATGACATGATCAGTACATTAGGCGATTGTGCTCTGTCATATTCATCCGTCAAAAAATGGATAGCAGAATTTAAGCGTGGTAGAGAGAGTGTGAAAGATGAACCCCGCTCTGGAAGGCCTTCGACGTCAACTACTGACGAAAATATTAAAAAAGTACTTGATTTAATACTGGGAGACCGCAGATTAAAAATTGGAGAGATAGCCGAGATTATAGGCATCTCTTATGAACGAACTCAAAACATCATTGTCAACGAGTTGGGTTTCCACAAGGTGTCTGCGAGGTGGGTTCCGCGACTGCTTTCAGTTGAACAAAAAAGGACGCGATTGACTATTTCACGCGACTGTTTGGAGTTATTTGAAGCTGATGCAGATGATTTTTTGAATCGTTTTGTTACTATGGACGAAACATGGGTTCATTACTGTACACCGGAAATAAAACAACAATCAAAACAGTGGAGAAGACCTGGTTCACCACCCCCTAAAAAGGCTAAGTCGATTTTGTCGGCAAATAAGGTGATGGCTTCAGTATTCTGGGACTCGAAAGGTGTGATTATGATTGATTATCTTGAAAGGGGTCAGACTATAAACTCTGATTACTACTGCACCTTACTACGTCATTTACAAGAGGAAATAAAAGAAAAACGTCGAGGAATGCTCAGAAGAAAAGTCCTGTTTCATCAAGATAACGCCCGTGTTGACACGTCAGTACAGTCAATGGCTGAAATTCACATTTGTGGTTTTGAACTGTTACCGCATCCGCCGTATTCACCTGATCTGGCACCATCAGACTTCTTTCTGTTCCCTCACCTAAAAAAGCACTTGGGAGGTCAAAGATTTTCGACAAACGACGAGGTCAAAGCAGCTGTAGACGCATATTTTGACTCTAAGGAAGAATCATTTTTTTTCAACGGTCTAAATGCTTGGAAGGGGAGGTGGCAAAAGTGTATTGAACTTGATGGTGATTATGTAGAAAAATAAAAATATAACTGATTTAGTATGTGTTTATTTTCTTGGTTAGGCCGAGTACTTTTCAATCCACCCTCGTATAATCAGGTCAATGCAATTTTTCACATATATCAATTAAAAATGGTAGACTGTAAAATAGTAATTCGAACATGGTTACAAAATTTATAATACGAAGATACGGAAAGTTGCTGATTGTTTTAAGTTAATTAATACCATAATTAATTTAATGATAATATATATTACCGAAATAAATCTAATTAGTATGTTATTCATTTTATATAAGAAACAAAAAATATTTGTTAATGTATCTATTAGCACATATACCTGAAATACAATTTTATCCTAGTTCAGGTGCCTGTTGTTGTTTAAATTAAGGCATTATTTGAATTAATTATAATTAATTATTAATCTGGTTGGATTGAATAAATATATAAAAAGAAATTATAAATAAACATAAATATATATTTTACATACTAACATGAACAAATAATACATAAATAAATAAAATCCCAACCAGATGGACGCCCTCGACAGGGGAGACCAAATGGCGGAGGATTAGGAGGTAATGGAAAGAAACTGGCGGACGTTGCGGGTGGTATTGAGGAGCACCGCGTTCTGCATTTGTGCTTGAAGTGGTCCGTCACGGAGTCTCAGCCACTTCTGATGACCCGAGAGGCTGACTGGGATTAGCCCGTTCGCAGAAACGACTACAGGAATAATTATGGTTGGCAGACCACCTCACATGTCCGTCACCTCGCGAGCCGGGTCCAGTTATTTTTTTGCTTATCTGATGCGGCTTTTACAAGGTTCATGTCATACAGAATGGTAATGTCGACAAAATCGGCACAATATCAGGCTTATTTACATGAATAGTACTGTCTGTGATGATTGCCCAGTCCCAGTAGGGCCTATCGCGGTAATTTTCCAACACTGCTTCCGGCAAATACTTATAAACAGGCAGTTTCCGATCCACAATACCGTATTTCAGAGTTAGCTGCTAGTGTAGAATCCACGCTACTAGGTTGTAGCTCTGCAAGCACTCAGAGTTATAAAGTGCCAAACATCTAGAGAATGCATGCCTAAATTACTCTCCGGGATGGCGACAAGCTCGGCAGATGTCAACGGTGCTATACTTTAGGATGTATCTCCGATAGCTGTTGGTCTTAATAATCTGATCCTGTATTGCACATACAAAACTCTCGTTTTCCCCAAAGAGGTCACCAAAGCTTAGCCAGTAGAGGGAGACCACTGTGTCTACGAAAAGCTCATGAATATCCTTGTAAAATGTACCGTGGAGCTCCTTCTCCTTTTATAGGTTCTCTCAGTCGGCAATGCTATGCACTGCTGGGTCCTGCCATTGTTCCTATGGATAGAGAGATAAGTTCTTTATCACAAGAAATGACGTTATTGTAAAATGGATCATCCGATCTTGTCAGGAAGTAGTTACAGAGGCTGCACACTTCGCGATGATGCATGGTAAGTGCGTTTAAAAAGCCACACCCACCATGCTTTCGCGGAATGCAGAGCCTCATTACCAACGATCTCGGATGATGCTTTCGATGGGACGTACATCATAGTGCGGACTTATCTATCTAGGGCGTTAAGTTCAGTCTGAGACCACTTGAGTATGCCAAAGGTTTATACATACATGAAAACTGGCATTACCCAACGGTTATATACGTCTTATTCACACCAAACGAAAAGCTGTGAAGCATTTTGGTCAGGCATGCATAAAACATGTGGTAAACTATTTCACACCAGCCTCATCGATACCGATATTCTGTGACATACCCAGGTATCGGTACGTTTAAACCAAGGAAAAGGATAGGGACCCTTACGGAGCTTACGGACATAGATAAGTCTTTTCCTTCAGAGTTAGCAACCCTCCCCCTTTCAGCATGGAGGACCGCACACTTATCCGTCACCAGCCCCATTCTAATAGAATTGCTATCTAACATTGTTATGTTCAGCAATTCCTCACGATGGGAGCAACTGAAGGCGAATGACTTGAAGTCATCCACATAGAAAGGGTGGGTCACTTTTGTACCTACTGTGTCTTGTACATGGTGGGTAGACACCTGAGGCAGTGTTTGCGCGGGTCTGTGGTATCCTGATCTTTAGGGCCAAGTGAGTGATCCCAGTAGTGAAGAGGCTCGGGAGCGACGTCTGGATGAGACTTCTGTCGGGTGAACACTGCGTGACACAGCACGAACCCCTTCAGCCAGTTGTGATGCAGCCCCTCGAGTTCCGGACTCTTCCAGTTCGGGGTCCTACGGACCGCCTCAGCTACGTTTTCCGACTTTATGATGATGGGGTCCCTGTGTGTAATACTTGCACCCTGGCTTGCCGCAACTTCCATACAAGGGCCCTCGCTGTATCTTACGGGATCAGACCCATAGGCCATGTAAGAATACCACTGTGTTGACCTAATCCGGTATTGGGCCCGTTCCACATGTTATTGATGATGATTTATGATGATCACTCCGTAAGAGACGATTCTGGTTGAACTACTTTGACATCTCAGTAAATCGTCAAATCTGCTTTCCCCAAGCAGCAATTTTTGCTTCAGGTCATCTATGCGCTCCGCTAGTTTCTGCGTGATATTCGGCTGGGACAAACTGATATTTGTCCTAGCAAACGCCATTTTAACGGTGTGAATAACCCTCCGTCTATTATGAACCGACCTTAAGCTTATCAGTATGGTGATACGGGCCCTTGCCTTTACGATACGATCCTCGATTCTTTTTCTCCAGGCTGAGATGACGATACCTTGTCAAATAGCACGTCCATATAGAAAAATTTGGCGAAAACCTCTGTCAGCCTCGCAAAAATTCGCTATCCACGCAGCTTCTTTCCATTTGGCCCTATAGTATGCCCGCAATGCGTTTGAGTTCATATGTTTTCCATCGCATGCAGCGTACTCCACCAGTAGAGGAGGCCACTTGTCGAGTACGAGAGGATCCTGCCGACACCAAGTCATCTGGTGGGGATGATGGATTTGAGGAGCTGCTAGGTGATCGTGCAGCACCTCACGCTCAGCTGGCGGCGCGCATGCTGTCGCGTCCAGCGCCAGCTCCAGATGCGCCCAGTAACTCCTAGGCAGTGGCCTTATACGCTCTCTTTGATCATATATCATCCATTTATTTACGGGCGTCAATTAACGGGAGACGCCCAGGCCCGGCACCGATACTTTGTACGGCCTTAAGCATAAACGTGCTTTGCACCCCTCAGGGAACGGCGCTCACATCTCTTAGCAAGGCGCTGATTGACTGCGCCGACATAGTAGTTTTGTCACTTATCTGTTACGTCAGTGGGCGGTGGGGTCGACCCTTCTCTATGCCTTATTATTATTATTATTATTATTATTATTACACTTGCAGTAAACCCTGCATCTGAGTATTTGATATTAATTTAAACTTGATACCCATTTCCGCGCAAAAGTATTTTAACAGACGGGCTAAGGGATAACGAAGTTAGGTCACTTCTTTAAACTAAGGTTTCCGTTTTTTTTATTTTCAGATACGGATTCTTAAAAGTAGAAAAGTGCATCGTACTTTATAGTAACCATAACTTTGTTTAAATGTTTAAAATTCACTAACTTTAAGATAAATCAACATCTTGATTCTTATTAATTAGTAATAATTAAAATTATTTTTATTAATTATTCCTAATTATCTATTCTCGTTTCCCGATCACAATAGGTTCTCTCATTGGTGGTATAGCAGCTTCGAAGATTGGACGCAAATGGGGTCTCCTTTGTGCCGCATTTTCACAGTTTGTGGGGTGGATCCTCGTTACAACTGCAACCAACGTGGGATTCCTTTACGGCGGCAGAATATTCTGGGGTATCACACTCGGCATGCAGTTCACCTTGTTGCCAATGTACTGTGCCGAAATCGCTACCGTAAGTATAGCTTAATATAATAAGATTTTTGCAATACAAACAAAATGAAGAAGAGGAGGAAAGGATAAGAAGAAGACGAGAAGTGGGTGACAAACGAGCACATAGTCCGGACTCTAGGCTCTGTCTGTGTACTATTAGCGAAATAATTGGAACTTTCGAATTATCACTTAACTATCAAATCCGCAGGAGGTTATTAATATCTACAAGTGTATGTATTTGTCTTTACAAAAATGACAACGGAGTATATTTTTTTATTTCTCTGATATACAGGTTTCCTCACAATATTTTTCTTCAACGTCGTGTTCTTGGAAACGCATTTCACCGTGATCGCTTACATCTGAATATAATATTCTAATTAATAGTCAAGTTCTAACAATTTACAGTAGAATCACTGTATTCCAAATCAGACATCATATTATCCTATTGAAAAAAATCTGTGCAGCAGTGTGAAACGCGTGGTCGGAAGCACAGAGTATCTTTTTATGGCACAGAGTAAGTGAGTTTGAGGGCTTTGATGCGTGTTGTTAACAACCAAGTATGGAGTGTAGAAGTAAGAAGAACAATCTCTCATAGGAGAATAGTTGAAAAAGTGTCCATCTGTAAGCAACAAATAACAGTTCAAAAACTCTCTACAACAGTGCTGGAATAGCACCTTACCTGTAGTAACAGCTACATAAAATGAACTTAGCAGTTGTCGACGGCGTGAAGTATGCTGCTAAACTGCTCAGTAGCTCTAAAACCTAAAATAATTTTATTTAGTAAATATAACTTCAAAAAAGTCGTCTATTCCACTATTATTTTTCAGCGCGTTCTTTAAAATTTACCCCGTAGTTATAGTGGCGCCACCCTTATTTAACGGTTTTCTACGGACACGTTTTAATACACAGTCTGTACTCCTTACCTCTACATTCATACAACCAAGTCTCGACATCTGTCTTTTAGTACGTAGTACATGATATTACTTCAATGCAATACCCTTATTATTTGCTTTGGAACTAGTCTGTTAGATTTCAAAGACTCGGTTGTACATATAGCCATTCCCGAATGATAACCCGACGGATCTGATGGTTACTGACCTATATACATGACAATATGCTTATTCTATTCTATTTCTAGCTCAGGGGACATTAGTCAAGGAATTTTTAAATGGAAGATTGTTAATTTTATTTTTGTAAGTCACATTTATATTTCTGTATCGGATGAACTTATGAAATTACTTTTGAATAAAGCTGTTTTTAACGAATTTTATCGCGTGTATTAACTTATTTTTTATATTGGACGTTTTATTTTCTGAAGGTAACTTTGGTTAGCTATTACACTGGGACGTTAAACACCTCAGTCACTTCCGTGATCGTGGGTGCTGTAAAGTACTCGAAACGTCGAAAATAATAAGTTAATGTCCGCGATAAAATCTGTAAAAACACACAGATTCCGACACCGACGGCTTCCGATAGATGGTGTTATTATCATCTCACCAGACAACTTACACCAGATATAAAATGATGATATTACTATGTAATACCAAACAAAATACCCAGATAGTCGTTAACAGCAACATCAAAGTCGAGATAAGTCTGGCACTCGATTATCAATGAGGGCATCCACTACTTTTTTTGCTACCAAGGCCAAGCCACATAAAAATGAGGTGTAATATTTGACAGATTTCATTATTATACACATGTGTATATAATATTATATATATATATATATATATATATATATATATATATACAAGGCTAAAGAAAGTGAAATTCAACTCTTTTACAAAGATATACTATTTTGATGTCAAAATTGGACAACCAACGCCCGAACAAAAAAATAGTGTGGGACCTTGGGGATTTGGTGACAGAAATAAACGGGGTGTGTTACTAATTCAATTTTGCTTAGAGAATCAATTTAAAATAAGTGGTACATAATATTTCAAGAAAAAATTAAATAATAGATAGAATGGATGTTACCTAATAGCAGAACGCGTATCGAAGTTGACTTCCTTCTTACAAAAAATGTAAGAGAAATGACAAATCTAGAAATAATAAATACAACCTATCCATCAGACTACAGACTTTTATGTGGATGCGTCAACATTAAAACAAAAATAAAAATGGACAGGAAAAATTTTGTACTCCTAAAAGATAGTTAACATCAAGTGAAAAAGAATTCTTTAAAGGTATTATTACAGAGTTATTCATTGATACTGTTATGAGCTTGAGGTTCGTGACAATAAAAATTGCCGATAGAATTACCTAAATTAACACGTTAATTTTCTTTACACAAATTAAAACTTAAATAAAACACCAATAATTAATCACACTGATTCACTTTATTCCGCTCTGAAGCTTCGCTTGTCTCGCCAAATTCAATACTTCCCCTATCGCAACTTGCAGCGCCTATAAATACACATTAGTACCGAATCATCCAGAACATTCAAGTAAATACGCGCACCAATCGACAAAGCGCCGAAAGGTCGAGAGTCAGCTTCCAGAAGCTTAGTTCTTCGTTTCGACAACAGATGGCGCTGTCGGTTGAAAGATTATTGATGTCATTTTCTGGAAAGCTCTCTCCTCGCTTCGTTACCCGACACCAGATGGCGCTAGTGCCAGATGTCGACTTAGCCGTGCAACAATACTAAAGGGTAAACCAAAATTGCAAGAAAACTATAGAAACTTGACTATATAATATAACAATGTATAAAAAGTTGCCAAAAATACGTAAAGAAAAGTTCCACTTTTGTTCAGATATAAAATATCTCATTAAAAAAGAACAAAACTGAAAAGTAAAGAAAAAAGACCAATGAAAAAAATATTGCCCAAAATTTACCTCAAAATAAAAATAAAATAATATTAAACTACCACTTAAAATTATTAGATGTAGATTTATTACATAAATGCTCTACTAAAATGCACAAAAACGACTCACTTTATCCAAAGAGTTGGTTACATCACTAAAAGCAAATGATAGTGAAAAAACTACAAATAGAGAAAACCTTTTAAAAATAGCTACTGATTTTTATAAAAGCTTATATAAAATTCATAACGTCAACAATAATATTACGGAAGAATTAATTAATAACAGTTGTAATGAGGACATAAAAGATCGTATTTCGCCACTACTACCGTGCGAGATGAGTGATGCCATAAAAAAATTTAAAAGTGCAAAAATTTTAGGAGAAGAAAGTTTTTCAAATGATGTTCTAAAAGCGATAAAAGAACCCATCGCACCGATGTTAATAAATATTTTAACGAAATACACGACCTACGTCAAATACCAGAAGACTGAACTAACTCCACTATCATTTTATTGTACAACAAAAGGTAATCAATTAAATATCAACAACTGCAGACCTATATCCCTATTGCAAACAATGTATAAAGTTTTCACAAGCTAGACTACAAGTAGCCGAGACAACAAGCTGGTTTTCATCCCAAATTCTCTACAATGGATTACATCTTTGTTTTTACTCAGATAATGGACTGATATCAAAAATATAACAAAACTTTTTACATCGCATTTATTGATTAAGTACTCAAAAGCTTTCGACCATGATTAACTTTAGTTGGCATTAAAATCTTACGGAAAACATTTCCAATATATAAAAATACTGATGAAATATATAGTCCAACTACAGGAGCAATAAGAATGAAGAGACCAGGACAGCCATTTAATATCAATAGAGGCAGGGGGACCCGATCTCACCTAATCTATTTACTAGTTTATTAGAGTACATTTTCTCAAAACTGACTGGGCAGACGAGACATTAACATTAACGGAGAGACTTTGAGACATCTACGTTTTGCAGTCGACATTATCACATTGAGCGAAAATTACAAAGATCTTATATATGGTTCAGTCTTTAGACATAGAAAGCAGAAAATGTGGCCTACAAATTAACATAGATAAAACTTGTATATTGACAAATAGCACAAAAATGTCTGTACACGTTCACAACCAACAATTTTATGTTAACGAATATATTTATCTTAGATAAAATGTTTCCTTTCACAATTTAACAATGACGGAAGATAATGGAAGAGTCGAATTATAATAATAATCATAATAAAGCCATTTATTCCATATCTTCATTTTTTTTTACATTTCTGTATTTGTTAGTAAACTATAGCTTAAAATTAAGAAATAAATACTTATAATTAATGTTAGTATCGTTTATGGGATATGGACCCCTGTTTGGGTAGAAGCCTCCTCCATCCTTTTCCATGACTCACTATCCTTAACTAACTTCATCCAGTCGTTTCCTGCGACGTATATTATGTCATCAGTCCACCATCTAATTGTCGACCGACATTCCTTTTCCCCTTTGGTCCTTTCCATCGTGTGGCTTCAATGGTCCATCTTCTATCTGGGTATCGTGTGATGTGCCCGGCCCATCTCCATTTTAATAAGAATGCGTGCTCGAGTGCATCTGTAAGTTAAGTTTTTTGACGAATAACTTGGTTCTTAATTTTATGTATTCTTCTAATTCCCAACATGCTTCTTTCCATTGCTGTTTGACTGCATTTGATTTTTTGTTTAATTATGTTTGTGAATACCCAAGTTTGTCAGCTTTACAACAAGCAGGGTAATAAGCATGTGTCATATATTGTCCTTTTCATGTGCAAGTTGTAGTTCCATTTTAGGATTTCTCTTAATGCCCAAAATTTCTTCCAAGTTGCGTTAATTCTTCTTGTTACTTCTTCTTCATTCATGACGTTTTAAATGAAATTTGTTTACCCGAGTAGATGTATTCGCTGACATATTCTATATTGTTGCCTTTTATCGCTATCGGGCGTTCACGATTGTTGGATATTATCTTAGTTTTACCTGCATTTAGTTCCAGGCCGATTTAGGAGTTTTCGCAGTCAAGTGGTGTGATCATTTCCTCTAGGTATTTGGTAGTTTCAGCTATTACAAAAATGTCATCAGTGAACCTCAGATGGATGGATTTAAATAGTGTCAGTTTATGTACACTCCCCTGTTTTTCCATTCTAGTTTTTGAAAAATACTTTCAAGTACTACTATAAAGAGTTTTGGGGATAGAGAATCTTTTTGCCTGACGCCTCGTTCTATGTTTATTTCATTTCCTCTATTTTTTAATTTTATTCTGGTCGTGCTTTTTTTATAATGTATCAATGTATATGTATCAAATCGCAGGTATTACTTCGCTTGTGATAGCATTAATTAAAAAGTATGTGTTTAGAATTAAGCAAATTTTGAAACTGGACAATACAGACCCTTTGGAGGTGGTGTAACCTCTTGAAGAAATTAAAAAAAAATATATCCCCGCAATTACTGCCATTATAAAAAATTACAAAATACTTTAAAATTGATGTCTACTCTAAGTCACAAAGATTTAATTTTAATTGAAAATGATGAAGCATAAAGAATAAAAATGTAATGATTTCAAACAAAACAAGGAATAAATAATTTTATAATCATGAGTATAGTATATTTAGCAAGCTTTGCTAAAGAATTAACATATTTCTTAATTTAAACCTTTGAATTGTAACTTTACTAAGTTTGATAACTTTATTTTAAAATGTTATAATACTTACCTAAAATATAGTATAGACCGATTCTATTATCATTAAATTTGACTTGACCATGGACTCGCTTTGGGTATTGTTGACACAACCTATGTAATTAAATCATGGCATTAAGCTATTGAGACTTTCTTGGACAAGGTGGTTGTAATAGATGCTTACTTCAATATGCACTGGTAGTCCATCCACAAAATTAATAGGCTTTAAAGCCTCATAGAGTTCTTTACACAAATACAAAACAATCTTTAAGCATCCGAAACCGGCGTAGAAATTCGTTGTCGGAGAATTCCAATAGATTAAGTATTCTGATCACGTATCGATCACTGATGTAATTCTCTTTCTTGTTTTTCAATATCTGACACGAAAATGTAGTTGCAATAGGCTCGAGACATCTTTTTTGTATTAAAATGGTTTGAAGATAAACTTAAACCCACGTCCGCGAAAGAGGATAAAATTGTCCTTTTCAAATGTCAAAAAGGGATAATTTTTTCTCTTTCCCTTGGCCTCATGCTACGGACGGGGAGATATATGTCTACTCGTTATGTCAACCGGGATATACTATAGAGATAAGATAATTTTATCTCTTGTCAGTGGATATAATCGGGGGATATAATTTTTGTCTCTTGCCCATGCTCGCAGGGTGGATAAAACTAAGCAAGGGATAAAAATTATATCCTCTCGCCGGGGATATATTCTCTCCGGCTCATGCTAGCCCGGCTGAAGTGGGAGAGGTTCATGTCTTGCAATAGTTTTTTTTGGGCTAATGATGAAGGATGGAAGAAGAATTGATAATTTTTGCGTCATAAAGTAATGCGATAAAACTCTGAGCCCCTTTAGAGTAACGCGACCGTCTCTGACACACTCCACACTTCGGATCCACTTTTGCAAGTCGCTTTGTTAATTTTCATCGCAAAGTTGTAGGTGTTACGTTTTAAGCGAATTCATGGGATAAAATCCACACCAGTTATGTGAAATAATTAGATTCATCTACATCAAAACTGATGTTAATATCTGTGTTTAGCACATTATTTTAAGAAAAAAACTAATTTAAGCAGTTTACCATTGCAAAGATTTGGAGCCAAGCGAACAAGCAGCGAAACATACTAAATTTCCATTACAGCCTATAAAAGTCTACTGCTGAACATAGGCCTCCTTCATATATTTTCTTATAGATGGAATTTTTTTGTAAAATAAACTGGACGATTTAAAAAACATCTGCTACCGTAGTGAAAAGTTTGTTATTGGTAATGCGATGAATTCTGCCCACTCCAAAAAGCAAATCCTCTCAGAAATATGAAGATGAACATAGGTCTCTCCTATAAAAACTATAGATAGCGTCATGGGGCGATATTTGCCATTATTGCCGCGCTTGACAAGCGACTTCGCAATCGCAGTTTTTAAGTTTAGTCGTTATTAGGAAGAAGCTGATGCCCATCTCCTGGTTTATTTCCCTCTGTCGCCTCTTATGATACTCATGGGATTCTATGGTGTAGGAGATATTCTTACATTGCCACTATCCAAGCCGAAAGCAAGTAATTCCTAATATATCTTTTAAAATTTCAATTTTGGCTAATCAGCGGTAAAGAAAAACACTTTAAGCAAGCCTTCTCATTCAAAATTTTATAAATAAATTAGTTTGTCAACACGCAGTGGGGCATCGAGTAATATAAAATTCAACAGCAAATATGAAGACAGACCTACAGGAAAGAAAAACACAACCTTCCTTTATGTATTACATTTTAACAACACCGCCATCTATCGATGACGTCTGTTAACTATTGTACTGTAGATACTAAGATTAATTTTATTTTTTGTTTATATTCATTGCCTAATTCTTTATTACTTTTATTTAATGCGTTACAGATATAATCATATCGTTAAGGAAAATCATTTTATATAATTTAATTATGGTTTATGATATAAGATTAAAATGCACTTGATGACTCAACGCCGCTATTGACAAATGGGTACTTATAATTCGTGCCGTACTTCAGGATATTAGTCGTAACTTTTGATCGAATGAACCGATTTTAATAAAACAAACTAAATTTAACACAATGATACGCTTTATAATTTACATATTTATATAAAATGTACAGATATCTGCAATTTACATTTTTATGACATGCGTAGATTAATTAGATTAAAAATAAATAAACCAAACCACAGATGTTTATAAAACCCAGTGTCACACAAATCTGTAGGAGCCATATAGGCTAACATCACTTACATTTAAGAAAATAGATTGTTTGTGTATATAATACTCCAGAAACTAATAAAATTTTGCTTAAAGCTAACTTCTCATTTCAATAGCATTGCGTAAGAAAACCTTCACCTCGATTTGAACTAGCGACATCTGGTGAGTTGAAGATTATTAGACCTCATTGCCAGCAAAGCGTGACGATTAAGTCATATCCTAAGTTAGAACGTGAGAGGTCCGTGTATAGAAGTGGGCTTAAAAACAAATAATAGTAATAATGTCCCCCAGAACGAAATTTAGTCATAGAGATCAGCCTCAACGGAGACTAGCCATCGGCTCAGGACAGGATTAAAGTGCCCACGTATATGCGCTAGCACAAGTGCACTCTCTATTCCCTCACTCTCATATTCCAATGGTACGGTAAACCGATACGACTGGAGGGGTATCAGGCGCTGGACTAACGGTTTTACGTGATTTCCGAGGCACGGGCGTAAGACACCGCCAACTTCCCGACTCCGGGCAGTTATTAAGAATTTCTTAATAGAAAAACTCAATAACATGTATTTTGGCCCGACCCACATAGTAGAGCAGACGGAAGTAGCGAAGTTAATTAGTAGACGGAAGAATAGTTCCTCATATGAAAGTGGAACCCTAAAAAGTTGCAATATTATTCTTATCCTCCAGGATGACGTGCGAGGTGCTCTCGGATCCTTCCTCCAGACTTTTATGAACGTCGGATACTTATTAGTGTATGGCATTGGTCCCTACACCTCATACAGCGTAGTGGCATACGTCGGCCTGGCATTTGTGGCTGTGTTCGCGATCTGTTTCTTTTTTATGCCAGAAACGCCCATGTATCATCTTAGTAAGAGTAAGTATTATTTATATTCCTATTTCTTTTTTTAGGTATTTCATTTAAATGTTGAGTTACAAAACCTAACAGTTTCCATAGCGAATGTTAAAATACCTTACGTTATCATTATTATTTGAGGTACCTTAACTAATCATATTGAGAGTCTTGTGAGAGAAGGGCAGTAGTGAGACTCCGTAACAATATAGTCCGCGCAAAAAGTTATTTAAAAACATAATTAAAGTGAATTCAGTGATAAAAAATCGTACAAGTGACAATAAACTAGTGAATATGACTATATAGTGAGGACAAGATCCTATGATAATGAATAATACACAAAAAACCAAAAACACTGAAGTGTAAGCATACAACAATCTACGAACTTTTCAAGTCCTTCGTCGCGAATGCGGAAACCTAAATTGTACCAGTGTTAATTTATAATAGTGCCGAAGTGCGAACGGATGAATAATCGTGAAAGCTACTTTTTTTTTTTGAAAAACATAACCTCATACCTAAATGATTCTGCAATTTCGCTTATCTGCTATAGTAAAGTAAAATACGAAACAGCGCCATCAATATACAAAAGAATTATAAATAGCATATTACAAATTATTATAACAAGCATATTACAAAAGAAGCACACTACGTTCGACTACGTTTGGCTTACGCACAATACGAATACGAAGCAATACTAACCAATTTTACTAGAGGGCGCAACGAGTACCATAACAAAACAGACACTATGGAGGAAATTATGAAAGCCTCACAAAATATTCAAAAAAAAACTAAACGTACAAAAAATAGAAATTCAGAAAAGTGGCGAAAAGGTGACAGAACAAGTAACACTCAACATAACTAACAAATTAGAAGAGAAATTTACCATACTAGAAGAAAAATATCGTACCTTGAAAGTAAATGTTAAACAACAAGAAAAGGAATTCAATTTATGGAAAAACAAGCAAGACAAAGAAACATAATTTTCTTCGGTATTGAAGAGACTGAGACATCCTATCATAACTTGGAGAACAATATATTGCAATTCATAAATTAAAAATTGTTCTTAAAATTTGATTGCAGAGATAGTCAAGAAATAAAGAGACTAGGGAAGAAAGGTGATAGGCCGCGACCAGTAATTGTAACCTTTTCTACCCTTGGTTCAAAGATCAGCATTCTCAAGCAAAAAAGATTACTAAAACATACCCAATATTACTTGAACGAGGATTACCCCAAATACATATTAGAAAAAAGAAAAAAAAACTACAGGAAGAAGCAAATAGAGAGCGTGAGAAAGAAAATAAAGTCATAAATACCATCGCAGTGGGTAGAGTCAGAAATAATTTTAATTTATAAAAAAGGTGACTCAAAAGATATCACAAACTACAGGCCTATAAGCTTACTTCCGTGTATCTACAAACTGATTTCCTCTATAATTAACAAAAGAATAAGTGTCACAATAGAAGCAAACCAACCGATAGAACAAACAGGTTTTCGCAAGAGCTATTCAACAATCGACCATATACATACTCAAGAACAAATAATAGAAAAATACCACGAGAAACAAAGAACGCTCTATATCGCATGTATCGATTATAAAAAAGCTTTTAATACCGTGTCACATTCAAGCATATGAACCGCCCTGCAACCCGAAAAAGTTTACTATGTAAATATAATCAAAAACATTTACAAAGGTAGCACAGCAAAAATAAAACTAGAATCCACTGGTCCTACGTTCTCCTTCAGAAGAGGCGTGAAACAAGGCGACCCGCTGTCTCCTAAATTATTTATATCTATCCGAGAGTCAATAATTAAAAGATTCAACTGGGAAAAGACAGGATTAAACATCAATGACAAGTGTTTATCCCACTTACGCTTCGCAGTTAACTTAGTTCTGCGATCAGAATCTAGCACACAATTACAAAATATGATCAATTCATGTGACCGAGGAAGGAAAAGGGGAGATCTCCCACCGGGCAAGGTGTTATGCCCGGGGAGCGGCCGACACTCCGTGTGATAGTTCGTAAGTGTTCTATATATGCTGTTTATGATTCGGAATGTTTATAGCGTGATTTAAGCTTCGGTGTGTTTCGCTTGCGGCGCCACGACAGCGCCGCCACATCACCCCCATGCTCAGACCGGAGGTCAATAGTGCAGTCCGATTGCCGGTGTGTCCTTTTAATGCCGGTGGGGAATGCATGCTGTGTGCGTAAGGGCAAGTGACACCGGTGCGAATAATATGCCGATGTGCAATACATGCCGTACTACGCACTGGCAAGTGATGCCGGTAAGAACGATGTGCCGGAGCAAGTGCCAGAAGTTTGCCTTATAAATCTGCGGTGATTCGAGTCGAAGACAAGTTGGACTGGCTTGCAGGAACTGAAGACTGCAGAAGACGATTATCAGTAGTGAATGGTAAGGGTTCTTGAGGATAGTGACGAAGGCTTGAAATTGAAGTTTCTGAAGGTGTTTGGTTGCGTGTTCAGATCACGTCGGGTGGTCACCACTGTGGCCGAGGAAGGAAAAGGGGAGATCTCCCACCGGGCAAGGTGTTACGTCCGGGGAGCGGCCGACACTCCGTGTGATAGTCCGGAGGTGTTCTATATATGCTGTTTATGATTCGTAATGTTTATAGCGTGATTTTAGCTTCGGTGTGTTTCGCTTGCGGCGCGACGACGGCGCCGCCACAATTCACTAAACATAGCTAGTAAGCAGGTAGGACTAGCAATGAACCTTTCGAAAACAATGGTCATGACAAATAGTATACAGAGAAGAATATCAGTGGACAATGAAACTCTGAAATATACAAAGAAATATATATACCCCGGAAAACAAATTAGCTTCAACAGAAAACAGAATGAACTAGAAGTAGAACGAAGAGTACAAAATACTTGGAACAAGTACTGGTCCTTAAAAGAGATATTTAAAATAACATGCCAACAAATATCAAAACAAAAGTTATGATGTCATGCCTCCTACCTTGTTTAACTTACGCATGTCAAACTTGGAAATTTACATCCAAATTAAAAAGCAAAATCACTACCCGCCAACGCGGAATAGAACGCAATATGCTCAACATTAAAAAGATGCAAAAACTTCGTCACACAAAAATTAGAGAAACCACCAAAGCGACGGATACTCTAACCTACGCTAAAAAAACTAAAATGGAAGTGGGCTGGACACGTAGCGAGGCTAAAGGACGAGAGATGGACCACCAGTTTAACACGTGGAGGGGTCCAATCGGCAAACGTCTCAAAGGCAGACCCTACACGAGATGGGCAGACAAGTTGATAAAAATAGCTGGTACCTGCTGGCCGCAAATAGCTCAAGATAGAGACACATGGAATTCTTTAGAGGAGGCCTTCACCTTCACTTTAGGAGGGGTTCACGCAAACAAAATTATATATTATTACCCAGATTTAAACTTTTTTTCTATTCACTTCTTTTTTTTCTCTAAACTATGTACGTATGTATGTATGTCATTCTTAACATGAAATAAAAGGCTTATTATTATTATGTGAAGTATCTATATAGTTTTCTCATCTGGTTGGGATGTATAAATATATAATTATAAATGAAACTGAAAAGATAAATATACATAAATATCAATAAAATAAAAAAATACAAAAATACATAAATAAATAAAAGCCCAACCAGATGGAAGCCCTCGGCAGGGGAGACCAAACGGCCAAGGGTTAAGGGGAAAGGGAAAGAAACGGGCGGACGATGCAGGCGGTATCGAGGAGCACCGCTTTCTGCATTTGAGCCCGGAGCGGTCCATCACGGAGTTTTTACGTGGTAGAGCCATGCTGCAGTTATATAAGAAGTATAGTTGTAGCTCGAATGGGTGGGCTCGACCGGGGAGGGACCACGCTCTCACAGAATACCAGCGTTAATAGTAGCTTAATGCTACTGTATTTCGTACGGTGAGTGTAGAGGACAAGAGACCCTTTTTACTGGAAGCGAGGCATTCCATCTTAGTCCTCACGGGTGACAAAGCATCTGCATTTTAATTCGTAGTTGAGGATTGATGTAGATGACTATGGGCCACAGAAACCACTTACCATCAGGTGGACTGTGTGCTCGTTTGTCACCCTATCCTATAAAAAAAAAGTCCCAGTCGCCTCAGATGGCCCGTGAGGCTGGCTGGGATTAACCCGTTTGCAGACACGACTACAGGAATAATTTCAGTAGGCAGACCACCCCACATGTCGGTCACCTCGAGAGCCAGGTCCAGATATAATTATTGCTTGTCTGTTTCGGCTTTCACGAGGTTCTCGTCATACGGAATGGTAATGTCGACCAAAAATATCTTTGAGTGTGCCCGGTCTATCAGCATAATATCAGGCTTATTCGCAAGAATAGTCCTGTCTGTGATGATGGCCCGGTCCCAGTAGAGCCTGGCGCGGTCATTTTTTTTATATTATAAGGAGGCAAACGAGCAGTCGCAGCCATTTTTATGACTACCGACGTCCATAGATGTTACACAGATGCGTTGCCTTCCTTTCCCCTCCCAACCCCAAGGGCCACCGGATACTTACACACCGCACGAAACGCAACAGCTCAGCTGCCACTTTACGCAGGTATCGTGTAAGCGAGAGGTACTTCCCCGGTCGTGCCGGCCCAATTCGGCTACATGCATGCATGCAGCGTGGCACTACCTCTTTCAAATTTTTGAGCACGGCTTCCGGCAAGTACTTGTAATACGGCAATTTTCGGTCCACGAGACCGTATTTCAGAGCGAGCTCCTGGTGTAGAATTCTGGCTACTAGGTTGTGCCTGTGCAAGTACTCAGAGTTAGAAAGCGCCGATTAATCGGAGATGACATGTCTAAGTGACTCCCCGGGATGGCGACAAGCTCGACAGATGTCAACAGTGCCATCCTTTAGGATGTATCTCTTTTTTTTTATAGAATAGGGTGACAAACGAGCACACAGTCCACCTGATGGTAAGTGGTTGCTGCGGCCCATAGGCATCTACATCTATCTTCCATTACAAATCAAAATGCAGATGCGTTGTCACCCGTGAAGACTGAGATGGAATGCCTCATTTCCAGTAAAAAGGGTCTCCGGTTCTCTACACTCACCATACGAAATACAGCAGCATTAAGCTACTATTTCACGCTGGTATTCTGTGAGAGCGTGGTCCTTCCCCGGTCAAGCCGACCCATTCGTGCTACAACTATACTACTAATATAATTGCAGCATGGCTCTACCACGTAAAAATTCTCTATCTCTGATAGTTGTTGGTCTTAATAACCTGGTCCTGTATTGCACAGACAAAACCCTCGGTTTCCCCGAAGAGGTCACCGAAACGTAGCCAGTTGAGGGAGGCGACTGTATCTACGAAGGGCTCATGTAGAGCTCTGTAGTACCTCCCGTGGAGCTCCTTCTCCGTCCATACGGTCTCCCGGTCGGAAATGCTAAGCAATGCTGGGTCCTGCCATTGCTCGTTGGCTAAGAGTAAAGGAGTAAGCCCTTTATCACTAGAAATGACGTCATTATAGAATGGATCATCCGATCTCGCCAGGAAGTAATCACGGAGGCCGCACACTTCGCGATTATGCATGGTGAGCGCGCTCAGAAAACCACGCCCACCATGCTTTCGCGGCAAGTACAGCCTCATTACAGACGATCTCGGATGATGCATCCTATGGGACGTCATGGTAGTGCGGACTTTTCTACCCAGGGCGTTAAGTTTAGTCTGGGTCCACCTGAGTATGCCAAAGGTATACATGAGGCCAGGCATGACCCAACCGTTATATGCGTATGTCTTATTCACACCGGACAAAAGGCTGTTAAGCACTTTGGTCAAGCGTGCATAAAAGACGTCGCAAACTGACTGTTTCATACCAGCCTCATCGATACCGATGTTCTGTGACATACCCAGGTATCGGTATGTTTCAGCCTCGGAAAGGGTCCTTAAGTTGACGGCATAGATAAGTCTATGCCCTCAGAGTTAGCAACCCTTCCCCTTTCAACATGGAGGACCGCACATTTCATCCATTCCAATAGAATTACTAAATTCACAAGTGATGTTTAGCAATTCCATAAGATGGGAGCGACTGGAGGCGAATAACTTGAGGTCATCCATATAGAAAAGGTAGGTCACTTTTGTACCTCCTTTCCGAAGCTGAAATCCCCTCCCGGAGCCCTCCAGTAAAGTACTGAGAGGGTTCAGGGAGAGGCAAAACCAGATTGGACTCAGACAATCGCCCTGGAAGATACCCCTTCTTATCCTTATGTGGTTCTCGCCTAGATAGCAAAGGATCGTACTCCATTGCCCCATACACTGCTCGAGGAAGTCCCCAACTGTACAGTCAATTTTGTACAGCTGGAGGACTCTCTTTAGCCATGTATGGGGCACCGAGTCGAATGCCTTTCTGTAGTCTACCCGGGCGGTGCAGAAATTCCGACGGTTGCGTTTCACCACTTTGCCAATGACCGCGTCAATGAGGAGTGGTTCCTTGGTACCACGACCACCGCCCCTTTTTTTTGCGGATGGAAAATCATCTAATGACGCCTTTCGCTCTGGGTGGAACGTAAGGGAGTGTCAGACTTTTACTGACTAAAAACCATCCATGTTCCTTCAGTACCCTTACGTTCCGGAACCGCGGTATCTCTTTCGAACAGCCCGCAGCCCCGGCAGGCGTCGGCCCTTGCGGGCCCCTTCACGCTGCTGACAGCTCTTTGAGGCGCGCGTGGAACAAAACGCGCCGTCGACACGGCGTGTCATCGTTAGACGGACGGACGGCGAGCTACCCATTGCTCGCCGTCCACAGACCCGCGCCTACGGTGGCCGGGGGCCACGACGTAGCCCCCGACGCCCGGGGCGTCTCCCGCGGCGGCCGGGGAGGAAAGCTGCTGCTCTCTCCTTCTCCCGCTCCGCCACCACCACATTCCGTCTCGCTCCGGACCATGGCTTCGAACAGGGCCGGACGCGAGAGGTCGCCGCCGCCTATCGCCGCTACGAGGACACGGCGGTGCTCCGCCCAAGCAGGGCATACCTCCACGGTGTGTTCCACCGTGTCTTCCGATCCATCCTCGCAGTGGGAGCACCCGGGCGTTTCCTCCCGCCCGATTCGGTGCAGGAACCTCCCGAACACACCGTGTCCGGTGAGGACCTGCGTCAGGCGGAAGGTGAGGTTGCCGTGGCGTCTCTCAAGCCACTCCTCAAAGAGGGGTCTTATCGCCGCTATAGTGGCGTGCCCAGCACGGGGTTGCGACAGTCGCTCTCTCCATGTCGCCATGAGATCGTGCCGGAGGTCTGTCCGCTGCGCGACAACTTGCCGCGGCAGCGGGGTTTCCCCCCGGCATAGTGCCTCCGCGCGCCATTCGTGCAAGCGCGCGAGGACTTTCGCCTCCAGATCCCATAGCGGTAATCTGGCAAGGAGGCTCGCCGCCTCGCGGGAGATCGTGCGGTAGCCGCGAACCATTTTCACGACAACCACCCTTTGGGGCGCGTTCAGGTGGCGGACGGCAAGCTGCGCCAAACCACGCGCCCACACCGGGGCGACCACCGCCCCGACATCCATTTTGAGCGCGTGACATCACCTGATTTAGCTCCAGGTGACGAGTGATTCTCGCGCTCAAAATGGATGTCAGTGTCTTATACATGGTGGGTAGACACGTGATGGGGTGGTATTTGCTCGGATCTGTGGTATCCTGATCTTTAGGAACCAAATGAGTGATCCCAGTAGTGAAGAGGCTCGGGAGCGACTTCTGATCGAGAGCCTCTTGAAACTGTCGGGCGAGCACAGCGTGACACACTACGAACCCCTTCAGCCAGTAATGATACAGCCCGTCGAGCCCCGGACTTTTCCAGTTCGAGGACCTACGGACCGCCTCAGCCACGTCTTCAGGCGTTATGGTGACGGGGCCCATAGGCGTTCGTCCATAGGCACTTGCACTCTGGCTCGCCACAACTTCCATCCAAGGGCCCTCGCTGTGGTTTACGGGCTCTGACCACAGGGCACGCCAAAATGCGACAGTGTCAGCCTGATCCGGTCCTGGGCCCGCTCCACATACGTCTGGTCGCTCCAATGATTTATAGAGCCTCTTCTGATCACTCTGGAAGAGACGATTCTGGTTGAACCGCCTTGACCTCTCGCTAAATCGTCGAATCCGCTTCCTCCAAGCAGCGATTTTTTGCTTCTGGTCATCTATGCGCTCCGTTAGTTTTTGCGTGATATCCGGCTGGGACAAACTAAAATTTGTCCCAGAAAACGCCTTTCTAACGGTGCGCACAACTCTCGGTCTATTATTACCTGACCTGAAGCGTGTGGGTCTGCCGATAAGGGCGCTTGCCTTTGCGATACGGTCCTCAATTCTTTTTCTCCAGGCTGGGATGGCGCTACTTTTTTGAGTAGCACGTCCAGCCACGGGAAGTTTGGCGCCAATAATACGGCATACTGCCAGTGCGGCGCCAAAAAGAATTGAGTCCGTCTCGCAAAGGTGCCGGCCGGCTTCCAAATAGGTCACCAGCATTGGGTTAAGAGCCCGCACGACAGCCCGATTTCGCTTGCTAAGGGGTATGCGCGGAAGTCGCGGTCGATTTTCGAGAGGCATGCTGCGCGTTTCCAGCATCGACTCTTCCAATATGCTCCTCATTTTCTCTAGTTTGTGGGAGACTATTCCATCATCGTCTGAATTAGCCACAAATGGAATGTTTACGGCAGAATCCACATATGCAGTTTGTTGCGCATCTAGTGTCGCCGCATTCCCAGCCGCAGCATTTCCATCCGATGAGGGAACAACCTCACGTCGTAGTCGTTCGAGTTCGGCGTCACCAAACATGTTGGAGCGCAGGATGTACCGAACTCGGTCTGCCAGATTTTTCTCAGTGACGGATAGAGATGGCTCCAGCTCTGCAAAAAAGCGATGCATCCGAGCCCGATACGCTAAACATCCAGTTTCTTCCCCTTTTGCCCGAAAATACGCCCGCAGTGCGTTTTCATTCATTAATTTTGACCAACGCATGCGACGTGCTCCACCAGCGGCGGGTGCCGCTTGCTGAGTCCGAGAAGACCCAGCCGACACCAAGCCTTCTGGTGGGGATGATGGATGTGGGGGGCTGCTAGGTGGTCTTGCAACACCCCGCGTTCGGCTGGCGGCCCGCATGCTGTCGCGTCCAGCGCCAGCTCCAGACGCGCCCTGGCGACCTCCAGGCAGCGGCCCTTTGCGCACTATCTTTTTTTTTCCCATCATCCATAATATTTTTTTTCTTAGAATAGGGTGACAAACGAGCACACAGTCCACCTGATGGTAAGCGGTTGCTGCGGCCCATAGACATCTACATCTATCTTCCATTACAAATCAAAATGCAGATGCGTTGTCACCCGTGAGGACTGAGATGGAATGTCTCATTTCCAGTAAAAAGGGTCTCCGGTTCTCTACACTCACCATACGAAATACAGCAGCATTAAGCTACTATTTCACGCTGATATTCTGGGAGAGCGTGGTCCTTCCCCGGTCGAGCCGACCCATTCGTGCTACAACCATACTACTAATATAATTGCAGCATGGCTCTACCACGTAAATAAGTCCATTAACGGGAGACGCCCAGGCACGGCACCGTATCGTGGACGGCCATAAGCACAAACGGGCCTTTGCACCCTGAATTCTGCCGAGGCACGGCGCTCACACCTCTCGCAAGGCGCTGACTGACTGCGTTATTATTATTATTATAACTAATAATTTGACACAATCGGCCCTAAAAAAGAAAGGTTGCTATTTAGCTAAAAACGCTTCGTGATGTGACCACACAAAACAGTGCACTACTATCGAGCTGCTGAAGGGAAGTAATGAGACCACTCCTTTACAAACTCCTCACAGAATATTAGTGTAAAAAGGCAGCCCAATCCTGCAGTATTTCGTTTGGTGAGTTTAGAGAAAAGAAGATGTTCTTTTTGTTGGAAACATGGCTTTTAATCTGAATCCTCAGGGGTGGCTACGCATCTGCTTTTTGATTTTTAATCGAGGTTAGATGTGGGCTATACTCTTGCTTATGGTGAAATGCAGTATTTCAGGATTGACTAAACCATGGCTGGGTTCTGCCTTTTTTTTTATAGAATAGGGTGACAAACGAGCACACAGTCCACCTGATGGTAAGTGGTTGCTGCGGCCCATAGACATCTACATCTATCTTCCATTACAAATCAAAATGCAGATGCGTTGTCACCCGTGAGGACTGAGATGGAATGCCTCATTTCCAGTAAAAAGGGTCTCCGGTTCTCTACACTCACCATACGAAATACAGCAGCATTAAGCTACTATTTCACGCTGGTATTCTGTGAGAGCGTGGTCCTTCCCCGGTCGAGCCGACCCATTCGTGGTACAACTATACTACTAATATAATTGCAGCATGGCTCTACCACGTATAAGGATATATAAGGATATATGCCTCCGATAGGTACCACATTTTTTATCAAATGCTAATTTTTGAGCAAAGAAAGATTATTTGTACCAACTTAGAGTCAGACATTACGTAGGAAGCGGCTATGTAATACGATTTAAATAAAGAATTAAGAATATTTTATTTGCCTTAAGCACTTTTGATTAATGTTTACTTAATGTTTGAATCACTGATAAGACATACCAATGTATTAGACGAGGACAGTTGAATGCAAAAGTGAAATGGTGTGAATGTAAGACAAAGATAAGTATAAATATTAAAAAAGTATAGCAAGATCCTCCTTTAGGATCCAGGGGTTGTGCAAAAATAAGCTCGCCAATTTGTGTACCTAGGCCGCACTAAAAGTATCGGGAATGGAATATTTCCACTGTTCCTGTCATATCAAAATCTTTTTAATTTAAAACTCTTTGATTTTAAAAATCGAATACCATTTATTTATTAAAAAAAAAAAGATTCTCGGTCTTTTGTTCTGTGTGCGGTATGAGAACTCGCATTGTCGTGATGGAGAATGATGCGGCGGTTGCAGTTCTCCTTACGAAGTTCAGAAACGACCTGTGGCAAACAAATGCTAGCATACCATTCTGCATTTACCGTTCTTTGTCCCTCAAGAGGAATAGTCGTGACATGGCCGGGTTTTGGAGACAAACGTGGCCACCATTTTTTTTTTGCAACACTCCGTGAACGAACAATTTTTGTTGGCTTTAACTCATTTTCGAACACCTAAACTCATGACTGGTTTTTTGTTTCGGGTTCGTACGCGTATATCCAGGATTCGTCACCTGATACGATGTTGTATACAGCATTTGAGGATCCTGTGTGGAATCTTTCGACAGTTCTGACGCACCAAGTAACGCGAGCCGCTTTTTGCTCTTCTCTGATCGAGTGCGGTATCCATCGGGAAAACAACTTATTTACACCTAATTGTTTGTGCAAGATTATTTATATTTAACTCATGCCAATGTCTAAAGTTGCCTGAATTTCGCGGTATATCACATTTCGATTTTCCTCAATCAGCTTACGCACATCATCAAAGTTTTCTTGCGTGACTGCAGTTTTTGGACGACCTTGACGGGAATCATCACTGAGCTTGACATGTCCACGTTGAAATTCAGCAAACCAGCGATAAATTGTGGTTTTAGATGGGGCTTCATCACCAAATGCAGAAATCATCCGGTCAACACACTCTTTTTGTGTTAAACCAGTTCGAATGTCATAATAAATCATCGCTCTTGAATTTTTTCGAGTCAATTCCATTTTCTCAACGACTAAACAAGTTTGGCAAAACCTTGTAACAAGACCGAGAATCTTTTTATAAATAAATAAATGATATTCAATTTTTAAAACCAAGGAGTTTTCAATTAATGTTAATAAAATTATATTCTAATAAAAATAGCAAAATACTGAGAAAAATAAAGGTTTACGAGTAATTTTACCAATAATTCTGGTTAAAAATTTGCTTGAAGAACTGTTTAAAGGTTGAATACTTGCATTAAACTGTTGTATTGTAAAAAAAAGGTAAACGTTTTAATAGAAACTACCTTATAATGATTGTGTTTAGTAAGTTTATGGTTTGAGACCATAGGAAATAGCTTATAAAATAGTGATATTATCTCTTATATTTTGTTAATGTCTTATATAATATGAATGTTTAACTATTTTATGATATGTTTAAATTTGCAATTTTTGTGAAATATAGTTGTTTTGTGCTATTATCGGGAAATAAAGTTACGATAAAATATATGGAAATATGAAAGTAAAAATTATCGACTTATGCTTTTTTAGTAAGTTGCAAAATTTTTATTTTGTTCGAGATACTTCAGCAAAAGTCACAATTTTTAGTTTGAAATCAATAAATAAAAAGAAAATGGTAAAAGTAAAGTAAAAGTAGGGAAAATAGTAAAATTTCGGTATCACATTTCTAAGAGTAAAAATGTGCTATGTAAGATGATGTTGTGACCAGGATTAGGAAAGGAACGCTTTGGTGGTTTGCTCATGTGGGAAAGAGTGACAAAGCGTATTTGTATGGTAGATGTGAACGGCAGGGTCGGGATAGGAAGCCCTAGATGAAAGTGTATCGACCAAATTGGCGATATTTTGAAAATGGGTCACATTAGAAGTACCCTTAACCAACAAGTTTGTATGCGTAGATATATTGATGTAAAGGAGGCGAAGGTGGTATGTCAGGATCGAGCCAAATGGAAGTCCGTGGGCTCTGCCTACCCCTCTGGGGGACAGGCATGAGTGTTTATGTATAATGTACGTTTACAAGGGGCAGTTACGAATAATATCTGTTTTATAAGGTAATTAAGAAGATATACAGTCCTCTAATTTCGTGACTGACATCTGGACCGGAAACATTTATTGAGGTCCGTAATCTTAGTCGTCAACCACTTCCTATTGGGAGAGCGGTTAAAGTCAGTCGAGCGTCTTATCAGGGGTCACGACCACCGCGTTGCTTCCCGAACGCTACGAGGTGTGATATAGGGAAGGGGGTCAGCAATTGATTAATCAATGTTAAGGGCGTAAGACGAAGAACGAGACGCGCTCTTTCAGGGGTATGTCAGTATTTAACATAGATATTAACAATATCATTGGTGGTTCGCGCGAGTTGCTCGCATACTGTGAAATTCTCATCGAGCGCTTAACCCTTGAGCTACCACCGCTCGTATATTTACTTATAAAATAAATAAACTGTCTTTTAACAGATAACCGGGAGCTAGCAGAGGAATGCTTGAAGCGTATACGTGGACGATCCCACGCGGGTGTTGAATCCGAGCTTAACCAAATGGCTGCTCATATCAGCGCGTCAATGGAGAAGACTGCAACGGTCAGTTTTGATCTTGTATTCCCGGTTTTCTTTATTGGTAAAAGACGTCTCTTGTTCTACTCACCTTATCAAAGTTAAGAATTGCTTATCAATCAATCAATAAATCATTTTATTAGTTTTCACAGGTAACAAGGTTGACAATGTTATAATTTTATAGTACCTCCGTGAAATGCTTTAACAGCATATGAATTTATATATATGTTCATCATAAAAATAAATATATATGAAGAACAAATCAAAATGACAGGTAAATTAAGTAAAGTCGAAATAAAATTATTAAAATACATATTTAAATTTTTAGTAAATAGAAATTCATTGACATTATAATAACATTTACCTATAAGAAAATTTCTAAATATGGATTTAAATTTTCGCACATTATAAAATTTTATGTGATCAGGAAATTTATTATATAATTTAGGGGCCATTTCAACAACACTTTTTTTCATAAGGGCAGTTTTACATACATTTGTCAGGATTTTTTGTTTTCGCGAACGAAGGTTAACCGAAGATGGTTGTACTCTTATATCAAAAAGTTCTGGATTATACTTTACAAACATACACGATTCTAGTATATAAATACAGAGTAATGTTAATATCTTAAGAGATCTAAAGTATGGTATGCAACTTTCTGGAGGCTTTATCCCACACATAGCTCGAATACACATGTTTTTGAGCTTTCATAATTAATTACTTGTATGTTTATGTCCCCAAAATATGATACCATATCACAGGGTCGAAGCCACAAAGCCATGGTACGCTGTTAGAAAAGTTTTTCGGTCACCTATTTTCGACGGTTTATACAGTGCAAATGAAAATTTATATATTCTTTTGCAGACTTCTATTAATGCGATTCCCATGACATGTTGCTATCTATAAACAGCTCTAAGAATTTCGCTACTTTTGTTTTAGAAATTGTTTTATTTCCATAAATTATTATTAGATTTGGAGTACTTTTACTGTGTGTGTGTAAATTGCATAATTTTTGTTTTTTCTGGATAAGCTTTTAATGCCTTCGATAGTAAAGTTAATACTATTTTGATATTCTGCTACACTGTCAAATTGTACGAATGTAGTGAATAGGATACTTACAAGACTCGACGATATCATTGATGTATATTAATTATAAAGAGCAAAGAACCCAAAACACTTTCCTGTGGAACGCCACGCTTAATCTTTCTACCATTAAACGTATATATCTTTTCTTGCCTTGTAGAGATACAGATCTGACTGATTACGGTTTTTGTGTCCTATCTGTTAAATAGGATTTTATTAAATTGAGTGCATTACCTCTTACACTATAACGGCTTAGTTTTTCCAGCAATATTTTATGATCTACATGGTCAAATGCTTTCGTCATGTCCATATAAATTGCACATGATGGAATCCTTTTATCTAGACAAATAACTGCTCTTTTTACTAAGTCGTATATTGCTGTTGCGATTATAATATTTTGGCGAAATCCTGTTCGCTCTTTGTTTAAAATGTTATGTTTTTCCAAAAATTCGTAAAGCTGACCATGAATAATGTTTTCAAATATTTTTGAGACCATTGATGGCATTGCAATTGGACGATAATTATTGGCCATATGGTTATCACCTTTTTTAAATAATGGCTTTACAACAGTTGATTTCAAATTGTTTGGAAATATACCCGTAGTAAAGCTTATATTAATAATTATAACTCAAAGGTCTTGCTATTGTAGAGCTAACATGGTTTATTGCTCTTGTACAAACGTCATCAATACAAACACTATTATTATTTTTAGACTACATATAATTTTACACACTGAGTCAGGTTTTTAAGCCATATATATAATACCATAAAAATAGAGATTTATTATTATTATTGAAATGAGATAAATGACGTAAAGTTACATTACTATTATAATTATTGTTGGTATTGTTATTATTTTTATTATTTGAAGAAATGTCAGTACTATATAATAATAGTCCAATTTTCAGTTTCTATGTCATCAATAAAAATCATTAAACGCATTAGTGATGTCAATAGCGTTAGTACGATATTCGTTACCTACTCTTAGCTTCTGTATTGGTTCTCTGGGAATATTTGTTATGGATTTATATATAATGTACCAAGTTGCTTTCATTTTAGTATTTGATTTAATTATATAGTTGTCATTTTATGAAAGTTTTGTGTTTTTTACTATTTTCCTTAATTTTGATGAACATTCTTTTAATAGTGATAGAGCACCTTTGCTTTTATTTTTCCTAAAATGCCAAAGTATATTCCGTTTTTTTTACAACATGCCTTCAGTCCATTTGATATCCATTTTTGCTTGGAATTTAGAGTACTATTAGTAGTTTCATAGGGGAAACATAGATCATAAAAGCATTTGAATATGTCAAAAAACCATCATAAGATGTATTGGGATCCCAAGAATTAAATATATCCTGGAAACTTAGACTATCTATACATCTTTTAAATGTTTGAAGGTTTTCATAGCTAAAATCTTTCCTTTTAATACTCTACGAATTGATTATACAAGTTTTTTTAGAGGACATTTTAAAATATGCGCCATACGATCCGAAAGGCCTAGTTCAATGACTTCACTGTTGGATCCTCTTATATTATGTGCAAAATTGTCAATATACGTTGCACTAGCAACTCTTGTCGGCTTTTTATTGCTAGCTTCAGATTATAGCCTAACAGTAGATTTTGAAATTCTTGACTAACACAGGTATTTTTCAGAATATCAATGATAAAATCGCCACAGATAATTATATTTTTATTTTTAATTTTTTTATAGTAATTAGAATGCCACTTGTGAGTATACACAATTTGAGTTTTAATGGTTTATGTAATGATGTAGTATTTACATGATTTTTTGTGTTATTTTAATTTCTACATAAGTTTTTGGTGTTGTTTTGTATTTCAGTTGCTTTTCTAAGCTTTCGATGTTTGTGCATAGATTTCTTACTTCTTCTTAAGCTAATTTCACGTTTTGTTGTAATTTTGTGTTTGTATTTTACAAAACAAAAATTTGATCTGTCTTTTTCTTATCTGGAGTCATATTATTGACAAAATTTGAGGACAAACTCTTGCGCTGTTTTTTTGCAGTTTTACAATATTTTTCAGAATAAGTAGCTCTTGTATCAATTTGGCGACTTGTCGTCTTAATTCGCTATTTTCCAAAATTTACTGTCTAATTGAGACTCGCAACTCTTTGATTTAAATTGTAAGTCATCTATTTTCACATTTGGTTTGCTCAAAATATCAAGTTCATTTACTAATTCTAAACTATGTGATAAATCTTCTAGGGATTCAGAATTTTTGTTTAATGATTCAACATGCGATTCCACGGATAATGATTTTGCTAATAATTTTTCTGTAGGTAATAGTGTCTGGCCATATATTGGCCTTATATAGTAATGTCATTTTGAAGATCTAGTAGGTACCTACTTCTGTATTTTTATAATATTATCGTGGCGACGTAAGATAATGCAATTATCCCGTGGGTATCATACGAAGCGATAGAGCGAAATTGAAACGGGAGATGAGCTGCAGTATCTTCCAGACAATAGTTCAAAATAGTAGGAAACCTAGTTTGCCAACACGCAAAATATGACAAATGTGGAAAATAGAGGGTATTTACGAGAAAATCTGTGCCGGACGGTCGAAACTCTCCGGAGTAAATGTTGTCGAAGATACTTCGCGAGTTGCTCACGTCCTACACTTATAGGTTCCGGTGGGTACTTTCACTGCCGTCTTTGTGGGTGCCGCTGAAATATTGTGGACTGAGGATCAAATCAAAATGCACGATTAATAAATACATATAGCAAGGTAGTGGCCAGCGGTTCGACTGATTGATTAGTCGCGAAATTTTATAACTATTGATCACGGTTGTTGAACTACGGTTGTTCACTATTGGTTGGTCACTATATATTTCAAAAGATTTCTTTAAATTGTATGATGGTATCAAAAATCTATTGGTAGTAGCTGGTTTTCTAACACTACTGACTAGCAGCTATTATCAACTAAACTAGTTGATTTTATCACTTGTGTAACTGCGGATATCAGTTACGACCTTTTTAGGCTAGCTAACACTTTCACTATGTGTAACTGCGAATATCAGTTACGACCTTTTTCGGCTAGCTAACACTATCACTATGTGTAACTGCGAATATCAGTTACGACCTTTTTCGGCTAGCTAACACTATCACTATGTGTAACTGCGAATGTCAGTTACGACCTTTTTCGGCTAGCTAACACTTTCACTATTCACTATATACTGCTACTAGTCACTTCAGCTACCACCGGATACCACTCACTTCACTTCATTTGTCACTGGTAGTTCTTCACACTACTACGGGTACTGGATCCCGAGCCCCTAAGGTAGACTTTGGCAATACTTTGCAGTGAGCCGCTTGCCATTTTCCGTTTGCCTCTTTATTGCATAAACTTTTCACTATACAAATGGCATAAATTGCAATATTTTCTATACAAAACTAATTGCTACACTAACATGTTATACATCATTAAATCGGTAGTCCGGCACTTTATTAGTATATCATAAAGGTTACTCAAAACATTAACATTGTAAAAAGTTATTAAACGAAATGTCCAAAATTTTCATAATATTTGGGTACATTAATTCTTTGATTTTTCTATAACTACGAAATGCGTTCAATTATACAAAAATATCCCTACACTTCTTTAATCTATAAGCCATATGCTAATTCAATGTCATATTTATAACTCTTTTAGAACATAAAATTATTTTCCTTATTTTAGTATGAACTATTACGCAGTTAATTAAAAACTTTTAGAGAGTTCCACGATAAGACGCGCTGTGATTGGTCGATTTTTTGGTATATAATAAAAGTTGTTTATATTACTTGTTATCAAAACGACATTCTATACAAATATACTAAGAGTTATAAACATGCTACACAACTATTTTTTACACGTTTTCACTCAGTTTTGTCGGTAATTTCATTATTAATACAAAAACAATATTCTTTATCACTTTGTTTCTTAACGTTGCTAGGCCGTCGCGAACAAAGTCTATGGCGGAGACCAGCGTTAAACAGTGACCCTGGACTTTCGACCTTTCTGCCAAGTCCATCAACAACTGTACGTGCAATGCTGTTCCGGTCTAAAAGATTAAAGGTCAGGGGTTCCCAAACTATTAAGATAATGGAACACTCCCGCCAAATCCCTTTTACTTTATGGAACCCTACAACAAAAATGATTACATACTTAAATAGTGTATTTAAAATATAATTTTCGATAACTGCCTATAACTATGTAGGTAAAGAAAAGACCATTACTGTTATGTAGCAGTAATGGTCTTTTCTCATTACATATTTTGCACTGTTTCAAAAATAATTTTTGTACCTAAGTGCAATTATTTAACTAAAAAAAAATAATTTCTCGGAACTCTAGGGACATTTCCACGGAATCCTTAGGTTCCGAAAAAAACACTTTACAAATTTCTGGTAATGATTATTTACAAATTGCAGTCTTAATGAGATTATTAATGTGATACACCTACCTTAGTCCTCAAATAACACATAAATTTTTCTTTTTTGTTTGAAATTGATGGCAGGCATCCATTGACTGCAATAGGTGTGTGGCCATGAATTACTGCTGAAGTGTTTGTACAGTAGGGCTACGATGGCTATCCTAGTATAGAACCAGAGTTCAAAGCCTATCCAATTGCAGAGAGGTGTAAAACAAGGTGACGCTATATCCCCAAAACTCTTCACCGCTACATTGGAAGACGTTTTCAAGCTAATGGACTGGAAAGAATGCAGTATTAATATAAATGTCGACGACTTCACTCACCTTTGATTTGCGGACGAAATAGTCATTATGAAAGAATCGTTGGAGGACCTAGGCCCTATGCTCAATGACTCAATAGTGTCTCCCAACGGATAGGTCTTAAGATGAACATGGACAAAACAAAGATCATGTTTAATGTCCATGTCACACCTACACCGGTAGTTGTTGGGAGCACGATGCTCGAAGTTGTTGATGAGTACGTTTACCCAGGACAAATAGTCTGACTTGGTAAGTCAGTCAGAGCGTGTTGCTAGTGATGACTTACGGATCTGAGACGTGGTTCTTCACTGCTGGCCGTATGAGGACGCTCAAGGTCGCTCAGTGAGCTATAGAGAGGGCTATGCTCGTGGTTTCTTTGCGTGATAAATTTGGAAATGAGGATATCTACAGGAGAACCAGAGTGACCGACATAGCCCAACGGATTAGTAAGCTGAAGTGGCAATGGGCCGGCCATATAGCTCGAAGGACCGACAACCTATGGCGAAAAAAGGTTCTCGAATGGCAGCCTCGTATCGGTAAAGGTAGTGTAGGGTGGCCCCCCACTAGATGGAGTGACGACCTGGTAAGACATGCGGGAAGTCGATGGATGCAGGTGGCTCAGGACCGTGCTTTATGGCATTCCTTGGGGAACGCCTATGTTCAGCAGTGGACTTGTGAAGGGCTGTAATGGTGATGAAATGTTAATGGAATAATATTTGTAAATTTTATGTGGATTGACTACCTCTGCTGGAAATTATTATGAGCGAAACAGCACGAAACGGCGACTGAGGACGGCGTACATCAAAACGGAGTGCGCGCGCGCATCTTACCTACACTTACTGCACTCAGGTCGTGATCTCGTCACATTGCTCAGCTGTTATCACTTCTGTAGTCGATTATTACAACTTTTAAAATTTTATTTCGACCGATTGTGATAATTATGCAAAAACACTAATTGATCACTTTGTATACTTGACGCCCACGAAGATGCTGTTCAATATGTCCACCTTGTATCTCTATACATTTGCAACACCGGTTTAAAATGTCTGAATGTACGCGATGCTTAACATATATTTTGGACTTAATTATTTCAAAGGATGCGAAAAGCGTCCGTACTTATCACCGCTCATTATGTGGAAAGAAGAAAATACGGACCAATAATTTTGTCACCTATAGTTCCCGCTTCACACAGATTTTCCATCGGTGTTGAAAGTGGCTTGATTTACAAGATTGCGGATTTGTCTTGTCTTCGCCGACGCAATTGTTTATTTCGTGGAGTAGCAAAGCACTCCTCGTAAAGTCTTCGTCCTTCTGCATAATTGTAATCACTAATCCCATTTCCCGAGACACATCAACATATTAAAATATTTCTCGTTTGAGTAAGATGTCGCACAGTAGTCACCGACGGCGGATACTTAATTTCGCTTGTAAAAAACAGATTTGTCTAGAAGTAATTTACGCGGGTGATAACAAATATCATTATCAGAGCTATCACACTACTGATGACTGTTTGTTGTGCTTGTGCGTAGACGTGGCAAAGCGACTGTACTCTACAACAAAATTATGATATTTTCTGAATCGAAGAAATATGTTGTGATTTTTATATAAGTTTTTAATAATAGTTATTATTTATTTATTTCAGGCAGAACCTGTAAGTGTTATTAATATTAATTATTATTGCAGTCCATAGACATCCGCAGCCAGCTTCAAGTAAAGAAGGCTGTAGGTAGGTTTCCACTTCTGAAGACTCAGATAGAATGCCTTCCAGATTATAATTATATTGGCTATACACACAATTTGGACCGAGACACATCAGTACGACACTGCCCTTTGGCTGCAGAGTTGTAACTACCCAGATGGACTTACCTTATCGTTGGTGCTTTGCCGCACCGTTCTACCACCACCTAGAACATTTATAACAAAATTGCCAGCTGTTGCCAACCTACCTACCAATCGTGGGTACTAAGACAAATATCTCATCTATGGAGAAGGCATTTATTCCGCAGTGGACTTTTGATAGTCTATAATAAATCAAAGAATCAAAACTAAATAAAATTCTATTTACGGATTTTATCGCGTTTAATTAACTGTTTAACTTATTTTTAATTTCCGACGTTACGGGTGCTTTACGGGAGGTACCTAGATGTTTGACGTCCAAATTTATAGTTAGCCCAGCTACCTTCAGTTTTAGAATATTGATTTTTGGTATGTTCCGTAAGTTATTCAATGCTATAAATGCAGGAAAGTTTGATTTCGACACTGAACTACGTTGTAATAAGTACGAAATATCTTGACGTGTTGCCTCAAAATCTTCCTTACAGATATTATTTTTAAACAGACAATCCTCAACACTGCCGATAATTTCTTCGTACGGAATTTTTTTCGGTGTTAATGCTCATTCCAATTAAGTTCATTCCGTTCGCTAATACTTTTATGTCGATTCATCCAGTGTATGATTTAATAGATTATAGACCGTGCATTGTTTGTTATTTGGGTCTGTGGTCACCGGTTGTGTTTCGTTTTGGCGTTGACTTAGATGTTTGGCATTTGATTTGACCGTAAATTTTGGTATTTTACTATTTCTTTTTTTTAATTCATTGTATTTCTATGTTTCTCGTTTGTATAAAGTTTTCTATGCAATGATTAAAATCAAATGTCGTTAAAACTGTCTTTAATTTACTGGACATATTTGTATGGTATTATTTACGAAATGTAGATCGGACCGTTTCTGCTGAATCACCGTTCCTAACAACTTTTTAGTTCCCTGATTTAAGATCTTAGCGCTTCCTCGAATGTCCTTTTTTGTTGATATTTTGAAACACGTAGAAATGAGATTATACTCTCTGCATCTCTCCAAGAAATTTAAAGAAGTTGTATGTATATCTTGCGTTGCGAATTTTATTTGCTACTACCAGTCCAGTTTAATTAACAAAACGATACTGAAACGTCGATAATCAAAAATAAGTAAAACAGTTAATACTAAACGCGATAAAGTCCCTAAATAGAGTTTTATACAATGTGTAGCGTTCGCGTAAATTTAAGAAATCATTTATGAGAATCAAAATTAACTCCTTCTGTCTACAGGTTGCAGACATCTTCCGCGGCAGCAATTTCAAGGCGTTCTACATCACCTGTGCGTTAGCTTTCTTCCAGCAGTTCAGCGGGATCAATGCTGTCCTCTTCTACATGAGCAACATCTTCAGCGCGGCTGGTTCTAATCTGGACTGGTCGATCTCTACAATTATCGTTGGTGCCGTACAAGTAAGTTGAAGGGTCTTTCATTTTGTAGATGAAAGTCATACATTTTTACGCATTTTAAGACTGCTTCCTGTCGCGGATCCAGATAGAAACAACTTTATGTTATTTATTTAAAAAAAAATAGTTTGAGATAATTCCCGTCAGAAAATCGGTCAACTTGGCAACACTCCATTTCTTTACTTTTTAAACTGCAAACGTATAAACAATTACACAATATGTAACAAAAACCCTGTGGGTTCCGTTAAGTGCGTTATTAGACAGATATATATACATATAAAAAAATTAAATGAAATATATATATATATATTTAAATTATACTTTATAACCCTTAACTGTGACGCGCACTGGTATGGCGGGGTCTTTGAAAATACTCTTACTCCCCGGCCCTCGCAGAGACTTAAAATATACTTGATTACAGTCTTACTAGACTGTACGTCAGTGCTTTTTTAAAGTCACGTTTTCTGAAGTAAAGTAGTATAACCACAGGGTTTTGTGATAAGTTGTATTTTTACTCTACTCATTAAGCTCTTAATAACAATACCCCACATACTAGAGTAAATAAGTTTTCATATATTTATCCTTTCATGAACACCTCGAAAAGTAATTAAATTAAAGTCTACGCCGAATGTCCAAATTTTAGAGCTGTTACCTATTCCGTTTATGTCCTAAAGATCAGTGACGGACTGACTGACAGACGCCGGCCAAAAATTAAAACAGACAGCAGAATGACATTAATAAGGTTCCATTTTACCCTTTTAGTACGGAACCCTAAAAATAGATACGCACATATTATAAATAATACTTACTAACTAAACTTTATGACGAAGTCTAATTTACCCGTAGACAAAAAAACATATAGACTAATGATAGCGTGGCCTCGAGTGAGAAAGGACGATAGCGTAGTTTTGGGTTATACAATAATCTTTATGACTTTTAAACATATTGTACGAGTTAAGGGTTCGTGACAATAATATCTGCCGATTGAATTATCAAAATTTACACTTTTATTACCGAACACCAATTAAAACATAAAAAAACACTAATAATTAATCACACTGATTCACTTTATTTCGATTGTCTCACTAAATTCAATACTGCCCCGACCGCAGCTTGCAGCGGCTTAAATACACATTTTGTACAGAAACATCCAGAACATTTCAGTAAATAAGGGGCCCCGACCGACCAGGCGCAGAAAGATCGAGTGTGGGGCTTCTAGAAAGCTTAGATCTTCAATTCGATACTAGATGGCGCTGTTGGTTGAAAGATTAGTCATGGCATTTTCTGGAAAGCTCTCCTCGCTCTGTTACCCGAAACTAGATGGCGCTAGTGCCAGGTACCAGCCGTCAACTTAGGCGCGCAACGATATTTAGATAAAACTTTTAATTGTTCTAAGAACTGAACTGAACAAGATTCACCAATCTTAAGCTCACAAAACACTTTTTTCTCACTTAAACCAACTTGTAAACTACTTAGATCGCAACGAACAAAGTGAAAGTTGTTTAGTAAAATGTAGTTTGCTAAACAAAAAAAACCGGCACGGAGAAAGGGACAAACGATCACACCGCTCTGTCTCATTTCTATGCAAGACGTATGCATAAATCTATCTTTATTGTGTGCGAATGCGAAAGAAGGCGTCAATTTGTCTATAGGTTTCTCTGTCTACGAATTTACCACTGGTTCGAGAATATGACGTCGATAGTTCAGGTAGATGCTATTTTCCATCGCCTGTGCCATTTCCCTCTGTCGTATCTTACGACACACACGGGATGATAATCTTCAAACAGTATTGCAATCTTCTAGGAGACACTCGATGGGCAAGCTATATGTTCAGTACTTATAATAGGTTAAAATATAATGCAATGAATATTTTTATTTGTTCAGTTGGTGGCGTCGATGATAACACCGCTGGTGGTGGATAGACTTGGAAGACGTATCCTGTTATTGGTGTCCACTTGTGGCACTGCCATTGCGCTGGTGAGTGCATAAATATATATTCAATGTTATTAAGTTCGATTCATATATTCCTTGTTATTTTTCTTTGCGGGTGACAAATAAGCACACAGTCTACCTGATGATATCCTATCCTTGATTAAAAATCATGCCGATGCGTTGTTACCCCTGAAGACTTAGATGCTATGCTTCGTTTTTGGTAAAAAGTTTCTCCGATTCCGACTCCCGTTTTGTGTGGTAAAATAGGTATTTCAAGTATCAATAAAAATATTTGCCGAAACTATTAACACATTTTTGCTATTTTACGGGCGGTTTGATGGTGCGCTATTACAGAAGTCTGTTGCGCGAAAACTAGGACCCTTTAAAACAGTTTCTTCAGAGTATAAGTTTTTGTTCTTCAGAGTTCAAGTTTTTGTCTATCAAAATGTTATCTAAGCTGAATATTTCTCCATGTCAACAGTTTAAGGAGTTCAGTTCAACAATACAGCAAATTCATAGGTATAAAGCAAAAACGTTATATATTATATACATAGATAAAACAACAGTTCATAAAATTTCCAGGGTCTTCTAGGCATGTACTACTTGTTAAGCGATCAGGGAAGCCCAGTTGTATCCAGCATTGGCTTCCTACCGGTTTTATCAATGGTACTTTTCATCGTAACGTACAGCTGGGGGCTGGGACCACTTCCCTGGGCAATGCTGGGTGAGTTGTTTCCCATCGAGGTCAAAGCCGTCGCAACGCCCTTAGTTTCGGGTTTCTGCGGGATTCTAACGTTCTTGGTGACTCGGTAAGTTGTTTTTTTTTTGTATATAAAATAAATACATGTTGTATGTAATCTAATAGAATGTATGCAAGTAATGTAAGGTTTTCTATATATACGAGTCTTATTGTCACACTGTAATTTCTTTAAGATAACCCACAAAAAAGTAATCAAAAAGGAACAAAATTTATGAGTAGGATTTATTATATAGCAATATAATAAACCCTAGTCTACCTCTATCTCTGCTACCTACGCTACCTCTTATAAATAGAAATAAGGGGTTTTAGTGAGGGTTGTGAGGGTGATTGATTATATTTATATTTTGTTTCTAAAATATGTATTGTACTATAAAGATAATATTTAAAATTACAGATCTCAAAAGATAGAGTGATCTAATATTCGAGTACTAACTAATTGATAAAGATAAAATGTCCCAATGTTTTAACTCCAGCTTTGAGTTAAGTTGTTGTAATGTACCTAAATAAACCAGTGTTCTTATATTGTGCCGAGCTATGGGTTTATGAACTTGTGGCCGAAGAAGGAAAAGGGGAGATCTCCCGCTAGGCAAGGTCTTCCGCCCGGCGAGCGGTCAACACTCCGTGTGATAGTTCGGGGATGTTCTATATATACTGTTTATGATTCTGAATTTTGATAGCGTGATTTAGGCTTCGGTATGTTTCGCTTGAGGCACGACAACAGCGCCGCCACATCACTCCCCTACTCAGACCGGAGGTCAATGTTGCAGCCTCGTTGCCGACGAATGTGCAAGTGCCAGGAAATTGCCTTGTAGTCTGCGGTGAGTCGAGAAGAAGGCAAGTAATCTGCGAGAGTGCCGTGAAGCAGGGGCGAGCAGTGAGGCTCAGAGCCGTGCCGAACACTGTACAGCGCAGAAAGTAGCTTGAAGGAACAGGAAGCATTATTATTCCAGTGCTGCGATGAACCTTGTAAAGCTGAATGGCTTGCAGACTTAAAGACTGCAGACGATATCTGCTCAAGAGCGAATGCGTATCCTATGACGATGATGAAGCTTGAAATTTCCGAAGGTTGTTGGTTGCGTGTTCAGATCACGTTGAGGTCACCACTGTGACCGAAGATGGAAAAGGGGAGATCTCCCGCTGGGCAAGGTTTCTGCCCGGGGAACGGCCAATACTCCGTGTGATAGTTCGGAAATGTTCTATATATACTGTTTCATCATTATCATCATCATTACAGCCCTTCACAAGTCCACTGCTGAACATAGGCCTCCCCCAAGTAATGCCACAAAGCACGGTCCTGAGCCACCTGCATCCATCGACTTCTTGCATGTCTTACCAGGTCGTCACTCCATCTAGTGGAGGGTCGCCCTACACTACGCCTACCGGTACGAGGCTGCCACTCGAGAACCTTTCTTCCCCATCGGTTATCGGTTCTTCGAGCTATATGGCCGACCCATTGCCGCTTCAGCTTACTAATCCGTTGGGCTATGTCGGTCACTCTGGTTTTACTGCGGATATCCTCATTTCTGAGTCTATCACGCAGAGAAACTCCGAGCATAGCCCTCTCCATAGCTCGCTGAGCGACCTTGAGCGTCCTCATACGGCAAGCAGTGAAGGACCACGTCTCTGATCCGTAAGTCATCACTGGCAACACGCACTGGTTGTACACTTTAGTTTTCAGAGATTGAGGTATACCTGACGAGAAGATGTGTCGTGATTTCCCGAACGCTGCCCAGCCGAGTTGAATCCGTCGATTGACCTCTCGGTCGAAGTTGGACTTACCTAGTCGGACTATTTATCCCATGTAAACGTACTCGTCAACAACTTCGAGAATAGTGCTCCCAACAACTACCGGCACAGGTGTGACATGGACATTAAACATGATTTTTATTTTGTCCATGTTCATCTTAAGACCTATCCGTTGGGAGACACCATTGAGGTCATTGAGCATAGTGCTAAGGTCCTCCAGCGATTCTGCCATAAGGACTATATCGTCGGCAAATCGAAGGTGAGTGAAGTACTCGCCATTGATGTTAATGTTACGAGCTTGAGGTTCGTGACAATAAAAATTGCCGATAGAATAACCTAAATTAACACTTTAATTTTCTTTACACAAATTAAAACTTAAAACACTAATAATTAAGTACACTAATTCACTCTATTTCGCTCCGAAGCTTCGCTTGTCTCGCCGAATTCCATACTTCCTCGATCGCGTATTGCAGCGTTTTTATATAGGGCTCTTCCACGAAAACATCCAGAATATTCCAGAATATTCGAGTAAATACACGCGCCAACCGACCAAGCGCAGAAAGTTCGAGTGTAGAGATTCTAGAAAGTTTAGTTCTTCAATTTGATACTAGATGGCGCTGGCGGCAAAAAATTAGTCATGTCATTTTCTGAAAAGCTCTCTCCTCGCTCTGTTACCCGACACTAGATGGCGCTAGTGCCAGATGTCAACTTAGCCGCGCAACATTAATACCGTATCAGTTTCGGTGATATAACGTCACCCTGTCTTACACCTCTCTGCAGTTGGATAGGTTTCGAACTCTGGTTCTGTACTCGGATAGCCGTCGTAGCCCTACTTTACAAACACTTCAGCACCTCGATATACCGACAGTCAACTTGGCACCGCTGAGGGGACTGTAGCACTGCCCAAATTTCGACGGAATCAAAGGCTTTTTCATAGTCCACATACGCCAGGCAAAGTGGCAGGTTGTACTCTTCGGTCTTCCGTACAATCTACCTCAGGGTATGTATGTGGTCTATGGTACTGAAGCCTTTTCGGAAACCGGCTTGTTCGGGAGGCTGGAAGTCGTCGAGTCTGCGTTCGAGACGATTCGTAATGACTCTCGAAAACAGCACGTAGACGCGGCTCAGAATGGAAATCGGTAAGTAGTTCTTCAAGAGAGCGTTGCCTTTCTTAAAGAACAAGACCACCGCACTTCTGCTCCACGCCTCCGGAGTAGTACCCCCATGGAGGACGAAACTGAAGAGCTTCTATAGGACTTCAAGTACCGGTGTTCCACTCGCTTTCAGAATCTCCGCTGTAATTCCATCCTCGCCTGGGGCCCTGCCTTTTTAAGGTGCTGGAGAGCCATTCTAATCTCGCTCAGACTGACGTCCGGGATATCATCGGAATAGTGTCGGGTAAGACTTGCTCTTGGATCGTTACTCACACTTGCGTGTGGCTCCAACGATGATGTGTACAGCTGCCCATAGAACCTCTCAATCTCACATAAAATCTCAGGTGTCTCGGAAACAATGCTGCAACCCGCAGTCTTCAGCTTTGACAGTTGGCTCTTTCTGGCAGACAGATCTCTGGCAAAGACTTTGGAGCCCTGGTTCCGCTCGATCGCTTCATTAATACGAGCAGTATTAAAGTTGCGTAAGTCTCGCCGCATGCATTTGGAGATCTGTCTGTTAAGTTGCCTGTATGCTGTCAAATCTATTGACGATTGTTGCAGCCTCATATCCCGTCTAATAGCCATGAGATTAAGAGTGTGATCGGAGAGTTTTTGTGTTTTTCTGCGGCGGGTCTTGCAGAACTTAGCTCCTACCACATGGACAGTTTCCACGGGCTTGTCATTCATATCGTCCACTGCATTGCAATCTTCTAGGCACTGAAAGTGGTTACGTAACTCGAGCTGAAAAGTCTCGGGATTCCGGATTAAAGTACGAGGGGGACGGAGCGTTGACTTCATCAGACGAGACCTCTCCAACTTAACGTTTAGGTTCAGTGTGCCTCTAACCATTCGGTGATCGCTGCCGGTTTTCACCCTCGCGATCACTGAGACACCACTAAACATTCGGCGTCTGGTCGTCATAATGAAGTCAGTCTCATTTTTTGTCGAACCGTCGGGACTCGACCAGGTCCACTTCCTGTGGGGCCGCTTCTGGGAGAAAGAGTTTATCATAAAGCGTCCCTCTTTCTCCACATAGTCAGCCAGCTGCTGGCCCCTACGGTTCCGTTGCCCTACTCCAAATTTCCCTAACTTCAGTTCACCACCTTCTCTTGTGCCTAGTTTTGCGTTGAAGTCTCCCATCAACACCGTTTAGTGGGTTTTGGAGGAATACATGGCTCTAGAAATATCTTCATACATTTCCTCCATATCCTCATCGGGATGTGCCGAGGTTGATGCGTGGACCTCTATGACCTTCAGCAAATACCGTTTGGTGATTCTAAGTAGTAGTCGACGAGTCTACTCGTCGTCGAGACGACTCGTCGACACAGTCCTAATCTTTACAACGTTGTTGACGAGAGACTTATGGACGATAAATCCGACACCTCCTTGGGACAAATGGTCGCCCTCTCGGTGATATAACAAATTGCCGGACTCGAGGATTACCGTGTCCTGCACCTCTCTTCGGACCTCAGATAATCCAATAATATACCAGCGCAATTTGTCTACCTCTTCCTCCAGCTCCAGTATGTTCTCGTCAGTCCTCAGGGTGCGTACGTTATACGTTTCCAGGTCGAGTTGTCATAGGTGGCAACCGAATCTCCACCAGAGATTCCTTATTCAGAATTTTGACAGCGTGATTTAGGCTTCGGTGTGTTTCGCTTGCGGCGCGACGACAGCGCCGTCACAAACTGTACATTATTTTTACTGCGCAGGTATTTCGAACCAATTGCGAACGCAGTAGGGATGTACGTGGCGTTCTGGTTGTTCAGCGTGTGCTGTCTCTCCGGGTTCTTCTTCACGCTGTTCCTCGTGCCCGAGACCAAGGGCAAGAGTCTGCAGGAGATACAAGACATGCTGGGCGGCAGGTTTGTTATCTACATTTTTCATCAAAAACGGCTCCAAAGAGTCAGTAATTCCTTCGGGGAGGAATGTATATGCTTTTAAAATAAAGTGATAGAAAATATGCAGGACTTGTCAATCAAAAGGTTTAAAAATTTTAGTTAGCAATAATTTTTTAGTGAGGGTTATTATACTACTAGAACGTACATGATTGTAATAACCCCTGGGAATGAGGCAATCGCTACCATTGTACTTACAACATGTTTCGTAATGATTTCTTAAATTTACGCGAACGCTACACATTGAATAAAACTAAATTTACGGATTCTATCGCGTTTAACTAATTACTTTTACTTATTTATAATTCCCGACGTTTCGGGTGCTTTACGTCACCCATGGTCACGGGGGGGGGGACGAATGAGATGTTTGACGTCCCAATGTCATTGTTAAACCCAGCTACCTTCAGTTTATGAATATTAATTTTTGGTCCGATTTACGCAAAACGAGCTTACAGTACCTTGAAGTCTTGCGGTGGTTCTACTAACAAAATGTTATTAATTAATTTTGTTAGTGAGATAAAAGACCTACATCTCATTCATCATTATGTTTGTTTCTATATTATTCATAATTTGTTACAGGAAATCCAAGCCAGGCAAGGCATAAATTCCGACCAATAAAGCAAATTTTAGATATATTTTTTAGTAAAACAATCAATAGCCGCTCGTGTATTATGTTGTTTAAATGTTAACATTTTCTGTGACTATGATTTAACTTCATATTGCAAGAATGCGCGATAATTTTTACGATATTAAGACGTATATTAATCGAGATTATAAATATTATATATAAGATATTTTTATCAGATTCAGTTTAAAGAACTAAAACTACACTACAACTACACTAAACTCTCTTTGAACTGTGATATTATTTACTAAAATATTTTTTTTTAATAAGAAATCACTACATAACTGATAGAAGCATGATAGATTTCGTAATTGTGGATGAAAGAATGAGGAGCGCAGTCGTAGATACAAGGGTTTACCGGGGGTCCAACGTAGGGACGGATCATTACTTGGTCTTATGTCGAATTAATGGTCTTTTCAAGCGTTGGCGGCATCGGACATCTGTATCTACCACTGCGTTACAGCGTATAAGAATAGAGAAGTTACAAGATGAAGATGTGATAGAGAAGTATAAATGTAGACTGAGAGAAAATATTAGATGTTTGAATGAGTTGTGTATGAATGATTTAGACTTGAATACTGTGTGGGATAATATTAAGAAAGGTTTGGTGGATACCGCCACCGAAGTATGTGGTGTAAGTAAGAGAACAAATGAAAGGAAAAGTAATACGTTATGGTGGGATGATGAGGTACGGGTGGAAGTTGAATCAAAGAAGAAAGCATGGTTAGATTTACTAGCAACCAAAGCTGGTAATTCTTCTGGTATGAATGATGAGATTGAAAGAAAAAAGGCAGAATTTAGACGTCTAAATAAGAGAGTAAAAGAAGTTGTTGAAAGGAAAAAGAAAGAAAGAACGGATAAGAATGATAGAAGGATATCTGATAATTTCCAGGCTAACATAAAAATGTTCTGGAAACTCGTAAGAACTGCCAGGGGAAATACAAAACAGCCTATAATAAATGCTATAAGAGACGAGAATGGATGTATTCTGAATGATGAAGTTTCGAATTTAAACAGATGGAAGGAATACTTTGAAAGCGTGTTTATGAGTGAAGAGTCGTATGAATTAAATGAACTAGAAATTCCGAAAGAAGTGGAAAGGGGTATGGAGATAAGTGTAGATGAAATAATGAAAGCAATGAAAAGCATGAAAGCAGGTAAGGCAGCTGGATATGATAGAGTATCACTCGAGATGCTAAGGGCTGGAGAGGAAGTGGTGGCAGGCCTGCTGTACACCTTGTTTAATTTATGTTGGGAATTAAAACGGGTACCGGATGACTGGTGTAAAGCAGTTATAGTACCAATATATAAAGGAAAAGGGTCACAGCAGGACTGCAAAAACTACCGCGGTATCAGCTTGCTTAGTATTGTGGGTAAACTGTATGCTAAGGTGTTAATTGAAAGAGTTATGAAAGAAACTGATGGAAAAATTTGGGATGTGCAAGCGGGTTTTAGAAAGGGAATGGGGTGTACAGATCAAGTCTTTTCCATGCGCATGATTGCGGAGAAGTTTTTGGCCAAAAACCAGAAAGTTTTTTGTGCGTTCATGGACTTGGAAAAGGCTTATGACAGAGTGGACAGGAATGTGTTATGGCAAACACTGAACTCATATGGGTTGAGCGCTGGTTTGATACAGGCATTAAGGTCTCTTTATAGGGACTCTAGTGCTTGTGTCAGGATCAATGGGGTCTACTCGGACTGGTTTGGCATCCAAAAAGGTGTCAAACAGGGCTGTGTAGCTTCCCCTTGGCTGTTCAACCTATTTATGGACCGGTGTTTGCAAACTTTGAAAGATGAGGAATGTGGGTTAAGAATGGGCGAGTTAACCGTCAAATGCCTTTTGTATGCCGATGATCAAGTCATACTTGCGTCATCGGCGGCAGAGTTGCAAATGATGGTTACATTAATGAACTGGGAATTGAAAGAAAGGGGAATGAAAGTGAACGCAAGTAAGACGAAAGTGATGGTTTTTGAAAGAGAAGAAAGCAAAACGGTATGTGAAATAAGAATAGAAGGAGAGTTAATTGAGCAAGTGGATGAGTTTGTGTATTTGGGATGTGTATTTAGCAGGGATGGTAGATATGATAGGGAAATAGAACGACGAGTAAATGCAGGGAATAGAGTGAATGGGGCACTACACTCTATTATGAAGAACCAGAATGTGTCAAAACAGGCACGTATGGTAATTCATAATGCTGTGTTAGTCCCTACTTTAATGTATGGTAGTGAAAGCTGGGTGTGGCAGAAGAAGCACGAAAGTAGAATAAATGCTGTAGAAATGCGGTCTTTAAGGAATATGCTAGGGTTTAATCTGAATGACAGGGTGAGAAATTGCGTGATAAGAGATAAATGTGGTATGCAAGATGATGTTGTGACCAGGATTAAGAAAGGAATGCTTCGGTGGTTTGGTCACGTAGAAAGAATGAATGAGGAAAGAGTGACAAAGCAAATTTATATGGCAGATGTGAATGGCCGAGTCGGAAAGGGACGCCCTAGAAAAAAGTTTATCGACCAAATTGGCGATATTTTGAAAATGGGCCACGTTAGAAGTACCCTTAACCGACGAGCATGTATGCGTAGATATATGGATGTAAAGGAGGCGAAAGAGGTATGTCAGGATCGTGCCAAATGGAAGTCCGTAGTCTCTGCCTACCCCTCTGGGTGACAGGCGTGAGTGTTTATGTATGTATGTATGTAAATCACTACACTTTTGTCATACGAAGTGTTTTGTGCCACATGTTTTGTAATTCGGTAGTATACATGATTACTTTTTAGAGTAGTCAAATTTTAAACTTACGTTTAAATATATAAATAATGATATTTTTTTGAAAATACGAGTAAATAAGGCTTTTGATTTAGTTTTAGTTTAATAGTAATATGAGTGTGGCAACGTTTTTCCACCGAGCCTTACGAATGTTTGCGTGCACAGTAAAATCCATTAAAATAATGCATTACAACACAATTTGTATTTAAAAGTTATAATTTATATAAAAAGACAGAATATTATAGATTTTTTTCATTAATTTTTCTTCACGATTTTCCTGTAATAATTATTCTGAACCTTCTCTGCGAATTTGGCCTTTTTTGCTAAATAACCCCGTATAAGTATCAGTAAGTAATTTATACGTATTTACGTATACCTATACTATACTAAGTATACCTCTATACTATACTATAATACTGTACTACAAATATTGTACAGTATGTTTTACGGGTTAAGTCACACATAAAATTTAGAATATTTTATAATTTTTATATCTTTTTAATATGTATTTAAAATCTATTAGAATACATTAAATTAAAAACAAAACAATAAATCAATTAATAAAACACTATAAAAATACTTGACCTAAAGTCATTAAATCTTTTTGTACATTTTTAGACGCTTGAACTGTATTTTTAAAGTGCAGTATTTAAAATTACAGATCTACGAGACTCGATTTATAAATATACAAAAATTCTGTGAATCGAGGGTATGTTCCGAAACGTTTTCAGTATACTGCCGAATACAAATCATGTCATCAATTGACACTATATTGTAATGGCGTGCCGCTGCCATATTGTGTAGTATTCTACAATTTTTCAATTAAACAAGTTGATTTACGTCACTTGTGTTGTAAAATAATGTACGATTCACGGAACTTAGGTAACTGACTATTTACACGTGTAAAGTTAGTGCACTTGCATCGCTCGTGTGCTAACTTCACGCGGTTCAATAATCGGATACTTTAAGTCCCTTGTATCGTAATGTACTGTTATCGGTATTTTGATGCATAATTTTTTTCCAGTTTCTAAAAGTTAATCAACAGATTAGTTTTAAAATGTACTTCATTAATCCAATGAGTGAAATATTCTCAAATTTTTAAAGAAAGCTACCTATCCTTTAAAACTAATCATCTTATTCTGTAAAGAAATCAAGTTGTAAATTTACGTTGTCGAAAAAAAATGTAAGCATTTATTATTTATATTACTTGTTTTTATGTTTATTTATTTTTATTTAAGACCAGTACCAAAGCACAAAGTTAGATGCTGGGTGCTACTGTTTGAACAGGAACTTCTTGTGATAATATAATAGAAATGAATTTAGATTGTTATTTTTTGTACATAATAAATATAAGCTATTGATGTAATTTGTTTTTAAATAAACGTTATGTTTTTAGACCTGTCTTTTACTTGAATACCTATAAAACGTAGTATCGTCCACAATTATGCATGTATGACTTATGCCGTATGGGTGACTTAAAAAAACTACTCCCAATTGAGTGTTGATGAGGTGTCCATGGAATGGAAAAGGCCTGAAAATTCTCGAAAGATATAAATACTCTTACTGGCGAAAGTGAGGGGCGTGTAAAGGTTTGAGACATTTGATAATATGATCACCAATCGCCTGCCAAATAATGTAATGTGTTCCAGACCGAATTTAGGTCACGGGGGCCAGCCTCAACGGAGACTAGTCATCGATGCAGGATAGGGTTTTAATACCCAAGTGGATGCGTAAGCTCAGGTGCAGTCTCTATTCCCTTACTCTTCTTCACCTTCTGAAGGACTCTTATTAATTCCATTCCCTTTAATTCATCCTCGTACATGCAGGTAGCTTACCTTTGTGTCATACCTTGGAGGAGTCTTATGTTCAGCAGCAGATTTATGATGGGCTGTAATGATGTTGATGCTAGTTTCTTGACATAATTCAAGTAAGTGATTTTTCTGAATTTATTTGCCATGTGATAGAGTCTGCTGCATCAACCTCATTTCGGCCAGTGGGTATCCTCAGAGCAAAGAATACTCGTGTCATTAGAAAGGACTATGAGAAATGCTAGAAAATACTGTTACAAGCTTAGGGTTCGTGATAATAAAAACTGCCGATTGATTTACCAAAATTGACACTTCAATTACTTAACACGGATTAAAACTTAAATCACACTAATAATTATTCACACTTAACAATTTAGTGCACTTTATTTCACTATGAAAGCTTCGCTCGTATCGCCAATTCAATACTGCCCCGGTGGCGGGCTTCAACGCCAACGACTTTTTTCACCGATACATCCAGAATATTCCAGCAAACACCGGCCCCCGATCGACCAGGTGCAGAAAGTTCGAGTGTGGAGCTTTCCAGAAAGCTTAGTTCTTCTATTCGATACCGGATGGCGCTGTTGGTTTCGTCAGCATTTTCTGGAAAGCTCTCCTCGCTCTGGTCCTCGACACTAGATGGCACTAGTGACTGGTACCAGACATCAACTTAGGTGCGCAACAATTCTTATCGTTTCTGATGGATGGCGCTGACCCATCCACACATATACATCCACCCGCTGTATTTTGTAGACCGGTGGCAGCGCAAACATAGATATGAGGCATAGATAGAGCGGGTGAGGTGCAACAGCGTCAAAAGTATGAGTCTCTTCTTTTATAGAAGAAGGGGCAAACGAGCATGCGGCTCACTCATTTCATTTCATTTCATTTCATATGAACAACTGCAACACGAGGTGAATTGCAGGTGCGTTGCCGGCCAGTTAAAAGAGAGTAAGCTCGTTAGAACAACGTTTGGTACCACGAGCGTCTGTTCACCTGTCGAGATGAAGATTAAGGCAAATACTCTACAACGGGAGAAATTCATATCTAGCAGTAGATTTTTACGTGCTAATGATAATTACAGAGAATAATATTCTAAGATGATTACCGTTACCGTTACAGCCTATTAAAGTTCACTGCTGTACATAGACCTCCCCTATAGACTGTTTCCTAGGGGGGTGTTTACCACAGTTGCCACGCTTGGCAAGCGGGTTGGCAACCGTAGTTTTTTTATTTATAGGTTAGTGTTTCCCTCCGTCGCCTCTTGCGACACTCACGGGATGATATCGAGCAGTGGATATTCTTACACCGCCACCGCATGGTAGGACGATTAATGTGCCTTATATTATTTACATTATACATTAAAATATACGCATTCCTAGTTGACTTTCACGCCATATGAAATTATTATATGGTTGATAACAAAGTGTCATTAAATAGTCTGCATTATACTCTAAAATATTAATAAATAGTGATGCGCTGCAATGGGGGTGGGGAACTTGGCACGCTTGCAACTGTCGCTTCCAAATCTGTAATAGATATATTATTATTATAATTAGTATGATCGGCATTTCTTGCCAGCTGTTTAAGTAAACACAGATTTACGTTCAGCATCCACTTACCATCAGGTTTCATTTCACCTGCTCATTTGTCAGCATTAGTCTAAAAAACATGATAAAACAGAATACCAACGAAAAAGAGCGGCTAAATGCTGCTGTGTTTTTTGTGATGAGTGACAAGAACTCGGACCACTTTAATGACAGTGAGACATTCATCTTATTCTTGAGGAATGTTAATGCATCAGCGTTTCACATAATCGAAAATAGGAGACGTAGGCGTCAATAGGTCACATCTTTCGACTTGCGAAATACCATCAAGTGGACTGTGAGCTCGCTTCTCACTTATACTTGTATAAAAATCAACAAACATTTCATTCATTCATTCATAACCTATTAAAGTTCACTGCTGAACATAGGCCTCCCCATAGATTACTTCATAAGGAATACATTTGCCACAGCTTGACGCTTGACAAACAGTTTCATAACTGCAGTATATTTTTTTAAATATTTTAGGTGCTATTAAGAAGACACTTCTTATTTCCTGGTTTGTTTCCCTCTCCCGCTACTTACGACGCCCACGGGATGATATGGGGTAAGAGAGTGATTCCCACCCTTACGCCCTTTCAGAAATGTGGTTAGCTCTGTGCAAACCAATGTGGCGTACGTAGGCTTTACTTTACTTAATTTTTTTAACGATGAGCTCCATGAATTCCGATATATTTATGTGTATTATACAGTCCTAACTTCTAAGCAACCACATCACTGCGAAGTTCATTCTTGTAAGAAAGATACGAATCTTTGTCCACCGAATATCTAATTAGTTTTAAGAGTTTTTGATGTGACAGTAAAACATCCTCTAGAGCGTACTTTTTAAATAGTTCACTAAAATTTCCTTAGAATTCAAATAAATTCAAGCTTGTAATTCACATTTATATTCATTCATCCATTACATCATATAAAAGTCCACTGCTGAACATACTCCATAGATTGGCTGCATAGATTTTGCCATAATTACGTTTGGCAGGCGGGTTGGGTACCGAAGTCATTCATAACTTTGAGTAGTTGTCAGAAAGACTTGCTGCTTTGTTGAAAAATATGCAATGAATGAAGATTTAAAAAGAATGGAATCGAAATTAAATACAGTTCTCATCTCTGCGCTAGGGCACCCCAGTGCCAGCTCCTTCCACTTGACCGCATCCAGTGCAGAGCGACTCGTATCGTCGACGACCGAGTTCTTTCTGATCGGCTGTTGCATCCCTTTGCGTTTTCTATCGTATCTACCACGGGGAGAGTTCTAAGGAATTATTCGGAATAGTTCCAACCGTCAAAATTCACGATACCATCCTCACCATCTTGATGCTTGGCGGTCCACTACTGTGCGTTTTACTAGGAGTTTTCTTTCCCGTACAACTTCTCTGTGGAATTTTTTACTACCAGTTAATTTTCCGGACTGATACGACTTAGGGACCTTCAAGAACAGAGCTTATTCCTTTCCAAAAGGCCGGCTGCACACCTGCAATTCCTCTGGTGTTGCGGTTGTTCATGGGGAGCAGTTGTTACTTACCATCAGTTGAGCTCTTCTATAAAAAAAGTACTTTGACTTTGATTTGTTTATTTCAAGATTTGGCATTAGTTCGGACTAAGAGTTTTGTACATTCTGTGGCTATTATCATGGCGGTCACGCCAGTAAAACAAAGAAAACAAACTAGAAAGTTTGTTTCACTTTGCCTTTGTACGGGACGATATGGGTTAGTTGATGTTCTTACACCGCTACACACGTATTAAAATTCTCTTTCTCGCTTTGCCAATTTCAAATCTTTTGTTACCCACTAGCTGATACCCGCGTGTACTTCATTCGCGTTCTTAAAACTTTAATGACTTTATATTAAATGAAGATAGTGGCAATATTTTTTTTTTAAATAAAAAAAGTGTCTATGATATAAAACTTAGAAAGTAAACTTAGAAGAACTGAAATCTATCGAATAGTTGTTAATTGAATTGTATTTAATTGTACATACTAATTGAATTCAAATAGTATGTACAATTAAATACTTTTACAGATCCACTCTATTTGAATTCTTATACAATAAACTGTTCATAAATAATTAATTGAATTATTACATTACTGTTACATAAATGATTTTAATATTATATAAGATTAGTTAACCTATTAATATTTAAATAATTACACTACAGTATAATTCATAATTTTAATTACAATAAAGTTATAATTTACATATCTTAGCTATTATGCAATTATCACCATTTAACTTAATACATTATCTTACTATTTAATAAATAAATATTTAATATGAGTTACTAATTGTTTTATAAATAAAATGTCAATATTCATTTATTCCTTAAACTAAATTTTATATTAATACAATAAATTTGACGAATTTATAATTAATTATGTATATAGGTACTATGTTATCTCAAAATATTCTGCTACACTATAAACATTTATCAGTCAGCCATGATTTTAGCGCCTTTATAGATTAGAGGGGAAGATAACTCCCTGATCCCTGATATCAAAGAGAATTTTGTTATAAATTTTAATAGTCATCATGTAGTAGTCTCTAGGGCGTAGCCGTGGATTGGCCATTTCAAATTTCTGAAACAATTGTGAAAGATTTCTAACAAAAGTCCTACTTCTAAGATGTAGAGGCCTGTTAACGTCAATAATCTAAATTCTTTAAATAACGGTCGACAAGTATCACTTGGTCCTGCTCCTGAAATAGCTCTTACACTTTTTTTGTATGATAAATGCTTTACCTAATCTGGAAAATTTCCCCATTATATAAGGCCATATCTCAGCACTGATGCAACACAGCCGTAATATGTTATATGTTTAAGTGTTTCATTGATGTTTTGGTTGTAGCTTACGTCTTTGTCAAGGTTTGAAATTATTACTGATAGAATTTGTGCACATAATATTGATGGATAGTTAATTAATTTAGCTAAATCATTTATATAAATTAAAAATAACAATGGGGCCATGACGCTCCCGTGTGGGACACCGTATTTATTATATGGAAAAGCTGATTTATAAGAAATTATTTCATGATTTTTATCTTGTTGATTTCTACGCATTGCACACGATTAGAAAGGTAACTGCTAATCCAGTTCAGAGCATTCCCTCTTATACCGCATCCTTCACATTAAGTAAGGAGTATCTCATGATCTACAAGATCAAAATCTTTGCTGATATTGAAAAATATAGACACAACTGACACCTTCTCGTCTATGTTTCCTGTTATTGTTTTTATTAAAGAGATTAATTCGCTTGGAAACCATTTTGCTCTTCAGCTATTACACTATGCTTATTAAAAAAATCTATAATTGTTTTTATCATTGCCTTTTCAAAAATTTTTAAAAGTATAGGGACGAGAGTTATTGGACGGTAATTTCCCATATTTACAGTACTATATTTATTATGTAAAGGTTTTACTATAGATCGCTTTAGAGCTTCCGGGAATACTCCTTGAACAAAAGAAATGTTTATGAGGAAGCTCAAAACAGATGAAGTTGAACTATATACGACTTAAGTGATAAGTACCCGGTTGACCGAGCTTTGCTCGGTATTTTTCGCTCGGTTTTCTTTTTTTAATTCGTGTGTTTTGGAAATTACATTTAGATACAAATTACATACTGATGAAATACGAATAATATTTTTTGATCTTAGCGACATAATAGAAAAAACTGAACTGATTATTTGAATAAAAAATCATGAGTGCAATTTGTTTAATTTAAATTTTCGTGTTTTTTTTTAAAATACTAAAAAATGGCTCGAAGAAATAGATTTTCTCAAAAAAGAAAGGAACATGAAAAAAAAGTAAAAAAAAGTCGGTCGGTCAGTCTGGGCTCGAACCGGGGTTTTACGATTCTGTGACCGACCATTATACCAATTAAGCTATTTATAATCACTAACAATCTGTCAAAATTTACCTTCTTATTCTAACGATATTGTAGCAGTTTTTCATTGCCTAAAAATACGGACAAAAAGACATTTTCTAAAAATAAATCCTAGCTAGATCGATTTATTATCCTCGAAACTCCCTGGACACTAAATTTTATGAAAATCGTTGGAGCCGTTTCCGAGATCCCGATTATATATATATATATATATATATATATATATATATATATATATATATATATATATATATATATATATATATATATATATATACAAGAATTGCTCGTTTAATAGTATAGGATATAGGCAGTAAGTGAATACCTACAGATTTGGAGTTACTTTAAGTTTTAACTATATTAATAATTTCTTGTTCAGAACAAGGTAATAAGAATAAGCTGCTATATACATTATTAACGTAACGTTGCAATGGGACTACGATATTATTTTGTTTATTATTAAAATTTAAAAAATAATGAATGAAGGCTGTAGCATTTTTATAAGAATTACCAATATTCTTATTATTTACCATTATATTATAAATTTTATAATATTCTTTTATTCTATCAGAATTATCTTTGATTACGTCCCAGGCTGCTTTGCATTTATTTTTAGTGTTTGTAATTATTCTATTATTGTATATTCTCTTTGATTTATTGATTTTTTAGATATTTTCTTAATAATTTAGTGTATTTTTTGAATCTTAGCTTATTTTCCACGATTTTATCTCCATAGTAAAACGACCTGAGTTTACGTTTTTTTGCATTGGATATTGCTATGCCCTTTGTTATCCATTTTGGTCGTACATCATTTACTTTTACTTTAATCCTCTTCTCTAGGAAAAAAGTTTAAAGTATAAGCATATAACTTCGTGAAGATTATTGAATGCGGTATTCAAGTCAGTTTTATGTCTATACCCCACTCCAGCTAAAGTTAGAAATGCATTTCTTCAAATTATTTATATTTTCTTTATTTATTTCTCTAACCTTTTTGTACCAGTGATTCAGCTTTCGTTTTATTTTTGAAATACCAATAAATTCTAAGGTTTGAGCAGTATCATGGTCAGATAAACAGAGAAAATGGACCCTTGCTACAACGTGCTCGATATTACTAGCAAAATAGTAAATACATGATTTGAGCCTTGTAAGAAGGTCAATATGAAGGCTTAGATAATAAGTTTCCAGTTCGATTTTTTGTTGCTTAGTTACGTTATTATTTTTCAGTCTGTCAATATTCAGATCACCGGCAAGAATTATTTTTCTTTTTCCATTCCTAGTTAGCCTAAATAAGAGAATATCTAATGCGTTCATAAATACAGGTAAGCTAGAATTATCAGGTGTTCTACAAACGCAAATTATAATACTGTTAAACAAGGGTGTGTTAACAGCACACGCTTCAAAATCTCTTTCTTTTGTCAATGAAGAACATATAGCAATTGGTTTAAAAACAATTGATTTCCGTAACAGTTTACATACTCCAGCGCGCTTTTGGTTTTTTCTACAGTATTATTATTATTATTATTATTTTATTCTTTATTGCATCCTTAACAAAAGAATACAAAGGGCGGACTTCATGCCTTGAGGCATTCTCTACCAGTCAACCCATGGAGTGGTGAGAATTTGACGTAGGTGTGGCAATATAGAATAAGATAACACAATACAAATGTAAATTACTACATAATGTATACAAACTACTAATAAATAAACTATACATATATGATCTATCCTTACATATATACAAACATATAAATAAATGGATATACATACAATTAAACGTATTTAAATACATACATAATTAGTATATACAAATGACTATGAATATATATGTCTGTTTGACAATACATGTTAAATGGATGAGTCATGTAGAATGCGTTGTCTTTAATAAATGATCACGGACCAACTTTTCAAAAGCGTACTTATTGGGAGCTTTTCTGATATCATCGGGCAAGGAGTTCCAAAGGTGTGTAGCCTGAACTGTGAAGGAGTTACCATAGAACTCGGTGAAGTGAACTGGAGTACAGATTTTGTTGTTAGAAGAAGAGCGTAGGACCCTATCATGAGATGAGGAAAGATAATGAAATTTACTATTAAGATAAGAAGGCGAAGATGGATCATTTAATATGGAAAAAAGTACAAATAATATTCTGGAGTTGCGCCTCTGCAGGATTGTAAGCCAATTTAGCTTAGATCTGTATTGCGATATATGATCATACTTACGAAGCCCAAAAATAAATCTTATACAGTTATTGAGGAGGCGTTCCTGCTTGTTCAGAAGATCTTGGGACATGTCTGGATAACACACATCTGCATAATCAATTATGGGTAATATAGGTGAATGGACAAGCATGATCTTAGATTTTGTGGGAAAAAATGTCTTAAACGATACGGAGAGCATAACGTGGCAGTGACTTTACGACTCACATCTGAAACCTGAGTTCTCCAGTTCAGCGTGCTGTCGATGTGAAGGCCAAGATTTCTAACAGAATTACTGAATGGAATTGTAGTATTATCATAGTAAATAGGATGTAAGTCTGTCAGATTAATCTTAGCCAGCTACTTGAGCTACCCAGCAGTATAGCTTGGCATTTCAAAGGATTGACCAAAACTCCATAACTAGTAGACCAATCCTTGATAGCTGCTAAGTTGCCGTTAAGGTTTTTGATCACATTATGGATATCCCCAATCTCAGTTTGCACATAAAGCTGAAGGTCGTCGGCATACAAATGGTACGAGCAGTCGTTGATGGAGGTAATAAAGTTTATAAAAATTGAAAACATTATAGGAGAAAGAATACCGCCTTGCGGCACACCAGCATCCACATTAGCCCACGCTGAGAATAGTTGCCCCACACTAACTGACTGCTGTCAACCGCGAAGATAAGATGTAAACCAATCCAATTCAGTAGGGTCAAAATTCAGATGAGACAGTATGGAAAGAAGGATTTCATGATCAACTGTGTTGAAAACATTTGAGAAATCAACTAGTACCAGTACTGTTATTTTTTTCTTCCATGCCTTGTTTAATATTATCAATAACATTAATTAATGCAGTAGTGGTACTATGACCAGGACGAAACCCAGACTGATATATACTCAGTAGGTTATGTTTCGAAACAAAAGTAGAAATTTGCTAGTAAACACAGGATTCTAAAATTTTGGAAAGAAAGGGTAGAATGGATATTGGACGAAAATTATTGGGAAAATGGGAGTAGGAACTTTTGGGAGAGGCTTTACAAAAGCCCTCTTCCAAAGATTAGGATACTGACCTGAACCAAGGGAAAAATTGATTATATGGGAAATTGCCGGGAGAAGGTGCTCTAGTATAAATACTACCATATGTCTACTAATCTCGTCATAACCCACGGCCTTGGACTGGATTGCTAAAATCGACTTTTTGACATCATCCTGAGGAACAGGAGAAAAATTAAAGGTAGGAATGTTAGCAATTTGCATAGAAGCAATGGAAGCCACAGTTTGGGAACGAATTGTAGGGTCCAGTGCTTTTACAGAAGCAAAATGTTGGTTGATTTCATCAAGTGACAGAGAAGGACCACAATCCAACGTAGCTGGTCTACAAAGACCGAAAGATTTTAGGAATTTCCACACTAAAACTGGAGAAGAGTTATTAATACAGTTATGGAAATATCGGCGTTTAGCTGCACGTACCATATGATTACACCTATTCCTGGCTGCTTTAAAAGATATTCAATTTTCTTCAGTTCGATCTCTCTTGAAACGAAGAAAAGCACGATTTCGTCTAGCCATTGCCATCCTTACGCCCTCTGTCATCCAAGGGGCAGGGGGACGCTTCAATCTAACCTTGTGAACAGGAGCATGAGCATCATAAAGGCTAAGAATATTGTGGTTAAGGATAGTGACTTTATCGTCAACAGTAGATGTTGCTATTAAAGAGGCTAGATCGAGATTAAGAGCGTCATTCCTAAGCTTGTCAAAGTATATTTTAGAAAACAGTACGATGTGGCTAATTGAAATTGTTTTAGTCATATATTAGTTTGGCTCTTTCTCTTTACAAATATTTCCGAAAAGCATAGTACATCTAATTCCTGATTGTTTTTAGCAAAATCATCAATACTTATTTCCAATGTGTCCAATTTACTTAACAAGCCTTGTATATTTTGATGAAATACTGTAAAATTCGTCGCAGGTTCCTGGTATTTATGAAGGAAAAAAGTTATTGTTATTGCGTGTGTTAGTCATGTCATCGCGCTGAGTGTTATTTTTTAAAACAGAAAAATAATCTAATATAGTAGTTTGCCTTAAATAAAATGTATTCATAGGAGGTTTGTAACATTTACTTTTTATAGAACAATGAGCATAGGTAACAATTTTTTAGGGTCTAGAAAAGTTTCTGCATATTCGTCACTATCTATATCTAAATTAATTTTATTACAAAGCTGCTTAAGATATACAAATTTATTATAAAAATTATCCGATCAAAAATCTAAAAATTTACATTTTGTTAATAACTCGGTACATACCTTAGCCTATTGTTTAACAATTTTACACTGAAATTTTTATGAGAGCGCACTGGCACTACATAGACTTTTATATGTTTTGTCATATAATCCTTTACAAATAGTATAGTTAAGATATTCTCTTCTTTTAATCATCTGTTTACATTTATTGCATTGTTTACCCATATCTCTCAATTATTTTCTGTAAATGTGATGTTCAAATCACTGAACGATATTTAGGTGAGAAAAGCGGTAAAACCGGTTTGCTGGCAGCCGCGATCGGCTTGGAGTGGATCCGAGAGTGAGCGAACGGACCTGGCACCGACAGTACGCGTGGCCACTCATATAATATCATTTTAATTTAAACATACTGTAACGTTTAGTTCCTTATTATACCAGTTTTTATATACATTTGCAGTCATTTCATTTGGTACTACAACATCGAGGACAAACATATTGGTCCTTCTCCCGTGAAAATTGAACCAAGTGAACAAAAAAGTTTTAAAATTACCGTTGAAATATCATTCTAGTTGACCTCGCTTAAGTTTTGCTGTCTTCATTTTATCGCCGTGCTCCTGCTTTGTACGCCTTTGTGATCATTAAACAAGCATATCATTGCATTTAACTTACCATGTAGTGGCGGTGTAAGAATATAAACTACCCCTTAACATCCCGTGATATTTAAAACATGAAAAAAAATTTACGCACCAAAATATCGATAATACTACATTATGATTAAAAATACATTATGATACAAGAGACTAAAGTAGCCAGTAATATTGAACCGTGTGAAGTTAGCGCACGAGCAAAGCGAGTGAATTAACTTTACTCGTTTTATTAATTGGTTACTTAAGTTCCGTGTATTGTACATTATTTTATAGTAGAAGTGACTTAAATCCACTTTCTAGCAGAATACTAAATGATTATACAGACAAAAATCGTGTCAGAGCAAGCAAAGCAGCAGAGATCTCTCTGCACAAAAATTATAAATCGATCTAAAGTTTTAATTAAACGGGACAAAAGGTGCTACGAAACTCGATTTACAAATGTACAAAAAATTTAAATGACTTTATTTCAAGTATGTTTTTATATGTCTTGATCAAATGATTTAACGTTTTGTTTGTAATTTAAAGTATTCCAATAGATTTTCAATAAATATTAAATTTTTAAAAATTATAAAATATTATAAATTTTATGCATGACTTCAGTAAAGCATACCGTACATTGATCGGCTAGTTAAGTCCCGCGTGAGCGTGACTTAAACTTGGTTTAAAATCACCGTGTAAACAAATAAATCTATGATTTACCTCTACATATCTAGTAAAATTGGCTATTGGATTGGCGCTTGAAAATTATGATTAACTAAATTTGTAACCTGCATTTTAGTACGATGTTTTGTTTTGTTGATCGAACGGTCAGATAATTGTTCAGGGCTATAAGAAAAGGTATACGTAGTCATAAATTACTTAGGTATTAATATGATATATATTATTACTAATATAACAGGGTTATTTTGCAATAAAGGGCCAAATTTACAGAGAAGGTTCAGAATAAGTAATATAAGCAACGGTAAAGAAAAATTAATTTTAAAAATCTCACACATTTTGTCCTTTTTATCTTTTGAATTCAAAATGCGTGGTAATGTATGATTTTAAGTGATCTTACTGCGCACCATTGATTTATATAACCCTAGATCAGTAATAACCGCGCCAAAGCGTTGCCACTGCACATATGGCCACAGCCATATGCCTAGCTAACGTGAGTTCATTGTTCAATGTGACGCCGACAGAGTTGAGCCGCGACAAAAATGGGTAAATGTGTAGTGAAATAATGCTATTATTCAAGGTCACAAAAACATAATAAATCAAACGGCATCACTTTAAACACATAATTTTTAGTTCTTGTTTTCATATAAACGTAAAAAAACCTCAAATAATTTAATAAAATTATCGAATATTGCCATTAAGGTAAAATATTGCCACTTTTTCGCATTTGTGATTATCCTACATTAATGGGAGACTATATAATTAATGGAGTAAGTTAATTTGTTACCTCTGATTTTAAATATTTTGGAAATTATAATAAAAACTACGTTTTAACTTTCATACAAAATAATTAATTATTCTTATTTTAGTTTATTCATGAATTATCTATTAAATATATTTTATTACCTATTTTATATTAATAATTTTATATTATTTATAATTTCATATAAATTTTATATTAATTATATTTTATTAGATACCTATTTTATATTGTTTGATTTATTAGAACCATTTTTATGGTTTTATTTCATCATTATGTTTACTTCTATTCATCTGATAAGCTATGTATCCCTTTTTTTCTAAGGGGACGTAATAAAGATTTTAAAATAAAATATACTTTTTTAATATAAAAACAATTAACTGCAGCTTAAAAAAACTTATTTTTATTGTGTATTTTAGGTAAAATTTCATATAGTAAGCCACACCAACCCGCCATTGCATGTTTCTCAATCATCTTTATCTAATCTTACGACGACGATATTGTTTTCGCAACTTGTGTAAGTGAGATGGATATATGTTTACTGAAAAATCGTTATTAGTTTCAAAGCTACATCGTCGCGTTTGGATAGTGGTTACACTTTTTTCGACGCGCGGTAATGTGGTTTGCTCCTTTTAGTGTTGTATAGCTCAATGCTGCGCACGCACACATCCGTAAGTGTCGATCGGTAGGGAAACACGTTGTTTTCCATAAATCACATTCAATTTAGAATTATTTCTAATAAAATTAGAAGAAAGAAAGAAAAGAAGCCTTATTTACTCGTATTTTCACAAACTTTATCATTATTAAAAATAACCCTGTATACTACTGAATTCAAAAACACTTAATATGGCGAAATTGTAGTGATATCTCATTTAAATAAAGTTATAATGATTTCTTATATTTACGCGAACACTACACATTGAAATAATACTAGTTTTTACGGAATTTATCGCGTATATTTAACTTTTTTACCCGACGTTTCGAGAGCTTTACAGCACCCATGGTCACGGGAAGGACTGAGACGTTCAACGGCCAGCCGTCATAGTTAACCGCGGTTACCATAGATTAAAATTTTAACTTTAGTTCCGATCTACACAGTATGAACTTATGGTATCATGGAGTCTTGCAGTTGTATGCTTGGGTTGGGATTTAATTTTATTTATTATAGGATCCCAAGCAGATGGTAGCACATAGCCATCTTCTCTATTGAAATTGGGATGATTTTTGATTTCAATAGCCTCGCGAATCATCCTTGGAAGGAATCGGTGTTCTTTAGCGAGGATTTGTGGTCTATCAAATCTGATGTAGTTACGGGGGCGATCTTGTACATGTTCACAGACTGCAGACTTCCCGGAGCGTCGATTCTTCACATCAGCTATATGTTCTTTGACGCGGGTTTTAATTGATATGAAAGTAATTAAGACTTTACCACTGGTTCAAGAAAAATCTCTGTCCTAGGAAGAACCAGCGGGATTTTATTTAAAACATAATGTAACAACATAATATGAGATCGATCACAATAGATCTTCTAGGTCGCAGTGATACTGGTATCTTTCTCTAGACCTGCATAGCCGCTCACACTTAATAAAAAAACAACATAATATCTAATACAATTATTATGAAAACATTTAGGTATAGCATGGTAGCAATCCCCTCATTCCCAGAAGTTATTATCAATCATGTACTTTTCGTTGTGTAATAACCCTTACAAAACAATTTTTGCTTAGTAAAAATTTTAAACCTCTTGATAGACAGGTTCTGCATATTTTCTGGTCTCTTTGGAGCCGTTTTGGACTTAAAATGTGGATAACAACCCACCTGCCAGCCAGCATGTCCATGAGGAACAGCGTGAAGAAGAACCCGGCAACACAGCACATGCCAAACACCCAGAAAACCACGTACAACCCCGCTGCGTCTGCGATTGGCTCGAAATACCTGCGCAGTAAAAATAATTTACTTAAGTTAACACTTAAAGCTTAACAAAGTATAAAAACACTCGTTCATTTAGTTATTTATATATCTTTAAGTTAGTTATTTATATATTACATAGTTATTTTACTGGGTGTAAAAGGGCTCCGCTAAGATCTTGGAGCTCAAGCCAACCCTGCCTGCACGTGCCGCACCTGCTAGACAACGGAAAAGGCTCTGGCGATGCCACTCCTCTGGGATTCGTCCTAAGGGTTCAAGGGTCAGACGGCAGTCGCGCCGCTAATTGGCACTAAGCTACTCAAAAATGGAAAGTAAAGAAAGAGATATCCGTTTAGGACTAGGGTTTCGCCGCATAACGACGCGCATGGGGATCGCCTTAACCCTGCGACAAGTAAGCGAGGGCTACCGGGCCCCGTGCGAGCCCGGCTAAAGACGTTAGCACCAACTACGAAGATTCGCTTTGCAAACTGGAACGTTGGTACGCTTACGGAACGCTCCACAGAACTTGCGGCCATACTTGCCAGGCGTAAAGTGGCAGTCGCATTCCTGCAGGAGACACGGTGGAAGGCCAACAGGAGCCGGAATATTGGGCACGGCTACAAGCTGATCTATACAGGCTCTTCTGGTGGGGAGAACGGTGTGGCGGTGGTGCTCACCGAGAGTTTCCACGATAGCGTCTTGGAAGTTATACGCATATGCGACCGACTTATGGTAGTAAGGTTGCTTGTTGAGGGGGTCGTGACCCACTTAATAAGTGCCTACGCCCCACAGATCGGCTGCAGCGACGCGGATAAGACGCTGTTTTGGCATCGGCTCGGAGATGTACTACGCGGCATACCGTTGTCCCACGATGTCGTGTTGGGTGGCGACCTGAACGGTCATGTGGGCGAGGTGCAGGGGGAGTATGACCGTGTCCGCGGCGGCTATGGTAATGGCCGAAGAAACGCAGAGGGGGAAACCATTCTCAGAACCTGCACAGCAGCTGACCTGGCCGTCGTGAACACGTTCTTCAAAAAGAAAACCGAGCACCTGATTACCTACAGGAGTATTCGGAACGCCACTCAAATCGACTGTCTACTAACCAGGATAAGTCATATCAGTCGCGTGGCCAATTGTAAGGTCATACCCGGTGTGTGTCTCACTGCCCAACACCGACTTTTTGTCATGGACCTCTGCGTAAAACTTCGTCGCAGACACGCCAAACGATGCCGCCGTCAAATCAAGTGGTGGCTGCTGGATCAAACCAGATACTCAGAGTTTGACTCTGCTGCTGGTGATATTAGTCTCGACACAGCAGGCAAGTCCGTCCAAGAGGAAAACCATTCAGACAACAATTACAAAGACGGCAAAGCAAGTCCTCGGCGTGGCGAAAGGGGGTCGCAAAATCGACATGGAGACCTGGTGGTGGGACGCCACAGTCCAGAGTTCTTTACGGGAGAAGAAAGCGCTCTTCAAGACGAGGCAAGTGACCAAATCTCCTGAATATCGCGCATCTTACAAGACAGCGAAAAGAGCTGCCAAGAAAGCTGTAGCCGGAGCGAGGCGCGACCACTTGCAACCATTATATACTAAATTCGACACTCCTGAGGGGTACAAGCTCATATATAAACTGTCGCGCTCTAGGGCCAAAGCAGTGCAAGATATTACTCGCTGCTGCAGAGTCAACGGCCCTAATGGCGAGCTCTTGTACGAGGCGAGCTCTTGTACGATGATCGTGAGGTGAAGGAGAGATGGCGCTCTTATTTCCACGTTTTGCTGAATACTCAGCACCGGGAAGTGCACCCTCCCGAACAACTCCTGTACCATGGACTCGTGCCACCGATTACGCCTGATGAGGTCCTTGCATCTCTTCGTCACATGGAGAATCGGAAAGCTGTCGGACCAGACGAGGTGCCAATTGAAGCGTGGAAAGCGCTGAGGGCTCGTGGTGTGTACATTCTTACTAACCTTTATAATAGAATCCTGAGCGAGCGAATAATGCTCGATCAGTGGCGGCTTAGTATAATAACGCTGGTCCACAAGGATAAAGGGTCCGTTCAGGATTGCGGTAATTACCGCGGTATAAAGGTGACGTCACACACCATGAAGCTCTTCGAGCGCATTATTGACACCAGGATCCGACAGGAGTGTACAGTATCGGACTCCCAGTATGGTTTCCAATCAGGACGCGGTACTACGGACCCTATATTCGCCCTAAGGATCCTCATGGAGAATCATAGAGATAAGAATATGCCTCTGCATTTTTTATTCCTAGACCTGCAGAAGGCCTTTGACTGTGTTCCTAGGGTGATGATCTGGTGGGCGTTGCGGTCGAAGTTGGTACCAGAGACCTACGTGGAAATCGTACGTGATATGTACCGCAACTCCGATTCAATAGTCAGGACCGCTGTTGGTGATACCACCCCCTTGCCCATAACCGTAGGCGTGCATCAGGGCTCCGTCTTAAGCCTCTATTTCTTCTGTGTAATATTAGACGAACTGTCAGCCAGCGTACAGAAACTACCGCAGCCCTGGCTGCTTATGTACGCTGATGATATCGCACAGGTAGATGGGGACAAAGGACGGCTCACCTGACGCGTGCACGCATGGAGGGAGGTGCTTGAGAACGGCGGACTGAAGCTAAATGTGACGAAGACGGAATATATGGCCTGCAACAGCACAGATCCGACGTCTCTTCGTATAGGCGACGACACCGTCGAGCGCACGAACAACTTCAGGTACCTCGGATCTGTGCTTGATGCGTCTGGGGACATCGATCGCGACATCAAGGCCCGTATATCAGCGGCCTGGGCGAAATGGTGCGAGGGGTCATTTGTGACCCCAAAATGCCGGTCAAGCTGAAGGGACAGGTCTATAAGACCATCATAAGGCCTGTCCTTACGTACGGCAGTGAAACGTGGCCGGTGCTGGAGCGACACCGGCAGTTGTTGCATGTCACGGAGATGAACATGCTGCGGTGGATATGTGGCGTCACGAGGAAAGACCATGTACGGTATACATACATCTGCGGCAGCCTCCATGTCCGTGACATTACTGACAAGCTCCAGGAAAGTCGCCTCCGCTGGTACGGCCATGTCTTACGACGACCGGCAAGTTACGTGGGAAATAAATGCCTGGACATGACCCTACCTGGTACCAGGAGTACAGGACGGCCCAAGAAACGCTGGCTTGATGTCGTGCAGAATAACATGCGCGCCAATGGGCTAGTTGCGAGGGACGCCGCAGATCGGATAAAGTTGATGAGGAAGTGTAGGAAAGCGGACCCTGGGTTCTCCCGCGCTGGGCGGGATGAGCAACCGAAATAAACGCTAGGTAGAAGAAGAAGAAGAAGAAGTTAGTTATTTTATTAAGTAGATTATAACAACCAAAAATGGAATTAAAGCTTTGGAACTATTAATCTTTGTCCATTAATTATTATTTAAATACTAGATATCCCAATCCTTTCAAGATCTTTAATTTTAAATATAACCTTTATAGTACAATACCTATTTTAGATACACAATATTACAATATATGATTAATCATCCTCAAACCCCTCCCTACCCCCTATAGAATTACCTAAATTAACACTTTAATTTACTTTATACAAATTAAAGTTAAAAACACTGATAATTAAACATACTAATTCACTTAATTCCGCTCCGAAGCTTCGCTTGTGTCGCCGAGTTCAACTCTGTCTCGATCGCATCTTGCGCCACCTTTATTTAAATTAGCAAAATATCCGCAATGTTCAAGTAAACACGCGCGAGGTACCGAGAGTTTGAGTATAGATTTTCTAGAAACTTAGTTCTTCGGGTGGCGCTGTCGGTCGAAAGATTTGTGATGTTATAAACTGCAACGCTCCCCTCGCTCTCGTTCCTGACACTAGATGGCGCTAGTTGTGTCGTCGACTGGAGCGCGTAACATTACTTTTTGTGACATATCTGAAACAAATTACCGTGTACAATTAACTGCCGATTTCACCAACAACGTCGTTTTCTAAGATTAACTAACCCGAGAAGAAAGATATTCCCTACTTTTACTCTCTGATAACTTACTGTACATTTCACCATGCAAAACAACTGATAAGTTAGCCTCAGATTAACTATTCTTTGGAATGACGGTTTGGCTTATCTGTGAAAGACTATATTTGAATGAGCGAATGAATAGTTGTATAAAGAAAACAAATTAAGTATGACATTGCTTTCATTCTCGGCGAGGTACACAATAACTTTTTACTTTAGTAGGGTTATACGTCAGTTTTAAGCTAAGCTATGATGATTAATTTTTGACAACTATTGTTAAACGTTGCATTTTTCCTCGTGGATTTAGTGGGTGAACATTTCAGTATAGTAGAAAATAAGCATACCGATGCTGTTCCTATGAAACAGAAAAATGCTGAGTGGGTAAAAATATTTAATTTCCTTACTTACTTACTTATCTTCATGCACAATCCCTAACGGGGTAGCCAGAGAGAACAGATCGCCAAGTGCCATGATTCTTACATACCTCTTTCGCTTCTTTCAGGTTCATTAACTTCTTCATACATGCACGTCTAGGTATCCGAGTACTCTTGACCCTCCCCTCCTCGAGCAATTTGCTCACATGGTCTTCGAAAGTTAGTCTCGGTCTACCTCGACATCTTTTAATATTTACTTTCGCTCTATATATTTTCTTCACCATTTGGTCTTCACTCGTTCTTTCAACGTGCCCAAACCATTGGAGTACGCCCCTATCAATTTTTGTGATAAGGTCATCTTTCAATCCTGCCATATTGCGAATCTCTTCGTTTCGCTTTCGGTCGGCTATGCTAACGCCACACATTTTACGAAGAGATCGCATCTCCACTGCATTCAACTTGCTTTTATGCTTCTTCTGGCATACCCAGGTTTCGCTGCCATATAACAAAGTCGATACCAACACTGCGTTATGTATTGCAAGGCGTGCACTCTTCACCACGCCTTGCCTTTTTACTAATGCATTCAGGGCACCATTGACTTTGTTTCCGGCAGCGACACGCCTATCCACATCTAAATCACATCTTCCATCCCGGCTGAAAGCACTCCCCAAGTATACAATTTTATTTACCTGTTCTAGACACTCCTGATTTACCCATATTTCACATTTCGTTCTCTCTTCGTCCTTTTCAAATACTAGAACCTTAGTTTTATTAGCATTCAAACGGAGACCTTTAATTTCACATTCCTCTTTCATACACGTGACTAATGCCTGCAGTTCTGCTTCTGATGGTGCAATAAGCACTGCATCATCAGCATACAGCAGACAATTAACTTTTATGTCACCCAATTTCACACCCAAACAGCTATTTTTCAGCTTCTGTAAACAGCTGTCGAGATACAGTATGAACAGCCAGGAAGACATGACACAACCCTGTTTTACGCCCGCTTGGACGCTAAACATGGGTGACAGGTCATGCCCTACCCGCACACAGGCTTTACAGTCATAGTAAAGTGACTGCACAGCCCTTAACAATCGACGATCCACACCATATCCCGGCAACAGCTCCCACATTTTCTTCCTTATAACCTTATCAAATGCTTTCTTCAGATCCACAAAAGCACAGAAAATCCTCTGGTTAACACGCAGAAGCTTCTCCGTGATCATGCGGAGAGAAAACATTTGAACCGTGCATCCTCTTCCAGGTCTAAATCCGCATTGTGCCTCCCACAAGAATCTTTCCGATTTCTCTTGCATCCTACGTGTCAAAACCTTCGAGTAAACTTTACTTGTTAAACTGGTTAAGCTGATCGACCGATAGCACCCGCAGTCAAAATGTGAACATTTACCTTTATATAAACGCACAATGACCGCGGATCGCCAATCATCCGGGACATCTCCCGTCCGCCAGCACAAATTGCACAGCAGATGAAAGTTGTCCCAGACGCGAGGCCCACCGTACTTGATCATTTCAGCAGTAACACTGTCCAGTCCCGCAGCCTTACCACATTTCAAACTTCGAATCGCACGTTCAATCTCTTTCATGCTGATGACTTCAGTGTCATCGAGGTCCGTGTCTGGCGTGCCAGTCACGGCGTCACCCCCGGATCCTTCACTAAGATCATGACACGCATACATTTCTCTATAAAATTCACTCCATCGCTGCAGGATGTCCGATTTTTCTGAGAGGACGTCATTGGTTCTCGAAAGCACTTTGTTCATTCTTAAGGCTGTCACACCACTCCGGGACCCTCCAACCTCTTTCCAGAAGAGTTTGGAGTTTTCCCTAAAGTTGTGCGACAACCTCTCGTCCGCTTCTATTCTACACCTTTCACGTACTCCCGCAATCAATGTTTTCGCATGAACTTTCTGCAACTTATATCTTTCTTTCATCTTCTCTCTCATATGCTCATCGTTACTAGAGGCCAAGTAGTCTAACCATGCTTTTTTCTTCTTTTTTACAGCTTCTCTCACTTCATCATTCCACCATGCATCTCTTCTTTTACTACTACCTCTTTTTGTCGTTCCACATACTTCTTCCGCTGCACTTACCATTCCATCCCTAAGGTTCTGCCATGTTTTCTCCACACATTCTTTCCTGCCATCGATGGTGTCAAGCTTTTCGGCTACCCTCGTGTGATATTTGTCCCTAGTATCCGCTTCCTGAAGCTTCCAGCTTCGGATGCGACAGACCGACTGTGGTTCTGTTACTGTACCTATGGAATTTTTTATGACCTTCTTGACTTATTAATTAGTGTTTTTATTTCTAATGTTTAATATTGTTGCACGCCTAAATTACTGGAATATTCTGGATGTTTCGGGAAAAAGGTGTATTTAAAGCCACTGCAAGCCGCGATCAGGGCAACATTGAATTTGGCGAGACAAGCGAAGTTACGGAGCGGAATAAAATGAATCAGTGTGATTAATTATTAGTGTTTTTAAGTTTTCTTCAATCGGCAGTTTTTACTGTCACGAACCTCAAGCTCGTAATAATTGGTGTCAGAAGTGGGATAAAACCATGCCGATTTTACCTAAGGAGGAAACGGAAGGTGTCTGTACCCGAAATCAACGCCAGCAGGGGACGGATCAAAGAAGATTGGGTGGTGCAAAGCCTCAGACGTCGGATGGTCAGCCACCGGCTGCAAGCCCGTTAGTAGCTTCTACATCTGCAGCACCTGACTTAGGTGCTTTGATGGTGATGCTGCAGGAGCAGGCTCGCTGATAGGAGGAACAGCTCCGTCGTTTGGAAGAGCAGCTGTGGGGCGGACAAAAGGAACAGGTCCGTCGTTTGGAAGATCGGCTACGGGGCGGACAAGAGGAACAGGTCCATCGTTTGGAAGAGCAGCTGCGGGCAGACAAGAGGAACAGGCCCGTCGGTTGGAAGAGCAGCTCAAACGCGATAAGGAGCAGATGCTCCTCATGAAGGACATCCACGCTACCTTCGAGAAAGAGATACGGGAGGTGAAGGATAAGGTTACTCAACATGACAACCGCCTGTCGGAAGCTGAAACCCGAATCGACCAAGTGAACAATCGGGTTGAAAACGTAATGGCTGACATGTAGAAATCACTGGACGAACTCAAACGTGGGGATGAAACTACAGCTCCCGTAGTAGCTACACCTTCGCTAAGTGGGTTCAAAGTGCCGCCATTCGACGGTACTTCTTCCTGGTTGGCTTACAAAATTCAGTTCGAAGCCGTTATGAAGGCGAACGGCTGGAATAAAAGCCAGGCCATGACTGCTCTCACACTAGGCCTGCGAGACCAGACCTTAACTGTTCTGGAAGATCTCTGTAAGGAAGTGATTTATGAGCAGCTTCTTGAGGCATTGGAGGCGAGATATGGTGACGCTCACCTGGAACACGTCTAATTTAAAGATCGCGTGCAGCGCATCAACGAAAACCTGCAGCAGTGGGCTCTAGAGGTGGAGAAGCTGGTGCGAAAAGCATACCAGTCTGTACCTGCGCTCATTGAAGCGAACCTGGTGCAGACATTCATCGACGGCATACGCGACCTCGAAGTCAGAGCTGCTGTGAGGCTCAGACATTACGAAACGCTTAAGGATGCCTTGGCCCATGCACTGGAGGTGGAAGCAGTACGGCAGGAACGAAGATCCACCCATCCATTCCCGAAGAAGAACCCATCGCGTCAAGGAGGTTGCGGCAGCTACAGGTCGCGACCCCAATAAAGTATACAGCCCTAGGTGCTATGGCTGTGGGAAAAGGGGCCGTCTTCGATCCAACTGCCCTAAGCAAACTGTAGAAAGTGAGGATCTCGAGAGGGTGGTGTGGCTAACAGCATCGCCCAGGAGCAACAGGGAATCTGGCGGGTGCTGGCTGATGTTAAAAGAGCCCCAAAGATCTCTATCTCACAAAACCACGATGGGAACAGTCTAATCATTAAGGGTGAGGTCAACGGAATGCCGTGTAAACTGACCATAGACACTGGAACCTCTCGTAAGGTTGTTAGTTCCCAACTTATAAGTCAGTTTTTTTGAGGATTCCGCATGCAACCGAGAACGCATTAATTTAGTAACAGCCACCGGTTAGCGTATACCCGTCCGTGGAGAGAAGGAGATGGAGTTGAAGCTAGGCAACATGATCTACCAGCATAATGTCATCGTGACTGATATAATGGATGACTGCATCCTGGGCCTAGACTTACTGACACCTGAGGAGTACGTGTGCTGAACTGAAAAAGGCACACCGGTTGGTACTTGTGAGGAAGTGGATTGGCTACGTCAGTGCCAATATCTATCGAGTGGGACCCCCACCAAGGATGCACAAACGGGAGTAACCACACTTTTAGAAGACTGTCGCAGCGCTCTCTCCCCGAACGAAATGGTCAAGGCGAAAAAGTTGTTACTCAAGTCACGTGAAAAGGAAGTGGAAACCATGCTTGAGGGAATGGTGAAGGATGTTGTTATTGAACCTTCATCTAGTCCGTGGTGTTAACCCGTGGTGCTGGTAAAGAAGAAGGACGGCAGCATGCGGTTCTCTGTTGACTACCGCCGTCTGAACGACGCTACAAAGAAGGACAGCTATCCCTTGCCAAGAATTGATGACACGCTGGACATGTTTACAGAAGTAAAGTGGTTTAGCACGCTGGATCAAAAAGTGGCTATTGGCAAGTTTTAAACATAAGACCTTTCAACAGGGTTTCTTGTTTTGATCTGCGAATCGTTGTACAGTTGATCTACTGCTGTTCCAGGATTCTCTAGTGGTAGTCATACTCCTTCACCATAATCACCAGCTTCAAATTTTGCTTTACAGCAGCAATTATTAAATATAGTACTGTCTTGTGCTGACCCAGGCCATCTTTTAACAGTATCAATATTTGCATTCCATATAGTCTGGACATTAATAGAAAAATAGCCTTTTCGATTTCTAAACAGTTCTGCCTGATCATCCCCAGGTGAAAAAATTCTGACATGTGTGGAGTGCGTTGTCCTTATAACTCTAGGGAATCTTGCTATACCATAAAACTCCCTTGATTTCGCCGAATTTTCTGTTGAGTATTCGGAAATTTTATGTACTCGTGGTTCAATGACGCTATGTTGGTACTAACTCTATCCTATACCTTTAAACGAGCAATTCTTGTATATAAATATATATATATAATCGGGATCTCGGAAATGGCTCCAACGATTTTCATAAAATTTAGTGTCCAGGGAGTTTCGGGGATAATAAATCGATCTAGCTAGGATTTATTTTTAGAAAATGTCTTTTTGTCCGTGTTTTTAGGCAATGAAAAACTGCTACAATATCGTTAGAATAAGAAGGTAAATTTTGACGGATTGTTAGTGATTATAAATAGCTTAATTGGTATAATGGTCGGTCACAGAATCGTAAAACCCCGGTTCGAGCCCAGACCGACCGACCGACTTTTTTCAATTTTTTTTCATGTTCTTATCTTTTTTGAGAAAATCTATTTTTTCGAGCCCTTTTTTTAGTATTTTTTAAAAACACGAAAATTTAAATTAAAATAATTGCACTCATGATTTTTTATTCAAATAACCAGTTTCGTTTTTTCTGTTATGTCGTTAAGATCAAAAAATATTATTTATATTTCATCAGTATGTAATTTGTATCTAAATATAATTTCCAAAACACATGAATTAAAAAAATCGAGCGAAAAATACCGAGCAAAGCTCGGTCAACCAGGTACTGTATAATTATGTGTGCTGTAGGTGTGCTTAGCCCACTAAAATCGCAAATCGTTAATTGTGAATTAATCGTAGCATAAAATCTTAGTGTTGCCAAAAGCTCATTGATCGGAGAAATCGATTGATTCCTGTTAACATAAACAGTTTTTATTGAGAACAATTCATTGCCGTATAAATAGGTACAAAGACTCACCTCTCAGATATAAATTCCAAATGATCTTCAATTTTGATCAAAAAATTACGAGCTGCTGCTTTAGATAACCGAAATATTATCCTAAAATCTTCGTCGTCATAGTCATAAAAATAATTATTCCTTTCTTTTATCCACCTTGGACGTCTTACAACATAGGTTTCATCTTCACTATTAATGATTCTTATGATCTCATGTGTGCAAACTTGACTCAAAATAAATTCAATTTAATGAGTCAAAATAATAAAAATACCTGGATCTGTCATGCCTGCCGTTGCAAAATATTAAAGCATGACAATACAAATACTCCGGTCCGCATCAGCACCTCGAAGCCATCAAATACCTCAACCTCTCCTCCTAGCTCTGACCATTCTAATGTTACCATGCGATACAAAAGTTGACAGGAAGTCCCAGGCAACCAAATAAGCGGGAGTTTCAGCCAGAATACATCGTTGTGGGACTCACAATTAGAGAATAAACATGTTTCTACCATGTAAAACCTATCTATGGAAGAAATACGAGGGTGAGAGATGAATTTCAGCATGGCTTTTTCGCATTTTGAAACATTTTTTTTAAATATGGAGACAAAAAAACAATGAACTCATAGAGCGAGTAGAGCAATTGACGACCTTACTTAATTTCTTCGCAAAAAAAGGAAGAAATTCGTGCTGATGTACAAACTAAACCTGAATTACTGAAAAAGTTAGAACATTAAAATAAAGAGCTAAAATGTTCATTCATGGACTTATATACATATAGAAATATATTGTATACCAGAACACAAATCAGAAAACCTTGTAACTGTTATAAAACAAATTTCAAATGTAACAGAGTTTAAATTAAGTGAAACAGATATTCACTTATGCACTAGAATATAAAAATGTGATAAAAATAGCTCCAAACCACGCTCTGTACTCGTAAAGTTTGCTAGCCCAAGAATCCGAGATGGTTTTCTCGCATCGACAATGGTCTTCAATAAGAAACAAAAAGACAAAGACAAAAAGCTTAACTCAAGTCATATAGGGAAATCAGGCGAACAAAAACCTATCTATGTTATGAAACATTTGTCTTCGGCTATGAAGTCTCTTCATGCGGCAACCCGTCTTAGAGCCAAAGAAAAGGGCTATAGATATGTATGCATTAAATCGGGACGTATATATGTAAGACAAAAACCGAGTCATCTGAACATAAATGTATGAAAAATATTGAATCTCTCAACAGTCTAAGCTAGCTAAACTAATTTATTAAAGTAGATTAATTACAATAAATCATACAAATTTATATATATATATATATATATATATATATATATATATATATATATATATATATATATATATATTAATAACATATGATTATATATCATGTTATTACCAGAATGTTCGAGCCCTAAGATCGAACGTTAGGGCTGTCTCATTAAAAATCCAAAACAATAATTTTGACATTATAATTCTTACAGAAACTTGGTTAAACTGCATAGTTTATGATTCTGAAATATTTGACGACAGTTATATAGTGTACAGAAGAAACGATGCAAATAATAAACTTGGTGGCGGGGTTCTTATAGCTGTATCTAATAATTTAACATCTTGTAGAATATCTAATTGCAATACTGAATGTGAAGATCTTAGGGTAAAGGTTTTAAAAAAAATATAGGCAAGAAATGCGAATTTCTTAAAATCTGTGTTGTGTACCTACCACTACCCCTAAATCAAAACTTATTTAGAACACTCATTAATAACACAAATCAAATCATGGATTAGTGTAACACAAAATACTCGTTACTAGCAGGAGACTTCAATATTTCAAACGTAAACTTGGAACTAAATAGCTCTGGTACGTATCTTTTACCGATCTAAAACAGAAAGAAAGAAAGAAAGAAAGAAAGAAAGAAAGAAAGGTTTATTCTCCAAAATGACGCCATCACAGATAACATAAAAAACACATAGTTTACAAATAATATTGACTATACAATACAAATTACAATATACTACATATTACAAACTATACAATACCTATACTAGTATGTGTCAAGGCGTCATCTGGGAACAGGAGCACACTCAGCATAATGCCATGAATTTTTTTTTCCATGGCGCTGATTTTCAGTGTGTCCAACCAGTGACCTACCGAAATCAGTGCTATATGTGTACTCATTTTATTATATTTTAAACAAAATTATGATGACAGAATTATGCACAACAAGGGGGAAAAAGACAGTAACTATTTTAAGTGAGAGGGAGAGAGTAGCGTTCAAGGTCGAATGCCACTTCGACACAGCACGTCCCATTTATGTTGCTTTCAAATGCTCTTAGAAGGTCTATACGAACACTACAAAAGGGGAGATTATTAAAATACTATATAAGGCTATATACTACACGATGTAAATATTGAAGAATATAAAAGTATATAAGAAGACAAAAGCCGCATTCAAGAGGACGATTATAATGCTCCGTTGTCAATAATCTACGACGATGAGGTACGTAATCGTGTAAAGCGTTATAAACTTTGATCAGTCAATCTGACTTTGCAGTAATTGTGTTCTATATTTATTTTTAAATGTGTACTGTACTACTTTCAGATTTCGTAAAGGAGGCGGTATATCGTTCCAGCACTTGGATGCGGCGTATTTGAAACTTCCTCGGAAAGCGTGAGTGCGGTGACGAGGCACGACGAGAGTATTCCCTCTGATGCGCGTATTATAAGTTTTTACATCACATGACCATATGAGTTTGTCAGCAAGATAAGGAGGTGTTTTATTTTTTAATACCCCGAATAGGAGAGTTGCCATGTGCAGTTTTCGGCGATTTTCCATTTTTAACATTTTGGCATTGTTAATGTAAGGGGTGACGTGCGTGCGGGGCGGTACTGTAAAACGTTGCACTAGACGTCGCGACCGCGCTAAAAGTCTCGGGCCATATACAATGTCCATATAATTAAATTTCGAAAGGACAAGTGTGTCACACAATTTTACCCGAATATCCGAATTTAAAAACTCCCTTATTTGATAAAGAACCTTAAGTCTATAAAAGCAGTTTCTGCTAGTACTTAGTATGTGGTTCTCAAACTGTAGTTTGTCATCCATTAGTAAGCCCAGATTGCGAATCTCATTTACACGTTCTACGATTTCCCCTCGAATTTGGATGCATGCCCCTCTTTCTGATAAATTTTTTATTTGATTTTTAGAACCCATAATTAGTAGTTTAGATTTAGTTCCGTTTAGAACAAGGCAGTTTGAGTCGCACCACGTGGCTATACTTTCGAGGTCTTCGTTGATTTTATTAACGACTTCTTGAGTATCACGCGGATTACATGACATGTAGACTTGCAAATCATCTGCGTATAAATGAAATTTACAGTGCTTAATGTTTTTTACTAAGTCGGCACTGTAAATTGAAAACAATATTGGAGCCAGGTTCGATCCCTGGGGCGCACCGGTTTTGATTTTTTTTGATTGCGAACGTATTAATGTTCCTCGGTCATCACTCAGTTCTACAGTTTGTAGTCGGTTTTTAAAATAACTATCAAACCATTGTATTCCCTTGCATCTCATCTGCACTTATTCATCTTATATACTGTATACACCTTACAGTGTTTTTGGTCCTTCGAAAAGACAAGATCACATCTGTGGATTTCCATCGACATTTGGAAAATACAGGTTCAGTGGTTCCTACGCTTACGTCACTTTATTTTCTTTGTGGATTTTGTGCGACTGCGAATCGGTTGACTGGCTTCCCAGAAGCGGGTCCCACCAGTTCAATTGAGAAGGCGCAAAAAAGGTCGTACTAGGTTCGCGAAGATATAGAGTGGCCTGGACCGCTGGACAAACATCTGCTACAGCTGCTATCAAAGTGGACAGTTGTCGTCGACATTCGACACAGTGAACAGTGCTAAGACTCAGTGAGCAGTGAACTTAGAGGGTAACTTTTTTCGTCCTCGGAGTGTCACACAGTGAACAAGCATAATGGAGAGTCTACTTCAGCGCCAACAGGAGATTATTGAAGCGATCAAGAAGATAGAAAGAAACTTCAGCAAGGATACCGCAACACGCAAGACTCGTAAGTACTTGAACTAGTGACTCGATGCCCTTGATAAACTGTAGACCGAGTTCCAAGTAAACAACCATAAGTTATTCGACTATGAGAATGACACTGATCCTTACTTTACGGAAAATCAGTACCAACAAGCAAGAAGGTACTTTGATACTGTGCGCATCAAGATATCGACCTGCCCCCCTGCACGTGAACCTGTTTCTCTGGCACCAGAAGTGCTGCCTAAGATCGTAGCGACACCGGAGCCGACTCCATCTACGGCTCCACCTAAACTACAGCCGAGAGTCACTCTGCCATCGACGTCAAATGCAACAACGGTCTCGCCTACAGATCGTCGCCAGGCAGATGAATTGGTATTTCCGCAAAGAACCAACTTCAGAGCTTTCCATCGACAAGTGAATAGCTTGCGACTTGACGAGATACGCGACAAGTGGGAGCTGGAAGATGAATTGCGTAACATTCAGACGCGCTGGGCTGCAATCGACGCTTTGCATTTACAAATCGATCACATTACGCAGTATGACGATGAGTTTTATGCTTATGAAGACTCGTACAAGAGCATCAAGAAAGCTATGAATCTCAAACTCGCGTCTACGTTACATCTTCAGCAGTCGACACCACATATCGACATACCTACATTCACGGGCAAGTATACACAATGGCCTACATTCTATGATCTCTACGTAGAAAGCATCCATAACAATAACTTGCTCACGAAAACCCAGAAGATGCAGCACCTGAAAGGTAAACTACGAGGAGATGCTGAGCGACTTATTCAGCATCTAAACCTCTCGGCAGACAATTACGATACAGCGTGGGAATTGCTGACACACAGATATAACAACCCCCAGCTCTTATTTACAAAACAGATTGAGATTTTTCTCAATCAACCCGTCGCTCACAAGCAATCAGCGTACGAGATCAGACGCCTCTACGACACGTCCATTGAATGTATCCACGCCATACAGAACCTCGGTATCGATACAAGTACCTGGGATCCGTTGCTAGTACACCTCATAGCGAAGAAGCTAGATGCTGAAACATACAGCGACTACAAAGAGGCACGAAAATCGCCGCGAGACATACCATCGCTTTCTGAGCTAATGGACTTCCTAGAGAGCAAATTCGACGCCTTAGAGCCAATAGGTAAAAAGGAACGAGAGATCTCAACATCATCAAATAGATCTTATCCTCCGAAAATTATATACAACAAACCATATAAGCCTCAGTTTCAACATGCTGGTGGTCATCGCTATGGAAAATTCCCGAACAGAGAATTTCAAGCTGTTGCGACATGTTCGTCAATTTGTCCGATTTGCAACAATAGTCACTACCTATACTGGTGGAGCCACCTATTACGCGAGATATTAACTAAAGTGGACTGTATATGCGATTGCTTCTACGCTTACGTAAAAGCGACTACTATATCATGCGGTACAATGCACTCGCTCTTCCCTAAAACTAAAACTATTATTTTGCCAAATCGATGAAAAGGAATCCTGCCTGATTAGGAGAAAACAAAATTGGAGCGGGTTAAAACAATTATATCAGGCATGCAGTATTATTAGGAATATTGACTCACCGGGGTTTCTTCTACTCTGTTGAGCACTATAGCTGCGACTTCTGGAACTTCTTCTGGAACACTCCGGAGAGAGGCGGTGCGCGACTATTTCTCACACGAGGTGAGGCGAGTTTCCTGGAGCTCGACTGCTTCCAGGCTAAAGCGGTTTCTACTAGCGGTGTGGTTCCAACAACGAGCGCGGCGGGAAGAGACCTGCGCGTCGGTCGCGCGTGCCTTATATATCTTCGGTTCCGATGATTACGCGACATTCTAGAATCATCTTCTTTCCCCTCCCACCCCACCACCCCGATGTGTCGATAGGAGGGTATGAGTGATATCGTTTTGGAAAGGAATAAACGACTTGGCACCTACCGTCAAAATATAAATAATACGAATTATTGTGGCTTCGGAACAGTCCCGATATAACATCCTTTTCCTAAGTGTTTCCTATCCTCCCGCCTCCCCCGTATACGCTCTGCTCAGAATGGTGCGCCACCTATTCGTCGAGAAAATAAGAAGCAAGATGGCTGCGCACGTACAAAACGTGTTCGTTACCGCTCGTTTAAAAATAACCCATAAATAAGTTGTAAGACTATCGTGCAATTGCTCGTGTCCATATACATTCGAAGTGCAGTGTGGTATCTGTGTATACACGAGAACTTCAGCCTAAATATACAGACTTCACCATAACCACGATGAGTGCTCCAGTCTTGTGGGTATCCTTACCTTATCTACCCAGTTCTAAAGCTATTTTCGTTTACTTCCTCGTTGGGATCATCGAGTTTGCCAGCCCTTGGTCTGGTTGTTCTCTGGTTCCCAAAACCACCCACGAAACACATTGCGAAACATTCAAGCCGTAACATAATTTCTGGTCCTTCGAGCCGGATACCTATGGATTTCTATTTTTATACAGTCCGCTTCTCATAAAGATAATATCAAGTTCAATTTCTAAGGAAAACTTTGATATTTAATCTAGTTTTCTTATAATTGAAAGTAACTAATTCATTTCAATTATAATCCTGCTAGACTTGAATGCTCGGGAAGTGTTTCGTAATGCTCAGACTTTGCACACTTATCTTATTTGGTTGCGTTATAATTGCTAAGTTTATTTCGAATGTGCATTGATAGTCTTACGCTTAGAAAATTATTATAATTTGAGGGTATTTTATAATTATTGTTAGAAAAAATTACTAAATCAGTTTATGGAAATGATCAAATTGGTCTTAGAATGATAGCACTTAAGTATGAATGCTTGTATATCTATGAATGTTGGGTCGTTTGTTAATTGTTATCTAATTCAAATAGTTAAAAAACGTTAACATTAAATTCAGTATTTGAATGTTAATTTAGTTTGGAGAAACTTAAATATTGTTTTAAATATCTGTCGTTAATAATTATACTTAGCATTCATATTTAATTTTTCGCTATTATTTTATAATCATGTCGCAAGAAGAAATGAAACTTAAACTTTATACGACACAGCGAGAGTATGTTTTTCGTTCTATTCAAACTCTTTTCGATTTATCCACTCAAATACGGGAAGACTCCAGTTCTTCTGAAGTTAGCCAATTTAATCTAGTAGTGATGAATATGTGTTGCTTACGGAAAAAATTAATTCGTTAAAACTGGCACTGTTTCCTAAAGAAAAAATAGATATGCAAGCGTTGTCTGCATTTGATGATATGTACTATGAAGTTCTAAGTTTTGCCGCGGAGATGTCCCTACCGAAGCGCAAACGAGGCAGCAGCCCAACGTCCGCTGACGTTAACTACACCTTTACGCCTGACGCGGAAAAGGTACAAGCTAGACTGCCACAAATTGAGCTTCTGAAGTTCGACGGAAAAATTGAGAATTGGCAAACATTTTACGACACTTTCGTAACGTTAATTCATAATAATAAATCAATCGCGAATATTACTAAATTTCAGTATCTCATTTCTTGTTTATCGGGATCCGCTTTAGGGATCGCAAAGAAGGTAAAATTAACTTCCGATAATTATGAGCTTGTATTCAATGAACTTATTAAGCGTTATCAAAATAAGCGCATTTTAGCAGTGGCGTATTTAGATCAAATAAATAACTATCCTTATTTAAAACTCCTAATTTCAATGATTTACAAACATATACTAATATTCTTTGTGAGTCAGTCAATGCCCTTAAGGCCTTAGAGCTAGATGACTTAGGCGATTTTATTTTATTTAACGCAGCGTTTCGCGCACTGGACTCCGATACGCGCCACCGCTTCGAATCTGAAAATAAATCGGAAATTCCTTCTTTTCAAAGTCTTATGCAGTTTCTTCAAAACTATGTAAAAGTTTTAGAAATAAATGCTAGTGTTGACATTAGGGCGCGATTTTCTCAATTTTTAGGCGGTAAACAGATCAAGAATGTTTCACCGCGGGCACCGAACCTGAAACGTTCCGTGCTCACTACTCAGTCTAAGCCTACTAGTTCGAAGCAGCTGGCTTCACTAGAGTGCTATTATTGTGGCGCAACACACAGTATCTATAAGTGCCCCACTTTTCAATCTTTGGACACCAGTGCTAGAATAAATATTGTCAAACAAAATAATTTATGCATTAACTGTTTACGAAAACATTCTCTTGATAAATGCGTCTCAAAAATGAGATGTTTTATCTGTAGTGGTAATCATCACACTCTGGTACACATCGACCACCAAGTTCGATCACCGACCGCGGTGACCACCGGTTCGAGTAGTGCCCACACTAACACGAGTGCGTTCGTGGGAGAGGCTCGTGGCCCGTACGTGGTGCTGCTCGGGACGTGCATGGTGCGTGTGCAGGACTCTAGTGGCACGTTCCATCAAGTTAGAGCGCTCATCGATAGCGGCGCTCAGGACTGCTTCATCCATGAAATGCGCAAAGAGACTTGGTTTTCAATTACGTCGATGCACCACAACTGTGGCTGGACTTGGACAACAGTCTGTGTGTCAAGTCAAGGGAGTGACTCAATGCTCTATACGCCCGTGTGATTCGAATGACCCACAATTTGATATTAATCCTATAGTCATCGATAGCATTACTTCTAAAATGCCAACCACTGATATTCCTCTAGCGGTTCGAGACTGTTATAAACACTTAGTATTAGCGGACCGTGACTTTGACAAACCGTCTGATGTTGATTTATTGCTAGGTGCTGAAGTATTTCATCACATCTATGACGGCCGTGTCATTCAACCAGAGCCCGGCTATCCTGCTGCTTTACATAGCGTCTTTGGGTGGGTTCTCTCAGGACCCACCAATGTGAAGAGTCCGGTAAAATCGGTTGGCACTTCGTTAATTACTTCAACCAATTCATTGGAGAAGATGATGAAACGATTTTGGGAAGTCGAGGAACCGCCTCATCAACATATACCTGCTCCAGAAGATGAGGAGGTCGAACGCCTGTATTCCAATCAAACTTATAGGGAATCGGACGGTCGATATGTAGTCCCAATCTTATTGACGCAGTCGTCTGTCAATATGGGAGGCTCATATAATAGTTCTTTGTCGCAGTTTATAAATCTTGAGAAAAAACTTTGCCGACAACCAGATCTTAAATCATTTTATAACGATTTTATGCGTGATTATGAGCAGCTTAATCATATGCAATCAGTGTGAAAGGATATTACCCCTGGTAGATATTTCATTCCTCACCATTGTGTGATTCGTCCAGAAAGCATAACGACCAAACTTCGCGTTGTATTCAATGCGAGTCACAAGACGACTAATGGACTATCTTTAAATGATATTGTTTACACTGGACCAAAGTTACAGGCTGATTTGGTTGACATTATTACTGGATTTCGGGTCCATAATAGTTTTTACATGTGACATATCTAAGATGTACAGGCAAATCTTGATAAGGCCTGAGGATCGAGTGTGGCAACACGTACTATGGCGTGAATCCACTTCCTTGCCTGTTCAAGAATTTGAACTTCGTACGGTCACATACGGAGTCAAAAGATCGCCGTACTTAGCGATACGAACATTACATCAGTTAGCTGCAGATCACGGTGATCAGTTTCCTCATGCAGCTGAAGCTCTTCGGCATCATACTTACATGGACGATATTACTACAGGTGCTTCCTCAGTCGAAGCAGCCTCTCAGCTTAAAGAAGATTTAATCAATCTTCTTAATTGTGCTCAGCTAGATTTGCGTAAGTGGAGCAGTAACAGCCCTTTATTTCTTCGATCGTTACCCATGGAACATTGTCAGTGTCCGAAGACATTTTCTGATGATAGTTCAATAACGTTTAAGGTTTTAGGAGTTCAATGGGATCCTGCGGGAGACTATTTCACTTACTCCGTCTCTCCTGTGAATGTGGAGTTTACGAAACGTTCAATCCTGTCCCACGTAGCTCGTATTTATGATCCGTTGGGTTGGCTTTCACCTTTTATTCTTTTAGCCAAACTACTTCAAAACTTATGGCGTATTGGATTGTCTTGGGATGAAATCATACCCGCCAATCTGTGTGACGATTGGGTTTCATTTGTGTCTGACTTGTCTAATGTAAAATCGATAAAAATCCCTCGTAAAACCGTGATTGATTTAACAGCTACACACCAGCTGATTGGGTTTTGCGATGGATCAACCAAAGCATATGGGTGCTGTGTCTATTTTCGATCAAGTATCGATGATCAAAACCAAGTTTCTCTTTTGATTTCTAAATCTAAAGTGGCTCCGATTAAGCCTCTAACAGTTAATCGTTTGGAGTTGTGCGGTACGCTCTTGTTATCACGTACTCTCAAACACATGCAAACTTTACTTATTTCGAAAATAAATATATCTCATATTGTAACCTACACTGATAGCTCAACTGTATTAGCTTGGATCAATACAGAGCCATACAAATTGAAACCTTTTGTTGCGCATCGAGTAGTTAAAATAACTGACGCAGTTGAACCTTCTACCTGGAGGCATGTCTCGACTCAGGACAATCCTGCTGACTTTCCTAGCCGAGGTCTCTCGTGTGCAGAATTGGTCAATTGTAAGCGATGGTGGTCAGGACCAGATTGGATGCTTAGTAGTCCAGATCACTGGCCAGCTCAAATTCGGTGTAAGCCCCAGGATGAGTTGCCAGAGTTGAGAACACGCACTCTGATTGCTCAATCTCGGGAATCTGATAAAGACATTATGAAGGTGTTATTAAATCGGTATTCATCCTTATCGCGACTACAGCGAATATTGGCATGGGTCTTTCGCTTCATTTCTAATTCGCGCAAAGAAGCCAACGCGAGAAAAGTCACTTGACTACGAATGAGGTAAAGTGCTCTCTACTTAGCCTTATTAAATATGTCCAACGGGGCAGCTTCAATCAAGAGATGTCTAAATTAAAATCGCAGAAGCCTCTACCTAAATACTTACAAAAGTTGTCTCCGTTTATTGATAACCTAGGACTCATGCGAGTGGGTGGACGACTTACCAGTTTCAACTTACCTGAGCACACAAAACATCCATATTTGTTACCGAAACAATCTATTTTATCTCAATTAATTATTAGCTATTATCATAAACGGTATTTGCACTGTGGACCTCGCACGTTACAATCACTAATTGTTCGCAAGTTCTGGATTTTAGGAATTAGAAATCTTATTCGTTCTGTTTTAACAAAGTGTGTGACTTGCTTTCGGGTTAAACCTATACCCTATCAGCCGTCTATGGGCAACCTGCCACCTTGTAGATCTCAACAAGGTTACTGTTTTCAACAGGTAGGGATTGATTTTGGCGGTCCTTTTCTTATAAAAGAAAATAGACGACGTAACGCCCGAGTCAGTAAGGCTTACATATGCTTGTTCATTTGTTTATCTGTAAAAGCAGTTCATTTAGAACTCGTATCTGAACTGTCTACAGAAGCGTTTCTAGCCGCCCTAGACAGATTCGTGTCTCGACGTGGAATATGTCAACATATTGTGACAGATTGTGGCACTAACTTTGTAGGCGCTAAACGATATCTTGAGGAAATGGTAAAATTATTGATAGATAAAAAACAGGATATTTCTGATCAATTAACGTATCGTGGAATCTCGTGGAAATTAAATCCACCTTCAGCACCTCACTTTGGAGGCATTTTTGAAAGTGGTATAAAATCTACTAAATATTATCTCAAGATATAGGCTCACAAGTCTTGACGTTTGAAGAACTAACTACAGTTTTAACTAAAGTTGAAGCGATGCTGAACTCAAGACCGATTTGTCAGTTATCGTCTGATCCTGGCGAAGTTGATGTTCTCACGGCCGGTCATTTTATTATAGGACGTCCGTTAGTAGCTCTACCAGAACCGTCCGTTGAAGATATGAATCCTAGAACACGCTGGCAGTTACTTCAAAAGCTTTCTCAAAGTTTTTGGCGTATTTGGCAAAGTGATTATTTACATACGCTTCAACAAAAGGTTAAGTGGTTTAAGGATGATCACAAACATCCTAATATTGGTCAACTCGTTTCAATCATTGAACCTAATCTATCACCTAACGAATGGCGCCTAGGTCGAGTAGTCCAAATCCACCCCGGAAAGGACAATATTATCCGGGTTGTGACCTTAAAGACCAAAAGAGGCCTACTTACAAGACCAGTAGTCAAAGTCTGCCCTCTTCCTCTTGATTGAATCTTATTTTTATTGTTTTATTAAGCTAGATTGTAAGTTCTAATTTTAAAATTAAATTAACTAAGTTTGATTTTCCTTTGTAGTTTAGTTAAGGTTATCAATGCACAACTTAGCTCAGATACCTATTTAGTTTATATTAATTTATATTCTATGAGCAACTGAGGACCTGGAGAGCTGCCGGGTCGATGGTTGTCTTGTGAAATCCCTAGGTGATTTCAGGTGGGAGGGAATGTTGTGGCTTCGGTACAGTCCCGATATAACATCCTTTTCCTAAGTGTTTCCTATCCTCCCGCCTCCCCCGTATACGCTCTGCTCAGAATTGCGTTCTCTGCTCAGAATCCTGTTGGACCTTCTGCTGACCTCTCACCCGGACGGATATCAGATTTCCGTCGACGCCCCTTTAGGCTCCTCGGACCATTGTCTGGTCCGGAGTGTTGTGCCATTCACGCTGAAATCGCGGTTGCATTCTGCAGGCTGCCGCCGTGTTTGGCACTATAGGTCAGCCGATTGGGATGGGATGCGGTCTTTCTTTGCATCCTACCCTTGGGGGCGGGTTTGCTTCTCGCCGGATGATCCCAACGTTGTTGCGGATTCTGTTACTGATGTGGTACTTCAGGGTATGGAACTTTTTATTCCTTCCTCTGTGGTGCCCATTGGAGGCAAATCTCAGCCATGGTTTGGTCGCTCCTGTAAAATAGCATCATGCTATAAGCAGGAGTGCTACCAAGCCCGGGTTGATGCATCAGCGTCCCGGGATGTAAACACCAGCGCTCTAAAAAAGAAGTATAATTCCGCCTCTAGGTCCTTCAAAAGAGTCATTGCCAAGGCAAAGTCAGAGCACATAGGCAGAATTGGCGAGAAACTAGTTCGCCTTCCTTCTGGAACCCGTGCATTCTGGTCTCTCGCTAAGGCTGTCCAGGGGAATTTCTGTCAGCCATCTCTTCCATCTCTGCACAGGGAGGACGACTCACTGGCCCATACTGCAAAGGAGAAAGCCGATCTTCTAGGCTCTTTCTTTGCGTCTAACTCGACTCTCGATGACGGGGGGAGTACGCCGCCGACCATCCCGCGGTGTGAGTGCTCCATGCCGGAAGTGCAGTTCACACAGCGCTCGGTTCGCAAAGCACTCCTCTCCCTGGACATCCACAAGTCAAGTGGGCCTGACGGAATCCCCCCAATTGTGCTGAGGACGTGTACTCCAGAGTTGGCACCGGTTTTAACGCGTCTTTTCTGGTACTCCTACTCCCTAGGCGTAGTCCCAAAATCATGGAAGACGGCTTTCGTCCACCCGATCCCTAAAAAAGGCGACCGCTCAGACCCGTCCAACTACCGGCCAATCGCCATCACCTCCTTGTTCTCCAAAACAATGGAGTCCATTGTAAACTGCCAGCTCATGAGGTACCTTGAGGATCACCAGCTGATTAGTGACCGCCAATACGGTTTTCGCCGTGGTCGGTCAGCTGGTGATCTTCTGGTCTACCTCACTCACAGATGGGCGGAGGCAGTAGAGTTCAAAGGGGAGGCATTGGCCGTTAGTTTGGACATTGCGAAGGCCTTCGATCGGGTTTGGCACAAAGCGCTTCTTTCGAAGCTCCCTTCCTATGGGCTTCCCGAGAAATTGTGCGATTGGATCACCAGCTTTCTTGCAGATCGGAGCATCAAGGTCGTTGTAGACGGTGCAAGCTCCGATTGCAAGCCTATTAATGGTGGTGTTCCACAGGGCTGCGTGCTATCGCCAACGCTGTTTCTTCTGCATATCAATGATATGTTGCATACCCGTAACATTCATTGCTATGCAGATGACGGCACTGGTGATGCTCTTTACACCGGCCGAGCCAATATTTCTCAGGAAAACGTCTCCGAGTGCCGGGACAAACTTGTGTCTGAAGTCGAGTTTTGCTGAACAGAGTCTCGGATTGCGGACGACTAAATCTAGTCCAGTTTAACCCCCAGAAGACACAAGTTTGCGCGTTAACCGCTAAAAAGAACCCCTTTGTCGTATCCCCTCAGTTTCAAGGCACTCCCCTTGTTGCCTCAGCCAGTATCGGAATCCTCGGCGTCGACATATCGAGTGACGTGCAGTTTCGTGGTCACTTGGAAGGGAAGGCCAAATTGGCCTCTAAAAAGCTTGGCGTGCTCAGCAGAGCGGGACAGTATTTCATGCCGGCACACTGCCTGCAACTTTACAAGGCGCAGGTTCGGCCGCACATGGAATACTGTTCCCATCTCTGGGCTGGGGCTCCCCAGTACCAGCTCCTTCCACTTGACCGCATCCAGCGCAGAGCGGCTCGAATCGTCGACGACCGAGTGCTTTCCGATCGGCTCGATTCACTGGCGCTGCGAAGAGATGTTGCATCTCTTTGCGTATTTTATCGCATCTATCACGGGGAGTGCTCTGAGGAACTGTTCGGATTAATCCCAGCCGCCAAATTTCGTGAACGCACTACACGGCAAACGTCCCGATACCATCCACACCATCTGGATGCTTGGCAGTCCACCACTGTACGTTTCACAAGGAGTTTTCTTCCACGTACAACCTCTCTGTGGAATAGTTTACCACCGGCGATTTTTCCGGACCGATACGACCTGGGGACCTTCAAGAAAAGAGCTTACTCCTTTCTAAAGGGCCGGCAACGCACCCGCAATTCTCCTGGTGTTGCGGTTGATCATGGGTGGCGGCAGTCACTTAACATCAGGTGAGCCGCATGCTCGTTTGCCCCCTTTTCCATAAAAAAAAATAAATAAAAAGAATGGTGCGCCACCTATTCGTCGAGAAAATAAGAAGCAAGATGGCCGCGCATGCATAAAACGTGTTCGTTACCGCTCGTTTAAAAATAACCCATAAATAAGTTGTAAGACTATCGTGCAATTGCTCGTGTCCATATACATTCGAAGTGCAGTGTGGTATCTGTGTATACACGAGAAATTCAGCCTAAATATACAGACTTCACCATAACCACGATAAGTGCTCCAGTCTTGTGAGTATCCTTACCTTATCTACCCAGTTCTAAAGCTATTTTCGTTTACTTCCTGGTTGGGATCATCGGGTTAGCCAGCCCTTGGTCTGATTGTTCTCTGGTTCCCAAAACCACCCACGAAACACATTGCGAAACATTCAAGCCGTAACACGAATGGTTTTCCGCGCAACCATCTCCCCCGCCCTTGAAGGATTTCCTTCAAAATTAACTAAAACAACTAGAGCTAAGATCAACTAACAAAATAACTAACTAACGCTAAGATTACCTAAATTCAACTACAATTTTAATCTAGAAAGCTAATTTAAATTATGGAAGAGGCAAGGGGCACAAACGGATAACAGGACGCAGGTAAGACCCAACCGTGGTCTTAACGCGAGCTATCCTAATTACTCCGTCTGACCCGGGAAAGACCTCTTCGACAATTCCTAACGGCCAGTGGATAGGCGGCGTATTCTCTTTGGTGAGCACAACTACAGTTCCTACAGCTAAAGGCTCAGTTGCTGTATTCCATTTTTGCCGAGACTGCAAAGTATGCAAGTATTCCATCCTCCATCGTTTCCAAAACGATTGCACTAACCGATCTAATAATTTGTGGCGTGCGGAAATGCTAAGTCTGTTCTCATCCATATCTGCGGCAGGCAAATACTTTAAAGGCGTTAAATTCAAAAAATGTGCTGGAGTTAGAGCCAGCGGTTCCGAGGGGTCACTAGACAACGTACGACAAAGTGGGCGACTATTCATTACGCATTCAATTTGAGCGAGCACCGTACTTAGCTCTTCGAAGGACAAAATTTGATCTCCTATTACTCGGTATAAGTGACTCTTTAGACTCTTAATATTAGTCTCCCAATTGCCTCCAAAATGACTCGCGGCTGGGACGTTCAGAGACCACTCAATGCGGTTCTCGGCTAGAATGTGAGCGAACTCCGAATTATAATGCTTGCTAGCTGAGAGCTCATGTAGTTCTGATAGAATACGTTTTGCACCGACGTAGTTCGTACCGTTCTTCGAATACAATTTACTTACAGGGCCTCTGCGGGATAGAAATCTTTTAAATGCACCCATAAAGCCTGCTGTGCTTAGATCACCAACGAGTTCTATATGCACCGCTCGAGTAGTTAGACATACGAAAATGCAGACGTAAGCCCTTGTGGATCTTATACCACGCCCGCGAGTGAGCGTGACCTTAAACGGACCAGCGAAATCAGACCCGGTGTGCGTGAAGGGCTTTACTGATTGTATTACTCTACAAGATCTAAGTTCCGCCATTTCCGGAAATAACGGCTTGGGGCGTGCCCGAAAGCAAGCTATACATCTGTGCACCGGATTGCGTATTAAACTACGTGCAGAAAGAATCCAATAATTCTGACGCAAAATCGACATCAACAAGTCGGGGCCAGCGTGCGAGTTCAATTTATGATGGTAATTGACTAATAAGTTCATGATATGGTCTTTACGCGGTAAAACAGTAGGGTGCCGTTGGTCAAAACTCAATTGCGAGTTGGACAAGCGTCCACCTACCCTTACAATCCCATCCTGTAAAAATGGCTTAAGGCGTTGAAAGGCGTGACTACAAGCTCTATTCGATTGTAATCTTCTAATTTCTTCAGAGAAGTGCGCACGTTGAAGTTCACGTAATACTAGCGACTCGGCATAGTTGTAATCGGATGCTAAGACATACGAACGTCGCGGTAAAAGCTTCGCGAATCGACAAACGTAAATTACGCTACGCAATAATTTCGACCAAGAGGACAAGCGGTTCGCCAAAGCAATGATTGGAGAAACCTCGCTCGAAACGTTCGCCACTAGAGCGTGTCTCTTCTCTTCCGGCGGTTGTGACACTGACGAAGGTTCGAAATTGGTTATTGGCCATTGCGAGGGATCCAAGTGAACCCAAGCAGGTCCGTGGAACCAAAGCGGGTGGTCCATTATTTGCATCGGGGTGAGTCCACGGGATAGACAATCGGCGGGGTTTTCCGTACCAGACACGTGATAAAAGTTCCGCGTTTCTAACTCGTCTTGGATCTTGGCCACTCGGTTCGCGACAAACGTATCTCAACGGTGGGGTGAAGAATGAACCCAGCATAAGGCGACGGTGGAGTCGGAAAAGGCAAATATCCTTTCTATGTGAACTCTATCCCTACATGCGCTGATAACTGCGGTAATAAGCTTGGTGAGTACTAATATTGCGCAAAGCTCTAAGCGCGCCAGAGAGACAACCTTACGGGGGGAGACTCTCGACTTAGAACTAATGAGGCTAATCGAATTTCTACCGTTATTCTGGACGTGGAAATATACAACGCCCCCGTAAGCCTTCTCGCTGGCGTCTGCAAACCCAACGACCGTTATGACGCTATTTCTATCTACGTTTATATGACGTGGTATTTTAATTTCTCTTAATAAAAGAAGTTCCTCTCTAAAACGCTGCCACAACCGAACAATGCTGTCAGGCGGCGAGTCATCCCAGTCGCATTCAAATAACCAAAGTTGTTTAATCAAAAGCTTAGCGTATAATACCACCGGAGCTACGAAACCCATGACGTCCCATAATCTAGCAACGCATGACAGTATTGTGCGCTTTGTGCATTTCTCTACGGGCGGATTTACCTTAAGGCTAAACACGTCGGACTCTGGTGACCAACACAGACCGAGCACCTTGTGTGTATCAGAATCGTCGAATTCCTTTATCGCCGAAAGATGGTGTGATAGTGGGATTTTATCTAAAACCGGACGCGAATTACTAGTCCACTTCACAAGATCGAATTGACCCGATTTCATGAGCCTTATAACCTCGGCGGTGGTTAGGGTTGCCTCCTCCACGCTATCGACCGAGTACACAAAATCATCCATATATAATCCGCTCTCAATTGCCCTCTTAGCTTTAGGATAAGAGGGACCTTAATCGTGAGCGAGCTGTCTCACCGTGCGTAACGCATGAAATGGGCTCGACTTTAAACCAAAACAAACGCGGTTAAATTCAAACACCATTAGCGGTTCCTTTGGGTTGAAACGATATAAAATGCGTTGGAATCTACGGTCGCATTCACGGACCCTTATGCAAAGAAAAATTTGGCGAATATCGGCGGATAATGCTATACTAAACAAACGAAAATTGGCTATTATATTAAATAAACTGCCCTGTAAATTTTGCCCACTATAGAGGATATCGTTAAGCGACAGGTGAGTGCTAGTTTTAGCACTAGCGTCGAGCACTACACGTAACTTAGATGTAAGTTTGTCCTCTCTAATGACCCCGTGGTGTGGTATGAAATACGACGGTGTGTCTTCGTAGTTATCTAATTTCGAAGCCACAAGTGATATGTAACCTTCTCTTATATATTCGTTAATGACGCCGTCGTAAGCTTCTTTTAACTGGGGTGAAGCGAGCATCCTACGCTCCAAGCTGTAGAAACATTTTTCCGCCATTTGACGCGAACCGCCGAGAGATAAAACATCTCTTTTAAAGGGTAGCGCTACACTATATCTACCGTCGCGATCACGAACGGTCGTGCGGACGTAAATTTCCTCGCATAACCTGTCATCTGAGCTAGCTATGGGTGGGACGTTCACCTCCTCCATCTCCCAAAATTTGCGGACTAACGACTCGAGCGGCTCGACAGCCATACCACAATAAGAGGTTGCCGAAATACTATCTATGATGGGGGCGGAGCCAATGATAATATAGCCCAATACGGTTTCCAGTGCGTAAGGCGCGGTATGCGAGGAGTTGCCCCTGACCTTATTGTTTAACAAAAGATGAGGGAAAAGCGATGCTCCAATGAGCATGTCTATGTTTCCACGAACGGCGTAAGTGTCGTCCGCCAGAGTCAAATTCTTAAATTCAATCATTGCCGAGGTGTCAACCGAAACGGTTGGCAACCGTTCAGTGACCCTATCTACTACTAGTGCATTTATATCAAAGTTAACATTACGATCTATCCGAGAATAAATTTTTAAATTTATATATCCCTGTGTCGATTTACTAGTGCCTCCGATGCCTTTAATTACAGGACATGCAAGTGACCTATTTATTACTAAACCTAAGCGCTGACAACATTGTCGCGTTATAAAGCTATTTTGGGCTCCGCTGTCCAGCAGTGCACGGACGCTTTGTTCGTTTCCACGCGAATCCCTAACCAAAATACGTGCCGTACCCAGTAACACGGTTGAAGGAGATTGTGCTCCCATATTCGCCAATGAGCACAGAGCGACATCACCAGGTCGACCGCTAGAATCGTTGACCTTAGTAGGGGTGAATTCCTTGTCCGCTTTACTTGACGCCGCTATGTTGCTATTTTCAAAATGTAATAGCGTGTGATGTTTCCTGGCGCACTTGCTACATACGGAACTCGAATTGCATTTTGCAACTAAATGCATATCGCTTAAGCAGTTCAAACATAGGTTGTTTGTCTTTACTAATTTATAACGTTCGCTTGGTGAGTATTTACGAAAAGTCGCACAATTATATAAATTACCGTGTTTATCTTTACATACGATACAAGTATGCTGGAGTGATGTTGGCGTAACGGTTACGTAAGTTAACGACCCTGCTATTTTAGATGGTTGAGTCTGTCTACGGTCGACGCACCTTTTAATCTCCTGTTTAACGTTCGGGGAGCGCTGCATCACCTTTATTTGATCTCGCACGAACGATGCTAATGAATGAAAGGAAGGCATCTCCGAGCTACGATGCTCCATTTCAAACGAACGCACGGTGTCGGGGTCTAATTTCTTTAGTGCAATATGGAGAAACACCACGTCCATAAGGTCATTAAATTTCAAATTCTTAAGTGCAGCCACCGATGCCACAAATTTATCTAGAAACTGCTCTAAGCCGTTGATATTCGCGGATGATATAGGTTTAAGATCGAATATCTGGTTCAAATATTCGGAAGCTAACATTCTCCTATCTTCACATTTAGTTTTAAGCGTTTCGAATATTAATAAGTAATTGTTTGCTGTAGGTGTAAAACCAGAGCAGATCGACTGTGCCCTGCCACTAAGTTTACTAATTAAGTAATATAATTTTTCAGCGTCCGATAACGATGGGTTATTGTGTATATTGTTTTGAAAACTATTGAAGAAGAAGGGCCACGTCTTAATATCACCATTGAATACCGGAATATCTATTGGCGGCAACCTAATTGGGTCACGTGGACGTACCTGCATTTCCGGCTTTGCTTCGTTTTGAGATTGTAGGGATTTCGCAGTTCTTTTCACGCGACACAACATATCTTCGAATGCCAGCAGCGGTTGGTAGTTCACTATGTATTTCGGGTCGATTTGCAATTCCAAATGATTAATTTGGTCTAATATTCTTTCGTAATCCGTCCGCAAAGAATCTACCGTTTCAATTTCATTTAAAAAGGTTTCTCGAACTGCTTCTGTATTAATGTTCTTTATATGATCACTTATATTCTGCATACGCGAAAAGAGTATGTCCCTCTTGGCACAAAGCGTTTTAATTTTGATTTCATTTCCACTAACTGCCATTTTAAATTATTATAATAAAGTTATAATAATCACAATTAATCTCACAACGCACAAACAATGAAGGATGGACACTCGGTATGCCGTATTACGCAATTAAATCGAACACCTGCACAGCGAGTCGAGGCGATGCGTTGTTCGCTAAACTCAATATTTTTATCAAAATTGTCGGGTAAGCGTATCAAACGGTTCCTATTACACTGTTTCAATTATTTAATAAGCTTTAAATTTAACCAAATACGAGCGCTATAAAACGAATAATTCTGTTTGCGAGTACCTAATCAAAATTTAAATTTAAACGAACACTATTTAAGTCTATTCCGTAAATTAGAGTGCATTATCTAAATAATTAATTTAATAATTCGACCAGAAATAGTTGGGCGACCACTAAACCCAGTCCAAATCCTGACGAAGTGACCATAAAATGGTGGAGCCACGTGTCTAAGGCTGCCGAAGTCTAGTTCCCCGGTCGAACCTTAAACCTATTACGCGAGATATTAACTAAAGTGGAGTATATGCGATTGCTTCTACGCTTACGTAAAAGCGACTACTATAGCATGCGGTACAATGTCACGTTGTGATAACCGACCTATCAGAAATTTCTCAATACTGGGAGCTCGAAGAAATTAGTGACTCAGCTGCTGAATTGACACCTGATGAACAGTACCGTGAGCAATTCTATCAATCTACGACAAGACGCCTACCTGATGGAAGATACGAGGTTGCTCTTCCTATGAAGCCTGGATTCGAACAAGATCTAGGTGAATCAAAGTCAAAGGCGATCGCACAGTTCTATAATTTGGAAAATAAGATGTCCTAAAATGAATCTTTCGCAGAAAGTTACAAACATTTTATGCGAGAATACGAGCAACAAGGTCATATATCCCCGGTTTCACAACACAGTGCATTAGTACATTATTTTTCACATCACGGTGTACTGAAAACTGACTCCACTACGACAAAACTTCGAACAGTTTTCAACGGGTCATCTAAAACATCGAGTGGATTCTGTCTCAATGATTTAATGGAGCGTGGTCCAAACTTACAAAAAGATTTGCAGCATCTCATCTTATCATGGCGTCAACACAAATACGTCGTAACTGCTGATATCGAAAGGATGTTTCGCCAAATAATGATTCGTGAACCTGATCAGCATTTACAACTCATTATTTGGAGAAGCGCAACTCAAGTGCACCTGAAGGAGTACCAGCTCACAACAGTTACCTACACAGGTACCTTGCATTGCGCACCTTGCGACAACCGGCTATGGACGACGTGCACAAGTTCCCCATTACTGCTGCTGCATTGATGACGTCACTGTACATGGATGACCTTCTTGAAGGTCATGATGACCTCTCTCAGGCAAAACAGCTACAAAGAGAAATAATCGACATATTGAAAGGCGCCGGCATGAACATCCGAAAGTGGTCCAGTAATGCAAAGAAACTGATTGAAGACCTGTCAGCTGATCAACTGGACACACCACTCGACTTCAAAGGCCTAGAAACCAGAAAGATTTTGGGCTTACGCTGGATTCCCTCGTCAGACATCTTTGTATTCAAGAACATATTCGAAGACGAGACCAGTGATAACGACTTATCAAAACGACCGTTACTATCCAACATCTCAAAGGTCTATGATCCAATGGGCTTTCTGTGTCCACTGTCCGTTCGAGCAATGCTTCTGTTCCAACGTACATGGTCTGAAGAAGCTGCAGATTGGGATATGCGCTTAACTGAGAACATAACCCACGAGTGGAAAAAGTTGAAGTGTGATTATCAGAACATAGACCAGTTCAAGATCCCTAGATATATGGGCGATAAAAACCATTAGATAATACACGGCTTTTGTGACGCGTCCGAAAAGGTGTATGACTGCGCTATTTACGTTGTCACAAAGAGTCCTAAGGGCGAGTTCACATCGACACTTGTGACAGCTAAAATAAAATTAGCACCGTTGAAAAACAGGTTGACGTTGCCTGAGCTTGAGCTATGTGGTGCGTTACTACCATCTCAACTCATGAAAAAGGTCATGGAAACTATGCCAAAAAACCTGCAAATCTACGCTTGGACCGATTCTATGGTGGTTCTTGGTTGGCTGTATGGAGACGTTAATAGACGTTAATAGACGTTAATAGATGGAAACAGTTCGTTGCCAACAGAGTTCGTACAATACTCAACATCATTCCATCATCATCTTGGCACCATGTTCGATCTGAAGATAACCCTGCGGATTGTGTTACAAGAGGACTGTCGACACAGCAGTTACTAGAACATCAACTGTAGTGGCAGGGCCCGCAGTGGTTGTTGGCATTTGATCCCAACATGATCAAAAATGAAATATACCAACCACCAGAATTAGAAACCAAGAAAACTAGTGTGAACGCAGCCTTATCTCACAAAAATGATTTTATTTTACAATTATTACATTAATGCAGCTCGACGCGGCGCATCGTAACAACAACCGGCTGGCTATCACGTTTCACACAGTGGTTGCGAAAGAAACAAATACCTCGGCAAAACTACCTATCGTCAACTGAAAAGCAACATGCTCTGAATTTAGTTATCAAAACTGTACAATCGATAGAATTTGAAGATGACATTCAACAACTTCAAAAACAAGAAAAGTTGAGAAGATCCAGTAAGCTGCTGAGCCTCAATCCATACATTGACCCTAGTGATGGACTGCTGAAAGTTGGTGGACGATTGAACAACTCTTTGCTTAGTCAATCAGCAAAGCATCCCACAATACTACCAAGTCATGGCAAACTCACTGAGCTCATCATACAGAAGGCTCACTCCACCACACTACACGGTGGATCTAGCTTGACTTTGTCTCACACCCGAGAAAACTACTGGATTCTCAGTGGGCTTCGCACAGTGAAGCGACAACTTCGCAAATGTGTGACATGTCGACGCTTCAATGAAGAGAAAAGAACACAGATTATGGCTGATTTACCAGAGCCTCGCGTCACACCTTCGCGCGCATTCACTCATTGTGGCGTTGACTCACTGGAGCCTTTGACATCAAAGCAAACAAAGGTCGTGGAGTACGAACACATAAGGGCTATGTCGCAGTGTTAGTTTGTCTCTCGACAAAAGCTGTCCATCTTGAGTTGGTGTCCGACCTTAGTACACCTGGATTTCTGGCTGCATTTCGACGTTTCTGCGCCAGAAGATCTACCCCGAAACACATGTACAGCGATCAGGGTAGAAACTTCATCGGAGCATCCAAAGAACTTAAGAAGGAATACAAGGATATTCTCGCAACGATCAATGAAGAGCTAATAAACAAGATCGACGACCTTGACATACAGTGGCATTTCAATGCGCCAGCCTACCCTTCTGCAGGTGGACTATGCGAGGCTGCCGTTAAGAGCTTGAAACACCACCTACGTTGTGTGATAGGAGAGCAAAATCTCACGTACGAAGAGTTCATCACACTGCCTCACCAGATCGAAGCGTGTCTAAACTCTAGGCCTCTACTAGCCTTGACTGAAAGCCCAGATGTTGAATACCTAATACCGGGACATTTCTTAGTTGGAGGATCACTGATATCAAGACCACAAACCGATCCTCACATGAAATTGACAACAAGATGGCAGATGATTCAAGCCGTGAATAAACAGTTGTGGAAGACATGGTCATCTGACTACCTACAACAGCTGCAAGTTCGTACCAAATGGAGAACACCCTGAAAAACATCGAGATCAACGATATTATCCTAATCAAGGATGAAAACTTACCCCCTGGCAAATGGTTAATGGGTAGGGTCATTGATGTTCACCCCAGTAAGGATGGATACGTACGGGTGGTGTCAGTCAAAACCAAAAATGGAATCATGCAGAGGCCGATCTTAAAACTATCCGTTCTACCGGTGAGAGAAGAACTCATGGAACAACATACAAGCAACGACGTTCAATCATCTACATGTGATGACGTCACAACAGCTGACTCGCAAGCAAAACAACTACGACCAAGGCGTACGACGAGAAGGCCTGTCAGAACATTCTTTACGATGGTGGTGATGCTGTTCCTATGTCTGTTCACCAAATATGTGATAACAACCAAAACATTTATTTTGACAAAATGTATGACGTAAATCTTATACGAGATGAATGGAAATTAATTGTGTACTATAATATGAGTACATACTGGTCAGCATTAAGTCACGTGAAAAGTTACGTTGGTCACTTGGAAGAGTACCTACACGGCATTACGCTTCCAGTACAATACAAGAGTATCATATATCAGCTGCGACATGAAATATCCGAAATTCAACATTACAGCAAGATACTCAAGAACGGTGTTCACAGAAGACAAAAAAGAGGACTGATCAATGGTGTGGGATATGTGGCCCATTCCTTATTCGGTGTCCTGGACGAGCGTTTCGCGAAGAAATATGAAAGGGACATAGAAAAAATTTCTATGAACGAAAATCACCTACAACTTCTGCTTCGAAACCAAACAAGTGTCATAGAAGCACAGTACAATATTCTTCAAAGAAACGAAGCCATCATGAACAAGCAGTTTGGATTGGTTCAGAAATACCTACAGAATATAACCTTCACTACCAACCGAATAGAGAAAATGAATAACGACGAGCTACATATCCTGTCAGCATCCATGTCAGCAATGATTATTATCACTAATGTTCGGCACATGCAGGAAAGTGTTACTAACACCCTAACAGACCTTGCAAATGGTCATATGGACGCTCACTTATTGCCTCCAGAACAATTGGAAGAGCAGCTCAATATTACAACAGACACATACCAAATGACCTGACTTTGCCTGCCGATATTCACGACTTTAGGGAAATATACAAATTGATGAAGATAAGTGGTGACCTGAGCAACTCTTATCTGATTAGCGAAATTAAGTCAACAAGGAAACCTTTGAGCTGGATAAGGATATAATTCTTCCGCAGCAGAACTACATTGTGGAATTTATAACACCCTATATCGCATTCAATCTGCAAAAAGACCTGCTCCTCACGCTATCAGAATCCGACATTCAAAATTGTGTCCATACACAGACAAATAGATTGTTATGCTCTATAGATAAACCGATTTATGAGTTACAAATAAAACAAGTAATTTGTAACTTGAGCATACACGATAAAATAATGTGTCATACGAAGGAGGCGCCGTGTCGCGAGCGATGGATAAAGTTACAATGCGATAACAGGTGGCTATTCTCTTGCTGTGGGAAACGCACAGTGCGCATATTTTGCATTGACACTGGAATGATAACGAAGTCACTGACCGGGAATGGCTTACTACAAATCGGTCAAGGTTGTACCATCAAGAGTGACATCTTTTCTATTTTTGGTCACAACAACTACTTGAGCCAAGTTCAAGTTCAAGAGGACATACCGATCCCATCAGACACTTCCATATTGAATTCCATCCTAAATACTACTTCAGGCTTCGAGCAATTTACATCCGAAGACCATGGAGACGAGTGGCGTCGCATGAAGGCTCAGATTATAAACCTCAAAGAACAAGAAAGCGCACCACTCAGCGTACATGACATACATCAATATTCAGTTATGTACACAATACTGGGATTGATCATACTAGCGGTATCCATTTATATCATTATACGATGTTGCAGAACCAAGAGAGCACTGAACATGACGGCAAACACTCCCGTAATCTCCATTCCTATGGCGGCAGTCACGAGCGGAGACCAGGAACCTGCGCCAAGGACGAGACCGCGATCCGTGCGACTGGACATTCCATCACAAGTGTAGTGCGGTGATTAAATATTTAAGGAATTCGTTATATTATTTTTGTTTATATTATTTTACGATTTTATTTTTGTACTTTGAATTGTTATCATATTAAAAAAATCATATTAAAAAAAATAATAATATTTTTTTTACATTCTTAGTACCTTTGTGTTTATAGTTTTCCCTCTTTTGGGCCGGCAGAATGTACGGGTTACCGCACATATTTTATGTAATTTTAATTTAATGACTCGTTTATTTAGGTCACGCAAAAACAATGCATTTGTCACTTGCGAAATCATGTAACTTCCGTACTTTTGCCTATACATCAATTTATAATTCTTTAAAATAAATTCAGTGTTAGATCGACTTTCATTAGGTTTGTTTCGTACACTAACTTTCCCTTGCATCTCATCTGCACTCATTCATCTTATATACTGTATACACCTTACAAGATGAAATGCTTCACATCTAGACTTGCAACAAATGGTAATACTTAGTCCCACGCCGAATATTGCATATTCTATGGACTTCCTGGCCGAGTAGCCGAATATTAGGCAAAAGTATTCTGGTAAGAAGGAATTAGTGTTTATTCTTCAGAGTGTCTGTTCTATGAAGCTGGGATTGTCTACAAGAAGAAAAGGAGTAAACTACTGCCTGAAAATATAGAAATATTAGTCTTTCTTGTGTCATTATCTTCCACAATTGCGATAATTCAAGTACAGAAATGTATCTGATTGTTATTTTTTTATAATATGGAAGTTGATTATGTTACCATGACTACTTTAATGATAAGAAGAAAAAAAATAAACAAATATTTTCATTTTACCAATTAAATGACTACAACAAAACCTCTTACTTAAGTTTTCGGTATTCGGCCGAATAAGGTAAAAGTACCGAATACCGAATAGTAGCTGAATAATCGTTGCAAGTACTGCTAATTGGTTGCAGCAATAGGTAGGATATTCTCCTTCAGACACGAATGAGAAAATTCAAAAACGTGGTACGATGGTACACGTGTGGTCATCTCGCTATACGTTTTTACGTGGTATATGAGCTGTATGGTGAAATATTTTTTAAAAAAAATGAAGAAAGTTCTAACTATGTCTTTAGAAAAAACATCCAAAATGGTCACAGTCGATTTGATAAATTAGTTTCATTACTGTTGTTGATCAAATCTGTATTTTGGTTATGTAACTATGATGGAAATCACTATGATTGCAATATTTCCTACTTTGTAATAAAATAGCTAAAAATATAGATCGGCTAATAATCGATAATGATACATGTTTGCGCAGTTTGGTGTAGAAACGCTGTGGCCGTGGGGTCCTGAAGCAAGAAGGGATATCTCATCACGCCTTGTAAATGTCTCTGGTGACCCAGAAGCTAGGAGATATTTTGGTCAGCAGATCAGCCTCGCAATACAGCGAGACAACTCAGCCAGTCTTCTGGGCACACTACCAACAGACGGCGGTGATCAAGCAAGTATTTTTTACTTAAGTTAAGCTTTTATGCTGTATAATTTTGTAAATATTATTTTACTTTAATTTGTCTATTATTTTAATTAAAAATATTTATGTTTTAATTTCTGTTATAAGAAAAACATTAATGTTACTAGAAGTTACTCTTTCAATGTTAAATATATTAAGATTCAAACCTTATAATGATATATTTACTCTATACACTCTTCCACCCAATTCTCCTTCATTGTATTAACAGATGGTCGGCGTGTCTCCTTTGTTACTTTATATATAATCCAAACATTCGAACCAAACTGTTTGCTTCGACTTTCATGATATTTAATTCTTAATTTCCTTCGTAGCAAGGGAGTAGAATTAATTTTCAGCGTCTGTCTTTCCATCCGATTAAAAGACATTGTATTACCCGTTTTTACCATCTAGTGCTTCATCAAAGCTTGTAATCGGTTGGGGTTGTTGTCGAGTACTGGCTCATCATAACACTATTCCCAATAGAATTATATAATCGTCCTGCTGATTAGTTTTACTCCTACAGAGTTCTCACCTTGCAGACTGAAATCAAGGGAGTAAATGATTGGTACGGTGAAAAGCGACGCAGGCGACGATAAATACGGGATCTGTCACTTATTAATAAGCGTTAAACTAATAACCAATAGATGTCACTGTAGTCAAGGTGTAAACAAATTATTTTACATTGTAAAAGTCAGGAATAAATTCGAACTGAAACTTCATAACGCCAGCAATTTAAAAGGACAGAAACGTCTGCCAAGCCAACTAGAACATGATATAACCACCATTATATTATATAGAGTAATATTAGTCGCTGTATTGAGTTCTAATATGGAAGGCAACACATGTAAATCAGATGATGATGATTTACATGTGTTGCCTTCCATATTAGAACTCAATACTCAGACTACTACTACAGAACTCATTAGAATCATTAAAGCCCTTCACAAGTCCACTGCTGAGCACGGGCCTCCCCCAAGGAATGCCACATAGCAAAATCCTTACCCACCTGCATCCATCGACTTCGTGCATGCCTTACCAGGTTACCTAGTGGAAGGTCGCTCTACACTTCGCCTACCGTACGAGGCTGCTACTCGAAAACTTTTTTTCCTCATTGATTATCGGTTCTTCGATTTATGTGGTCGGCCACTTCAGTAAATACTATCAAAATAAGGAGATATTTGTGATAAGATCGCCTGTCTATTATTTTGATAATCTAAATCAAAATGATAGACGAGCGATAATATTGTCTGATATTGATAACTTGAATCTAATTGTATAACTATAAAATATTTAAGTATGAGTCTTCTTTGTAGGTTTGAGGGTTGTCAAAAATTTAAATTTAAATAAAACAATAATTTTCCTTAAAATAATCGTGCCCTAAGGTGCTCTCTTCCACTAGTAATTATTCTTCTGTCTTCGAATTCTTGCTACTGTTTTTGTAAATTTTGAATAAGCGATTGTAATTGGCACACGGATTTGCTTTCATGTAGAGATAAAATAACGTTTCTTAGTTTTTTTTTCTGTAATTGTTTCATTTTTAATATTTTTTGAATAATTTAGATGTATTAATTAATTCTGCTTTCCCTTAATTAATAGTTTTTGATTGATATAAATTTTGTACATTAAACCTTCAAAAACTAACCTTATTAACCTTAAAAAATATTTATTTAAATATTCTACGGCGCGTCATAGTTTTTTGTTGTGTAATAATTTTTAAAATACATGGTCATTGTGTATGTATGAGTCGATAAAATTTATTGCTCTTTCAACCGTCCTTGGATTTGAATAGATTTGTCGTAAATATCTTTAATTTGCCTTTGTTTTTCGTCAATATATTTTTCTGTCTTCCTGATTGGTGATCCTTTTGACGTGACAACGTCTTATAAATTGGTTTGCCGGGTGACACTTCAAGAAACTGCGTTACGCTCCGCACACGTTATGCGCTCACAATGAGAGCGAGTGAGAGGCACGCGTCCCTTCCACTCGGGCATGGTTAGCCCGCCTAAGAGCGAGAGAGACAGACATAAAAAGTGTTATTTCATCCTTCTTCCTACTATACGAATGAATATTCACATTAAAATTATTTTACCACTCAAAGTCGTTGTCACGTAAAACTTTCGCCCGTATACCGACTTTACAGGCAACCAATTTTTTTTTTGATGTTCGTAAGGATTATTTGCAATTCAGTCCCATCAGTCTCCTAGCTCTTGATAGGTTCGTTAAGAGTCGAAATGTCCATGATTGTCCTGAGTCCTCTTTCATGCAGTCCCTACTAAGCCCTGAAATTCTCCACAATTCCTAACGAACGTATATATCAGTATGCAATGATCTTATATCTTCATCTACCTATGACATATGCGACTTCTCAAAACACTGGTGAAACCTGTTTGTGATAGGCCAGTGCCCGATCCGCTGTCGTGGTGAAAATTCAAAATATATTAAAATTACCAATCTTTAAAATGCCATCAACTACTGCTTATTTTTTTAAAGCTTTTTATTTTAAAGATTAGGGTTGATATAACGTGCCCTAGCATACTCCTTATGGAAATTTTGAGGAGTTTAATTTCAAAAGCAATTTTAAAGCCAATTTCTCGAAGAACCAAAATGTTTATTTTAAGTTTAAATCTCTTTCGTTTTTGGTTACAAATTGTATTTATTTGTTTTCAGTTGTTATTTAATTTAGGTTCAAAGTAACAAAATGTTTATTATTATCTTTATTTTAAGTCTTAATAAGTTTAAAATATTTTGTTTTCGTTTATTTTTAAATAATTTTTTTAACTAATTTTAGTCTTTTGTTTTGTTTATTTCCTCTGCTCGAAAAATGTATAAATTTTTATTTAAGTTATCGAAGGAGGATTGAAGGATCAAATTTTTTATTTTTCAGTTTAATTTAAGTTTTAAAGGAGGTTCGACTACTAAAATTTTTAGTTTTTATTTTTTGTTATATTTTTGCCCCTAATTTAGTCTTTTTTTGTTTTCAGTCGCTCGAAGGAAAATAATAATTTATTGTTCATTTTTATTTAATTTTTGAAGTGGATCGAAGGACCACATTGTACAATTTTTTTTTATTATTTAACTAAGAATCGAAGGACCAAAATGTGCAGTCAGGTAGCTGTATGTTTAAATATTTTGATACAATTAGCCTTCGATAGCTCAACTACCTAATTGTACATGAACATGGTAGGAAGAAGTATTGGAACCTACAACCACTAGGTTCCTATCAGTTCTGAGGTTCCTATCATATCGCTACCAAACAGGATATTTTTCGGGAATTTCTGCCTGCAGCCAAAATGTTCGATAGCCTTTTTTAAATTTCACTTTCAGTACCTTGTTAGTGCCGAACTCTAGTAGCTCCTTGTAATACCGCATTTCCATCGTCATAATATCTTCATATTTATTTTTTATTTGAAGTCATCATGCAGGGTATTTAAATGTTGAGCGTATGTCTGAATATCCTCATCAAGACAACATTCTATCTGTGACAAGTGCGGAAACTGGGAGAATTCGCGCCGACTAATATATTATTTTCTGGATTCATATATTTATTTATACACATATCCTGAATTTGGTTTTCCGTACTATAACCATTGCTGAAACCAAAATCGACACTAACATACTTATTCCAAACAGGTACATATTTTTACTTTTTGCGAAATTTATCAACATAACAATTGACAGAAGCTCCGTTATCAACACTTTATAATTGACATTACGAGGGTGGATTGAAAAGTACTCGGCCTAACCAAGAAAATAAACACATACTAAATCAGTTATATTTTTATTTTTCTACATAATCACCATCAAGTTCAATACACTTTTGCCACCTCCCCTTCCAAGCATTTAGACCGTTGAAAAAAAATGATTCTTCTTGATTTGAAAATCTTTGACCTCCCAAGTGCTTTTTTAGGTTAGGGAACAGAAAGAAGTCTGATGGTGCCAGATCAGGTGAATACGGCGGATGCGGTAACAGTTCAAAGCCACAGTTGTGAATTTCAGCCATTGACTGTACTGACGTGTGAACACGGGCGTTATCTTGATGAAACAAGACTTTTCTTCTGAGCATTCCTCGACGTTTTTCTTTTATAATCCTCTCGTAAATGACGAAGTAAGGTGCAGTAGTAATCAGAGTTTATAGTCTGACCCCTTTCAGGATAATCAATCATAATCACACCTTTCGAGTCCCAGAATACTGAAGCCATCACCTTATTTGCCGACAAAATCGACTTAGCCTTTTTGGGGGGTGGTGAACCAGGTCTTCTCCACTGTTTTGATTGTTGTTTTGTTTCCGGTGTACAGTAATGAACCCATGTTTCGTCCATAGTAACAAAACGATTTAAAAATCATCTGCATCGGCTTCAAGTAACTCCAAACAGTCGCGTGAAATAGTCAATCGCGTCCTTTTTTGTTCAACTGAAAGCAGTCGCGGAACCCACCTCGCAGACACCTTGTGGAAACCCAACTCGTTGACAATGATGTTTTGAGTTCGTTCATAGGAGGTGCCTATAATCTCAGCTATCTCTCTAATTTTTAATCTGCGGTCTCCCATTATTAAATCAAGTACTTTTTTAATATTTTCGTCAGTAGTTGACGTCGAAGGCCTTCCAGAGCGGGGTTCATCTTTCACACTCTCTCTCCCATGCTTAAATTCTGGTATCCATTTTTTGACGGATGAATATGACAGAGCACAATCGCCTTATGTACTGACCATGTCATCATGGATGGCTTTTGATGATAGCCCCTTCTTATGGATGTACTTAATGACGGCACGCTGCTCGATTTGCTCAATTGGCGGAAATTATGTCCGATTACTTTGTTAATAAACTTATAAAATCACAACTAATTATCGCACACGTTTTGAACTTAACACAATGAACTAGTCTGAACTGAACTAAATAATGTGGATAGATTTGATTTTTAGAATTGAATGGATCTGTGTTAGGTCGAGTACTTTTCAATCCACCTAGGTATCATAATATTTATCCACACAGTTACATTACTCTAAAGGTAAATCTATACATTTTAAATTTGAGTTACAGAAATAACTGTTATATTTGCACGCTGTTCCTTTCACCCCATACAATTTTATTGCAATGAGAAATAGGTATATCAATTTTAGCTTTGATTAGATTAATATTACATTTTATAATTAACGGCCGGTGGTCTGATCAGATGAGATGTAAAACTGACACATCTACCACTATATGTCGTGCGGCACTCGTCACTACACATTGATCGAGCCAGCTTAGACAACCGTGATATGAGTCACTTACGTAGTTGTACGTGTCTGGAGGTAGCAAATCCATATCGATACAGAACCGCAACTGCTCGGCACTAAAATTTAACAATTCTATTGACAAACTCTCACCCGGGTGGGCGTTAAAGTCACCCAAAACAGACACGTATTAATTACACATATTAACGCTGCTGTTTTCAATGATGGCATTTATTTTGCCCAAACAATCCGTAAATTCTGCTAAGTTATCCGGTGATTAAGACGAGTTGAGTTTCAGTGTATATGCACTGAAACAATTTACATGGCACGATGGCGTAGTTCAATTTTAATCCTATACCTTTAAACGAGCAATTCTTGTGTGTGTATATATATATATAAACATAAAATTTAGTGTTATATATATATATATATATATATATATATATATAACACTAAATTTTATGAAAATTTATATATATATATATATATATATATATATATATATATATATATATATATATATATATATATATATATATATATATAAATTTTCATAAAATTTAGTGTCCAGGGAGTTTCGGGGGCAATAAATCGATCTAGCTAGGATTTATTTTTAGAAAATGTCTTTTTGTTCGTGTTTTCAGGAAATGAAAAACTGCTACTATATAAGAAGGTAAATTTTGACACTGTGTAAATGATCGTAATAGCTCAAGTGGATATCGAGCGGTCGCTAATTAGTAATGCCTTGGTTCGCGTCCAGTCTTCGGCCCAATTTTTTTTCCTTTTTTTTTCAAGTTCCCCACTTTTGTGAGAAATTCCATTATTTCGAGCCCTTTTTTTAGTATTTTTTAATAATACGAAAATTTTAATTAAACTAATTGCACTCATGATTTTTTATTCAAATAACCAATTCAGTTTTTTCTATTATGTCAATAAGATCAAAAAATATTATTCATCAGTATGTAATTTGTATCTAAATATAATTTCCAAAAAAAACCGAGCAAAGCCCGGTCATCCGGGTACTAACTATTATACGATCACTGTTACATTCCACTATTGATACACACGGGAACACAGCTTTTCTCCAAATTATAGCTAGCCCTTCATATGGCCGACCTCTGAGTACCTCAACAATAGTATCAATCGCAGATTTGCCGGTGTAAGCGAAGTTGTTATCTATGCTCTCGATGATTGATAAATTATGAAGATAAAGACAGGTTTCTTGTAACATGACAACATAGGAAATGCAACAAAGCCGACGCACGCATTCAACTGATCGAATTACATTTTTACAGTCAAAACTAATAAATGTAGACAAGTTAGCCATTTGCAATAATATGTTAATGTATATTATGTATATGTATACATGTCTGTACAATATCTGCGGCTTTGAAAGTAGACGTTGAATCAACAACTGCTTTGCCCTTATTGTTCACAAATCTATTACTGTATCTCCTTCTTTGTACAAGAGTCCATTGCTCATCCTGACACTCAGGTTTCCAATGTCCTTCTTGCACGATTTCGGAAAAGGTTTTTTTTATTCATCACACTAACATTCTGGTCGGCCGTATGTTACATCGTATTCTCGTTAGGTTCCGGCATCCGCTGTTTTGGTGAAATATTTTTGCTCGAGATGCCCTCCTCATTTTGTTGATGACTACGTGAGCGATACTATACTGACGGTGAATAACAGTGAACAGTTGATGTTTCCCTTTCATCACTCATGTGTGGCCAGACAACAGGACCACTGTCATACTCGAAACTATTCATCAAACCTACGTTCTTTTTCTTACTTAAAGATCGCGGGAAGTTATTAACAAAATAAGATTTTTTAAGAATTTCAAGGATGTCTCTAGTTCAGATAGTTCACTTTTACTTTGTCAGTAAATCTTCATAAATTTTATAAATTTCACTGCGCATTTCGAGTAGGTCTTTAAGGAGTTGTGTGACATCAATATGGTCGAAGAGAACGGGAGGATGTGTAATTCTCGCGCAACGAAAATAAATATTTTCTCATGATCGGTTTCCTTTAAGATACATATTATATCCTCGATATCACTAAGTATCTTTCCAGATATTTTGCGCGTTTTCTTAATTTTTGTGGCTTCCGGAGATTCATATAATAACTGTTTTGGTGATTTTATTTCACTCTCGGAAAAAGCAGTATAAGCACATACGCGGCTAATGCTCTCCTCGTCCATCACATCAATTTTATTACAAATAAATATAATAAAAGTACTTCATTAATAAATATGTTACACGATACACATTTTACTAAACTGGACATTTTTTACAACAAGGTTAACCCCGTTACTCACAACCGAGTGCAAGCGCGCGCGAGTGCAAACTGCACGCGCTATAACAATCATGAAATGAAAATTTTTATGATAAATATTATTCAATATATAATCTAATTTTTACTATCCAAGTATTGTTTCACGCTGTAGAATTTATATTCATTGAGCGATTTGTACGATTTCTTTTTGAACGTTGTAATGTTTAGGGTTTTAAGTTCGTCAAGGAGTTTGTTATATATTACTAAATCACAAATATGTGTGTGTCCAACACATTTTTGTGATTTAGATATATCCTTAAGTACTAGCTTGTATTGGTCCCTACGTAAGCAACTAGACTTGACCTCACAAGCTTTCTCAAATAATTGTTTGTCGATTCGACAGATTGTGATTTAGGGTCATATCTGTTATTATAAAAATGTGAAAATGCGTATAATGAATGTTTTAGATAGGGTCCCTGGTACAATATGATAAAGAATAAGTTAAAATATTTAATTTTATTATATGTATAGAATAATATAAATATAAGTCATTTTAATTATACTTAAAGGTTTTAATTCGTGAATTAAACTGTTGTATTTTTAAGATGTGTGAAAATAGTTACGAGAATTGTATTGATAAAGTTTAATTTCGACATTTAAGGTTTATGACCATAAGGAATTGCTTGTAAAATTGTGATATTTTGTTTAATATTTTATTAATTATTTTTGTAATGTGAATGTTTTAATTATTTTTGTAATACGCTTATAGTCGTTACCTTTTTTTGTCAATATGGTCGTCTAATTTTCCTATGTTAAAATTAGTTTCTATTCTTAATGTTCCTCTGTTCATTTTTAGCTATTCCCATTTGCTCAACATACATTTCAGGTTCAAGTTGCCTTATGGTGTAGGTGATACTCGTAAAATTGCTTGTAATAAGATAATCAAGAAAAGCAACGACCATTGACTAGCCCCGCTTGTTTTGTTTCTTTTGTGGAGTTACAATAAGCAGGCGTTAAGATTGTGTTTTTTTTTTTTTTGCAATTCCAAATCTTTGTAGTTTTACTAAGTAGTGAGCGATTCTTGTTTTATTACGGGATGATGAGGATTTCGAAATCTTCCTTCGCCGTAGTTTTGTCTGTCAACTTTTTTCATGTGGTCTATATTCGGTTATGAATAACTTGCATTCTGAAGTCATGGTTTTTGTTTAATTTTCGCTCTATTTGTAAACGTTTAGTGGCAGCTTTTTGCGTTGAGTCCCCATATTCCATGGAGGAGTCTTTAAATCGTAACCTAACAGTATAAGTACCGTTTCTCTATGTGGCCTGTCCATACAATTCTTCACATTTTTGGTCGTGGCTATTTAATATTTTATTTTCTGAGAGCTCTTCTAGCTCCCAGAATTTAGTCAATTGTTTTACTTCGTCTTTATTTCTCACCATACCTAAAACTTTTAGTGTATTATCTGTGTAAGTCGAACAATAACCGGACAAAATCCACCCAAATTCTGTGTTTAGAGCAAATAAACTGTTTAGCAATTTTCCTGTCCATTTTGATTTCATATTAGATGCAAAAGAATTTTGCACCTAATATGAAATCAATCTGGCCTTTCTTATAATTAGTCGGGTCAGCGATTATTATATTGTTACTCGTAGATGTCTTACATACTTTCAATAATTTGTAGTTCATCTTTTGAAAAATTAACACGTCAGCTTTGATAAAATTATTAATGATGTTTTTCACTCATATTCTCTTAGGAATCAAAGTTTTGAAATTAAGTCAATGATATGGTTTGAGGCCTTGGGTTTTTCGTTAGCGATGTTTTTTTTTATTTCAGCATTAATTTTCTTTCTGCGGTAGTTTAATAGCTATGCTATTTCTTCAGTATAAAATGACGTTACGGATCCTTGGTCACATAAAACTCGCTATAATTGTGGGCTGCAAGTTTGTCTGTGTATTTTAAAGTACTTGGCTTAGTACTCGAAGATTCCTGTTTTATGTCATATGTCAACATATTTCTTTTGATTGTAGTCATAATTTTTATGCAATGATGTGTTGTGACCCTTATTACATATGTCACATTGTTTTTGTTTAACGTTAAGGCATTGTTTTGCGTTGTCATGATTGAAGCATTTATGATACATACGCTTCCCTGTGACTATGCGTATGCGATCATTGACATTCAACGTTTCTAAACTGGAGCACTTGTGAATATTATGTTTGTGCGGGGTAGTACTGACACTAAGGGGATGATAAACTGATAACGCTTAATAAGTTTGATAAAATATATTGCAGATAAGTTTAGAAAATAAAAGACTATAACTACTGATAATGAATACGAGTAGTGCTCTTGATGGCTATGTGCGAACTATTACTAAAATACATTTGCCTCGGAACTAGGTAAAAGACGTTAAGTTGTGAAATGATGACTTATCAATATTGTACGTTGCATTACATGCACGTACATAATCGTGGGCTGCAAAGATGGGGTTAGTAGAAACATGTAGAGATGATGGATGCTAATGTGGCATAACCTAATTACAAGGTGACACCATTGTTTGTTATCTATCGTGCTAATGATAACCTGATTTAGTACATGAATGTACAAGGTGATTAAACAATATTCTTAGTATCTAAGACTAGTCTATGCACATTGGTTTGGAATTGCGTACACTGATCTGAGCACAGGCGATATGCTTCTGTTTTGCATAAACACACGTCCATTCTTTTTTTTTAAATAATTTGCACTCACACTTTGACTACCACACATTCACTGCACTGAGCGCGGTCACTCGGTAGAACCTGTTTTGACGACGTCTCCTGTTCCGTCATAGGCACCGACACTCCCGGCCCCGTGGGTGCTCCCGGCGCTGACCGCCTACAGCGTCTCCAGCTGTACACCTGGGCACTCACCGCAACGACCGCAAATAACACATATGTCGCAGCGTAGCGGTGGACATCGTGATAAAAAATCCCCTCTACCAAGGGCTCGTTGTTCTTCATAATCTCATCTGTTCCTTGGTTATCTGCAGCTGTAGATTATTGGCTATATCATCATTGGTATTGTTCGGTAACGAGCTATCGGGTAGCGATATGTTAAAGATGTGATTAATTGGTGATATCTGAGGGGCTCGTCTAAAGAATATAAAACAGAGGTTCATCTCGCTGAGTTCTTATCGGTGTGAATAAACAAAGAAATCAGCTGCTTTAACAACACAACCTTGATCCACATTAAATACTCGTACGCCAGAGCGGGTCAATGGTACTACCATAACTTGATCTTCATGGTCAGTCATAGTAACTTCGTTTTGCACTGGTCGCAAGAAAAATAAAAATATCTTTATATTTAGTTTATTTAGTTCTTTCCAACGATTACTTGCGATCTACTTTACTTGAGAATGGCAGATTCTCACAGAAATTTTTGTCATCTTTTATGTTGTAAATAGGCCTTTTATGATGGCACAAAATACTTTTGGAATCTCTTCTAGCACGTAAATGAAGATCTTTGTCGGTCAGTGGAACTAGGGAGTCTTTCTTCAAGTTGATAGCGATGTATCAAGATACTGGTACTACGGAAATCTCTTCTTTATTTTCTGATATATAAGGTACTGGTTTAACTTCCAGGACTTCAAACTTAGCTCTGCTGATGAGAGATATCTTGATTTCGAATATGATAGATATAATTACTCCTTATTTGAGCTCGCACCTGCAGTAAATTGTAGATTTCTTATAAATTATAGTTATCTATTGCTAATTATAGAAAACTAAAGTTAGCAGGAAACTAAATAATAATTGTATATACGTACTAATTTCTGTGGTATATACGTTGTAATAGTGTCGAGTAAATGTTGTTGTATACTTCTGAAACTGATTATAAAGTTACTTGTCGTCATGGCTGTACTGAAAAATTCACTAGTGAAAGACATTATGAAGCTCTCTCTTGAATTGATCTTTGGAATTTTCTATTGCTATAATTTTTCTGTTAATATTCTTGTGATTTTTCTCCACGATTTCTTCAGTGCCTTTTAGTAAATTAAATTCCGCTTCCAATATGGCCATTTTATTTTTCCATAGGGTCGCTAAATAGTTTTGATTTCGCGGGTCTTGAGTGTGTTATCATGTTGTGTTATTCAACATGATAACACACTCAAGACCCGCAAGACCGACATTTATAATAATAATAATAATAGTAATAATTCATTTATTGCATTACTGTGTAGAAGTTGAAGATGACATATTATTAAAGGTATCAATAGTTGCCTCATCAGGCATGCAATAGATTCACAATTTTCATAAACATAATATACATACTATTTACATTTAACAGATTATATTTAACAGGTTACATTTTTGCAATTTACATTTAACAGATGACAGATTTACAATTAATTTCTAAGATAAAATATTTAAAAAAAATGCTTATACATATAATTATAATAAAGAACACGATATTGACTCTTAACATTATAGAATTCATTTAGCGTATAAAACGTATGTTCCACCAACCATTTTTTTTAAAATTATGTTTGAATTTGGGTCCTTTTATTGTTTTAATACTATTGGGTAAGTGATTAAATACTTTAATTGCTGTTATGTATGCACTTTTGTCAAACAATTTATTTTTAATTTGAGGTAGATATAAATTGTTTACGTAGCAAGGGCGTAAATTTTGCCGTTCCGAAAGTTTCGTTTCAAATAAATCGCAATTATTTCTAATAAATAGGCACAACTCTAAGATATATATTCCAGTTAAAGTTAAAAAACGTTTTTCTTCAAATAAATTCCTCAGGCTATCTCTATTTGTTTTACGGTTTATGATGCGTAAACATCGTTTCTGTAGTATAAACGTTTCATTTATGTTGGTTGAATTACCCCAAAAAATTATACCATAGATTAACAATGGATAAATATAACCATAGTATGCATTTCTAGTAACAGATTCAGAGGTTGACCAAGAAAGTATTGAAAGAACATAGCAATAACTCGATATCTTTTTGTTAATCTTTTCTATGTGTGATTTCCAATTTAGGTGAGAGTCAATTTTAACTCCAAGAAAGTTTATATTATCTACTTCCTCTATGATTGAGCCATAAAATGATATTTTTAAATGGATTGGTTCGGTCTTGTAGTTTCTAATTTGGAGAATTTTAGTTTTAGTTACATTAATTGTTAGATTTACAGATTTTAACCAGGACACTGTGTCTTTTATGGACTTATTAATTTCACTTTCAAGTTCTGAACTATTTATTGGCTTACTAGTATAAAAGACTGTAGCATAATCAGCAAACATTATTGTTAAATGCTTGGTGATTTTAAATATCTCTTTGATATATATTAAAAACAAAGAAGGACCGAGTATACTTCCTTGAGGTACACCAATGTTGACTTTTTTAAATTTTGACTTAATTGTTTCAATAGTTGTAGTATTACTATTATACGTATCCAAAATAGTAGCCTAATATCGATCTTCTTGGTACGATTTAAATAATTTTAGAGCAATTCCGCGAATGCCAATGCTTTCCAATTGTTTCAGTAAAATTTCATGATTAACACAATCAAATGCTTTTGTCATGTCTAAGAAAAGGGCAAAACATGGATTTTTTTTGTTTATATCATCCCAAATATGTTTCATTATTTTAAATATAGCTAATGACGTGTTTTTACCTTTTTGAAATCCATATTGATTAGGATTTAAAATTTTATTTACATTAATAAAATTCATGACTTTATTATAAACAACTTTTTTAAAGATTTTGGAAAAGCTTGGTAGTAGTGCTATGGGTCTATAATTATTTGGGTCTTGCTTCGGTCCTTTATTGTAAACAGGTTTTATAAGAGCAATTTTTAAGTCATTTGGAAATGTACCCGTTTCTAACATTAGATTTATGATATAAATTATTGGTTCTGAAATATGCTTTTAAGATTGTTTAATTAAATACATTGATATATGATCGTAGCCAAAAGATTTTTTCGGTTTTATTTGTTTAACTATTTTACTGACGTCATTTATGTTAATCGGTGATAAGAAAATACTGTTGCAATTAAATGAGTTATTTAAAGTTTTATAAGATCCAACATTATTATTGGATCTGATATGATAATTACGTGCAAGAAATAAGTTATTAAAAATTTCTACCATTTCATTTGGCTCACTGACTACCAACCCATTAACTTTTATATTTTTTATGGTGTTTTCTATTGAATTGGTGTTATTTTTTATCAAGTTCCATGTAGCTTTTGTTTTATTAACACTAGATTGTACATATTTTATATTAGACCTCCTTTTCGATTCAACTATTACCGCTTTCATTATTCTACAATATTCCCTATATCTACTTATCTTAGCAAAATATTTATTTTTCAACGTTTTTAGATATAATTTCCTTTTGTTTCTACTGGATATTTTTATTCCTTTCGTAAGCCAATTAATTTTATTTTTTTGTGTAATTTTAATCCTCTTAAGGGGAAAACTTAGGGTAAAGATCAAGTTAAATATATTAAAGAATGATTTATATGCCAAGTTTACATCCTTTTCCTCATAACCTTCTCTGAATCCAATTTGGGATAAGTACTTTAGAAATATCGGTAGATTGGAATCTATATTTCTCTTATAAATGAACCAGTGTTTTTTTTTTCCAAAGTTATATCTACACGCAATACTAATTAATTGCGCAGTGTGGTCTGATAATCCCAAATTAAGTACTTGAGATTCATACTTATTAGCATTTGTTATTATGTTATATATACAAGTTGCAGAATAAGCCGTAATTCTAGTTGGCTCTTGTATAGTAAGATGTAGATTGTATTTCCTTAGTGTTGTAATAAAGATACTTCTTTTTTTGCTATTATCTAACGTGTTTATATTAAAATCTCCTAATAATATTAATCTATTCTTATTGTTACGTAGACGTACTATTAGCTTAGCAAGTAAAATTTCAAGTTTTTCGATAAATATGTTAAAATTGCTGTTAGTAGTTCTAAATATACATACAACAATCAGATTTAATTCACTAATAATTATACCACAACTTTCAAAATAATTATCAATTGAAAGTTGGTTTAAGTAATCTATATTTTTGGAATCTATGTTACTCCTTGTGTAAATGCAAACACCTCCTCTAGATTTCGATTTTCTTGCATAAATAGCCATCATTTTATACCCATGTAACTTGTAAAAGTTCTTTTCTTCTTGTCTTAAAAACGTTTCCGTAAAACAAAGTATATCTAATGTTCTTTCTTTCGTTAAAATTTCAATATTGCTTAATTTAGATTTTAAACTTTGTATATTAATATGGAAAATATTCATAACGTTCTCATTAGTGAAAAAACTGGTTGTTAGTAGTTACGTTATTGCCAATTTTTTATTGATAGGTTTAAAATAGAAAGGAATTGTTCCTTTCTTATAATTTGAAACACTGTTCATAACACTATTATTTTCAGCAGATTTTGTTATTTTATTCATATTGACGTTGCGATTCATTTTGGCAAAGTAGAATGGAATGGTCCCTGGCTTATAAGCATTTTTATTTTTACAATTTGTCTGTGATATATTTCAATTATGTATAAAATATTTTATATAGTCTATTGAATCCATTTTTTATTAATTTCATTACACATTCTAAATTTAGACTTTGTGCTAAACATATTATTTGCCTTATATGGTATATCAATAAATGAGCAATGTGAATAATATAAACTAAGTGAATTTAACAAACGATTGATATATGTTCATTTAGATATGGATTGCGAATTACATTTGTGATCAATATCTTCTGTTCTCTATGATATTTTAGAAAAGAATATAGTTCAGCAAATGTTTTATAGGGATTAACATCATTAGCGCCTACTGAAATAATTATCCAATCATCTGCACCCATTTGAACTTCATTTTGTAGTGGTTTTTTCTTTTAAATAACATCCGTAGGAGTGTCAGGATATGTAAATGCCGATATATTATATTGACGGGGGTTTTTATACCTTGACCGAATTTTCATTAAAGCTGAAGCCATTCCTAAAGCTTGCTGGTCACCAAGAATTTGATTTTTGTCTTTGACTTTAGTTTTGATAGTTACAGTTTTTTCTTTTGATTCTAAAGAACATTCATTCTTCTCTTGGACAGTAATATCAGAACTGGGTTTTTCAGAAAGAACTGTTTTAAATATTGAATTTTGGTTAATACTAGAGTTGTCTTCTTTAGGCTTTTTTTGCAGGATTTGGAAATGGCGCCGTGTTTGAGTGGACTGTCGAGTAGTTTCTTGTAAACACTTCCTTTTTCTGGTACTGTTCTAGGGTTTTTCTTAAATTTGTATTTTCTAAGTTTAACTCCATAATTTCATTATGTGCACTGGTCAGTTGCAGAATTAATTGATCAATTTAATTTTTAAGATCAATAATTTGTGAATTTTCTAGTAGGGTAGTATCAGGTAAACTTTTTGGAGATGTTTCCGGCATTAAGTTTATATTACTACTGTCCGAATCGGAATACGATATATTTCTTAAAGATGAATTTCTTTTCTCAAGTTTATTTCTAACAGTTATGTTTACTTTACTTGATTCCCCCATACTCGTATTATTATGTTTTAAAGGTGTGTTTTTGATCGAGTTTTTTATCATCGGGACTTCAGTTGACGATGTATCACTTAAATTACCTTTACGTTTACTCCCCTTATTCTCAATGCACAAAGTACATTTCCACTCCTCTTTGCTTTCGGTTTTCATTAAGTAATATCGCTTTGATGAAACATTCGTGCAGTCAATGTCATAGTACATATAACATATAGAGCAGTTTAAAAATTCTTTTCCTTTAATTATTTGTTGGCATTTAGCACAACGCAATGCGGTTATTTTTCGTTTAGTTGCCATTTCGTTTGAAGTTTGCAATATCTTAAATAATCTTACAAAAATAATATTCAAAAGTAAACAAACGTGTAAACAGAAACAACAAAAAAAGTTATATAATTTAAGACTAAAAATTATAAATAAAAACTACTTCAACATTAAAAATTATTAAAATTATGCCTAATAAAAATTAAAAAAAAGCTATAAATAAACGGATATCACTGGTTTCGAACTCAGGTCTCTAAGATTTATCCGACAGTCATACGTGTTATCAATCCATTACACCAATCTAACACTACACATTCTAGTCAAAATAACAGTCTGTTCATTAAGACTTTCTTGAACGTTTGAAATCGATTTAGAAACACCGTCTTTACAATTTTACTTCAATTAATACATCACTAATTAATTATACACAAAGTTATACACAAAGTTGCGGTTTTAAGTTTTATTTTCACTCACACTTTAGAAAAATGTCAATAAGCGTAATTAATGTTCGGTAAGTTTGTAATTAATTCTTCTTTCAACACTTGAACGTAGTTTATACCCGCGAAAGTTTTAGGATGATATTTGCAATATTACTTTATTATAATGAAAAATAACACTCTCACTTCTTTTCTGTTATGTTTACGTCACTTTAAATGAGTTATTATTTAGATTAATGATCTAGAAATATTTTTAAATTGTAAAATGTACGGAGTTGATACTGCAACCGCAAGCGCCGTGCGCCGTCCCCGCATGGCATTGCCCCGCATGTAATAATAATAATAATCACTAACTTGGTTCCTAAAGACAAGGATACCACAGACCCGGGCAAATACCGTCCCATCACGTGTCTATCCACCTTAAATAAGATACTAACATCCATTTTGAGCGCGAGAATCACTCATCACCTGGAGTTAAATCAGGTGATGTCACGCGTTCAAAATGTACGTGTCGGGGTGGTGGTCATGGAACCAAGGAACCACTCCTCACTGACGCGGTCATTGGTTTTTTTTCGAGGGTAGGTGCAAAACAGATAACAGCTGAAATTATCTATTGTGTTTTATTTACATTTAAAAATAAGTATAATTAACTTAGCTGTTTAATTTTTAACTCCAATTTGGAAGAATAAGTTTTAGCATTATTATCAATTATAGGAATGTGCATTTAATCTAGTTAAAATATTTATATTCATCTTCCCTCCATAACACACACTGAATAAAAATTACTATTTTTCTATCTCTCCTCGGTTAATTCACTTTACTACAATGGCAAATGTCTCTGAAGTTGTGAATATCCAAAAGGAATTGGAAGGGAGCTTGACCAGGAAGATGATGGAGTTTGAGAAACGTCTGAAGGCTGCAACTACTCCAACTAACCCAACAGTTTTGCAGCTTCGGGAGGAGTTTGATTCATTCAAGGTGCTTGTTAGTTCCATGTTCAGTCTGCTGCAATAGCAAATTCAGGAATGCAACAAAAGTGTCGATGCAATCAGTATGTATCACCGGAGAAAAGTTCTGCTTTTTCATGGCTTCTGAAGTTGACCTAAAACAGCAAATTTTACAACTGTTGCACAAGTATTTGGGTCTAACTCATATTACTGATGACTCTCTCAAGAAATGCCACAGACTTGGTGTTCAATCCAGTACCCGTCCAAGGCCAATTCTTGTGCACTTTAATGATCATAGCACTAAGTCTGCGATTTGGAATTTAAAATCAAAGTTTAAAGGGTCTGCCATTTCAATGTGTGAATTCCTCACTAAATTTCGTCAGTCCATACATAAGAATGCCCGTAAGCATTTCGGAATTAGAAATGTCTGGACAATTGATGGTGTAATCTATGTAAAGCACTCGGGAGGCCGAATGAAGATTTCCACTGAGGAGGAATTGGACGATCTAATAGCCAAGTACCCCATGGATGGTTCCCCTGAGAGTTCTAACAAGGCTCCTAATACAAAGGTCACCCCAACGCAGCAGAGCTCTTCGAATCGGCAAAATGATGCAGCACGTCGCACTCAAACTTCAGCGGTAACTCAAATTGATGACGTAAAGAGATCTAGACGAGAGAAGGAAAAAATACGAAAGGAGATGAACATAACATATTTTGGTTATGTTCATCTCCTTTCGTATTTTTTCCTTCTCTTATAGTTTACTTTGTCTGGTAACATAATAACTATTTTTAGTTTTATTAACCGGCAGCATTAGACAAGAATATAAATCGATTGTAGTCCAATTGTATGTAACTAATTTGCTATAACTTGTCTTTAGTATTTTCCTTTATTCATATTCCAATAGTTTTATGTTATTAGCTAGTTTTATTATTTTATTGTTATACTGTAGTAACTTTAATTATATTTGTAAACTTTAGTAAATTAGTTTGTGTTTATTTTTTATCATGTAAAAGTGTTAAAATGTAACCAAATATCATAGATAAATGTTATTGTAGTCCGTAGATGCTAGAGCTAGGCATAGACAGTTGCAAAAACAAGGCAAAGCGTAGACAGAGAAACCTATAGACAAATTGACGCCTTCTTTCGCATTCGCACACGAAAAAGATAGATTTATGCATACGTCTTGCATGGAAATGAGATAGAGCGGTGTGATTGTTTGTCCCTTTTTCCGTGCCGATTTTTTTGTTTAGCAAACTCTACAGTTTGTAAACAACTTTAACAGCGTAGCGATTTAAGGAGTTTACAAGTCGGTTTACATGAGAAGAAGTGTTTTGTGAGCTTAAGATTGGTGAATCTTGTTCAGTTCAGTTCTTAGAACAATTAATTTTTTTTTATCTAAATGTGTTTAAAAGTCATAAAGATCGTTGTATAACCTAAAAATTCGTTATCGTCCTTTCTCACTCGAGGCCACGCCGATAATTAGTCTATAGGTTTCTCTGTCTACGAGGCAAAGACTGTTGACCATAGATAATAACTTTTACTGTCAACACAGTAATGGGAACATGGGCACAGATCCTTTTGCCACACAGCTGAATTATGTACTCTTGTGAGATTTAAATTTTCTGGATGTTTTTTACTAATTGGGTTTCAAAATCTTGTGATTAAGCTGATTTTTATTGCTAATTTTTCGATTAATTCTGTAGTGCCCTGCTATTTAAATATTTAGTTGTCTTATTTTAATATTTATGTTATTTTTGTTTATGATTGAATCACTGTGTTGGCACGCTATTTAATTTTTTATATCTTGGCAGTATTTTTGTTATATATATATATATATATATATATATATATATATATATATATATATATATATATATATATATATATATATTATTAATAAATATTTTTATTTAATATCGTATTTTCATATATTTTTATTTTATTTATTTTTATACTGGTTATATTATGCTTTTAACTTATCATGTCTGACTCTGACTCTTTTTGTTCTATTGAGTAAGAGAGTTCTTTTGAATCTTTTGACGATCGGAACGAATTATAGTGTGCCCTCTTAAAGTAGCCAATTGAATAGCATTTTTCACTTTTTTGATAGAACGTTAAATGTTTGCCATATTAACGCACAAAGCATTCCCAGCCACTTTTCTGAGCTAGAAGCATCGTTCTCTAACAACAATATACATGCTATCTTAGTTTCAGAAACTTCGTTGAAACCGTCTTTAAATTCGGCATTGTATCCTCTTCCTGGGCTTGTGCTGATTAGGAATGATCGTATAGATAAAGGAGGAGGTGGGGTTGCAATATATCTCCACGCTACTATTTCTTACAAAATCATATTAGCATCCCCTTCTCCTTACACTGCTTCCGCAGAATTTCTTTTTATAGAACTTGATGTAAAGGGCTCAAGGATGATTCTTGGAGCAGTGTATTGTCCTCCTTCTACTGATTACTTCGCCAATTTAGAAGAGGCTCTTGATAACATTGGTTCTGAGTACACCCACTGCATAATCATGGGAGATTTCAACACGGATTTACTGAAAAATTCAGTCCGGTCTCAAAAGCTTCGTAAAATCATTGAGTCTGTCAATCTCAACATTCTTCCTTTAAAGGCAACTCATCATACTCGTAATATCGACACTGATGACTCTCTGATTGATCTCATTATAACTGACTCCTCTGACAGGGTGCTGTCATATGGGCAACTTGAAGCGCCGGGATTTTCCCGCCATGATTTTATTTATGTATCATACAAACTTAAACCTCCCAAATATCGACCTACTGTACTATTCCTACGTAATTTTAGTAGAATTAATATGGATAAGCTTTTGAAAGACGCATCGCATATAGATTTTACGCCATTAGCAACTGCATCAACAGTAGATGATAAACTAACTATTTTCAATAACATAATTCATGTTTTGTATGATATCCATGCTCCTGTACGTAAAGTGAAACTACGACGGCCACCAGCTCCCTGGATGACTGAAGCGAAATCGAGCATTTGCCCGGTTCAAGAGGAGCAGATCTGAGGAAAACTGGTTGTCTTTTAAGAAGGCCAGGAACAGATGCAATCAGATGGTACGTTCTGCAAAACGCCGATTTATCCATAGCAATATAAGTAATTCTTCGCCAGCTGATGTGTGGAAATTTCTTAGTTCTCTAGGTGTGGGCAAAACACCCTCTTTGGATTGTGGTTTATCGCTTTCTCACGATGCTTTAAATCTTCATTTTTCGCGTTCTTCATCTGCGTTGGACCTTTCAATCCGATCCCAAACAGTCGCTTACATATCCTCAATTCCGTCTCCACACAACCCAGTCTTTCTTTTTAACCCTGTAGATCAGGATGAAATCAGAAAGATCCTTCTGGCAATAAAATCCAAGGCTGTTGGTTGCGATGATATTAGCAGAGCCGTGATTGTTAATATTCTAGAACATATTATCTCCGCAATCACACATATTGTTAATTTTTCGCTTGACTCGGGTCAGTTTCAGAGTCAGTGGAAAAATGCTTTCGTTAGACCCCTTCCCTAAACTACCCAATCCCACACTTCCCAATCACTTCCGTCCCGTATCAGTTTTACCTTTCCTATCTAAAGTTTTGGAAGCCTGTGTTCATAAGCAAATTTCCAATTTCATATATAAACATAACCTGCTGAGTACTTTTCAGTCCAGCTTTCGTCCTGGTCACAGCACTGCAACTGCCTTACTTAAAATAACTGAAGACATTAGAGAAGTAATGGAAAACAAGAAAGTTACAGTTGTGGTGCTCGTTGACTTTTCTAATGCTTTTAACACATTTGACCATGATATCCTTCTTGCTATCCTTTCTTATTATAGGTTTGCACCGTCAGTCCTGGAATGGTTCTCATCTTATCTTCGCGGACGTCAACAGTCTGTCAACGTGGAGCAAATGACTTCACAGTGGGTTGACCTGATTTCTAGCGTACCGCAAAGCGGTATAATTTCTCCATTAATCTTCTCTATTTTTATTAATTCCATCACATCTAATATTGATTGTTCGTACCATCTGTATGCTGATGACCTACAAATTTATGCACAGTCTGACATTTCTGACATCCATTATGCGATTAACAAATTGTGATTGGTCTATGCGTTTTGGAGTGTTTGTCAACCCTACGAAATGCCAAGCGATGATTGTGGGTTGCTCAAGGATGCTTGCTAAAATAGATGCCGCTAGTCTACCTCCCGTCTATTATAATGATCGTCTTATACCGTTCTCTCCCTCAGTTAAAAATCTTGGTCTCCGTATTGATAGTACTCTGTCCTGGGGGGTTCATATCTCCGAAACATGTCGTAAAGTCTCTGGTTCTTTACGTTCTCTTTATCGATTGAAAAATTTTCTCCCCTTTAAGACTAAAACTATGCTTGTACAGTTACTTATACTACCAATCATTGATTATGCACACGTGTGTTACCTGGATTTAAACCAAAATCTTCTCAACAAGCTAGAGCGCCTTCTCAACAACTGCGTCAGATACATTTTCAATCTCCGTAAATTTGATCATATTTCTCACTATTGCTCTCACCTAAAATGGCTCACTATTAAACAGAGGCGTGACTCTAGAATTTTGCTTGTTCTCTTCTCTATCTTAAATGATCCATCCACTCCTTCTTATCTCAAGGAGAAATTTCAATATATTTCCCTAACACATGATAGAACTCTGCGTTCCTCATATAATAATAAACTAAGTATCCCTCTACATTCTACTAATTTTTTTGGTAAATCCTTCACAATTCAGGCTGCACTGCTCTGTAACTCCTTGCCCGATGACGTCAGAAAAACATCTAATAAGACTGCCTTTAAAAGATTGGTACATAAGCATTTTATGAAAATATTAGAAGATAGTTAATATGGTTAATTTTGGTTACCTTTGTTGTTATTTTATTTATAGGTTTATATTATATATCTATTTGTATTTAAAATATGTATATATTTATGTATCTATGAATATGTATGTATATATTATATATTATCTGTATTATATTTTGGAGTATATAAGCTTATTGTATTTGTATATATAATATTAGTTTGTTTTTAAGTTTATCAGTAGTTTTTTTCCTTGATTTACTCTATTGTTCATTTTATTTTGTCACCTATGATATAATTTCCACACGTCCCGGGTTGATTGGGAGAGAATGCCTAATGGCATTAAGTCCGCCCTTTGTAATCTTTTTATGGTGAAATAAAGAGTAAATAAATAAATAAAATAAATTGGCAAAGTGGTGAAACGCAACCATCGGAACTTCTCCGCCGCGTGGATAGACTACAGAAAGGCATTCGACTCGGTGATACATGACTAAAGAGGATCCTCGAGATGTACAAAATATAAAAATATAGGGCCGTGGCGAGAAATAAACCTTTTAAATGCACACATGAAGCTAGCCGTGCTTAGATCACCGACGAGTTCTATATGTACAGCGAGTAGTCAAACATACGAAAATACAAACATACGTAATGATTTCTTATATTTACGCGAACACTACACATTGAAATAATACTCGTTTTTACGGAATTTATCGCGTATATTTAACTTTTTAATACCCGACGTTTCGACGTAAATATAAGAAATCATTATGTAAACCAGTACGGACTGGTAATTGCAAATAAAATACGCCGATTAGAAGATCTAAAGACTAAGCGCGCAAGATATCTAACAGCCTTAAATTTCTTGAAGAGATGCCGAGACCATAATCTCATTCCTACGTGTGTCAAAATATCCACCAAAAAGGACATTCGAGGAAGCGCTAAGATCTTAAATCAGGCGAGTAAAAAGTTGTTACGGGCGGTAATCCAACAAAAACGCTCCGATCTATATGACATCAATAAATCCATAGACACATCATCCAGTGAATTAAAGAAAGTTTTAACGACGTTTGATTATAATTTTTGCATGGAAACATTAAATAAACGCGAAATTAGTAAATATAACGAATGCAAAAACAAACATATAGAAAAATATCAAAAATTAACGGCCAAATCAAATGTCAAACATCCGAATCAATGCCAGAACCAAAAGCAACCATTGACAAACACAGATCATAGATTAATCGCGGTCTATAATCTGTCACAACAAACACTGGATGATGCAACAATAAAGGTTTTATCCAAAGGACTAAATTTCGCTATAAGTCCGCGCAGATTACCGTACGAAGAAATTATCTGTAGCGTCGAGGACTGTTTATTTAAAAACAATATGCGGAAAGAAGATTTGGAGACGATACGTCAAGACATTTCGTCTATGTTACGTCGATGTTCAGTGCCTAAACCGAATCTTCCCAGAGACGAATTTATAGCGTTAAAGAACCTACGCAATAAACCAGAACTTACGATTCTCCGCGCAGATAAGGGAAACGCCACGGTAGTCATGGATACGTCAGATTATAATTCAAAAATACAAGAACTTTTGTCGGATGTAAGTACTTATAAAAAGGTTAAAAACGACCCAACAAATAGCACACTAAAAACAACTAGTGACCTCATAAAGAAACACTCCGAAAAATTAAATCTGGACGTAAAATGGATAATACCTACGTGCGCCAAATCACCAAAGTTGTATGGGTTACCAAAAATACACAAGCCCAATGCTCCATTACGTCCCATAGTGAGCCAAATCGATTCACCAACTTACAGATTGGCTCAACACTTAGCGAAAATACTCTCACCGCTCAGGGGACACACAAGAGCACACATAAAGGATTCCTACCATTTTGTCAGCGAGATTAAAGACCTGCGTCTGGCAGACAATGAAACTATGGTCAGTTTTGATGTGCAGTCATTGTTTACATGCTTACCTGTTGAAGACTGCATCTCAATTGTAACTAGGAGGCTGGAGGAAAACAACATGCCCGTAGAATATGCAGTATTACTCAGACACTGCCTTACATCTGGCTACTTATTGTGGAAGGAGGAGTTCTACAAGCAAGTAGATGGTGTGGCGATGGGCTCACCTGTATCTCCCATTGTCGCCGACATATTCATGGAAGACTTTGAGGAGAAAGCCCTGCTTACTTCTCCCATAAATCCAAGATTCTACAAGCGGTACGTAGACGACACTTTCACAATTCTACCTTTAGATAAAGTAACTGCATTTTTAGACCATCTTAACTCTATAAATTCTAAAATTCAGTTCACAATGGAGTTAGCGGCAAACAATTCCTTAGCTTTTCTAGATGTGTTAGTAATTCGGAATCCTGATAACACCTTCAGCCATACTGTGTATAGAAAAAAGACCCATACAGATAGATATTTAAACGGTGATTCTCACCACCATCCTTCACAGTTAGCTACCGTGGGTAAATCTTTGTTTCAGAGAGCACGAGGGATCTGTGACAGTAAACACCTGGCTGCCGAGCTCCAACACGTCAAGCAAGTTTTGCATGACAACAAGCTTCGGGTCCCGCGCCTACGTCACAGAGTGACGAGTGACGAGTGAAGCCGGCCACAGTCGAGCGTGTACCTGCTGTACTGCCATATGTTAGAGGAGTCACTGACAAGATTGGCTACATCTTGAAGCGCGCTTCCATCAAAACATACTTCAAGCCGCCGAAGAAGATTGGTCAGTTTTTACCATCAGTCAAGTGTAACGTCCCCGTGCAAGATGCAGGAGTGTACAAGCTTGCTTGTGAATGTGGTCTCTCCTACATAGGACAAACTAAAAGATCGATTAAAACCCGCGTCAAAGAACATATAGCTGATGTGAAGAATCGACGCTCCGGGAAGTCTGCAGTCTGTGAACATGTACAGGATCGCCCACGTCACTACATCAGATTTGATAGACCACAAATCCTCGCTAAAGAACACCGATTCCTTCCAAGGATGATTCGCGAGGCTATTGAAATCAAAAAACACCCTAATTTCAATAGAGAAGATGGCTGGGTGCTACCATCTGCTTGGGATCCTATAATAAATAAAATTAAATCCCAACCCAAGCATACAACTGCAAGGCTTCATGATACCATAAGTTCATACTGTGTAGATCGGAACAAAAGTTAAATTTTAATCTATGGTAACCGCGGTTAACTATGACATCTGGACGTTAAACATCTCAGTCCTTCCCGTGACCATGGGTGCTGTAAAGCTCTCGAAACGTCGGGTATTAAAAAGTTAAATATACGCGATAAATTCCGTAAAAACGAGTATTATTTCAAGACAAACATACGTCTTCCTGGATTTTACAATCAAAGCATAAAAGGCTTTACAGATTGTGATACACAGCAAGACCTAGTCCGCCATTTCCGGTAGTAACGACCTAAGACAAACTCGAAATCAATCTATATATCTGTGCACCCGATTGCAAAATTAATTTGCGTGCAGAAAGAATCCAGTAATTCTGACGCAATATAGACATCGACAATTCAGGGCCAGTGTGACAATTCAATTTATGGTGATAATCAACTAATAAATTCAAAATATGATCTTTACGCTGTAAAACTATAGGGTGTCGTTGATGACCTGGAAGAGAATTGGCTTGCTAAAGAAATGATTGGAGAAACCTCACTCGAATTACTCACAACCAGAGAGTGCATTTTCTCTTACGGGGGTTAGGATACTGACGAAGGGTTAAAATCAGCTATGAGCCACTGCGGTGGTTCTAACTGAATCCAAGAAGATCCTTGAAACCAAAGCGGGTTACTTATGATTTGAACCGGAGGAAGTCCACGAGATAAACAATCGGCATGATTTTTGCACCGGGCACATGACAAAAATTCTGCGATACTAACTCGTCTTAAAACTTGGCCACTTTGCGACGAAAGTATCCCAACGATGGGGTGAAGAATGAACCCATCATAGAGCGACTGTTGGGTCAGAAAAGGCAAATATTTTATTTGTCGGAAAGTACAACACGGTAAGCCAATTATTTTTAACTATTATTGTGTGTGAAATAACGTATATGTAATAGGCGTTCGAATCACCAGTGCACCAGGCTCTCCTTTCCAGCTTTCACACCATGACATTAATGGATCTGGGCATCTTGAGCTCCTTCGATACTATCAATCTTTTGAACGTGAAACGAAAGAGTGATTTGCATACGAATAACTATAACACATTAAGATAAGAAATTTACTTACACGCATGCGCCTGAACTCGAAATACGCTCATATTTGACACATTACCTTTGAGGGTAAGAGTATTGAATTTAGCAGTTACAGTATTATAGGATCGATAACGCATCACTATCGCTGTCGACTGGCTCTTATGGACATCTTTTTATTGATCATCGTGGGAGCGACTTCTACCCACCCCGTAAACCCGTAAACTGTAACACTTATCAGCACATTAGAACACAAATAGCTACTTATTCTTTTAATCGATAGCATATTATATAAATTAGGTATTTTTTTGGTACATCACTTAACTTTTCGTACTTTAAAATGTACCCCAAGTAAATCATATTTCGCATGAATTATCAAATAATGACATCACTCGAGCAACTTAAATTTCCACTGTACTTTCAACATTTGGTAACATATTTGGGTACATTAAACAAAATAAAGTACTTGCGGGTACTTTCGATATAAATCGAACAAAAGGATTTAATAAAAAAAGCGAAAGTTTGAAGTGAAATGTTTTAAGCCAAACGGCTTAAAACATTTCACTTCAAACTTTTGCTCTACATTTTAATGATAAGTCAATGTCGTTAATAGGAACAGCAACTTTCATTACGTTATGTAACATAAAAATACCAAAGGTATCAACGCGAAGCGTATCATAGTCTTTCACAAATATAACAACCCTTACACTATTCGAAGATTATATGTGGGCGTTAAGAAGAACTTTATCCTACTTCTGATGTCGGAAAGTACAACACGGTAAGCCAATTGTGTGTGAAATAACAGGATAACGTTAATTATTAAAAATGATAAAAGTGTGAGAACTGATGTTCAACTTACTCTCTTGCCTGCGCAATTTATCACTATTAATAATAGGACAGCGTACCGCACTATACATTCAGCATAGAGTAATTACAGTTTGACCATACCGCAGTATGTCCCCATCACAATTACACACCTGTGTAACGTGAAGGACACAACTACATGATAACACCAAATTATGCAAACCAACAGCAATCTTACCCATCTCAACGTAACACAGCACAGCCTCTCAGCAACACCATCCTCCTTGTCTGCACCAGAAGAATCACCACAATGGACAGAACAACTATCTTAGCACGCGTAGAAGGACTTCACTCATGAAACGACTCAAGCGGAGCGGAAGCAGAATACTGCACAAACGAGTGGGAGGGTTTCTCGATATACTCTCAATTTCAACTAGTCACTAGATCCGACCGGCATTTTATAGATGCGCCTACATATCTATGTTTTCAATCATTACTCTCACTAATAACAGCTGTGATAAGCTTGGCAATAACGAAAATTGCGTAAAGCTCGAGGCGCGCGAGTGAGATAACCTTACGAAGGGAAACCTTTGATTTAGAACTAATGAGGCTGACCAAATTTTTACCATCGTTCTGGACATGAAAACATACAACGCCCCCGTAAGCCTACTCGCTAGCCTCTACAAACCCAACGACAGTGATGACGCTACCCTTACCGATGTTTACATGACGTTGTATTTTAATTTCACTTAGTGAAGATAGTTCCTACTTTAAACGTAGCCACGAAGGAATAATGCTATCGAGCGGTTTGTCATCCCAATCACATTCACATAACCAAAGTTGCTTAGTCAAAAGCTTATTGTACAACACCAACGGTGCTACAAAACCCATGACATCCCATAATCTAGCAACACATGACGATATCGTGTGCTTTGTGCAAGTCTCCGCGAGTGGTTTTACGTTAAGGTACAGGTAAGGTTCTACGGTAAGGTTTAAGGCTAAACACGTCTGACTCGGATGATCATCACAAACCGAGCCTTGTGTGTATCAGAATTGTCGAAATCTTTTACAGCCGAAGGACGGTGTGATTGTGGGATTGTATTCAAAACTGGATCCGAATTACTAGTCCACTTGATGAAATCGAATTAACCTGCTTTCATGAGTTTTATAACTTCGGCGGTGGTTGAGATGGATTCCTCTACGTTTACGACTATACGAAATACGACGAATATACGAAATCGTCCATATACAAACCACTCTCGATTGTCTTCCTATCTTTAGGGTAAGCGGGACCCTCATCAGCAGCGACCAGCTTTACCGTGCGCAGTGCATGAAATAGGCTCAACGTTAAGCGAAAAATGCGGTTAAATTGTAACATATTTAGATACTCCTTTGGGTCAAAGCAATATAAAATGCGATGGAATTGACGATCGCATTCATGGAACCCAATGTAAAGAAACATTTGACGAATATCAGCGGATAATGTAATACAAAACAAACGAAAATATACTATTACTAGCTTGCCAGGCAGACGTTGGTTTGCCCTTTTCGACTACCCTTTGTCATGTCCTATTAAAAACCCTTAAATTCGCAAAAAATATTATGGGCAAAAAAATTATCTTATCGCTCAAGTTGGACCAAACTGTAGACGGTGTGCAAATTTGATTAAAATCGGTTTAGTAGTTTAGGAGTCCATCGCGGACGAACAACGTGACACATAATTCATATATATTAAGATAGTAAATAGGTTACCCTATAAACTTTGCCCATTATAAAGAATGTCATTAAGGGAAAGGCGGGTGGTTCTAGCACTAGCATCGAGCACTACACGTAACTTAGACGTAAGTTTGTCTTCCCTAAATGTGTCATCATCACGGTGTCCCGTGATGTGGTATGAAATATGACGACGTGTCTTTACAGTATCTATTTTTGGAGACGCAAGCGATATATAAGCCTCTTTTATAGTCATCAATAACACCGTCATAAGCTTCCATCATTATGGGAAAAGCGAACATCTAGCGCTCCAAACAATAAAAATGTTTCTGTGCCATTTGACGTGTCACCGAAAGACAAAATATTCACTTTAAAGGGTAGCGCTACACTATATCGACCATCATGGCCGTATGAGGACGCTCAAGGTCACTCGGCGAACTATGGAAAGGGCTATGCTCGGAGTTTCTCTGCGTGATAGACTCAGAAATGAGGATATCCGCAGTAAAACCAGAGTGACCGACATAGCCCAACGGATTAGTAAGCTGAAGTGGCAATGGGCCGGCCATGTATCTCGAAGAACCGATAACCGATGGGGAAGAAAGGTTCTCGAGCGGCAGCCTCGTACTGGTAGGCGTAGTGTAGGGCGACCCCCCACTAGATGGAGTAACGACCTGGTAAGACATGCAGGAAGTCGATGTATGCAGGTGGCTCAGGACCGTGCTTTGTGGCATTACTTAGGGGAGGCCTATGTTCAGCAGTGGACTTGTGAAGGGCTGTAATGATGATGATGATTATGATCACGAACGGTCGTGTGGACATAAATTTCCTCGCATAATCTATCATCCGGGCTAAGTACAGGCGGTACGTTCACCTCCTCCATCTCCCAAAATTTGCGAACTAATATCTCGAGCGGCTCAATAACAGTGGTCATTGAGGAAGCGCCGACCAAAATGGTTGGCAGACGCTCGGTGACTTTATCTACTACTAATGAATTTATATTAAAATTAATACCGCGATCTAAAGGAGAATAAAATTTTAAGTATATCGAACCTTGGACCGTTTCATTCAAGCCTCCAATTCCCTTTACTACGGGACATGAAGGCTTCTTGTTTACTAATAATCCCAAACGTTGGCAACACTGCTGCGTTATAAAATTACTTTTGCGACGAGCTATCTAATAATGTACGAACGCTCCGTTCGTTTCCATGCGAATATATAATTATGATACGTGCGATACCTAGAATTACGGTGGTTGGGAAGCGATCAATTTCTTTCACATCCGACAGTGAGCACAAAGTAACCTCGCTCAAGCGCGCATTAGAAACGTTGCCTTTGGTGGATGGGGCCTCACTTCCAGACTTGCTAAACGCAGACGTGGCACCACCCTCAAAATGTAGCATTGAGTGATGTCTGTTGCTGCATTTATGACATATTGAACTAGAGTTTTATTTGGCAACACGATACTTGTTACTTAAAAAATTTAAACATAAGTTGTTCGATTTTACTATTTTATAAAGTTCGCTCGGTGAACGTTTACGGAAAATCGTGCAATTATACAGATTACCATGTTGATTAGTTTTACTTAAAAAAGGCTTTATGGGAAAATGAAGGCACGGTGTTTACTTACCTCAAGACTTCGTTAGCTTCGATGAAGCGTCCGTTCAATAGTCAGCGTATTTTTTTATTTCCTGTTTGATATTTGAAGAACGCTGCATTACCTTAATTTGATCTCGAATAAAAGATGTCAATGTCTAGAACGATAGTAGGTTGGCGCTACGATTCTTCATTTCGAACGAACGTACGGTGTCCGGGTTTAGCTTCTTTAAAGCAATATATAAAAATATAAAGTCCACAATGATTAAAACTAATTACTTTTATTTTTAATTTCCGACGTTTCAGGCGCTTTCCAGCACCCATGGTCACGGATGACTGAGCTGACTGACGTCCCGATGCCATTGTTAAACCCGGAGTACCTTCAGCTTTTTTAATTATTGTTTATGGTCCGATCTATGCAAAATGAACTGACGATGTCCTGAGGTCTTGCAGTGGTATGCTTAGGTTTAGTTTTAATTTTATTGATTATAGGATCCCAAGCAGGTGGTAGTACCCAGCCTCTTTCTCTATTGAAATTAGGATGTTTTTTTAATTTCAATAGCCTCACGTATCATCCTTGGTAGGAATCGGTGTTCTTTCGCGAGGATTTGTGGTCTATCAAATCTGATGTAATGGTTGGGGCCATCTAGGACATGATCACAAACTGCAGACTTCCCGGAACGTTGATGCTTCACATCAGCTATGTATTCTTTTACGCGGGTGATCTTTTTGTTTGTCCTATATAAGAGAGACCACATTCATAATCAAGCTTGTACACTCCTGCATCTTGTAGAGGAATAAGACACTTGACTGATGGTAGGAACTGACTAATCTCCTTCGGCGGCTTGTAGAATGTTCTAATAGAATCTCGCTTCAAGATGTAGCCAATCTTGTCTGTGATATCTCTGACATATGGTAGTACAGCAGGCACACGCTCGACTGTGCTGTATATATTAAATCAAACGTTTTGCCACGATTAAATTTCCTAAGCAGGTAAGCATACAACGAGATGTAACAATTTATTTCGTATGTTACGGGTGGACGTTAAACTCACCGATAAAACAAACAATTTATCCGTAAACGAGTTTGATATATATATATATATATATATATATATATATATATATATATATATATATATATATATATATATATATATATATATATATATATATATATATATATATATATATATATATATATATATGTATATATATATATGTATATATATATATATATATATATATATATATATATGTATATATATATATATATGTTCGATACTATATGACTTCGAAAGAGTTTTGAGGATGTTATTTGTAGCCTACACTAACCAAATCAAAACATGTATTCATGCAAGAATGCAATATGTTTATAAATTCATATAACTATTACGAATTTAGGTAAGAAGAAAACTACTGCGGGTCATTTTTTATTAACTATTACGAATTTAGGTAAGAAGAAAACTACTGCGGGTCATTTTTTATATTTACGCGAATACTATATATTTAAATAATAGAAGTTTTCACGGATTTCATCGCGTATATTAACTTTTATATAAAGCCGTCGTTTCGAGTACTTTACAACACCCATAGTCACGGGGTGATCGAGATGTTCAACGTCCAGATGTCATAGATAAAGGCGGCTATCATAAATTAAAATTTTAATTTTTTTTGCTATTTACACAGTATGAACTTATAGTATCTTGAAATCTTTTTTCTTTATTGGTCATAGAACCAACAGCACGTTATAAATATTAACAGAACTTCTCAGATAATCCATAATGCTAAGAACAGGTTCTTACTTTATATAGATGTACATACTATCGCTTGTTATGGTTTACAATTAATAATAATATAATCAATAAAAATACAAATTGATAATATTAATTATAAAGTACTTGGATATATTAAAGCGGTTTCAAAACTAAGTTTCACAAAAAAGAAAGAGACAATAAGCAGAAACAAAAAAATAATAAAAAGAATATTACACAACAACTGTCGGACTATACAATAATAAATAACAAATAAAATTTACATGACATAATGTACACATTTTCGTGCGTATGTGTGTGTGTGTGTGTGTGTGTGTGTGTATGTGAGAGGGAGAGAGAGAAGGAGAGTGCGTGAGTGTATGTGTGTTTGTTATAATTTATTACTTAATGTTGAAATAATATCCTTTTTAAAGACTGATTTGCTTTGGTGGAAGACGTCAGTTGAATCAGGTATTAGGTATGTGACATATTACAGAATTCTGTGCATAATTTCAGTTACTTAAAGGAACATTAAATAACGGAGTATGTCTAGTGCGCTTATTAGGTGCTCGTAGTTGTAAATTACAGGAAATTAATTCGGGGCTGTCAATTTTGTTACAGATATTATGAAGAAATGGCATCTGGAGTAGAGTGCGGCGATCTTTCAACTGCATTAATTTATGAAAATTACATGGTTCTGTATAATTTTTGTTTTATTTTGACATCAAAAATTCAAGACGTTAAAAAATTTTTCTCTGTATTCGTTCAATTTCTTGTATGTACGTTATGTAATTTGGGTTCCACACAACACTACAATATTCCAGGACGCCGCGGACATAAGAATAGTATAAAATCTCTATAAATTCCGTGTCCGAAAAAGGTTTACAAACTCTTAATACAAAGCCTAGATTTTTATAAGCCTTTGCTACCATTGCCGAGATATGATCAGTCATCATCATTTTCGAATCAAAGACTACTCCGAGGTCTTTGGTTATGTCAGTTTTTTTTCTAAAGGAACATTGATCAAGTAGTATTGAGATATAAATTTTCTCCTTTTGCGAGTAAAACTAATTTGGAAACATTTCGACACATTCATGCTAATACGGTTATCACGGCAGTAGCTGCAGAAACGATACAAGTCGTTCTGTAGCTTATAAGCATCTGATTCAGATTTTATGTAAGCGTAAATTTTCATGTCATCAGCGTACATCAGAAACTTCGCAGAATGAAAACAGATGCCCACATCATATAAATATACCGCATACAGCAAGGGCCCCAATATTGAGCCTTGTGGGACACCAAATGGAACGTCCACAACATTTTAGCGATATCCAGCCACAACGACTGCCTGTGAGCGATTACGCAGACACGTTTCCATCCATCTGAAAAGGTTTCCCCGTATTCCTAGCTCCTGGAGCTTTTTAAGAAGTATGATATGATCAACGCGGTCAAAAGCCTTTTCAATTGGCCTATAATTCTCGATAACAATTTTTGATCCCTTTTTACGGATTGGTACAATATTGGCAGTTTTCCAAATTTTTGGAACGTATCCTTCTTGAAAACATCTATTAAATATTACTGTTATGGGAGCTGCCATCGACTTAGCACATTCGGCAAAAAAAGGGGAGGAATTTCATCACAACCGGCACTTTTGGAACAATTAAGGGCTTTTAGGAATTTCATCACAACCGGCACTTTTGGAACAATTAAGGGCTTTTAGGAATTTCATTGTGTCGGCAATTGAGATGTATATACCACTTATTATATTACAGCCTATCACTCTCTCTTCAGATATATCACTGTATTGTGGTGCTGGTTTGCTAACATTTCTGCTAAAAATTCTTTAAAAGCATGAAAGATCTCAAATTCATTAACGACATTACAGTCATTTAACTGTATTACATGAGGATAATTAGATCGGTTCTTTCTTTTTGATTTTATGTTTTATATATATATATATATATATATATATATATATATATATATATATATATATATATATATATATATATATATATATATAGGATATGGTGACAAACGAGCACACAGTCCACATGATGGTAAGTGGTGTCTGCGGCCCATAGACATCTACATCTATCCTCGATGAGATGCGTCGTCACCCGTGAGGACTAAGATGGAATGCCTCGTTTCCAGTAAAAAGGGTCTCCGGTTCTCTACACTCACCATACGAAATTCAGCAGCATTAAGCTATATATGAATGAGAAATAACTTTTTGGGGTACATATTTAATAATAGCAGTATATAATATTAAATAAAAATTGTCAATGGCGTTGTGTAAGTTCTGCGAATGTAAAAATGATCAATCACAATCAGAGAAGTATAAGTTTAACTTGTTGTAATCTGCTTTACGAAATATTTTTTTTGTTATTACATGGTTTTATTGGAGGTGTCGATATATCTGTAACACAGATCTCTACCGCTGGATGACACACATCCTCGTTGACTAATGGACATAGACTTTTGTAAATCATTATATGCACGTTGGTAAATACTAAATCTAGTACATTTCCGTATGCATTCTGGAAGTAATTATATATAAACACTCTCGCCTGTCACCCAGAGGGGTAGGTAGAGACTACAGACTTCCATTTAGCACGATCCTGACATACCTCTCTTGCTTCTTCCACATCCATATACCTACGCATACATGCTCGTCGGTTAAGGATACTCTTAATTTGGCCCATTTTTAGTATATCGCCAATTTAATCGACAAACTTCCACCTAGGACGTCCCTTTCCGACTCTTCCATTCACTTCTGCAACATATATTTGCTTTGTCATTTGCTTGCGCCCCTAGACAAGTGTCTAGTTTGCTTTATTGGTAATCCGCCACAGAATAGAATGGAATAATTTTTATTAAATATTGGCTCATATTAACAAAGTAAGATACACGGAGCGATGTTCTTAAAAATATTTTTTTTAATTTCTTAGACACGCAGGTATCCTCATGACGTTTCCCGTAACCACCGATTGGGATCAATCCAATTAAATTGTTCATCGCGTACAACAACGTAGCAGTCGTAATACTTATTATCGTATAAGTGTTCTTGTCAAATATCATATCGTCTTTTATTAATGTTTTAATTTTGTTTAATTAATTTATGTAGTTATCTATAGCACCCTATTATTATATATAATAAATAACAAATAAAATTTACATGACATAATGTACACATTTTCGTGCGTATGTGTGTGTGTGTGTGTGTGTGTGTGTATGTGAGAGGGAGAGAGAGAAGGAGAGTGCGTGAGTGTATGTGTGTTTGTTATAATTTATTACTTAATGTTGAAATAATATCCTTTTTAAAGACTGATTTGCTTTGGTGGAAGACGTCAGTTGAATCAGGTATTAGGTATGTGACATATTACACAATTCTGTGCATAATTTCAGTTACTTAAAGGAACATTAAATAACGGAGTATGTCTAGTGCGCTTATTAGGTGCTCGTAGTTGTAAATTACAGGAAATTAATTCGGGGCTATCAATTTTGTTACAGATATTATGAAGAAATGGCATCTGGAGTAGAGTGCGGCGATCTTTCAACTGCATTAATTTATGAAAATTACATGGTTCTGTATAATTTTTGTTTTATTTTGACATCAAAAATTCAAGACGTTAATAAATTTTTCTCTGTATCCGTTCAATTTCTTGTATGTACGTTATGTAATTTGGGTTCCACACAACACTACAATATTCCTGGACGCCGCGGACATAAGAATAGTATAAAATCTCTATAAATTCCGTGTCCGAAAAAGGTTTACAAACTCTTAATTTATGAAAATTACATGGTTCTGTATAATTTTTGTTTTATTTTGACATCAAAAATTCAAGACGTTAACAAATTTTTCTCTGTATTCGTTCAATTTCTTGTATGTACGTTATGTAATTTGGGTTCCACACAACACTAAAATATTCCAGGACGCCGCGGACATAAGAATAGTATAAAATCTCTATAAATTCCGTGTCCGAAAAAGGTTTACAAACTCTTAATACAAAGCCTAGATTTTTATAAGCCTTTGCTACCATTGTCGAGATATGATCAGTCATCATCATTTTCGAATCAAAGACTACTCCGAGGTCTTTGGTTTTGTCAGTTTTTTTCTAAAGGAACATTGATCAAGTAGTATTGAGATATAAATTTTCTCCTTTTGCGAGTAAAACTAATTTAGAAACATTTCGACACATTCAGGCTAATACGGTTATCACGGCAGTAGCTGAAGAAACGATACAAGTCGTTCTGTAGCTTATAAGCATCTGATTCAGATTTTATGTAAGCGTAAATTTTCATGTCATCAGCGTACATCAGAAACTTCGCAGAATGAAAACAGATGCCCACATCATATAAATATACCGCATACAGCAAGGGCCCCAATATTGAGCCTTGTGGGACACCAGATGGAACGTCCACAACATTTGAGCGATATCCAGCCACAACGACTGCCTGTGAGCGATTACGCAGACACGTTTCCATCCATCTGAAAAGGTTTCCCCGTATTCCTAGCTCCTGGAGCTTTTTAAGAAGTATGATATGATCAACGCGGTCAAAAGCCTTTTCAATTGGCCTATAATTCTCGATAACAGTTTTTGATCCCTTTTTACGGATTGGTACAATATTGGCAGTTTTCCAAATTTTTGGAACGTATCCTTCTTGAAAACATCTATTAAATATTACTGTTATGGGAGCTGCCATCGACTTAGCACATTCGGCAAAAAAAGGGGAGGAATTTCATCACAACCGGCACTTTTGGAACAATTAAGGGCTTTTAGGAATTTCATCACAACCGGCATTTTTGGAACAATTAAGGGCTTTTAGGAATTTCATTGTGTCGGCAATTGAGATGTATATACCACTTATTATATTACAGCCTATCACTCTCTCTTCAGATATATCACTGTATTGTGGTGCTGGTTTGCTAACATTTCTGCTAAAAATTCTTTAAAAGCATGAAAGATCTCAAATTCATTAACGACATTACAGTCATTTAACTGTATTACATGAGGATAATTAGATCGGTTCTTTCTTTTTGATTTTATGTAATTCCAAAATAACTTAGGCGATAATTTGATCTTGATATAATTTTATATGAGAGAAATAGTATACTTTTTCGAGTTTCTTTACCCTAGATCGTATTGTGGAAAAAGAGGCATAATCTTCTGGATTATATATATATATATATATATATATATATTTAAAATAAAAGTTTATATATATATATATATATAGGATATAAAATATATATATATATATATATATAGGATATGGTGACAAACGAGCACACAGTCCACATGATGGTAAGTGGTGTCTGCGGCCCATAGACATCTACATCTATCCTCGATGAGATGCGTCGTCACCCGTGAGGACTAAGATGGAATGCCTCGTTTCCAGTAAAAAGGGTCTCCGGTTCTCTACACTCACCATACGAAATTCAGCAGCATTAAGCTATATATGAATGAGAAATAACTTTTTGGGGTACATATTTAATAATAGCAGTATATAATATTAAATAAAAATTGTCAATGGCGTTGTGTAAGTTCTGCGAATGTAAAAATGATCAATCACAATCAGAGAAGTATAAGTTTAACTTGTTGTAATCTGCTTTACGAAATATTTTTTTTTGTTATTACATGGTTTTATTGGAGGTGTCGATATATCTGTAACACAGATCTCTACCGCTGGATGACACACATCCTCGTTGACTAATGGACATAGACTTTTGTAAATCATTATATGCACGTTGGTAAATACTAAATCTAGTACATTTCCGTATGCATTCTGGAAGTAATTATATATAAACACTCTCGCCTGTCACCCAGAGGGGTAGGTAGAGACTACGGACTTCCATTTAGCACGATCCTGACATACCTCTCTTGCTTCTTCCACATCCATATACCTACGCATACATGCTCGTCGGTTAAGGATACTCTTAATTTGGCCCATTTTTAGTATATCGCCAATTTAATCGACAAACTTCCACCTAGGACGTCCCTTTCCGACTCTTCCATTCACTTCTGCAACATATATTTGCTTTGTCATTTGCTTGCGCCCCTAGACAAGTGTCTAGTTTGCTTTATAGATAATCCGCCACAGAATAGAATGGAATAATTTTTATTAAATATTGGCTCATATTAACAAAGTAAGATACACGGAGCGATGTTCTTAAAAATATTTTTTTTAATTTCTTAGACACGCAGGTATCCTCATGACGTTTCCCGTAACCACCGATTGTGATCAATCCAATTAAATTGTTCATCGCGTACAACAACGTAGCAGTCGTAATACTTATTATCGTATAAGTGTTCTTATCAAATATCATATCGTCTTTTATTAATGTTTTAATTTTGTTTAATTAATTTATGTAGTTATCTATAGCACCCTATTATTATATTATTATTAACTTTGTAAACTGCTGACGTTTATTTGCATTATTTACGGTATTTTATTGTTCTTACCGTAGCTTAGTACGTATAAGCTTCTACATTTCAGGTAATAATGGCGTATATAGTTGTAAATATTTAAAAGTGATTGAGTACTTGCAATGCAGAGTATCTAATGAAGTTTGGTTAGTAACCACATAATCATTCCATATACAACATATGAGTTGACTAACAATGCGCCTATTCTAATATATAATGTAAACAGTCTAAGGCAACTATCTTGCCGTGTAGTAGCGGTGTAAGAATATCCACTACCGCACATCAGGCGACAGAGGGAATCGAATCAGGAGCTGAGCAGCAGCGTTTTCTTTATAACGACTAAAAATAAAAAATGCGGTTGCGAACCCGCTTGCTAAGCGAGGCAACTTTTTTTAACAACTGTGGCAAATATTGGGGGGATCTAGGAGGTAATCTCGGCCTCTCTCGGGAGAGGCCTATATACAACTGTGGAATTTAATAGGCTGTAACGGTAACGGTAATCATCATAGAAGATTTTTGTATGCAATTATCATTAGCAGGGCCCCCACTACCATATGTGTAAAGTTTGCAATGCACACGGGCGCCATCTTTTAGAGGCACCAAAACCCAGGGTCAAAAATTGCAAACATATCCAAAAAAAAAAAAATAATTTTAAAACAAAAATTGAGATATTAAATAGGATTTGGTATAAATACACACGAATGAACAATGCCCGGAGCGCTATAAAAGCGATGCATTCATGCATCGCCAGAGGCGTTCACTGGACAACAAGTGCATAAAAACAAATAATCCTATTATTTTTAACATTTAAAATTATTTTTACTTTGTCAAGTGTTGTGTTGTATAATATTACTTTTTTACTAACCACAATTTCAACGGTTTGATTTTTTATAAAATGGTAAGTGTTCCCTACTTTATATTATCAACATTAAACCTTTATATGAACCCTATCTGCTTCTTGTTTTTTTATAGGATAGGGTGACAAACGAGCACACAGTCCACCTGATGGTAAGTGGTTGCTGTGCCCCATAGGCATCTACATCCATCCTCGATTACGAATCAAAATGCAGATGCGTTGTCACCCGTGAGGACTAAGATGGAATGCCTCGTTTCCAGTAAAAAGGGTCTCCGGTTCTCTACACTCACCATACAAAATACAGCAGCTACTATTTCACGCTGATATTCTGTGAGAGCGTGGTCCTTCCCCGGTGTAGCCGACCCATTCGTGCTACAACTATACTACTAATATAACTGCAGCGTGGCTCTACCACGTATAAATGTTCCTGTCTGTTTCCTGTTTTTATCTGATAACTTTATAGACAATATAGGAAAAACCTACAACTTCTCCAATAAACATTTTTTTTCATCTGACATAATAAGGCACGTAAATACGAGTGGTAGTATTGGTTTTTATCCATAACTCACTTAGTTTTTATGCTATCGATCTTTTAAAAAATATTTTATAGTTTTTTTAAGGGCTATAAAATCAAATTAGTTTAATACTTTTTCTGCCTATATTTTTGAAAGGATTTAAGCTGAAAGGGCTCGTACAAATTGCTTTTTACTTAAATATGCAATATGCTAACTTGGCGCTTATTATTGTGATTACTTTAAAAGTTGATTCCTAATTCCCATAAGTACTAATTATTTATTTCTTTTTATAGGATAAAAGAAAGAGACCTTCAGGTGCGAAATTTCGCGAGCAAAAGAAACTGAGACTACAAGAAAGGGAAAAATAGCTGGATCTTTAAAGCTTGCAAAATAATGAAGATTCCACGGAGACTATCGATGCGACCGAATCTCAAGATTCTAAATCCGTAATATCAACCATGAGTGGACCATCTGAAATTTCAATAAAATTAATAAGGCTAGCGTCGATATATTTCCATCCGACCCCGGTTTGTGGCCCGAAATAATCACCACTGAGATAGCTAGAATGGTAAACGTGCCCGCCCTTGATAGACATCACTTTTAGCTTTCCTAGTAATAAAGACAAGAGAAAGTTTTCGTGCAAATACTTTGTAAGAAGTCTAGTAAATGGAGAAAAAGTTGAAAGGATTTCTTATATTTATGTGAACACTATACATTGATTAAAACTACTTTTACGGATTTTATCGCGTTTTATTTATATTAAGGTGCCCCGTCAAAACAGCCCCGACAAAACAGCCCCCGACAAAACAGCCCCGACAAAATAGCCCACCGACAAAACAGCCACCGTCAAAACAGCCCCCGACAAAACAGCCCAAGTCAAAATAAATACCACACATATCTATAGAATTTATAACTATACTTATACCGAAGAAGATCTTCAGTTGGCGATATATGGGAAACTTTTCTATTGTGAGTTTTAGCAAGAAATTATTGAAAAAATTGTAAGTGGTGTAAAACGAATGTTAATACTTTACGTGACTTTTTTGGTTCATTTTATGTATTTTTTGTTTTCAACAAAACTATTGCATCGTCTACACACGAAATAAAAACAAAAATAAATGTAGGTATAAAATTATATTATAATGTATATTTACAAACAAAATTCTACAAACTATATTCGTCAAAGGTTATTAATTACAAAGGTTACAATTATTAATAATTATTATAAAATAAAAATAAATGAAGTTATATAATAATATATCAATTTATAATGTCAGATTGTTGGAAATTCCACGGAAATACGGTAAAAGGTCGTCGTTGTTATAATTTCCCATAAGAGTTTCCAATCGACGATTATGTTGCACATACTTCTTTTTGGAAGCTTCGGGATTTCTGAAGCCGGCTCGAAAACGTTCCAACTCTATTTCTACCCGGTCTTGTTCCTTCCTGAAGTGGTCTATTAATTTGAAAATACATGGATGGTGACAGTCAACGGTGTGTTGGAAAGCATGATGCCATCCTTCTACAGAGTTGTTTGTACGCGGAAGGCCCTGGTGCACTCTATCATGAACATTCCATACATGAATAGGAAATTTTGGATCTGCTCTCCGATTTCTTCTTTGCCGTCCTATATAAGTATCTTCCCAGTAATCGATGACTGCATCAATTTCTCGTGGACAGCTTTCGGTTAGCTCCTCAAAAGCAGTGATTACGTCGCCCTCCGTTTAAGAAACTAAGTTTTCTTTTACGGGGGATTATCCCCTTACCTGGTGCTGCAATTATAGAATAATTAAAAATAAGTAATTTATTAACATTTCCCATGTATTTCTAAATGACCCATACTCGTTCAATAGCAATAAGAGGATTATCGCCGCAAGAGGTACAATAGGTATTGTAAACACATTACAAATTACTTTCTTAAAGCGATGAACGGACTATAAGTTATTATAACATTTATTCAAATCTGCTAATCGGCCGAAACGTAAATCCCCCCTTCTTGGAACCTACTCATAATAGGTATAGTCCGTTCATCGGTTTAAGAAACTAACTTTTTTTTTACGGGGGATTATCCCCTTACCTGGTGCTGCAATTATAGAATAATTAAAAATAAGTAATTTATTAACACTTCCCATGTATTTCTAAATGACCCATACTCGTTCAATAGCAATAAGAGGATTATCGCCGCAAGAGGTACAATAGGTATTGTAAACACATTACAAATTACTTTCTTAAAGTGATGAACGGACTATAAGTTATTATAACATTTATTCAAATCTGCTAATCGGCCGAAACGTAAATCGCCCCTTCTTGGAACCTACTCATAATAGGTAAGTTAATTAAATTGAAAGCTGAATATAAAATTCCACAATATATTCACAGAAATAATTATTATTATTATATTATATTTTCATTATGTAATATACTCTGAAGATAAAAAGCATGATTATCAATGCAACTAGCAAAGTAATAATATTATACTACCTACAACGATCATATTTCGTTAATTACTTAGTTTTATAATTATTTATTTATTATTATACTTTTATGTTTTGTCTGTTTGTTGTTTGTCTGTTTTGTCGGGGGCTGTTTTGTCGGGGGCTGTTTTGACGGGGGCTGTTTTGTCGGTGAGCTGTTTTGTCGGGGCTGTTTTGTCGGGGCTATTCTGTCCGGGGCTGTTATGTCGGGGAACCATTAATTTTAATACCCGACGTTTCGGGTGCTTTCCAGCACCCATGGTCACGGGGGACTGCTATTTCCAGTCCGTACTGGTTTACATAATGATTTCTTATATTTACGCGAACACTATACATTGATTAAAACTACTTTTACGGATTTTATCGCGTTTTATTTATATTAACTGTATGACTGACTGTATGACTGACCCCCAGTCAGTCCCCCGTGACCATGGGCGCTGGAAAGCACCCGAAACGTCGGGTATTAAAATTAATAAATAAAACGCGATAAAATCCGTCAAATTAGTTTTAATCAAGTTTAAAGGACTTGGCTTATTTACTCTATTTCCAAATATACTGTAATTTGTTTTTGTTGTGAGTTGTTTTTTAAAACTCCTAACACTTTTTGTGATACAAATGGAGTATCTGATTGGAAACACTTGTCTTCGCTAATAAAGAGACACGAAACGTTAATTTTACACAATAGTTATATGAACACTTAGGTAAATTTATTAAAAATTAAAAAAAAATTTTGGAGACATAATAAAATAATAATAAAAATGCTCATCACCTGCGGATTTTAGAAACGGAAAAAAATATTGGCGCCACGTGTTGGAAAGAATTATTGCGATAAATATTTATCCACACAATGCTTGGCATTTTATGGTTCTTCGAAATTACTTTTCGAACATAATAATTGAAATTTTTTAAAAGCTGTTGAGATGATTGCCTCTTTTTATTCAGTGATGAGACAGCACGTTAGCTGAATGTGTAACTTCCAAACAAAATGTGTTAAAATGACTCATAATTTAGGCGTGCAAATACAGAATGAAATAATTGAATTATTGTCGGCTAAAGTAAGAAATAATATTTTAGAAATGGTTTTCGCAATTCAAGATATTTTTGAATAATATAAGATTTTACATATATATATTTTACATACATTTGTGACAGAAATTTTAAAAAAATTAAATTTAGATATAAAATATATAATAATAATAAGTCTATATATGCCTAAAAGTAAAAAAAAATGTGGCAATAGGCATCCGGTATGGTACAACTCCTATTTGATATATCTATTAAATCAAAAAAAGGAGTTTCATAGAAGATACAAGATCTATAATAATCCCCTAGACTTACTAGAATTTCAATACCTACGTCACGACTGTGAAATACTTACAGAAACATGTTATGACAAATACATATCTACTCTAGAACACGAAATAGGTAAAAATTCAAAATATTTTTGAACACATATTTCTAACAAACGTAAAAACTCGTCTAGATTTCTCGACAGAATTCTCCAATAACACGTATATCACGCGTATACAATGTATGTGTAAAAAACATAGCAACACTGGACATTGGTTGTGACGGGCTCACACTTTTTATGAAAAAATGTAACGACTGTTTAGAAAACCATTTATTCACTAACTTCATGCTAAATTTAACTTTTATTTATGTTACCAATACTATTAACTTTCTTTTGTTCGTAAAACCTATTTTTGTTCCAACTACTATTAAAATAGGCAAATTATAAACAATGCTATTGTTTTAAAATGATGTGTTCTCCTATAATTGGTAGTACATAGTAATTTATGGATGTAAAGTGTTAGAACTAATTTAATATGTACAACTGTTGGAGATCTAATGATTTCTTATATTTACGCGAACACTACACATTGAAATAATACTCGTTTTTACGGAATTTATCGCGTATATTTAACTTTTTAATACCCGACATTTCGAGAGCTTTACAGCACCCATGGTCACTCATGGTCGAAATGTCGGGTATTAAAAAGTTAAATATACGCGATAAATTCCGTAAAAACGAGTATTATTTCAATGTTGGAGATCTATACAAATAAATAAATAAATAAATATTAGGGAACAAGGTTTTGATAATGGAGCAAACATGGAGGGACAGCATGTTGGGCTTCAAAAACGCATTCTTGACGTGAATCCGAGAGCCCTTTCTGTACCTTGTGTGGCTCATACTTTGAACTTGACAGTAAATGACGCTTTTTAAGTGTCAGATGCTACAATTAACTTTTTTTAATCTTGTGCAAGAGTTATATAATTTTATTTCATCATCCACAAAAAGGTGGAATATTCTGAGATAAAATGTTAAGTTTAAAGCCTCTAAGTGAGAAAAGATGGTCCAGCAGAATTGATTCAATAAAGCCCCTTAAACTTTATTTAATTAAGGTTTTAGTAAGTCTTCTAGAAGTAGCTGAAGATAGTTCCTTTCGCATTCTTGAAGAACGACTGACAGATCAGGATAATAAGGATATAAACTCCAATGATTTGTTTAATGAAATTAAAGCGTTAAAGTTGTTTTCATTACCTGATGATACTGACCCCTAGATATTGTTACGAGCTTGAGGTTCGTAACAATAAAATTGCCGATAGAATTACCTAAATTAACACTTTAATTTTCTTTACACCAATTAAAACTTAAAACACCAATAATTAATCACACTGATTCACTTTATTTCGCTCCGAAGCTTCGCTTGTCTCGCCAAATTCAATACTTCCACGATCGCATCTTGCAGCGCCTATAAATACAAAATAACACCGAAACATCCAGAATATTCAATTAAACACGCGCAAGGGGCCGAGAGTTCGAGTGCCGACTTCTAGAAGCTTAGTTCTTCGTTCCGAGACTAGATGGCGCTGTCGGTTGAAAGATTAGTGATGTCATTTTCTGGAAAGCTCCCCTCGCTCTCGTCCCCGACACTAGATGGTGCTAGTGCCGGGTACATGACGTCAACTTAGGCGCGTATCACTGCCTCCTCCTAAGACATGCTCGTCTCGAGCATTATCGGCCCCATAATAACGCGCCAGGCGATCCACATGGGCGATTTTCTGTCGCGCCTTTCTGTAACGGCTCCGCAATGTCAAGGGCTGTTCTATCCCACGGTGCACCAACATTGTACAATTTCGATGCTCCCTACGTATCTGAGGTCCCTTCACGGCCGCACAACTTGTACATGTACGACACCAATCCTCGACATCGTCACGATAATGGACCCAGTAAAACCGTTCTCGGACCTTCGGTAGAGTTCGTTTAACTCCCAGATGGACTCTTGAACGACCATTATGGCACAGCTGTAGAACATTCAGCACTTTAGCTTTAGGGACAACCATTCGCAAACGACAGCTGTCTTCCCGACCATTGTCCCATTTACGGCACAGGACTCCATCCTGAATCAGCAAGCTGTCCCATTGGGACCAATAGCTTTTCGTGGTTGATCTCATCGCTGAGACGTCCCTCCGCTTAGGATTGGTAGCACGGGCCTTCATCCATTCCAGAATCAGCTTGATGTCCGGATCTTCCCGCTATGCATGTCGTAGGCTGTCCTTCCACTCGTTGCTGAGGTGGTCTGTCCTGAGCATCCCCACAGATACCTCTTCCTTACTCTCTTGCCTAGTACAATGGTTGCAATCTTCAGGACAAGGTCTTCTTGACAATGCACCTGCGTTACCATGAGATTTCCCGCTGCGATGTCTGATAGTAAAGTCGTATCCCGGCTGCTGCTGGGCGGTGATGTTAGCCGCACTTCCCTTCTGAGATCGTTCACCTTCCCTTTCTAGGGTTCGCTTAGGGCAGATGAATTGAAGATGGCCCCTTTCCCCACAGCCATAGCACCTAGGGCTGTATCCTTTATTGAGGTCGCGAATCGTAACTGCTTCAACCTCCCTGACGCGATGGGAACGATGATCCTGCCGCATGGCTTCCACCTCCAGTGCATGGGCCAAGGCGCCCTTAAGCGTCTCGTGGTGCCCGAGCCTCACAGCGGCTCTGACTTCCAGGTCGCGGATGCCGTCGATAAATGACTACACCAGGTTCCCTTCATTGAGCGCAGGTACAGACCGGTATGCTTTTCGCACCAGCTTCTCCACCTCTAGAGCCCACTGCTGCAGGTTTTCGTTGATGCATTGCACGCGATCTTTAAGCTGCGCACGAAAGACGTGTTCCAGGTGAGCGTCGCCATATCTCGCCTCCAATGCCTCAAGGAGTTGCTCATAAGTCACTTCCTCACCGAGAGCTTCCAGAACTGTTAAGGCCTGGTCGCGCAGGCCTAGTGTGAGAGCAGTCATGGCCTGACTTTTATTCCAGCCGTTCGCCTGCATAACAGCCTCAAACTGGATTTTGTAGGCTGACCAGGAAGAAGTCCCGTCGAATGGTGGCACTTTGAACCCACGTAGCAAAGGTGTAGTAGCTACTACTGGAGCTGTAGTTCCATCCCTCAGTTTAAGTTCGTCCAGTGATTTCTTCATGTCAGCCATTACGTTGTCAACCCGATTGTCTACTTGGTCGATTCGGGTTTCAGCTTCCGACAGGCGGTTGTCATGTTGAGCAACGTTATCCTTCACCTCCCGTATGTCTTTTCCGAAGGTAGCGTGAAGGTCCTTCATGAGGAGCATCTGCTCTTCCAACCGACGGGCCTGTTCCTCTTGTCGGCAGGCCTGTTCATCTTGTCTGCCCCGCAGCTGCTCTTTCAACTGACAGGCCTGTTCCTCCTGTCAGCAGGCCTGTTCCTCCTGTCGGCGAGCCTGTTCCTGCTACATCACCATCAGAGCACCTAAGTCGGGTCCTGCAGATGTGGGAGCTACTGACGGGCCTGCAGCCGGTGGCTGGCCCTCCGACGTCTGCGGCGTTGCACCACCAAATCTTTTTTGATCCGTCTCCTGCTGGCGTTGACTTCGGGTACGGACACCCTCCGTTTCCTCCTTAGGTAAAATCGGCATGATTTTATCCCACTTCTGACACCAATTGTTACGAGTTTGGGGTTCGTAACAATAAAAATTGTCGAAAGAATTACCTAAATTAACACTTTAATTTTCTTTACACCAATTAAAACTTAAAACACCAATAATTAATCACACTGATTCACTTTGTTTCGCTCCGAAGCTTCGCTTGTCTCGCCAAATTCAATACTTCCACGATCGCATCTTGCAGCGCCTATAAATACAAATTAGCACCGAAATATCCAGAATATTCAAGTAAACACGCGCAAGGGGCCAAGAGTTCGAGTGCCGACTTCTAGAAGCTTGGTTCTTCGTTCCGAGACTAGATGGCGCTGTCGGTTGAAAGATTAGTGATGTCATTTTCTGGAAAGCTCCCTTCGCTCTCGTCCCCGACACTAGATGGTACTAGTGCCGGGTACATGACGTCAACTTAGGCGCGTAACAATATGAATTTCTCCCGTTGTAGAGGATTTGCCTTAATCTTCTTCTTAACAGTTGGATCGAAGCTCATTGTTCTAAAGAGCTTACTTCTTTTTATAAGACCTTCTACGCACCTGCAATTCCCCTGGTGCTGCAGGTGTTTATAGGCGGCGGTCGACACTTATTATCAGGTGAGCTGCATGCTCGTTTGCCACCTCTAATATAAAAAAGTCTCACACCTTTGACGTCTATATCTAAGTCTGTGCTGCCACCGGTCTATAAAATATAGCGAGCGTAAACAAGATGGTACAGTGCCATCCATCAGAAGTGATAAGAATTTTTTTACATGTTTCATAGTCCCTTCTAATGACACTAATATTCTTTGTTCTGAGGACACCCACTGGACGAAATGCCGTTGACGCACCAGCCTCTATCACAAGACAAAAAATCTCAGAAAATTCACCAGCACCAGCCCATCATAAACCCACTGCTGAACATAGGCCTTCTCCAAGGAACGACACAAAACCCGGTCCTAAGCTACCTGCATGCACGATGACTGAATTTAAGAGAACGGAATTAATGAGCTCCTGAAGGACTTCAAGTACTGGTTTTCCAACCGCTTTCAGAAACTCCGCTGCAAATTCATCCTCATCTGGGGCATTATAGTTTTTAGCCAATATTATAATCAAGAAGGCGTTATGATGTGAATGTATATTCAATAATATTAATATATTTATTGTATTATGTATTCAAAATTTGCCAAAGAAAATATTTTGATATGCTGGCAAAATATATGTGCTTAGGAATTATTTTAAAAATACATTACATTAAATTCTTAGTGGAATAGATTTTCAATAAACTTTATATTATTCTAAATATAAAACTATAATTTAATTGTCGGGAAAACACATTGACGTCCGTGCTCTCTTTTTAAGCGATAACCATATAATAATATTTTTAAATAATATGGAAGGCATGTGTATTTGATTTGATTAGGTCACATTTATATAACGGACCTAATTCTTTATTTCCCAGTAATAAACAAACACGTTTCAAATAAACTAACTTTTGTCCAGCGAATGGTGGACAAAAGTTAGTTCCTGGACAAATATGCATGCAGTGGAAAAGGGAGCGTAACGTGGGAAAACCTCACCTTAAGGAATAGTTTAATAATTTGCCATATATGTACTTCATATTTGGCAACATATATGACTGCCTGGTTGGTGTAGTGGTTGTAAACGCGACTGCTAATCATGAACGCCCGGGTTCGAATCTTGGGTCGGGGCAAAAAAATCAGTTAGATTTTTTTAGTCAACAAATTCTCAGTATCTGCCCGGAGTCAGGAAGTTGGTGGTATCTCATCCGAATGCCTCAAAAAGACTATGAAAGTGAGGGAATAAAGAGTGCATCTATGCTTGCATATTCACTTGGTTACTATGATCCATAGATAATACACTATATACCAGAGACTATAATTATATCCTACGCCGATGGCTAGTCTCCGTTGAGGCTGGTCGCCGCGACTGAAATTAGGTCTGGAAGACATTACATTATTTAGCAAAGCAATTATTGGTCATAGTGTCAGATGTCTCAAACCTTTAAACGCCGCTCACTTTCTTCACTAAGAGTACTTATATCTTTCATATTATACCTATTAAATACCATCATCCGTCGGACCCCGCGATATTTTTTAGGCCTTTTCCATCTCTTAGTCACCTCATCGACACTCCTCCGATCAAATAGGTGGTGGTTTTTCTTACCTCACCCACACAAATAAGTACTTATAATATACATACATGATTGTAGACGAGACTACGTTTTCCGAGTATACAAATAAAAGACGGGTCCAATGATGTAATTGTTTTAAAAAAAACTTTTGGTAAATCCAAATGCCTTGCATGCAAATTTAAAATATTTTAAATACACACAAGTTTTCACAAAAAACCTTATTACTATTTGTTACTTCTAATTTTCCGATAACTTTATGTACAACGACAATTAAAAGAAGTTTGGAAAATCCACAAGTGCACGACTCATAATGCCCATATGATAGTAAAAAATGTAGAAATAAAATCAACAATAGAAAAATTTTATTTTTATTTTACTATGTTATTATTACTAACGATTCAAGTTTTTTTATTATTGATAATTGAAAAAACTTTAACAGAATTGTCTTAAAATGATCAGAAATCCTTTTAAGATAATTCTGCTAACTTAGGCATTATCGTGAAAAGTAGTCCTTTTTACCTGACGCGTTAATGTTTTTTTTCTCATTATTTTTCGTTTCTTCTTTTTCTTCGTTTTCTTCTTTTTTTTCTATTTCATTTTCAAAAAGTTTTTTATCTAGTCATAACCGATCCAATATGAATGCTACCCGAACTAATGCCTACAATCATTTCGATGTCCGTATATGTGATTCGTGGGTCTTCTCGCACCAACATTTCAGTTGCCCATACATTTTCTGACGTTACTGATGTTTAAGGGACCCCAGTTCTTTGGTCATATTTAAGGTTAATTTTACCCCCTTTGAAATCAGCAAACCGCCTAAAAATTGTTGCACGTGATGCAGCTGAGTCCTCTAATGCTGATTGTAGCCGTTGTAAACTTAATTATTCGGTTAAATTAAATTTAAAATCATAATAGATCATAGCACGCAAATTTTCACGGTTAAGATCCATCGTTTTAAATGAAAAGCGCGGGAAGCCTTACAGGAAAATTAATAGAACTTTGTTTTTAGTATTGAACAGTTGGCTTATAGAGTTCTATTTTTAAATAAATTTGCCTTTTAGAAACATGTAACACGGGTGCGTTTCATTTTTAAATTTAGAGCATCCCAATACTTATTGAGTTACCTATTTTTGTATTATATTAGATTTTTATTATATTATATTAGAGTTATGGTTTTAATAAAGAGTAGTATAATTAAAGATTTACTACTGTTAAAATTCGTGTCTAAAGTTGTTCTCTAAAGTTGTGTGTATATGATTCACAAAGCTGTTGTAGTGGCGATTCTAGCGGTGAAATCAAAATTCATTTCCATCCAGTAATTTCGAAGATATAAGCAATAACATTTCAAAATTTTTTGTTAACCGTCTTGAACCCTGACCTACGACAACCCGCGGGACGCCCGCTGCTCCACTGAGTCATCGCTAGCGGCCAGCGCTGTGTGCGCGGCATTGCAATATCTACGATCTGCGGACTGCACTACGATGGCAAGTCGGATGGCACCGTGCGCGGACTGCCGCACTGAGGTGAGCGAAGACGGTCAGTATATGAAATGTGCAAAATGTAAGCAGAATTTTGATATTATTTGTGCAAAGATTACTACTGATGTGTTTAAAAATATGTCGGTGGAATTAAAGAGATCTTGGATATGTGGAGAATGTCGCTGTAGGCAACCAAAACGAGATAATTCTCATACTCCAGTGCGGCCACACGTTATGCAGGATCTAAATACCACCTCAACTGCTTTGTGCCTTGACGTATCTATGCAGACTTCTGATAACGTGACTGTACGAGCTAAGCCGCAGTACGCCCAGACTAATATGGGAAGCACAGGCGAAAGTATTACAGGGAATGATTTAAAAGATTCTGTTGTGCGTGAATTAAAACTGCAAATTGAATTCGAAGCACAGCTAATGAGCAAAATTAATGCACTGCTTATTGAACAATTTTTGGCGTTCAAAACTGAATTCATGGATAGGGTTAATTTGATAACGAACAAGGTTTTACAATTAGAGGAACACTACTTATCGAGCATTAATAAGGCTTGCGAACCGATTTCAATATCCAAAACCTTGAAAACTAGCGGTACTCAAACCTGTCCAATGCTTGAAAATATACCCACTACACAAAATAAGCCTCCGAAGCGGAGACCTCAACCTGACCCTCAGCCAAATATCGAACATCTCGTAACTGTTAAGGATCAGTCTGTGTTTACTGTCCCCAGTACAAATAAAGTCTCATCTGTAGCTCCTGTTCTCAGTGCTCAAAAGATGATGCATGCAGAATATTCCGAGTCTTCCGTCTCTTTAAGTAATAGCCAGGACTGCGAGCGGATTGATGACAACTGGCAAGAAGTATCACGCAAACGGGCACGCCCCTCACTTCCCGGGTTGCTTCGAGGTACTGCTGCGCCTAGTTCTACGATGTTGCATGCTGCTGAAAGGCGAAGATACCTGCACCTATACTACGTACGAGAAGGCACCACAGTAGAGCATGTATGCGAACATCTTAACTCAATATGTGGGAACGACAAATGCACGGTTGAAAAACTGAAACCACGTGAACATTATGCGTCGTTCAAACTCTGAGTTCCATTGAAGCAGGCCAAAAATATATAATGTCATCCGAAAACTAGGCTGAAGACATTTGTATTAAACCATGGCGGCAGAACTTTCGTGCCAAAGACAATAACAATCAAGCGTCAACCGCGATTCCATGAAATGCAAATATGCTACCAAAATGTTCGTGGCCTAAGAACAAAAACTAATATGTTTCTTAATAATGTTATGAAAAGTGAATATGATATGATAGCATTAACTGAGACCTTTCTTACGAGTTCTGTGTCTAATGGTGAACTCTTTCCTCCGGGTTTTCATGTGGTTCGTAAAGATAGACCTGGTGATTATGGATGGGGAGGAGTTTTGCTCGCGTTTCATGATCGTTATAATGTTAAAATAGTTACGAATATTGTTAGTATTTGAATAAAGGTTAGAATAGAAAAAATGCACGGATTAAACTTCTTTTCTTATTGTAGTAATCGCGACACTTCTTACTTGAAATAAAAATAATTAGAAACTTAATTTGGAATTGCTACTTAAAATTTACCTACAGTGAGAGAAAATTAGTCTGGCTCACCAAGAAGGGTAAATGGAATAGGTAAACTCACGGTTAGCGGCAGCGGCGATCAACTTCAACTTGGCTTCAACGATATCTTCGGATGTGGAAGGCTTCAGTCTTCCTTGACCACACTCCTACGTGATTATATAGTCTATGCACACATATGGGTCGACCCGGCACACTCACTAACGCTATTTACATTGATTTTTATATTGGAAGGCTTAGACTAGAACAGCCATTACCGATGCAGTTCGTCTTGAGTCTCGATTACATGTGTGTATCGATCGCGTCTACTTCTTTTACAGACGCTTTTGTTGTGGACCAACAGATGGCGCCATAAGTTTTGTTTTGCGGTTAATTGGAAAGAAGGATGCAATAGAAAAGTAAGGAAAGCAAGCCAGTACATAATTCCCCCCACTTGAAATCGTTTCAGATTTCATGAGTAAATAATCAATAGCAGTTCTCACTATAAAATTAAATACTAAAAAATAGAAGCTAGCCTAGAATAATATGTACCTAACTTACTATAGTATTCACAATTAAATTTTAGTTGCATACCTATTGGAGTGGTATATAAGGCAACATAATTTAACAACTAAATCTACTAGCTAAATAACAAAAGGCTATAATATTAATTATGAGAAAAAATTGACAAGTATTGGTATATTATTGATTTAATGGTAGAGGACACAGTTTATTCACTGGTCTCTTAAGGAGTCCATTAGTAGTGCGTAGGGTGACCACACGCACTACACCGTCTTTGCCGGGATGCACGTCTTGAACTCTACCTGAACGCCACTCTAGTGGTGGTAAATTGCTATCGACAATTTGGAAACACCGCGATGATTGTACTCTAGGCGACGGAAGATTTCCCATTAAAGATTGGCAAGCAACGGGTTTTACCCTAAAACATGCAATACATTTGGATAAACGCGACCGAATTAAGTTACGAATGCCAAGTATCCAATATCTTCGCTGAATAATCGATTGAAGAGTACGAGGACCGCAGTGTAAGTAATTAACATGAAAGTAATCTATAATAAGCAAAGATAAGCGGGACGCCTTTGGCAACAGTACGGGATGTTTTACGGTTGCGGGTAGATTAGATTGCTCTAGCCGGCCCCCCACTCACAGCAATCCCTCATCATCAATAAAGGGATTCAGTTTTTTAACGGCTTTGGTGGCTTTGATTTCCTCTGTAAGATGAAGTTTTTGTTCATGTCGAACCATATAGACGATAGACTGCTCCAGCTCTGATACACTCAAGAAATTCTTAGTTTTATAGTTTCGTTTGAACGCTGCTACAGCCCGCAAACACCAAGCTAGCACACGCTGAACGCGGGATAGCATGTAGTAGCGGTCTAAGAGTCCACTAATAAAATCAAGCTCAGTAGAGCCGTTATCCGTTTGAGACACATAAGCAGTAGAGCGCAACTCGGGTACGGAAGCTTGTGATTCCCATTTGAACTTTATTGGCCAAGTGGAGGAATCGTTAGCGAGCCAACTTGGACCTGACCACCACATACAACATGTCGCCAGTTGTGAACCACTGAGACCTCGACTGCAATGATCGGCAGGATTATCATATGTCGATACGTGTAGCCAGCTATCCAAGGATACATCGTCGATGATTTTCGCAACACGATGGGAAACAAAATCTTTAGTTTATGAGGTTCCGTATGTAACCATGCTAGAACTGTGCTATTGTCAGTAAAGGCAATCACTTTACTGACAGGTATTTTATCTCGCAGCAATTTTTGCATGTGCTTAAGAACTCGTCCTAAAAGTACAGCACCGCAAAGTTCTAGACGGTTAACCGTTAATGGTTTTAGGGGTGCGACTTTTGATTTTGCAATCAGCAGATGCGTTCTGAAATGGTTGGCACGAACTGTCCTTAAGTACACACAACATCCATATGCCTTTGAAGAGCCATCACAAAAACCAATCAATTGATAACTTTCGGCGTCATCATATGTAATTCTACGAGTCAGTTTAATCTGTTTAACAAGTTGAATTTCAGAGATAAAGTTGTGCCATTGGTGAGCGACCTCAGGTGGAACGGGTTCATCCCAACTCAGCTGAAGGCACCACGTATCTTGAAGCAATAGTTTGGCTATTAGAATGACAGGAGTTAGCCAACCAATTGGGTCATAGATGCGAGCGATATTTGATAATATTGCACGCTTTGTTAAATTGGAATTGAACTCTGAAAACGAATACGTAAAGAAGTCTTCTACGGGGTCCCACTTGATACCCAGAATTTTAAGGATGTGGTCGTGATTTTCATCACAAAAGACCCTGGGTATTTGACAATGTTCGGACGGTAGAGCTGCAATAAATTCGGCCGAATTACTACTCCATTTACGCAGATCAAATTGAGCACAGTTAAGAAAAGTTTAATAAGTTCATTTTTCAGCTCAAGTGCTTGTTTTAAAGATGGCGCTCCCGTCGTAATGTCGTCCATAAAAGTGTCATGAAGTAAAACGTCAGCTGCTTGAGGAAACTCAGAAGCATGATCGACCGCTAGTTGATGCAGGGTACGAATGGCTAAGTACGGTGAACTAGTTACACCGTATGTCACTGTATTTAATTCGAATTCACGCACGGGATCAGCTGGAGAATTTCTCCACAACACGTGTTGCCACCCTCGGTCTTCCGGATGTAAATCTATATTGCGATACATTTTAGAAATATCGGAGGTTAACACGACTGCGTGAAGACGAAATTTTGTCAGTGTATCAACAATGTCGTTTTGTAGCTTAGGACCAGTGTATACGATATCATTTAATGATTTTCCGTTCGTCGTTTTGGCGCTTGCATCAAAAACGACACGTAGTTTTGTCGTAGTACTCTCAGGGCGGAGTACACACTGATGCGGAATTACAAATTTGCCTGATCCAACGTCTGCGGGTTGCATATGCCCCAGATCTGAATATTCCGTCATAAAATCAGAATAGTCCCTTTTTAATTCTACATTGCGCTCAAGTCGCTTTTCGAGTTTGAATAAGCGTGATTTTGCCATATCGAAAGATTCACCCAGATCATCACAAGGCTTCCTCAGTAACAAAGGGCCGACGTAACGACCGTCAGGTTTACGTGACACAAGGGTGGAGTATAGTTCCTCACATTTTACCTCTTCGGGGTTCGCTATAAATGTTTTCGGTGGTTCTTCGACCTCCCAAAAACGCTTGACCACGTCATTCAAAAGCCGCGTGGAAGAAACGAGGGAAGACACCATAGGTGGAGAATGAGAGCTGTAATTAATTTTGCCAGTGAGCACCCACCCAAAGACACTGTGTAGAGCGACTGGTAAACCAGGACCTATTTCTAGGCGTTGGCCATCATAAATTTTATGGAATAGTTCTGCGCCCAGCAGCAAGTCTATATTAGTGGGTTTGTCGAACTGTTTGTCTGCTAGAACTAGATGTTTGAAATTTGCACGAACCCCAGAAGGTACTTCCACGACAGGCATTTCACTTGTTATGGTATTCATTATTATAGCATTAATAGTGAAGTTTGGACAATCAGAATCCGTTGGCATTACCACGCATGAAGTTTCACCCTTAATTTGATGCACTACATTTTTTCCTAAGCCTGCTACAGCTAAATTGCAGCGACGAATGGGCAACCCTAAACGTTGAGCGAGTGATAACGTCATAAAACTATCCTGAGCTCCACTGTCAATAAGTGCGCGGGCAGTAGTATACTGAGCGGGAGCACCACAACCGCGCACGCGCACTACACATGTGCCGAGTAGAACGAGAGCACGACTGTGACCAACGTGAGCGCTGGTAGTCACGGAGCTCGCAGTCGCGGTCAAGTCGTCAGCAGTAGCTGCTGTTTTATTGATAGTCCTGTCAGTGGAGCAACACGGAACAGCAACAATGGCGGTGTTATCGTGGAGCAACGAATGGTGACGCTCATCACAAGTTGAGCATGTATTTTTCGAAAAACATTTATTGGCATTATGATTTAAACGTAAACAATTCATGCAAACATTTTTATTAGACACTAAGCCATATCTTTCAGAAATATCAAGTTCTTGAAACTTCGGACATTTGAAAAGCGCATGTGCCGCCCCGCAACACAGGCAATCAGCTGTTTTATTTGCAGCATTTGGACCTATAGCAGTGTTCGAAGGCAATGATGTAGTTTTGTGATATTGTTTATTATTGTGACTATTTCGTGTTCCGGTGGCACGCACAGAATTTTTATGCCACTGTCCTGATTGAAAAACAGAGTCGGAAAAATTACCCGGTTGACTAACTTCTAGCACTTTAACATAACTTTGTAAAAAAATTAATAAATCAGAAAAGTTAGGAATTTGCTCCCCGTTTTGCATCTCGAAACGCTTACGCGTATCAGAATCTAAAACACGTGCAGCTAAATAAAATAAAATAAACTCATCTAGGTTCTTAATTTTCATAGCTTTCAGAGCATTAACGGTTTCATTCAACATATTAGTTAAGTTACGTTAATCGGCATAGTTACCAGACTTCAAAGGAATAAAGCTACAAATTTTATTCAAGTACGTCGCGGCCAAAATTCGTTTATTTTGGAACCGCTCGATAAGAGCGGCAAAAACATTTGGTAGTTGTCAGACGTAACTGGCACTCCTTTCGCGATTGACAGCGCCGAGCCCGAGAGACACGTCAACAAATAATGAAACTTTTCGATCGACCTTATATTATTGTTTTCATGTACAAGTGTGGAAAATGTATCGAAGAAAGTTTGCCAATGTTCAATGTTTCCATCAAATTTCGGTAATTCGAGTTTTGGTAAGCGTGCTTGCGCGTATGGTTTCATACTATGATATGATAATCCGGAAGTCAAACTCGGGTCCGGGTCGCATTGCGCGTCGGCTCGAGTGCGACCCTCGCTTAGAGCAGCCCTGGCGGCATCGACGGCGTAGTACATGTCGTCAAAGGCAATCACGGGCTTCATATCAATAATATCGTCCGGCTTTAATTTTAACTTTAACACGTTTATTTGATTCGTATAATCCAAGAATTCTTTACGCACTAAATCAATACGCTTAAACCTAGCCTCGAATTGAGACATAGAAGTTGTATCCGTTTGGATATTCTTCGATAAATCATATATTATTTGAATTTCTCGAAATGCATATTCTCTTTGAATAGTAAGTAAGCAACTTGAGTTGTCTCTCAAATTCACTAGCGTTCGACTTTGTTTTATCAGTCATTATGTTTGAAGTTATAAATAATAAAACCGTAAATTTAAAACAAACCTTAAATTATATAATAATTATATATAAAACGAAATTTTTTAACCAACCAATAATGTCGCTAGTAATAGGTAGATATAATATATTGTGCCACGCCTATTGAAACAACGATCAGTATTGAATATGTGGTGTAAATTTTTAACCTACTACCTCCGTGTTTAGTTACTACATAAGGAATTATAATTCATGTAATGAATATCAGAGAATAATTCTGCCTATTTTTAAAATTATATCTAATAAATTTAGTAAGTTGCTCCTTATTATATCGTTCAAATTAAAACAATGAAATGAGTACTTTACTTAACTTTTATTTGTAAAAGTTTTTTTTTTTTTTTGAATTGCTATGAACTGTAATTTTGGAGTTTTCGAATGAATTGAACCCAAAATACCATAGGACATTCGCGCTCGTACGGACCACTATGAATAAAGGTTAGAATAGAAAAAATGCACGGATTAAACTTCTTTTCTTATTGTAGTAATCGCGACACTTCTTACTGGAAATAAAAATAATTAGAAACTTATTTTGGAATTGCTACTTAAAATTTACCTACAGTGAGAGAAAATTAGTCTGGCTCACCAAGAAGGGTAAATGGAATAGGTAAACTCACGGTTAGCGGCAGCGGCGATCAACTTCAACTTGGCTTCAACGATATCTTCGGATGTGGAAGGCTTCAGTCTTCCTTGACCACACTCCTACGTGATTATATAGTCTATGCACACATATGGGTCGACCCGGCACACTCACTAACGCTATTTACATTGATTTTTATATTGGAAGGCTTAGACTAGAACAGCCATTACCGATGCAGTTCGTCTTGAGTCTCGATTACATGTGTGTATCGATCGCGTCTACTTCTTTTACAGACGCTTTTGTTGTGGACCAACAGATGGCGCCATAAGTTTTGTTTTGCGGTTAATTGGAAAGAAGGATGCAATAGAAAAGTAAGGAAAGCAAGCCAGTACAGTATTACTGATGACAAAGAATTAACAATGACATTTAAAAAAGTAAAAGTTTTATGTTGTGTCGTATATCTGCCACCAAATTATAAGGATGAGCAATATTTGAATGTTTTGACATGTATAGAAAATGTGATTTGTACTTACCCCGACCTGAATGTTCTAATCCTAGGTGACTTTAATTTAAACTCTTGTAGTACCAATATAAAGGTATCTCTCAGTGAAGATCCTCCGGTAAATATCGATCAGTACTATCCTATGCTCGATATAAATATTACATTTCCGAGTTTTGGATAGCATCGAGCGTGTCAGCTCTGCAGCAAGTGACACCTCGCTCGAATACCTATACAGATTGGAACTGGCGTAAGGCAGATTTTCAGGGTCTATATAGGACTTTGAATGAAATAGACTGGTCTGATTTGTTAACAATAAGTGATATTAACTGTGCTGTACAGCTGTTCTACGATAAGTTATACGAAATTATAAATCAGTTTGTGCCTATTAAAAAACAATTATCAAACAATCAGCGATACATTTATCCAAACTGGTACAACGTAGAAATAATAAAAAATATAAAAAAAAAACACTTTCATCATAAGCAATTCAAAAAAGAGGGCAAAGAATTTAATAAGGCTATGTTTATAGATTATAGAGAAAAGTTAAGAAATTGATTGACTGCGAATACCGGAAATATATGACTATACTACAAAAAAATATCATTGACGATCCTGTGCAATTCTGGAAATATGTAAAGAAAAAGAAAAACAATAGAAGGTACATAGATACATATATATATATATGAAAATACTGCAGTGACAGTAGTTAGGTTGTACCAGTTCTGGCGCACTTGTGGTTAGGTTGTACCAGTTCTGGCGCACTGAGTCAGACGAAGTTCGTCGACTCACGATCCTAAAAAAAAAAAAAAAAAAAAAGAGGTTTTGGCACGCTGATCACGAATCTGCGGTCCATTTTTGCGTAGGATGCACGGTTCCGGAGATGTGCAGATCAATTAACTCTTATCTAATTGATATCCGCTGCGAGCCTCCACCGTCATTAGCGCTCCATTGTTCTTATCTACCTATCTATTGTTCGTTCAATACCGTCATTATCTATTCTTCCTCAGCGTGGTGCTATTGTATTATACTCCTTTGTTCCTATCTACACTAATCTGACTCATTAATAAAACACATTACCAAATTTTGTTAACTATAAAATAGGAGCGAAACATCTCATCCACTAAAATATCGTTGTACAATGTGTTCCCTGTAAATATACTCGTAAAACTATGCATTGAACATCCCTGAAACTTATATAGCAAATACATTAAGCAATATTCGCCACAAACTGAAGTCCACTCATTCTGAATCCTATCAACATTCCAGTTCCATCTTTTACAATTTCTTTTAAAAAACTCTAGATGATATCGTACAGGTGCCCGTCCGAATGAATCAAAATATTGACCGACGTCATTCGTATCGATATATAAAGCTACCCAATGTGACCCTGGTTTATCATCTGTATTCAAATTGCATATTATATACGTTGGTACGTGGGTGTACATGGGTAGTTTATTGGCAGCATAAACATTATTTTCTAGAGTGGGGTGAATCTTTTTCAGATGTTGTTGTACATCTAGTGTATCCATAATATTACTGCTATTAGTAGATTATTACAGTACCAATCTACTCAATGACTAATATAGGAGTGATCAATTATAGTGATTTCTAAATATTAAATTGCATTCTTTGTGTTATACGAATCGTATTTGAGTCACCAATACACTGAACAAGACGCGACAGGAAGGACGTAGGAATGTAGAGATAAGCAACAGAATGTAAGGTAAGCTTGTTGACGCATAAAGATACTATCAATTCTACTGCAGAAATTCTTTAGATTAGAATTATTACTCACTGGTACTATATAAGACCAAGCAACTGCAGTCATGGAGTTAGTGTATGGTCGTTTGACCGCAGTGGATCTATCAATACTACGTTTGTGTTACTTCAACGCATCAAAGGCCATGGATGTAAGTGTTTATTCTATTGACAAACTTACTTTTCTTTCTGTTATTTTCTTACGTGTGTATGATTTAGTGTTAACAAATTATATTTAAATATTATGTGTGTGTATATGGTTAAGCCGTGGTAGCTCAGATGGTTAGCGCAAAATGTAAAATTCACAGTACGCGACCCGGGTTCGATCCCCGCCGGCACCAATTAAATTGTTAATTACAATTTTAAGTGCTGATTTACCACGTGCTCAGCGGTGAAGGAAAACATCGTGAGGAATGCATGTCTGAGAAAATTTCGAAGGCATGTGAAGTTTGCCAACACGCATTGAGGTATCGCAGCGAACATTTCCTAGCCCTAAAACCCTCTCAGAAATGAGAGGAGGTCTATGTTCAGCAGTGGACTTTAATAGGTTGTAACTTTAGCTTTTTTAACTTTTATGATTAAGTGTTAACAAATTGATATTAACATGATAACTGTGTTGTTGCAGAAATCATTGAGCTTCGATGAAAATACCTATAAACAGTATTACTATTCGCCACTCTCCCCTCAAGAAGAGAGTGATGACATCGTCATTAATAATAACACATGCGATGGTGGAAAAAGAAAATCGCAATCGATTGATCATTTTTTTGAAGCTGAATCAAAAATAAAAAAGAGGAAGCTGTTATCATCAACCGTAGCACGAGCCGCTAGAAATGGTGTATCATACATTTCTACTAATTCTGACGACGGAGACCAAGCGACGCATCTCATCAAAATTGAAATGTACGATATGAAGAAGCTATGCAAGATTCCAACTACTGATCATTGGAAACATGCTTCCACGAGGATTAAATATTACGTAAAGACTAATAAGGATAGCATCTACGACAACACAAACGCCCTCGTATACAATATTACAAAGACAATAGCAGAAAGTGAAAAAGTTAAAAAATACTTTTTTAACAATGACAGTCATTAGCTGATCATTAGTGAATGTGATTCTGTTTACTTAAATTACTTCCGTGTACTTATTATATTCTATTTCTAATCCTTTGTTAGACTTAAATATCGGACATTATTTGAAATTTGGGTATCAGTTGGTCTACCAACACTGAACTGTTACTTACTCTGCTACCTATTTCCTTCTTTACTATAAGGATGGCAAACTTCAGTGAAGTGTGCACCAGTGCTTTCTTCTCCACAACCATGGAAGAGAATACGGAACTATTCAACAGCGAATTAAATCAGGAGTTGTCTAAAGTTTGTGATGAAATGGAGAAGGATCAACTGTTCGATTCATCGCATGATGATGAGTTGTATAATCACTGTGCGATGGTTGAAACACAGTTTAAGTAAGTAAAATAAACATTCATTTCGATCATAATTTACACAATGTCTTGTACAGTTTTTAATAAATTTAAACATTTTAGTAGTCAACCACTACAACTTGGAAGAGGAACGAAGCGAACGAGCAGCAAAGAACCCAAGATCATCAAAAAACCAACAACGGAAGCAGAAGCGCCTACCTCTGCAGGGAACAGTATCAGTAACGATGATCAAGTGGAATGTCTAACGTGTCATATATTTATCAAGAAACGTTATTTAGCTAATCATTTTAAAAGTAATGTTCACAAAAATAATCTTTTAAATTCACATAATTCTTTATCAAACGTTAGTGTTATTGAATCTGCTTTTGGAAATAGGATTTTAACTTATAAAATCAAGAGTAGAGTACATAGTTCGACATTGGTAAATTTTGAAACTCCTGAACTATTTTTAAATTCTATTAAAGATGATATTTTATTTTTAATACAAGAGTGTATTCATCAACACATAATTTTTAAAGTAAACTTCATATTGCATGCTGATTTTGTTCAACAAACTAAGGATATTCATGATACGTACGATTTTCAAACGCTTAACTATATTATTTGTCAAGGAGATGACTTAAATATTTTTTTTTTCATCTTTAAATGATACAATTACTACTAAAATTAGTGCATTTGAAAAAAAAGATAGTGGATGGAGTCTAAAAAACATAAAATCTATAGACATGAATGTTAATAAATTTAACCCCCTACGCGGTACTTCATACATAGATCTTCCTCGTGACATAAAATTAAAAAAGGCTGTTATAAATGTAAAAAGCAAGGATTATTTTTGTTTTAAATGGGCGTTACTCTCGGCGTTATATCCCGTAAACAAAGACGCGGATCGTGTATCATCGTACGTTAAACATGCAAATAAACTTAAATTTGATGGTATTTCCTTTCCAGTTAAAATTTCTTACATAGCAAAAGTAGAGAAATTAAATGATATTAGTATTAATGTTTTTGGGTTAGAATATAATAAAGAAAAACGATGTAATTCTATAGTAGGTCCATTATTTTTAACAAAGTGTCGTAAAGATAGACATATCAATTTATTATTTTTTTCCAAGGATACAAAAAATCATTATTGTTACATAAAAAATTTATCGCGGTTAGTTAGTAATCAAATTTCAAAAGACGGTCACATCATGTACATTTGCGAAGGATGTCTACTTCACTTTCCATCTAAGGAAAGTTTAAATAACCATGAACAATACGATTGTGCCCACATTTGTACAGAATTACCAAACAGTGAAACTTTTAAAAAAAGGAATTGGTTTGGTCAACCTATTTCAAATGATAAAATTAAATTTGATAGTTATGAAAAAAAGTTGAAGATACCATTCGTAGTTTATGCTGATTTTGAAGCATTTTTAAAACCAATAGAATCATGTTCTAACGATCCTTCCAAACCTTTCACACACAATATTCAGAAACATGAAGTACATAGTTTTGGTTATTATATAAAATGTTCATATGATGATAAATTATCAAAATATGTAACGTATTGCGGACCCAACTGTGCACAAGTGTTTATGGAAAGTTTATCTAACAATCTCAAAGAAATAAATAGACTTCAAAAATATCCTCCACTTCCGCTAACAAATGAAGACAAAAACCAAATTTCAAATGCAACCATTTGTCATATTTGTGAAACAGAGTTAGCAGAACATTTTTATGATTTTGATTGGTACACCGGTAGTTTTATAGGTGTTGCTCACGAATCATGTAGCTCGAAGTTCAGAAAACCTCTTTATATACCAATATTTTTACACAACCTTAGTCACTATGATGCTCATTTTATTGTTCACGCGTTAAACTTTTGTGATGGTGAAGTCGAAGTTATCCCTCAAAATAAAGAAAAATATATATCCTTTTCCAAAAAATTAAAGATGAATAACCACGAAATTATATTAAGATTCATAGATTCATTTAAGTTTTTATCATGTAAATTAGAAGAATTGGCCAAAAATCAGTAATGATCAATTTCAAGAATTACGTAGAAATTATCCTAATGATGAAGATTTCTTTCGTTTAAAACGGAAAGGCGTTTATCCATATGAACTTATGACTAATTATGATAGTTTAAGCCTAACATCGCTCCCCGAACAAAATTTTTTTTATAGCTCGCTCACAGATTTCCATATTTCAAATGATGATTACAATCATGCTAAAGATGTTTGGGAACACTTTGGGGTGTTGTAATATGCTAGATTATTCAAACCTGTATTCAAAAACAGACGTTTTACTTTTAACCGATGTATTTGAAAACTTTAGAAAGTTATGTATTAATACTTATGATTTAGACCCTGCCCATTATTACACAGCACCCGGTTTAAGTTGGGATGCAATGTTAAAATATACAAAAATAGAATTAGAACTTTTAACAGATTATGAGAAAATTGCATTTATTAGATCAGGTATCAGGGGTGGTGTATCTCCATGTAGTAATCGTTATGCTAGAGCTAATAACAAATATATGGGGGATTATGATGCAGGGAAACCAAATTCATATATCACATATTTTGATGCCAACAATTTATATGGTTGGGCTATGTCTCAATGTCTTCCTACTGGTGGATTCGAATGGGTAAATCCGAATACAGAATTTAATGTGTCTGAGACATCGAACTTCGGTTTTATTTTAGAAGTTGATTTGGAATATCCAGATGAACTTCATGATTTACATTCGGACTTTCCTTTATGCCCCGAAAACATTTGTGCAGGCAATATTAATGAAAATAAACTAGTCCCAAATTTAAATAATAAAGATAAATATGTAATTCATTACAGAAATTTAAAGCAGTGCATAGAAATGGGGGTTAAATTAACTAAAATACATAGAGTTTTAAAATTTAAACAGTCTCGCTGGTTGAAGATGTACATAGATCTAAACACAAAATTAAGAACGTTAGCAAAATCAGATTTCGAAAAAGATTTTTATAAATTAATGAATAATTCAGTCTTCGGAAAGACTATGGAGAATATTGAAAAAAGGGTTAACATAAAATTTGTTACACACTGGGAGAACCAGGGCAAAGCTTTAGGTGCTCAAGATCTAATCGCTAAACCACAATTTCATAGTCTTTCAGTATTTTCGGAAAACCTAGTTGCGGTTCAGTTGCGAAAAACAAAGTTAATATATAACAAACCAATTTATTTAGGGTTTTGCATTTTAGATATTTCAAAAACATTAATGTATGATTTTCATTATAACTATATGGTTAAAAAGTTTAGTAAAATCAAATTATTGTATACCGATACGGATAGTTTAATATATCATATATATACAGATGATTTTTACTCTGATATAAAACCTGACCTTTCATCATACTTTGATACCTCAGCTTATGATTCAAATAATATTTTTGAATATCCAAAATTAAATAAAAGGAAATTAGGTTTTTTTAAAGATGAAAATAATGGTAAAATCATGAAAGAATTTGTGGGTTTACGATCCAAAATGTACGCTTTTAACTTATAGAATAAGACTATAGCCAAGGCAAAAGGTGTAAATAAATTTATCACTAAAAAGATGACCATGGATGGAATTATAAGTCTTCTCTATTTAATAAAAAAGTGCAATATTATAGTATGCTTAGATTTAAATCAATTAAACACACAATTTTTACACAAAAATTAAATTAATAAGATTGGTTTATCATATAACGACACAAAGAGGCATATTTTAGATAATAATATTGAAACATTAGCTTGGGGTCATTATAAACTGCGTTAAGTGTTGATAGATTTTAATTTTATGTCTGCATGTAAATAAAATTTGTATTGATTGTAAAATAATGATAATAGTATAATATGACGTAGAGTTTATTACATATTTAATCGTTGTTTTATTGTAAATAATTTAAGTTAATTGTTGTTTATATTTGCGTGTGTGTGTGTGCATTTATTTGAGGTTGAGTTGATTGTAAAATTATGATGTACTAATTGTGTTAGAAATAGTATACAGATCATTCTGTTTTATATAATGTTTGCAATATATATTAATTGTTAACACCAACACTTTCATTTTTTATTTCACCCCTTAGAACTTTAGACGTGTGTAATGTTTCACTTTATCCATCCGTTTACTGCTATTGTGGCGGGGCCAAGTGGATGTGGGAAGTCAAATTTTGTAACAAATTTCATAAAATCGGTTACAGAAATATGTAATTGTGATTTTAATCAGATCACATGGTGCTTTGATGAAATGCAACCTTTATATAATTTACCAAATATTAACTACCATCAAGGAATTCCAAATGTTAATATGTTTGACGGTGAAAACCCACATCTTGTTATTATTGATGATCTAATGAGAGAGTCCGATGGAAGAATTGTGGATATATTTACAAATGGTAGTCATCACAGGAATCTTAGTGTATTTTATTTAACACAAAATTTATTTCATCAGGGTAAAGGGCAAAGAGACATATCCTTAAACTCAAGTTATATAATATATTTTAAAAACCCTCGAGATAAAACTCAAATAAGATATTTAGCACGACAAGTGTCACCAGATAACCCAAAATTTATTGAAGATGCCTACAGGGATGCAACTCTAGAGGCGCATGGATATTTAATGGTAGATTTAAAACAGAATACCAATGATTTTTGTCGCATCAAGACAAATGTCTTCCCATTTAATGGTTTCTGTACAGTCTACGTCCCCACAAAAGAGTTTAAATACACCAAGAATCAAACATTTCAAATCATTGCTAAATGATGCATCGTCGACTCACAACGCATAAACATTTGCTAAACGCTTTGCATACGCTTAAACCAAAATATCAAAGAGCATTACTTAAAACGTGTGATGAAGAAGAAATTAACTGTATTTGTTAGTGTATTCATAACGTTTTACAAGGAAAAGTACCTCTTAAAGATCAAGATAAACAAAAATTGAATAAACACAAAAATATACTCCGTCAACTAGTGCGTAAGTGTAAACATAAACTAAGAAAAAATATAATTATACAAAAAGGAGGGGCTTTCTTACCAATAATATTAGGTGCAATATTGAGTGGATTAGTGAGTGGACTAGCCAGTTAACATGGAAAATGCAAAGAAAATGATACTTATCCAACCTGGGTTGATTGAAAAATTAAAACAAGAAAATAAGGTTAATAGTAGTTTATCTCGATTAGATATTGAAATGCAAAATATTATGAATAGTAAGACGGAAGACCGAAAGAAATGGATGTTATATTTACAAACACTGCAAAGATACCTTCATTTTACCGAAGAGGATCGTCAACCACTCAGATTACCAATTTATTCTGATACATCTAATGAAGATTCAAACGAGTCTAAAATTTGTTTTAAAAATAAAGATAGAGATCTAAAAACTTCAGTTGATGCTGAATCTTTGTTGGAGGAGAATCGATCCATCAAAAGTAAAGAAAATGTTGAAAATACACTTTACACACCAGCTCAAATACTCAGTTTAATACCAAAAACTTATAATAAAAAAGGACAGTTATTATTAAACTTAGTTGAAACAAGTAAAGGTAAAATACATTGGGATAATGAAGGTATAGTCATAATTGATAATGAAAAAATTCCTGGAAGTAATATTGTTGATTTAATAAATGATTCACTAAGACCCTTAAAAAGAAGTGATCCAGTAGGGTGGGATAGATTTGCTGAAGCATTAAAAGATATTAAAGTACTACTTACTTATATTGGAAATCCAAAGAGATGTGAGTTTATTAACCAACTTCAAGCAAAAGATCTGAACAAACCCTCTGAGATTGAATTTCAAGAGTTTTCTACACCGACCAGTAGAGATAAAAAGTCTACAACTAAAATACGTAAAAGGCTTGAGTGGGAAAAATGGACCCCGTACTAGAAGAAATTAACAGGATTTATTATGATCCATCTAATCTCGCTGGTTTTGGTAGTATTGATAAATTATCAAAAGCCATGAAGGGTAAAATGAATAAAAAGCAAGTAAAGGAATGGTTAAAATCACAAGAAACATACACATTACATAAACCCATTCGAAAAAAATTCCCGCGTAATAGGTACATTCTATCAAATATTAATGAACCGTGGCAAGATGATTTAAGTGATATGCGAACTTATTCTCAATATAATGATGGTTTCAAGTATATACTTTGTGTTATTGATGTATTTAGTAAATATGCTTTTGCAAGACCAATGAAAAAGAAAAACTCAGAAACAACTAAAGAATGTTTTGAAAGTATATTTACTGAAAGTAATTTAACACCTACTCACATACAATCTGATAAAGGTACAGAATTTGTTTCAAAAGATGTACAAAAATACTTTAAATCCAAAAAGATTAATTACTATACCACTAACAATCCTGACATTAAGGCCAGTATTGTTGAACGATTTCAAAGAACACTATAAATGAAAATGTGGCGTTATTTCACTAATAATAATACTTATAGATATATAGATGTTTTACAAGATTTAATATACTCTTACAATCACAGCTTTCACTCTAGTATTAAGATGTGCCCATGTGATGTAAATTCCAACAATATCATGACAGTTTGGACTAATCTTTATGATAGACGGTCAAACAAACTTTCTTTAGAAAATCCTGAACCAAATTTCAATGTGGGTGATTATGTTCGAATAACTAAATATAAACATGCTTTCCAAAAAGGATATGAATCAAATTGGAGTGATGAAATATTTATTATATCTTCAATAATTGATAGATCTCCATGGGTTGTTTATACAATAACAGATTTACAAAATGAACCAATAGTTGGTACTTTTTATGAACGAGAATTACAGAAAATCACTTACAACCCCACCTCACAATATAAAATAGATAAAATAATTGACACTCGTTACTCAGGTAACAGAAAAGAAGTATTAGTGAAGTGGAAAGGTTATCCAGATAAATTTAACAGTTGGATTTTAGCTTCTAGTTTAAAAGAAATATGAATAAAGAAAGTTTTTATTTAACTTTGCTCAGCAATAGTTCAATGGAATACTTTCCTGATAACAAGACCACAAATTTTTCAACGAAATTACCGAAAGCTATTAAATTAGAAGGTGAATGGTCGGTTGGAGTTGTCGAGTTTCAATATCCATGTACCATGTTTACTGTTCAAGATCATGAAAATGTTATATACATTACAAAATCTATGTTAATGCCTAATGAAGATAAACCATCCACAGTGTACTACAAAAAACATATTCCAGCTACCAACTATGATAACGTTGAGCATATTTTAAGAGTGTTAAATGGTATCGGAGAGAACTTGAAATTTCGCTATGATGAAATAACAAAATTTGTGTCTATTTCTGTTTTGGATAAAAATATAACATCCGTAACATTATCACCCAAATTAAGTTTACAACTAGGTAGGAACCAAATAAAAATCTCCTAGAGAGAAATTTTGGAAAGTGTCCTGCTAATTTACACTTAGGGTTACTATCTCAACTCTTTCTATATTGTGACATTATCGATCCTCAGATTGTGGGTGATGTTATGACTCCTTTACTAAGAGTCATTTCATTAGATCCTACAAAATACATTTATGGTGCAAATAACTCAACCTCACTACTTACCTGTTATGCGAAGAGAGTTCGATACGCTGGAAATAGTTATAAGATCGAACACAGGACAAAAAGTACCATTCCAATTTGGAACCGTGTGTATTAAACTACATTTCCGAAAATTATAATAATGAATTCTCTTCGTGATCATCATAAATGTCCATATGAAAATTATTATACACATCAAGCTGGGTCAGGAGTTGGAGTAATTTATAAGGGTGCACCATACCAACGCGGTCATGGTATTGGGAGCTTCTTAGGGGGGTTATTTAGATCAGTTTTACCTTTACTTTCAAGTGGTACTCGAGTGATTGGTAAGGAGGCATTAAGCGCTGGAGTAGGACTTTTATCGGATATGGTTCAAGCGCGTCCTATGGAAGCCTCAATAAAAGATCGTCTAAAGCAAGTTAGTACGAATTTAAAACGAAAGGCTGATGAGAAAATTGATCAATTTAACATGACAGGATCTGGGTATAAAACTAAAAGAAAACGATTGACCTCGTTCATTCCACCATTAACTGCTAAAGTGAAAGCTGCGAAAAAACTTGGTCTAAAACCAAAAAATAACAAAGATATATTTTCAAATTAATTATGTCTTTCCTTCATAATCATTCTTGCGAGTGCGTTAAGTCAGAATTGGATTTGTTTGCACTACCGTCTACACAAACTAGCATTGAAAATGGATTGTGGATTCATTATAAACCAATTTCATCTCTTGGTGATGATGGACCTATCGAGTTTCAAGTTCCTGGGACAGGCGATGACTACATAGATTTGTCTCATACATTACTCCACATAAAGGCAAAAGTATTAAATCAAGATTCAACTAACTTGATATCTACTACAATAGTACAACCTGTAAATAATTGGCTGCATTCACTTTTTAGTCAACTTGATGTTTATTTAAACCAAAAACTTGTATCACCACCTAATAATACCTATGCATATCGAGCATACATGGAAACCCTTTTAAACTATGCTCCTGCTGCTAAACAATCTCATCTTACTTGTAGTCTTTGGTATGATGATACAGCAGGAAAAATGGATTCTACGGATGGTAAAAACCTAGGATTTGTTAAAAGACAGGAATTGATTAGTGAAAGTAAGGAAATAGAAATGATTGGTCATCTTCACGGTGACATTTTCAACCAAGATAAATTTTTAATTAATGGTGTTGAAATGAGTGTTAAATTGGTTCGATCGAGAGAGAGCTTTAATTTAATTGCTGGGTCAAACGATGTAAAGTTTAAAGTTTGCATTACGGACGCAACTCTTGTTGTTCGACGAGCACGAATTAATCCAAGTGTATTACTCGCACATCAAAAAGTTTTAGCTTCTACCACTGCTAAATATCCTATTACTCGAGCTGAAGTAAAAGTTTTAACAATTCCATCGGGTGTTCAAGGAAAAACTCTTGATAATATATTTTTAGGGCAGGTACCCAAAAGATGTATAATTGGATTTGTGAACAATTCTGCATTTAATGGTTCCCTTACTAAAAATCCATTTAACTTTGAAAACTATGGTATTAATTCTTTCAGCTTATATATTGATAGTCAACAAATACCTTCAAAAGCTTTGCAACCATCTTTTAATAATAGCATATTTACATCAGCATATCATACTCCATTCTCGGGAACTGGTATTCACTTTCTTAATGAAGGAAATGGAATCTCTAGTGAACAGTATGCCAAAGGTTACTGTCTATTAGCATTTGACTTAACTCCTGATTTATCAGCCAACTCATCAGCTCATTGGAATCTCATAAAGCATGGTAGTGTAAGATTAGAAGTACGATTTGAATCCTCACTAATACAAACAATTAACTGTATAGTTTATGCTGAGTTTGATAATATTATTGAGATAGATAAAAACAGAAATGTTACTGTAGACTATAGTAGTTGAGGTTATAATATGTGTTGTGTGTTAGATTTTATGAGTTATGTGTAATGCATTTTGTGTGTATGTAACTATGTGAAACATTATAAAATTAAATAAAACAAATTGTATGCAATATATTATTTTTTATTTCTTTATAAATATTCTATTTAATCTAATACAAAACTCTGTTCGAGTTTAAATTTTACATAAGCACACTGACTAAACCACTGAACATGCTGCTGCCAAGGATCATCATCATCTTCCCAATCTTTTAAGCCACCACCACAATGGAAACACTTGGTCCTGTCTGCATGGCCAGTATAAAAGAAACCGGCTTCTGCAAGATCTTCAGGTTTCTGTCGCATAACGAGAGGCCAGTTTTCGAAACTGAGCAACCGGCTAGATTTTGAACTGAAGAATGGATATTCAGCTCTTGAGTACTGCATATTCTTCTCGTTTTCATCTCCACTCAGTGTTGTAGTTTTGTTCTTCAATGATGTGTTCTGTACACGTATGCCACACTCATCTCTTTCTTCTGCTCTTGTCTTCCTGTAATTTAAGTAAACAGAATCACATTCACTAATGATCAGCTAATGACTGTCATTGTTAAAAAAGTATTTTTTAACTTTTTCACTTTCTGCTATTGTCTTTGTAATATTGTATACGAGGGCGTTTGTGTTGTCGTAGATGCTATCCTTATTAGTCTTTACGTAATATTTAATCCTCGTGGAAGCATGTTTCCAATGATCAGTAGTTGGAATCTTGCATAGCTTCTTCATATCGTACATTTCAATTTTGATGAGATGCGTCGCTTGGTCTCCGTCGTCAGAATTAGTAGAAATGTATGATACACCATCTCTAGCGGCTCGTGCTACGGTTGATGATAACAGCTTCCTCTTTTTTATTTTTGATTCAGCTTCAAAAAAATGATCAATCGATTGCGATTTTCTTTTTCCACCATCGCATGTGTTATTATTAATGACGATGTCATCACTCTCTTCTTGAGGGGAGAGTGGCGAATAGTAATACTGTTTATAGGTATTTTCATCGAAGCTCAATGATTTCTGCAACAACACAGTTATCATGTTAATATCAATTTGTTAACACTTAATCATAAAAGTTAAAAAAGCTAAAGTTACAACCTATTAAAGTCCACTGCTGAACATAGACCTCCTCTCATTTCTGAGAGGGTTTTAGGGCTAGGAAATGTTCGCTGCGATACCTCAATGCGTGTTGGCAAACTTCACATGCCTTCGAAATTTTCTCAGACATGCATTCCTCACGATGTTTTCCTTCACCGCTGAGCACGTGGTAAATCAGCACTTAAAATTGTAATTAACAATTTAATTGGTGCCGGCGGGGATCGAACCCGGGTCGCGTACTGTGAATTTTACATTTTGCGCTAACCATCTGAGCTACCACGGCTTAACCATATACACACACATAATATTTAAATATAATTTGTTAACACTAAATCATACACACGTAAGAAAATAACAGAAAGAAAAGTAAGTTTGTCAATAGAATAAACACTTACATCCATGGCCTTTGATGCGTTGAAGTAACACAAACGTAGTATTGATAGATCCACTGCGGTCAAACGACCATACACTAACTCCATGACTGCAGTTGCTTGGTCTTATATAGTACCAGTGAGTAATAATTCTAATCTAAAGAATTTCTGCAGTAGAATTGATAGTATCTTTATGCGTCAACAAGCTTACCTTACATTCTGTTGCTTATCTCTACATTCCTACGTCCTTCCTGTCGCGTCTTGTTCAGTGTATTGGTGACTCAAATACGATTCGTATAACACAAAGAATGCAATTTAATATTTAGAAATCACTATAATTGATCACTCCTATATTAGTCATTGAGTAGATTGGTACTGTAATAATCTACTAATAGCAGTAATATTATGGATACACTAGATGTACAACAACATCTGAAAAAGATTCACCCCACTCTAGAAAATAATGTTTATGCTGCCAATAAACTACCCATGTACACCCACGTACCAACGTATATAATATGCAATTTGGATACAGATGATAAACCAGGGTCACATTGGGTAGCTTTATATATCGATACGAATGACGTCGGTCAATATTTTGATTCATTCGGACGGGCACCTGTACGATATCATCTAGAGTTTTTTAAAAGAAATTGTAAAAGATGGAACTGGAATGTTGATAGGATTCAGAATGAGTGGACTTCAGTTTGTGGCGAATATTGCTTAATGTATTTGCTATATAAGTTTCAGGGATGTTCAATGCATAGTTTTACGAGTATATTTACAGGGAACACATTGTACAACGATATTTTAGTGGATGAGATGTTTCGCTCCTATTTTATAGATAATAAGTAATAACATTTTTTATTTTATAAATAAAAATTTTAACAAAATTTGGCAATGTGTTTTATTAATGAGTCAGATTAGTGTAGATAGGAACAAAGGAGTATAATACAATAGCACCACGCTGAGGAAGAATAGATAATGACGGTATTGAACGAACAATAGATAGGTAGATAAGAACAATGGAGCGCTAATGACGGTGGAGGCTCGCAGCGGATATCAATTAGATAAGAGTTAATTGATCTGCACATCTCCGGAACCGTGCATCCTACGCAAAAATGGACCGCAGATTCGTGATCAGCGTGCCAAAACCTTTTTTTTTTCTTTAGGATCGTGAGTAGTAGTAGTAGACGAACGTCGTCTGACTCAGTGCGCCAGAACTGGTACAACCTAACCACAAGTGCGCCAGAACTGGTACAACCTAACTACTAGTGACAGATCAAGCCGCAGCCGACGCCTTTGCTAAACATTTTGCGTCCGTTTTTCATGCAGAGAAACCCATGCTAAACCCGGATACTGCTGCAAAAGCTGCATATGCATATATACATCGAGATGTGATCTCAGTTTCCATCCTGACAGTTGATGAAAACGATCTGAAGAAGGCAGTGAGACGCCTTAAGCCACGATCGACTGGTGGGCCGGATGGCATTCCTATCTTCTTAGTTAAGGACTGTATATTAGTTCTTGGGCGGCCTCTTCTGTATTTGTATAATCTTTAATTGACCCAGTCAAGATATCCTGAGAGCGGGAAGCTATCTCGAGTCACTCCTGTTCCTAAAGGAGACGGAGACACAAATGTCACTTCTTTCAGACCTATAGCTGTCCTATCCGTTTTTGGTAAGATCTTTAAAGCAATTCTAAGTGATTCCATCAAATGCCAAATCGGTCACCAGCTGCATAATGGTCAACATGGGTTTCGTACAGCTCGCTCCACCATCACCAACTTGGCCGCGCATGTAGACTATATCTGCTCACAAATGGATAAGCGAAGGCAAGTTGATGCGGCTTACTTTGACTTCCAGAAAGCCTTCGACCTAGTGGATAACGATATACTATTGAAAAAGTTGGCGATTGTTGGATTCGTACCAAAGCTCCTCAATTTTTTTTCTTGTTACCTTAACAATTTTTACGCCAAATTTCGTGAATGCACTACACGGCAAACGTCCCGATACCATCCACACCATCTAGATGCTTGGCGGTCCACCACTGTACGTTTCACAAGGAGTTTTCTTCCACGTACAACCACTCTGTGGAATAGTTTACCACCGGCGGTTTTTCCGGACCGATACGACCTAGGGACCTTCAAGAAAAGAGCTTGAAGGTCCCCAGGTCGTATCGGTCGGCAACGCACCCGCAATTCTCCTGGTGTTGCGGTTGATCATGGGCGGCGGTAGTCACTTAACATCCGGTGCGCCGCATGCTCGTTTGCCCCTTCTTCTATAAAAAAAAACAATCGACGTCAATATGTGAGGCTCAGTGGATATAACTCTGGAGACTACTTTACTAGGTCAGGAGTGAGTCAAGGTAGTACGTTAGGACCTGTGCTATTCGTGATATTTATCAACGATTTGCCAGATGTTGTTTTGACTTCAGAGTGTCTCTTATTTGCGGATGACCTAAAACTAACTCTGGGTATTGAAACTGAGGCTGATGCCGTGACATTACAGAGAGATATTGATGCTGTGTCTATATGCAGTCAAGAAAACCACCCTCCGTTCAATAATCTCAAATGTAAAATAATAACTTTCACGCGAAAATCACAGCCTATTATTGTTAATTATGAGTTGACTGACGCTCCTTTGGAAAGAGTTAAAGAGATTAGGGACTTAGGATTCCTATTAGATTGCAAATTAGATTTTCATCAACAAAATTTGTAAGTCAGCGCACAAAATGTTAGCGTTTGTCATAAGGACTGCGTCACAGTCCGATAATACAGGGGTCGTAAAAGTATTATATAATGCTTATGTGCGCAGTAAACTCGAGTACGGTGCTGTTATCTGGAATCCTTACGAAGAGAAATACGTTCTAATGATTGAGAAAAAACCCTTCCTTATTCGTGTCTGGTATGGTGCACATTGAAACTTTGAAATTTAGAAGGGCAATGTCTCAAGTCATGCAATATCTGTCCATAATTCACAATAGGGTTGATAGTCCCCAAATACTAGAGCGTGTCCGCAAACTCGCAGGGACAGGTGGCGCCGCGGCACCGCCCGCGACTGCTAGAGCCCCCCCCCCCGCGCACGTACCGAGCCCGTTCGTCAAGCGCCCACCAACCGCGTACTCACAGGGGACATACTTGCACAACACCACGAGCTAGACTTATTTGCCGACGGATTAGGACATTTCTATAAAGAAATTCAAATAATTTTAAATAAATTCTAGCCATCAAACTTACATATATTGTTTTCATAATTAATTATTATAATTGCTATTTTGCTATATTATTACTATTTTATTTTAATATTAATGTTATTTAGGGACTCCGATTGTATTTGTTATGATTTTTTTCCTCTATGATATTATTGATATGTATTGTTAATTAGGGATATTGTAAAATAATTTTGCTATAACGTATATAATGACGAGGATGTGTAATACCGAATTGTTAATCTTATAAGCGTTTTGGATGTAACATCTGTTAGCTTGTAAGATGAAATGAAATAAATAAATAAATAAATTGTATGGCGACCCTGCCAGCGACAATGTTCGCGCACCGCCGGACCTAGTTGGAAGTCAAATATTTATAAATATTACTAAATTAAATAATGACGACATTATTAAAAAGATTGACAAAAATATTATAACGGAATGGACGCAATACTGGATGCGATGCTAATAAATAAATATGAATACCAGACGAGGCCACAATAATATTTTTTTGGAAGCTGACTGAAAATTAAAACTGTCAGATTAATTTAAAAGGAAAAGAAGCAGTTGAAATCTATCGTGCGTCTAAAATTGAGCCGAAAAGAACAAAGAAGAAATGAAGTACGCACCTGTGTGATTTTTAGTTCCATTTAGAACTTTAATAATTTGAGATTTTTTCTTGATTTTGTTATTTAGTTAAAAAAGTTATGTGTTAAATGTCCTGTATTTTCCATACTTATGATTAAATTGAAATCATTTTATTTTTATAAATATTCAAGATGTAAATGATTATTCGATATTCGATACAGTATCTAAAAAAAACATTATGCAATAATAACAATTATGGTACGTTTTAAGCAATTATAATTTTATTAAGGCACATACAATTTTAAATTCACTTTTATTATTGTTTTATGATATTATTGTTATACTGTGTCCTGCAAAAAGTATTGATGAAAATAATAATATGACAGATTACATTTTTCCGTACTTAATTTTACCATAATTTATAGTTAAATAACAATGTGATGCATTTTATTGTTGCTTTTTCTGTAGTCTTTTAATATTCAAATGTGTATGTACAATTTTGAAAAGTTATAAACTTTTTTTCTTTTCGTAAAGCAAAGAACCTTAAAGTTATATTTAAACCTAAGTACTTAAAAATTAAGTTGTTCTTTTCAATGTTTAAATAAATTTATGTTATGTTGAGTAAAGTTAACAGCTGATATGGTGATTTTCAATTATTTTCTGTATACGATATAATAAATATCATACTTCTAGCAATCTTTTTCTATCTATGTATTCAAGTAATATAACTATAAACGACGGAACTATTTAAACTTCTGCGTAAATTAAAAAATGATGATGATGAAACTATCCTTTAAGGTATATTTTACTTGCATTCATATTTTTATCTACAAGTTATCTTAAAATTAAGTATGAATCACAACTTGTGATCATAGTTCGATGTAATTACAAACGTTGCCTTATACGAACTTTCGAATTTAAAACAAAGGTCCAAGGACATAGGTAGTAAAAGTTATCGGAGGTTAGCATATCCACACACAATCAGCCTCATCAGCTGAGAGTTTGGAAAACCTAATAACCAATCGATTTTTAGGGTTGTTCGGATACTATGAAAAGCGGGATGAGTTTTACTGTATGTGAATATTGTCATAATCTTGATCATGTATCTATGCAGGCCTGATACATGATCAAGATTATGACAATATTCACATACAATAAATCAGGGATGAGTTTTATTGTATGTGAATATTGTCATAATCTTGATCATGTACATTAAAGTTATAGTACAAATAAATAATGATGAATATGAGCTAAAATATTATAAATGTAAAGAGGTTGAATGAAATAATATTGACTATTGTCTTGATCATGTATGTACGCGATGAAAATAAATAATGGTTTAATAAGAATAAAGTAAATATATGTGTTTAAGACTATTTAATTAGTAGTAATATAGAAATGTAGATGGCGCTGTGTGATTCAAACACGAGCTATCATTATAGTCGAATAAATCAATTATTTAATTAGATGAAATAAGAGCAAGTACATAGTGTTTTATTGTAACCTGGATAGTACCCAAATTAGTTCAACATAGTTCAATAGTACGGTAGTTCGACAAAATCAAACATTAAACAATATAAAGGGTAATAAAAAGTAAGTTATTTAAAAATATGAGAATGAGAATAATAATGTATTATAAATATCTGGTCCAGATAAGTGATAAAATGACAAGATGGGCTGGCTTGGTGACTACATAATTAAATGGTTGAGATATCATACGAATAAATTGTAATTGTTTGTCAATGTATTACGTAAAGTAATAATCTCTGATTTTGACGAATAAGTGTACACACTTAACAATACGTCGACTTATATGTATAAACTGAATGAGGCCTGTTTTATCCTATCCACTATTATTATTTACGATTTACTAGTAATTTGTTTGCTAGATAGGAATTGTAAATTGTTTAATTAGAATTGGAATAGTATATTATGTATCAAAAAAATAACATCCTATTATGTTTTATTATTTTGTAGGTGGGGGTGTTATGTAGTGTTGTAGCCCAAACGACATAGTTATACATTATAGTTAAGGTTTTAATATAGAGCAGTATAATTAAAGATTTAGTAGCAACAACACGTCTCCTTCGTTGACACCTTTCCTATATCACATGGTCTTCCGGTTACAACCATCAACACGAGATGTATGAGCCGTGAACAATAATCGCTGTTCTTTCGCGAGGATGATACGTGAGGCTATTAAAATTAAAAAACATCCTAATTTCAATAGAGAAAGAGGTTGGCTAAATTAAAACTAAACCCAAGCATACCACTGCAAGACTCCAAGACACAATCAGTTCGTTTTCCATAGATTGGACCATAAACAATAATTAAAAAAACTGAAGGTACTCCGGGTTTAACAATGACATCGAGACGTCAGTTACCTCAGTCCCCCGTGACCATGTATGCTGGAAGGCACCCGAAACGTCGGCAATTATTAATTATTAAAATTGAACGCGACAAAATACGTAAAAGTAGTTTTAATCAACGTGAACAATAAGCTAATAAATAGCCGCTAACAACCTTCTCGGCCTTTCAGTACCATTTTAACAATTAAGCTTTTTAAAAAAAACTGAACTGACATACGAACTCTGCCTGATGGTAAGTGGCTGCTGTAGTCAATGGACATCTACAGCCAGCTTAAAATCCCGTGTTAAACCAAAATCAGTATTGAGTTTTTCTGTCGAAAAATTCGCAGTAGCAACCCGGAGTCAGGTAGTTTTTGGAGCCTCGGAAAGCACGTAAAGCCGTTGGTCCTGTGCCTAATCTCGTCCCAAGGGGAATAGATCATTCACCTTTGCTTGCGCAGTTACGCGTGTGCTGTAGGCCCATCCTGCACAGACGCCTAGTGTCCGTTGAGATTCGCCGCCGAAAACGAAATTCAGTTTGGAGGCCATTATTATTATTAATACAATGAAGGCTGCATATGCGTTGCTACCAGTGAGGTCTCACGGCCTGTATCATATTATTCCTCACAGCCTGTAATTATATGTATGTACGCTTGTGCAATTATTATTTGCTATATTAATTAAATTCATGAGATCCACAGACACTTACAGCAATCTTCAATTAGGAATCAAAATAGTAAAGTAAAGTTACAGCCTATATACGTCCCACTGCTGGGCACAGGCCTCCCCTCATTTCTGAGAGGGTTTTAGGGCAAGGAAGTGTCCACCGCGCTGCCCCAATGGGTGTTGGCGAACTTCACATGTCTTAGAATTTTTTTTTCTTTCTTTATTCCTCAGACATGCAGGTTTCCTCACAATGTTTTCCTTCACCATCGAACACGTGGTAAATCAACACTTAAAATTGCAATTAACAATTTCATTGGTACCGGCGGGGATCGAGCCCGGTTTGCTCGCGTACTGTGAAGTTTACATGGCGTACAACATTCGATGTTAATGTAATTGAAGTTTTTAAATCTTTTCGACGTGTCATTTCTCTCTTTTTCCTTTCTTCGTTTGTTTCATATTTGTAAAAATTTTTTACTAACTAAGAACTAAGATATACAGAGAAGGAACCGTAAGTATGCCAAGTTTTCGAAAATGTTCTTTATACGACTCAATTTGTGGAAAACGTAACATGGTGCGGATCACTCTTTTTTGTAATACAAACGCTATCTTAATATTATATTTATAACTTTTGCTCCAGAATTGTATTATATAACGAAGTTTTGATTCTACTAGAGCAAAATAAACCAACTTAAGCTGCTTTAACGTAATTTTGTCTCGTAAACTTCTTAAGGCATAGCATGCTGAACTGATAATAGATTCTAGTACTTACATTTCCTTCTTCCAGTTCAAATACATGGCAATGTGGATTCCTAGAAATTTTTACTAATTGAACAGAGTCAATATTTTTACCGTCGATGGTAATGTTTATTGAGTCCTTTTGTCTTGTTGTAGATTACAAATGCATTGCGTATGTTTTATTTGTATTTAATATAAGGTCGTTAGTAGCAAACCAATTGTTAACAACATACATTGTGCTTTACATTTTGGTATTTAGTTCGTCTATCGAGTTAGCAGATACAATCGCGTTTGTATCATCCGCATAAATAGTTAACTTTACGTCTTGCTGTTTGGTATGTATGTAAGCAGTTAAATCATTAATGAATATTATAAATAATATGGGTCCCAAAATGGACCCTTGTGGAACGCCCTTCTTTAAGGTTATCAGTTTAGATTTGTATATCGTTTCGCGCCGTCTATGATTGTTTTAATCTCAACAAATTGTTTCCTATTTGATAAGCAGGATTGTAATAACCTTAAGACTAAGCCTCTAACTCCGTAATATTCCAATTTTAGTAGTAGTATATCATGTATTATCATGTCAAAAGCCGAACTTAAGTCTCAAAATAGACCCCCTACCTTATATTTATCATTGAGTCTACATACTATATCATCGACAAATAATAGTAAAGTCAAAATAAAAATTAAATTAAATACAATCAAACAAAAAATCAAACAAGAAATCATATAATGTCAACTAAATTAAAATAAATACAATCAAAATTAAAATAAAATATCAAAATTAAATGAAGTTAATTTGGATTTAAATTAAATAACAGTGTTTTGAAATAACCCCCCTCCTCACAAAGCAGACCCAAAGCGGAGACGTGTACCTATCCGCTAGGGTTTGCAGAACGCTATTGGCACTGCACGCACCCTCAATATCAACGATGTGGTTTTTTACAAATTATAATAAGACGCCAACATGGTATTTCGCAAACATCGCCGACGCACTTCAGAAACGAGGCAATCCCAACAACATCCTAAACACGTTATTATATTGGATTAGTAGGGTGTGAAGCGATGTCTTGGTATAGCTGGCCCACAGATTTACGTCTTCGCTACAACGACGGCATCTGCGAGCCAACACATTACCTCTTACTGGAACAGCCCTACGTTCCCTTTCTATATCAGCATCGTTTCAGTAATCATATAACATAATGTATATATATTACATAAACACTCACGCCTGTCACCCAGAGGGGTAGGCAGAGACTATGCACTTCCGTTTGGCACGATCCGACATACCTCTTTCGCCTCCTTTACATCCATATATCTACGCATACATGCTCGTCGGTTAAGGGTACTTCTAACGTGGCCCATTTTCAAAACATCGCCAATTTGGTCGATAATTTTTTTTCTAGTGCGTCCCTTCCCGACTCTGCCGTTCACATCTGCCATATAAATTTGCTTTGTCACTCTTTGCTCATTCATTCTTTCTACATGACCAAACCACCGAAGCATTCCTTTCCTAATCCTGGTCACAACATCATCTTGCATACCACATTTATCTCTTATCACGCAATTTCTCACCCTGTCATTCAGATTCAACCCTAGCATAAATCTTAAAGACCGCATTTCTTCTACTTTCACCATTTATTCTACTTTCGTGCTTCCTCTGCCACACCCAGCTTTCACTACCATACATTAAAGTAGGGCACTAACACAGCATTATGAATTACCATACGTGCCTTTATTGACACATTCTGGTTCTTCATAATAGAGTGTAGTGCCCTATTCACTCTATTCCCTGCATTTACTCGTCGTTCTATATCCTTATCATATCTACCATCCCTGCTAAATACACGTCCCAAATACACAAACTCATCCACTTGCTCAATTAATTCTCCTTCTATTCTTATTTCACTTACCGTTTTGCTTTCTTCTCTTTCAAAAACCATCAGGTTCGTCTTAAATGCGTTCACTTTCATACCCCTTTCTTTTAATGATCTGTTCATTAATGTAACCATCATTTGCAACTCGGCCGCCGAAGACGCAAGAATAACTTGATCATCAGCGTACAAAAGGCATTTGACGGTTAACTCACCCATTCTTAATCCGCATTCTTCAACTTTCAAATTTTGCAAACAACTGTCCATAAATAGGTTGAACAGCCACGGGGAAGCCACACAGCCCTGTCTGACACCTTTAGGGATGTCAAACCAGTCCGGATAGACCCCGTTGGTCCTAACACAAGCACTAGAGTCCCTATAAAGAGACTCCAATGCCTGTATCAAGCCAGCGCTCAACCCAAATGAGTTCAGTGTTTGCCATAGCACATCCCTATCCACTCTGTCATAGGCCCTTTCCAAGTCCATGAATGCACAAAAAACTTTCTGGTTTTTGGCCAAAAACTTCTCCGCAATCATGCGCATGGAAAAGACTTGACCAGTACACCCCATTCCCATTCTAAAACCCGCTTGCATATCCCAAATTTTTCCATCAGTTTCTTTCATAACTCTTTCAATTAACACCTTAGCATACAGTTTACCCGTAATTATATGTCCCAGATTTTTAAATTTTGATACACGTTGAATGTTCACACCGTTCAGGGTAATGTTATTGACTTTATCGGGACATTTACTTACGATCTTATACACCATGCATTTTGTCGTTTTCACAATGTATATAAGCCCGTGCTCAGCAGCATATTTCTCACAAATCTTATCATCTCGTTAAGACCCCCGCAGTTGGACAGAGCAGTACACTGTTATCAGCGTAATTTATATTGTTGGTGCTTACACCATCAATACGGCATCATATGTTGTACGACACTAAGTGGAACGCCGTTGATAGGTCTAGGAAACAGCCATACACCTGTGTCCGACAATTAGTATAGTATTAGACAGTGTGCTTTAGACTTACAATTGCATTCAGTAGATAACCCAGATCGAAACCCAAACTGTGCGTCATGTAGGTTAGCTATTTTTTCAAAGTAAGAATTAAGCACACCATCCAGCACATCAGCAATCGTCGTTGTCAATGAGATTGGACGATAATTTTCCTCGTTCGAAACGTCACCAATTCTATTCTTCACATTGAGCACCACAATTGTTTTTAACATTTTTTGTGGTAAATAAGACGGTCTGATACACATTATGGAACCTGCGTTCCTAAGATGCTCAACGCTAACGGCATCATGTCTTGGAGATTTGCCACCAGTCATATTTTTAGTGCATTTCGCACTTGTTTTGCTGTAACACGCACTAGTTTATTTTCTCCCTAATATAAATCCTTATTAAAAGTATGAACCAAGGGGCCCAGTGGTGAGTTGACTTTAAAATGAGCCCTAAACATATCTGCAATATTAACAGGCTCATTCTCTCCCTTCACACTTGTTGGCAAACCAGACTCTCCAGATCAAGCTTTTTACTTGCCTTCCAGAAACGATCAAAATTTTTAGCAGATTTATATTTGGCCTAAACGTCCATTTTAATTTGATCTTGATTTTGTTGGCACCATTTTAGTCGACTTTTGATTTTTTACATTTTTCGCTCATAGATTCTACCCGATTAGTTTGACTATTTAGTAACTGCACTTGATAGTTAAGCCTGGCCAGCTATTGAGCATCATAAGCAGGCCTGTTCCACCCACATAAATGCCTATTATTGCTTCTCCTCCCTCCACGAGTCTTATTAGACTTACTGGTCACGTTGCTTAGGGCATGTACAATATTCTATTACAAGCGATCTAAGACTTTTTTGTGCTCACTCAAGCTACACATTATGCGGCTACACTCCGTAAACTCCGAAAGAAAATTAATCTCACGCATACTATTATTACATAGCGCATGGTACTTAGCTATCTGTGCCTCGTCTCATTCTCGTCGTATTACCGTGCTTCGTTGTGGGCTATGAGACGCCAACTTGGGTTTTACGCGGTTTAGATTGCACTTTACCATTACTAAAAATCTAGAAACAAAATAACAAAACTAAGAATTTCAAAGTTTGACCTAGCATTAAAGCAATGTATATAATGTATATATATATATATATATATATATATATATATATATATATACATAACTTTAACTATTTACATTATTTACTTTCGTTATACATAAAACGAACAAAACGTCTTAGAGTTATATCATTTGGCCACAAATTATCATTCAAAAATGTATTTGATTAAAAAGCTAAAATGCAAGCATTACATTGATTCCCGTTTACGCTTTTCAGCAGTACTAGGTTTTTACTTCCCACTTAAAAGTGCTATTACACCACAAATGGCACTAAATACAGCTCAGAGCTTAATATATACGGGGCATAAGATTTGTACAAGTTATTGCTATTAAGCAGTATTAGGCATTTTCTTACTACTTAAAAATGCTATTGCAGACTCTAAGGCACTAGAGACAGCTGAAAGCTGTATAGCGGATTTAAGTAGGAACACAAATTACAATAATTCGTCTTGTGCTACTAAATAGCATTAAGCATTTATTTACTTCTTAAAATGCTATTGTAAATTTAAATGCACTAAAAGCAGCTGAAAGCTGTACAATTGTGTTGTAGTTTTCTGCACTAAAACTAAAGGCAAAAGCATTTTGATATGCATTGAATAAAACTATTATTTACGGATTTTATCGCGTTTTAAATATAACTTTAATTTATTTTTATTATCCCGACGTTTCGGGTGCTTTGCAGCACCCATAATTTAATTACAACTTTAATATATAATGATAAATTAAAGTTGTAATTAAAACGCGATAAAAATCCGTAAATAATAGTTTTATTCAATGTGTAGTGTTCGCGTAAGGGGGAATGGCAGGCTTGTATGGAAGTTTCGTACCGCTAATAAAATTTCGTGTTTTGGCATATTTTTGGTTTTAATTGGTAGATAGTAGGATAGACAAACCCCTTTTAAATTCTTAGATTTTTAAAACTTGGGAGATAAAAGTTATAACCAGTTTAATTTTTAAGATTACCTACAATACAATACAATACAATACTCTTTATTGTACACCAACAAAACATTAATAAATAATGAAAATAATGAGGGATAAACAAAAGGCGGTCTTATTGCTACATAGCAATCTCTTCCAGACAACCCAGACGAGGAAATTAATAAAAATAAAAATAAGAATAATACCTACCTAGACCATAGACTAATATATAATATTATGAACTAGTGTTACAATTTTTTTATTTAACTGGTTTTACGGCTTTGGATTCTAGACCTTCTGAGCCTAACATTTCTTTCGTAATCTTCGTTTTTGTACATTTTTTCATCACTATATGCTGATGCGTCACTTTTGCGTCACAGTTTTTTGGAGGTTATATCAACATCTAACCACTTGTTTTGTCGTTTTCTCTAATAGTTCAAACGCGCAGACAATACTCGAAATCGCATCACTTTTACGAATCGAAATCTACGTCAAACCATTATTCATGCAACAAAACAGGAGCGCCAAATTGTCCAACAATCCGTCGACGGCCAAAACCTCTCCTAGTGTACCTATGTTACATATAGGCAAATAAACGTTGTTTTGTGATAAAGTAAATATTCTATATTGCTTTTCGCTACTCTGTAGCGCTTTACTAACCGTTATTTTTTTATAGAACAACGGTGACAATCGAACAGACAGTCCACCTGATAGTTAGTGGATGCTGTGGCCCATGGACATCTACATTTATCCTCGATTTAGAATCAAAATTCAGATACGTTGTCACCTCTGAAGACTAGGATCGAATGCCTCATTTTCAGTAAAAAAAGGGTCTCCAGATCTTTACACTAACCATACGAATCACAGCAGTATTAAGCGGCTATTTTACACTGGTATTCTGTGAGAGCGTGGTTCTTTCCCGGCCGAGCAGTCGTTTGTGCTACAACTATATTATAGCTACAGCGTGTTTCTACCATTAAGTAGGTAGATTGCAATGAGGATCGGTATCTACTCAGCGTTGTGAATTAGGAGATACCTATATTCAGCAGCGGACTGCAACATTTGATAATGATAAAGTTCTGTTGGGGTTTTGAGTGTAGGTAAATAAAATATTTTGTTTTTAAGTTCATTTATTTTATTGTACTTGTAATTAATTAATTCTTAATAAAACTTTATCTAAGGGGCAGGCCGGGTAATACCCTCATGGCGAGCATGGCTTAGGTGCCAAATAATACTCATAACATGTGAGTAGCATCCTACTGCTCTTAAACCTACAATGCAGTTACAGCAATAACTTCTGATTGCGTCCCGCCCAATCATGTCACTATAAATACAATGTTATATATAATCACTATAAATACAAAGTTTTAGTGCAAAAATGGCGGGACTTAATTTTAGCTTGAAGCAAGATTGGATTTATTCTCTCTAAACCATCTATTCTCTCTCGGGATACCTATAGTGTATATATCGCATGAAAGCGAAAATTCTTATATTGGGCAACAAAATATGCTAGGATCTTTCTTGTGGTCCTTCTGGTACATGTAAGCTCAAGTCCCGAGCTTTGTCCCAGCAAACTTCATTCATGGATGACATCAGTAAATAATTTCATGAGATGGCCATAGATATAAAATTAGTATTGATGAAATACAAATTAAACATAAGATCGATAGACATAAGTTGTGCCCAACATTTTCAAGCATGAAAGAAACACAAACAAGATAATGGGTAGGACACAGCGAGATTCCTGATTGAATTTGAGCAACCCAAGCTGGATAATGGTTCTTGAGGCACAATAATTGGTTGCCTCCACCTTATAGAAAACCTTTTCCAAATAGCTATATGGTATATCTGTTGTGTTAATAAGTTGTAGAGGAAAACTTGTTGTTACTAGAACCCACCTCATGAGTGTCCCAGGTTTGGCAACATTTAAGAGTAATGCCTTTTGCATAGCAAGCGTTAACCGTATACCGTTGGGGGAAAACCGTACAGAAATCCAAAATTATTTATGTATATTATCGCTCAAAACAATATATAAGAGTTCTAGCAAATATTTCATACAGTACAAGATTATTAACAGTTACATCTTTATACATATTAGAATCATCTAAATTTGCATTGTCTAGTGTGAGATACTATGGGTACATACTAGAGATAATTTAAAACTAATTTTGTAAAATTAAAATGTAAATAGGGACATTTAGCTGGTTACGCGACCAGGGTCAATCAGCGACCATTAACGGGACCTACGGCACTAATACGAAATAAATAAGAATTTGATCCTTCTTTTCCAAAGGAAATTCACTAAGTATAGAGAGGGATAGATATATGATTTTTACCTATAATAGTTGGCAGCTTTTTGTAACCAGACAGTTAATAAATCTTAAGTTCATTCCGCCACTCGCGCTGTCGGCGCGCGCACGGTTCGGAAAAAATAGTGAGCACGTTTTGCGTTCGAGGTAAGTAGATAGTGTTCTATTTATTTGTGGCAACTTTTTAATGTTATATTTAATAGATATATATGTATTTAACGTAATCTGTACATTTATTTTATGTAATATAACCAAATCTTGTAAAAAATTGTGTGGTCGCTAACTAAAATGAAAATAATCTAATAATTTTAGTTTGCGGCCAGGTGGTCGCCAATTGACATTTAGAGTGAAAAACAATTTTTTATATTTTAATAGCCTACAAACCTAGTCCTGGATTTTATGGCTTTCTATTACGTTTGTTTATTTCTTGTTACATGTATTTTAGTTTACGACTACCCAATTGTATTATAAATTGTGTAATTGACGATCTCAAAATGTATGGGGATTTTAAGTGGTCGCCAACTAAAAGTGGCAAATTAACGTGTAGATATAGATGTTTAATATTTAATATTTTTATTACAGATGTTCTCTAAAAATCGTAATAGAATAAAAACTCTGGCTTATTCACAAACAGACCTGGAAAGTGCCTTAAAAGATATAAGAGAAAGAGGACACGGTATTAGAGAAACATGTAAAAAATATAACATCCCAAGATCTACAGTACAAGACAGACTAAGTGGCAAAAGGACTGATATATTAAAAAACCCAGGACCCGAACCGGTTTTAGGGATATCCATGGAGAAAGAAGTCGTACAATGGATTATCAAAATTGCTAAATGTGGTTTTCCTGTCAAAAAACAGGAACTACTAGACACTGTACAAAAAATTCTTAAAGACTATCAGAGACCTAATCCATTTAAAGATGATCGTCCTGGTCAGACCTGGTATTCAGGCTTTCTTAAAAGAAACCCAGAAATCTCAGTCAGGTCAGCAGAAAGCATAAACAAAGCTCGTGCACGCGTTACTGAAGAGCATATAAGGCAGTGGTTTCGAGAACTTGGAACATTTTTATCCGAATCAGGACAGTCAGATATTCTCACACAGCCTGATCGAATATTCAATTCTGATGAGAGTGGGTTTTCATTATGCCCCAAAACCGGAAAATTTCTTGGACCGAAAGGCTTTCGAAACTTGTACCAAGTAAATTCAGGGAACGAAAAGGATAATTTGACCGTTTTAGTTAATTTTAATGCTAAGGGACAAATGTGTCCACCGGTAGTAGTTTTCCCATATTTACGTCCACCAAAAGCGGTAACTGATATTATGCCTCCGGAATGGATTTTGGGTAGAAGCGAATCCGGTTGGATGCGTAGCGAAATATTCTTTGAATATATAGTTAACGATTTTAACACTTGGGTTGAAAATAACAAAATACAAAAGCCCATTTTACTTCTTGTTGATGGCCATAAATCGCATATGTCGTTGGTGTTAAGTTCTATGTGTGAACAGTTAGGAATAATATTGTATGCTCTGCCACCAAACACCACGCACATATTACAACCTGCTGATGTCAGTGTGTTTGCCCCATTGAAAGTAAATTGGAGGAAAGTAGTAAGAAAGTTTTTATCCAAACCTGATAATTTGAATGCTTCTGTAACAAAAACTAATTTTTGTCAATTGTTTAAAAACATTATTGAGGACTCGCAGATGGATATATGTATAAAAAATGGGTTTAGAAAATGTGGCTTGTTTCCTTTTGACCCCAATGCAGTGGATTACACGAAGTGTGTACAAAGTACTATGGAACGACTCAATAATCCAAGAAATTGTGAGCAAACGGGTATTACAAATCAAGATCGCGTTTCCACGCGAAAGGTGATACGGCATTTAGGATCAGTTCTCTGTAAGAAAAATGTAGATATCAAGTTTATTTTGAGAGAAGTGAAGAAGTTAAGAAAGACAGAGCCCAGACAGTCAGAAGTTTTGTATGAAACTGTATCTGAGGACCGATCTAATTCGACAGTTCGTTTATCAACATCTTCACTGATAGACAGTGAAACAAATTTGAGTAAGGCCAATCCTGCAACCATTACCTCTATGCCACATACTGTTAATCCAGTTAACGATAGCGATCCAGCATCAGTTATCGATGGGTCAGGTTTGAACAACACGCATTACGCGGATGAACAGTTGCTGCCTCCACCTATTAAAGAAAATATTTTATTACATGCAAATACTTCCAAAGACATTGCGATAGAGGGATGCGATAAATACAATGTTTCTGAATCTTTATTAACTAATTTGGAATTGAAAGACCAAGAAGCCATTAACAACCAAATAATTTCTAGGCAAGATACAACCGAAAATATAAATATAGAAACCAGTCTCACGAGCTTTCATTTATCTGGCAGTTATCTTGATTAAGGTACTCTAGTATCCTTAGATGATATCGTAATAATACCTCTACAATCAAGTACGCCAACAAGAGTAGATTTTCAAGGTATCACGTCGCCAGCAGTAGTTACATTACCTCATGTAAAAAACAAGGAATCGTTGACCGAATCTGAAAAACCTTACTCCAAAACAGAAGTTTTGTTCAAAACACCAATGACAATAGAAGAAAATCAATTGTTAGCTTCTCAGTGTAAAATACTAGCAGATCAGACTATGACTGAACCTATTTTATCAATTGCAATATCAAATTCAGGCTTTTCTAACTACTAACTAACGTTATATCGGAAAATAACTATTCCATTTTAGGCAACACTAGCAGACATCAACCAACGTCTTGGAGTCACTTGATAATGTCATACCTTCGGAATCAACTGCACTCAGCACTAATGCTTTTAGTAAGCATTTATTTGTGCCTGAACCCTTGGTAAAATCAAACAAAAATATTTCTAAGCCACGAGTTCCTGCTGCAATATCATCTTTAGCTTGGAGGAAACATTACGAGGAAAAGGAAAAAAATAAACATGAGAAAAGAGACTCCATACAACGTAAAAAAGAAGCATCCAAAAGAAAGAAGGATGAAAGAGACGAAGTTAAGAGAAGAAAGACTGTGAAACGAACGAAGACTGATAAATTTAATATTTTAGGAACAGAAAATAAAGAAAATAATATCACAAAAAAAGATGTGCTCAATGCGAAGTGATTTTAAATAGTGACACAGAGGAAGACGAAGACAAAAACGTTGGCTGTGATTTCTGTACCAAATGGTTCCATTTAAAATGTACAGACTTCATCGGACTAAGTTATGATGAAGTTAAAGATAAGGCATTCAAATGCAATTTTTGTATTATAGAAGGAGATTAGATTAGATATTATAGTAAAACTTGATCATAGTCAAGAGTTCGTTACATATTTTTTTATAGTTTTCGGTACTTAAGTAAATGATGAGTGTGTATTGGAAAATAATTGCTGTTTATATTTATATTGTTAATTTGATATTTTTGAAATTGTTGTTTAGATTTATATTGTTCATTTGATACTTATATACTTGTTTAAGACATGTTGTGCTGTGATTGCAGTTTAAGTAGGTATAGTTTAAATAATGTGTAGCTTTGATCTCATGAAAATATGACTGTTATATAATTATTAAATGTATGAATAATAAAGCGTTAATATTTACATTGAATAAAAAAACATTAAAATGTACGCATTTAATTTTATTTTTTAATTATTAAATGTAGTTTGGCATAGTAGATCAGGTGGTCGCCAATTAGATAAGGCGTCGGTCGTAAACTGACAAAGGTGGTCGCTAACTAGCATTTCGTATAGTTTTTCATTATTTTTTAATTTAAAATTTTCTCACACTGTATTAATACATTTTTTTAATTTTTAAATATAACTTGACAATATCTAGGACCCCGTCAAATAATTCCAATAACTATGCTATGGATATGTGGTACTTAAATATTGACGTAAAGTTGAGTACTCCGCTAATCGGTCGCCAACTGACTAAACGACCATACAAACACAAAACACAGAACAGACATCTATGTTCATCACACAAATTTTTGTCCTTGGTGAGAATAAAACTCACAACCTTCAGCGCAGAATCCATATTTAAGTAGTTTAAGGTAATCATGGTCATTAGATATTCCATGCAAGAAAGCCACTTCACACACCGCTTAGGTATACCAAAGGAACTTTTCTCTGAAGAGCAATAGTTTATTACACTGTTCCTAACATAATCATCCATTGTACAGTGCCACATCTTTATAAAAAAGTAAATTATTTTGTGTACATATCACTAGAACCACTAAATATTCATTTATCATCATATAGCCTTTTTTGTGAACTGTAGTATACTTTCATTCCCACATTGTCTTTGTAAACCTCTAAAAAGTAAGTGGTAATATTCACTATATCCAAGTTAGGTGATTGACACTTTTCGATGTTATACCAGGCCTCTGTCACTTTTGCTACCTGCGTGAAATAATTACCTAAAATCGCGACGCGCCCGGGCGAAATAACGCAGTCAGGGCTAGCGCATTGTAGGCGATTCAATGTTAAAGTTTTTAACGTTGTTTACGTAAATAGTTTTATGTAAATACTTATTGAAATAGTTTTTGTTTAGTGTTTAGTATATTTAATTGTAGGTAAATTAGTTTTAAAAGTTTTAATGTATTTTAAAAATTATATATTATGTATATTACATAAAATACATAAACACTCACGCCTGTCACCCAGAGTGGTAGGCAGAGACTACGGACTTCCATTTGGCACGATCCTGACATACCTCTTTAGCCTCCTTTACATCCATATATCTACGCATACATGCTCGTCGGTTAAGGGTACTTCTAACGTGGCCCATTTTCAAAATATCGCCAATTTGGTCGATAATTTTTTTCTAGGGCGTCCCTTCCCGACTCGGCCGTTCACATCTGCCATATAAATTTGCTTTGTCACTCTTTCCTCATTCATTCTTTCTACGAGACCAAACCACCGAAGCATTCCTTTCTTAATCCTGGTCACAATATCATCTTGCATACCACATTTATCTCTTATCACGCAATTTCTCACCCTGTCATTCAGATTCTACCCTAGCATATTCCTTAAAGACCGCATTTCTACAGCATTTATTCTACTTTCGTGCTTCTTCTGCCACACCCAGCTTTCACCACCATACATTAAAGTAGGCATTAACACAGCATTATGAATTACCATACGTGCCTGTTTTGACACATTCTGGTTCTTCATAATAGAGTGTAGTGCCCCATTCACTCTATTCCCTGCATTTACTCGTCGTTCTATATCCCTATCATATCTACCATCCCTGCTAAATACACATCCCAAATACACAAACTCATCCACTTGCTCAATTAACTCTCCTTCTATTCTTATTTCACATACCGTTTTGCTTTCTTCTCTTTCAAAAACCATCACTTTCGTCTTACTTGCGTTCACTTTCATTCCCCTTTCTTTTAATTCCCAGTTCATTAATGTAACCATCATTTGCAGCTCAGCCGCCGATGACGCAAATATGACTTGATCATCGGCATACAAAAGGCATTTGACGGTTAACTCGCCCATTCTTAACCCACATTCTTCATCTTTCAAAGTTTGCAAACACCGGTCCATAAATAGGTTGAACAGCCAAGGGGAGGCTACACAGCCCTGTCTGACACCTTTTTGGATGCCAAACCAGTCCGAGTAGATCCCATTGATCCTGACACAAGCACTAGAGTCCCTATAAAGGGACCTTAATGCCCGTATCAAACCAGCGCTCAACCCAAATGAGTTCAGTGTTTGCCATAACACATTCCTGTCCACTCTGTCATAAGCCCTTTCCAAGTCCATGAACGCACAAAAAACTTTCTGGTTTTTGGCCAAAAACTTCTCCGCAATCATGCGCATGGAAAAGACTTGATCTGTGCACCCCATTCCCTTTCTAAAACCCGCTTGCACATTCCAAATTTTTCCATCAGTTTCTTTCATAACTCTTTCAATTAACACCTTAGCATACAGTTTACCCACAATACTAAGCAAGCTGATACCGCGGTAGTTTTTGCAGTCCTGCTGTGACCCTTTTCCCTTATATATTGGTACTATAACTGCTTTACACCAGTCATCCGGTACCCGTTTTAATTCCCAACATAAATTAAACAAGGTGTACAGCAGGCCGGCCACCACTCCCTCTCCAGCCCTTAGCATCTCGAGTGATACTCCATCATATCCAGCTGCCTTACCTGCTTTCATGCTTTTCATTGCTTTCATTATTTCATCTACACTTATCTCCATACCCCTTTTCACTTCTTTCGCAATTTCTAGTTCATTTAATTCAGACGACTCTTCACTCATAAACACGCTTTCAAAGTATTCCTTCCATCTGTTTAAATTCGAAACTTCATCATTCAGAATACATCCATTCTCGTCTCTTATAGCATTTATTATAGGCTGTTTTGTATTTCCCCTGGCAGTTCTTACGAGTTTCCAGAACATTTTTATGTTAGCCTGGAAATTATCAGATATACTTCTATCATTCTTATCCGTTCTTTCTTTCTTTTTCCTTTCAACAACTTCTTTTACTCTCTTATTTAGACGTCTATATTCTGCCTTTTTTCTTTCAATCTCATCATTCATACCAGAAGAATTACCGGCTTTGGTTGCTAGTAAATCTAACCATGCTTTCTTCTTTGATTCAACTTCCACCCGTACCTCATCATCCCACCATAACGTATTACTTTTCCTTTCATTTGTTCTCTTACTTACACCACATACTTCGGTGGCGGTATCCACCAAACCTTTCTTAATATTATCCCACACAGTATTCAAGTCTAAATCATTCATACACAACTCATTCAAACATCTAATATTTTCTCTCAGTCTACATTTATACTTCTCTATCACATCTTCATCTTGTAACTTCTCTATTCTTATACGCTGTAACGCAGTGGTAGACACAGATGTCCGATGCCGCCAACGCTTGAAAAGACCATTAATCCGACATAAGACCAAGTAATGATCCGTCCCTACGTTGGACCCCCGGTAAACCCTTGTATCTACGACTGCGCTCTTCATTCTTTCATCCACAATTACGAAATCTATCATGCTTCTATCATCACCTCTTTCCCATGTATACATGTGAATCTTCTTATGACGAAAAAAAGTATTCGTCACAAAAAGATTATTTTCCGCACATACGGTGTGGAGGTCATCACCATTCTCATTTATACTTTCATCACCAAACGTTCCCAATATCCTTTCATAACCAGACCTCTTCACCCTAACCCTTCCATTAAAGTCTCCTAACATAATAATGTTTTCATTTTCCTTACATTTTGTTAACACCATCCTTACCATGTCCCAAAACTGCTCTCGGATGTAAGTGGGCTTAGACATGTCTGGGGCGTACACCCCTAGCAGGAACAGCTTCTTTAAGCCCATTTTCATTCGTATCCATAGCAGTCTCGGGTTTACACATTCATACTCTTTCACACATTGACCCATTCTTTCTGAAAGGATGAAACCGACTCCCTGGCATGCCCGTTCGGTCTCGCCCACACCAGACCAATACGCGGTAATATTACCCAGTTGATAAATTATAAAAGCAAAACGTCGTACCTACTATAATTGTTGCGTGTGTGGATACTAAATGAAATGACCAACTTAAGGTTTCATATCATTTTTTAAGTTACCGAAGAATTTTATAAGGAAATTATGAAAAGTGAATTTATTTAATTTTTTTTGTTAGATAGGTCACACACAGGTCATAGGACAGCAAAAAAGAATTAAGTAATAATTTGGTCTACAGAAGAAATACCTAAGTACTTTATTACAAAAATTAGTTAAAATTTACTTCACTATCCATCCATTTACTTACATACATGTATTTTGTAGTGTGTTTTGTAATAAAAATATTTTAAGTTGTAATAACACAAAAAAACTGAAATTAAAACTTTGTATACTAAGAAGATTTTAAGTAAGTAGAATAGATCACATTTCTGTTAGGAATCGTATTTCAGGTTTATTTGTTGTTCACACTACCTACCTATTTCTTCAGAACCATGCGTTGTGATTCCCGACGAATGACCTTCCAATTTGCATGCGTTAGGCATCGCAATACTCACACAGGGGCGAAAGTATGGTCAGTCGATCATAGTCAGAATAAGTACTTCACCTAAGTAACATAATTAATATTTCGCAATGTATTTTTTTATTTTCTATTGACATCCCTTAATAACCAAGCGGAAAAGATGTAAAGTAGTATGGACACTAACGCGCAGCAATAAAGTTTTATTTAGCTTGCGTGCGCGATTTATCTGATTGATAATAATTATTTAGGCTATTAAACGTCGGCAAGCAGTTGACATCAAAGGAGTGCAACTTCTGTACTTAGTACTATTATTTATTCTGTGGTTATACTGTTGTACCAACTGTCTGAAGGCCACTCAACAATATACACCAAATCATTTTGTAATATTTCATCTTCTATTTTTCTATTAAAATTATTATTTCTATCATAGTCCTTAAGTCTGTAAAAAGAAAACATTGCTGTAAACTCGGTAAATAAGCATAATTTTGACAAAAAATGTATTTGTAAATAGTAAACAAACTAACCCCTGAATTAACTGTTCTTTCAACCCACTTAATTTTGCACCTCTTTTTCTTAGCTCCGCTTTTAAAGCACTGACATTCATTGACCCGTAACTTATATTGGCCATAATTAATCTCAGGGATTGCAATATATTCACAATATTATTCTGAAAGAAATAAACACGCGTAGCCCACCTACTACTAACAATGACATTTGACATATCGGAGACCTCACTCTACACTAGCGGTAGTGCCTCTGGCGGCGAATTCATACGCGAAAGCCCTCATTGCGTTTAGTTAATGCTTATATTACGTTTATTTATTAAAATCTTTTTATTGATATTATTAACTAATCCCAAGTTCTAAAAATATAAAAGTTACATGAAAATTAATGGCTTATTTGCCTTAATATCTGGTATTAATTATATAACAAAACAACGAAAAAAAGTATGCGGTACTAAATCTGAAAGGCAGAATCAAGTTAGCGTTCGTAGTTAGCCATGTTTAATATTATAATATATATATATATATATATATATATATATATATATGTGTGTGTGTATGTATGTATGTATATGTATTATTACACCTACCTCTTTTATCTCTGCACTACTCTAAGGTAGACTGGTAGATAATGTCTCAGGCATTAAGTCCGCCTATATACATCTAATGTGTATATGAAGTTAAATAAATAAATAAATCTGCCGTTCCCCTTTAAGAAATCATTAAGAAATCATTAATCATCGTTTTGATATGCCTTTATCCAAACGCTATACAGTATAAAGCATCAATACTCTCGTACTCGTGGAGCTTGTATAACAGTTTATACAGACCTTAAGTTCTACATAGTTTACTATTCATTTGTTAAAATACTTCGTGTGTTACTGGGGTACATTCTGTATTTTTATAGAAGAGGGGCAAACGAGCAACGGCCTACCTGATGGTAAGTGATTACCGCCGCCCATGAACAACTGCAACACCAGGGGAGTTGCAGATGCGTTGCCGACCATTTAAAAAAGAGAAGGCTCTTTTATTGAAGGTCCCTAAGTCGTATCGGTCCGGAAAAATCTCTGGTGTTAGTCGATTCCACAAGGAAGTTGTGCGAAGAAGAAAACTTGTTTAAATCGCACGGTTGTGGACCGCTGGTCTTCCAGATAGTATGGATGGTATCGCGAGTTTTGTTTCGATGTGCGATGGTGAAATAGTGTGGCTGGAATTAGTCCAAACAATTCCTCAGAGCACTCCCCGTGGTAGATGCGATAAAATATGCAAAGAGATGTAACATCTCTTTGGAGTGCCAGTGAGTCAAGCCGATCGGAAAGAGCTCGGGTGCCGACGAATCGAACTGCTCTGCGTTGGATGAGATCAAATGGAAGGAGCTGGCACTGGGGGGTCCCTGTCCAGAGATGGCCAATTTGGGATTCTCTTTCAAGTGACCACGAAACTGCAAGTCACTCGATATATCGATGCCGAGGATTCCGATACCGGCTGAGGCAACAAGGCCAGTGCCTTGAAACTAAAGAGATACGACGAAAGGGTTGTTTTTAGCAGTAAACTCGCAAACTTGTCTTCTGGGGATTAAACTGGACTAGATTTAGTCGCCCTCATTATTGGCACGGCCAGTGTATAAAGCATCACCAGTTTTGTCGTCTCTATGTTATGCATTTTATTTTGTCTATATTTTATGTATGTATTTTCGAAATGATAATTTTCAGATTTATGTAGGGCAAAGTAAAGACCAATTTAACTACAAAATCTATTTTTAAGCTGTAACTTGATAGAGTGACAAATGTAATCATGTGAAAATTTGAAAATCCTTTACAGTCTAAATTTATGTTAAGTACTCGACGTAGACTCAAATTTAAGATGTCGATTTTCACTGATTATCAGATAACCAGAATTATCTTAAGTAAAAAATATGAAAAGTAATATGGTACAGCATATTAAAATAATAAAAATAGTAGTAATAGATTAAAAACATTGTTGTAATTTTTGATCATATAATTTTTTATCTTACGTAAGATTTTAAATATCCCCCGCTCCCTTTGTCAGGAGAAGTAAGAAAAAATTTAAGTAAGCCTGCTCACAAAATACTTGGACGCCCCCTAGTGCTTCTTTTCTGCCTAGAAGGCAATGCTTTCAGTCTGAACGGTATAGAGAGCCAGTAAAATGATTTAAATTTAAAAAAGGGGGTCCAATTGGATCTCGTGCACGTCGAACCGCTATACGCGATGGGCGCACTTTTTCGGCTCTACCTTAGTAACACATTAAAGCTGTATAACGGCTGACTTACAGCATTTCTGTATAATTTTTGCATTTTAAGTTAGTTCTATAGTAGCATTACAAACGTTTATACGGCTACTGTAATACTTATTTGCACAAATTATAAGGCTTTAGACTCTAAAATGAGAGAGACTGTGAGGCATTTCTTCTTATCTCTCGGAGATGACACCGCACCTGAACGCTTTTTATTTTAAACAAAAAGGGTCAACTTGGCTGCAGATTTCCATAGACCGTAGAAACCACATACCATCAGGTGAACTCTAAGTACGTTTATGACTAGTTTTATAAAAAGGAAGTATATGGGAGAGTTAAGGGATTGCTGAATTAATACAGTTAGTGTATCCATTGAAATTAATCTATTTTATTACAAACTGAGAAATAAAAATTACTATCGAATGATATCAATATTGAAATAAAAATGAAAATGTTGTCGTTTGCAATCACATCAATAATAACTAAGGTATTAATAACAAGGTAAACATACGTCCCACAGCACTCCTATCTGTAATAGAACAGAAAAAATTATAAAAAATGTATTTATCATAGGTCCTGTTAACAGTTTATATTATAAGTGATACGTGGTCGGTGATTATAATATTATCATTTCAACGCTGGCCTGCTGCTTGTGCGATCTACTTCAGGATAAAAGTCGTGAGCGTGAGTGTGCCTTAATTGCTTTTTTTGCCAGTGAAAAAACAGTTAAATAAATTTATTTCAGAATATTAAAAATAAATTTATATTGGCACGTATAAATTTATTTTTGTTTATTATTTTTTTGTTTATAATTTATTTATTTTCGTTTATCAAACAAATGTTTATTTTAAAATGTGCTGTTATGTTTTTTAAAAGAAAGAATACTTTTATTTTATAAAACACTAAGGTATTAAAAATAAAATAAGTATTATAAAAATAAAATGCGTGATATATGTCAAAACTATCTATCGTAAGCATATAAAGTAAATATAAAACACAAAAAATGTTTCTACCCATGTCCGTTATAGACTTTGAAACCATCCAACCAATTTTGATGAAAATTTTGTGTGTGTGTTTGAGTGAGATCACTAGTAACCATATAATATATTTATATATATATATATATATATATATATATATATATATAATATATTATTATATTATATATATATATATATATATATATATATATATATATATATATATATATATATATATATAATATATTATTATATTATAAATTTAAGTAAATTGAAGCGTTATTTTTAAACGCACTCTCAATTTCATATTTATCCAAGCGATTTTGCAGAAACAATAATAAATTTGGATTTGAAAGAAAATAAACACACGAAACGAGTCACGAATAGAACATGCACATGCAGTCTCACATGCCACAAATAAGGAAATAAAGAAAGTCTTACAGTTTCTTAACGTAATACGTACGCACCGAGGATATCCACTAGAGTAGGGATAAATTTCTAAACCAGGAACCACCGGTAACAATTGTTTTAGGCTAAAAAAATATATAAAATTACATGCTTCATGTCCGGAATCAAACTTGTGGTCCGCCGCGTCGCACCATGGTCAAATGCTAGGCCACTGCGCTATCGGATCTTAAAATATGAGATTTTATCATTTAAGAATTCACTTCATTTTTTTTGCAAAGAGTATTAACTCGTATGATTTATATTTACGACTACGATTACGTTACGTGTACAAGCTACGATCGATTAAAAAAAGTTTTATATGTATACAAATAAGACTGACACACAGTCCACCTGCTGGTATTCTTAAGTGGTTGCTTTGTCACACCTATATGGCCCTGTCCGTCATGTCGATCATGTGTAAAACCTGACTTCGACAATAAATCAAAATATTACGTTCACATTCGTGATCATGCGCATCATCACACTTTAGGCACATTAGTAAAGAAACCGACCAGAGGGGAAGCTACATACCAACGGCTCGCTGCGACTATATCCATACATAGCGCAGCGATTTGTGCGTCAACGTGAGCTCTAACCGACTGGTTCACCGACGCTCCGTCGGGGTACAAACCGGCTTGCGCCGGCTCAGTCTGAGTATACATGAAAGGGCTGCGTTAGTCGTGCGCATTTAAATAAACAATAAGCATATCGTAATTTTTTATATCATTTTATTTTTTAATTCTATTACAATTAAAGTTAAGTTTAGAGATTGTTTATTATAAAATAAGGCATTATAGAATTATATAAGTAATTAATTAGTGTTCGGTATAAATTAATGCCCAACAGTTGTACAGTATGTATAAAGTTCGAGAGAAAATAATACATTTACTAGACAGTGGTGAAGTTGGTATTAGTGGTAGTGATGCTGGTGATGGTTATGGTGCTTGTAGTATCGTTGGTGGTGGTGGATAGTGGACCACCACCAACACTGCCGCCACTAATACCACCATCACGACCAGCATCACCACCACAGTCATTACCACCACCACTACCACCATCAACACCACAACCACCGCCACTGCCCACTGCTACTATCTCATCCAATTACTACCGCCACTTGATTTTGTGTACTTATGAAATATGAATACATTTTCTAGCGAAAATGATATTGATAGAAATATATAATATGAAGCGCTTATGTGAGAATACCTATTTCCTCAAAATTCTCTCGAAGGGATTTCCGTAGTTTTTATTTATAAATTGCACGAATTTACTCAATATTTCGTTGCCGCTTTACTCTACAGCAAGATTCCATAGGACACAATACTATGAAAATTAGCAAAAATATACAACTTTTGCACTTTCAATTTGAGTTACAACAAATAGACATGTTGTTATATTTATTTAAATTACAATGAAATCACATGTTGTTTTAAACTATATAATATTTTTTTTTCTAAAAATTTTCATATTCATCTGGTGACAACCCTATCCTACCTACAAATAGGTACCTATACATTTTCGAAGATGTTAGGAAGCTTCCCTTCCAGTCCTTACTCCTCACTCTGTGCTTTAGGTGTATAGCGATCGTGAGCAAACGATTCGGACCAAAAATGTAACAAATACAGGAAGAATTGATCTGATAATTATTTTATATTTTAGGCACTTTACACACTTTTACTGGTAATGAGACATTCTATCTTAGGACTCAGGGGTCACAACGGATCTACATTTTGATCTTGAAACATAGATAATGGTGTATGGGCCACAGCATCCACTTGCTGTGTGCTCGTATGTCACTCTTAATTTATTTTAAAAATCGTGATAAAGACATTAAAGACTCGCTCTGGATTCGCATGGATGGGATCTATTAATGTGCCCTTAAAGACCATTTATTTTATCTTATCAATATTTCCATTTTAATATAATGTCTAAATTTTTCGGATAAAATTTCATTCTAGTTAACTCCTGGCATTACTCTATTAGTTCGTTAAGTAAAAATCTGTTTAACCATTTTGAAGATTAACTTGGAGACAGGAGACGTGTTTTTTTTTTTTGGAGTTTTTAATAGGGGATTATAATAATGGCAATACATGCAAATGTCTAATTAACAAAATATACCTACACTACTTCAAACTATTCCATACACTCTTAAGTGTTTAAAAAGTACCAACATAGTATTAAATCTTTTATCTATATTTTCTATCGCACTTAGACGGTTTTTTTATTATCTTGAGAAAAACTACCGACAATTTTAAATAGTCATATAGGTTTATTAAAATCAATAATGCATGTAAATTACATAATTCAATGTTATACTTCTATTTTTCTATGCAAACTACTCAAGTATCAAAACTTTTTTATCCTATTACACTGAAATTTGTACGTTTCAAAATATGCAATGTCCAACGAACACATGCAACAGAAACAGCAAAGTCCACCTGTGTTTTCAAAAACTAGCAATGTCCAAACTGTTTATTTAATTTAATGTAGTTATAGATAAGGAAAACTCCGTCACTTTTTAGGGTTCCGTAGTCAACTAGGAACCCTTATAGTTTCGCCATGTCTGTCTGTCCGTCTGTCCGTCCTCGCTTAATCTCTGTGACCGTTAGCACTAGAAAGCTGATATTTGGTACCAATATGTGTATCAATCACGCCGACAAAGTGGTAAAAAATGTTTTATTGGGGTAGCTCCCCTATATGTAAAGTGGGAAGTGATTTTTTTTTTAATTTCAACACTAACGTGTGATATATTGTTGGAAAGGTATTTAAAAATGAATAGGGGTTTACTAAGATCATTTTTTGTTAATGTTAATAATTTCGGAAATAATCACTCCAAAAGTAAAAAACAATGTGTCCCCCCCCCCCTCTAACTTTTGAACCATAAGTTTAGAAAATATGAAAAAAATCTGAAAAGTAGAACTTTATAAGGACTTTCTAGGAAAATTATTTTAAACTTGGATGGATCATTTTGAACAGTTTTTGTACAAAAAAGACAAAAAGTTGTACAAAATAATTTCTGGACTAAGTTTGTAGTATAATTGTATACGCAAGCATTTTTTTAACTTCGTTTACATATTTTATTATCCTGAACGTATCTTTTTTCAAACAAAAAAAGAATTATTAAAATCGGTTCTCGCAATCCAAAATTACCACCGAAAACTTCTGGCACGTCATTAATTAGTAACCCAAGGGGTCGGGTATTATCGAATTGTTCGGTTGGTTTATCCTTGGCATCGCCTGCCGCGGAGCGTGCTATATTGCACGCTCCATGTTCGCGCACGTACCTACTACCGGGAGCAGTTGCAGGAGCGCGGAGCGCTGCTGGAGCGCGAACATAATGGATACCCACCTTTAAACTCATACGTAGGAACACTTATTGTGACGGACGGGAAACTACGGAACCCTACACTGAGCGTGGCCCGACACGCTCTTGGTCGGTTTTTATAATATTGTGTAATCATTAGAAGATAATCGACTGTCATTTACAAAAACTACAGGTATACCAAATACGAATAACTCACAATCCTAATATTATGATTTGTGACTAAAACTGTAAAATGGACATTGCGTTTTTTGATTCTAGTAAACTCATATAACAAACTCCCTGACGAACTTCAAACCCTAAACATTACATTATTCAAAAGGAACTTGTACAAATGGCTCAATAAAATAATTTCTATAGCGTAAAACAATGCTTGACCAGTAAAAATTAGATTATATATCGGATAAAATGTATTGTAAAGACTGTCATTTAATTATTATGGTTACAATATGGTTAAAATATATCTTTAATTACGTTATACAAATTTTTACTAGGTATTGAAATTGACAATGCTCAGAATTTATATTTAATTAATTATAATAATATTATTATCATTTTATTTCAAATTGCTAAGGAAATATTTGACATTGTGTAAAAATATGAGCAACCCATGCGAGCTCTTTCTTATATATTATCATTACAAGGTGGACAACGTTATAGAAGGTTTAAAAAACGCATATCTTAAGACGGTTCCCCTAGCGAGAGAATTTGAGCGTTCGGTCCACAATACAATCCACGCGCTCTCGCTACAATATATCACGGAAAAATACGCCCGAATATTTTGAATTATTTCAAATAAAAGAGATAAGCGAACTTAAGAAATTAAATAAAACGTGTATAATATAGATTTTTAAATTATCTATCCATTAGTGTAATTCTCAAATGATTAGAGCATTTCCTTTAGCAACAGATGCATGTAATCAATAATTTTAATCATTTTTTAAAAGTAGATTTTAAATGTATTCATAACACATAAAAACAAATTAGAACGTGGAATGTGATGATAGGATATCGAACATTAATAATGTGCTTTTAGATGTAGCTTATTTCTCATAACTAATGAGATAATAGTCTCTGAAAAACGCACTTTTACCAGGTTTTGGTCATGTACCGCCTTAAGGTTTTTTTTGTAGTTTTCTCCAGTAGTTGTGAGCATAGATAGCGACAATGTGCGAGCGAGAGGCGAATAGAGGCGAGACCTGAGCACCCTCTTCAATCATTAAATAAGTAAAGGAAACTGAATATTTTAGGTGAACTAAAGTGAATGCTTTAATTAAATAAAATTGAATATAAAAAGAAAATATTCTGAACGTGAAAAAGAGAAGTTTAGTCACATTTCATTATTTTTAACGAAATAATAATCTTCATAATACGTGTGCGTCATGGTATTTACCAAATCAGAAGTAATTTATCACTTGATAGATGAATTAGATGATAAAACTAAACTTGCTAATTGTTATTCGGTGTAATTTAAGGGTACGTAAACTAATAATATACTACACCGTATAATATACCGTGAAGTGGCTGTGTAAGAATATCCACTACGCCATAACATCCCGTGGGTGTCGCAAGAGGCGAAGGAGGGAAACCAATCAGGATATGGGCAGCAGTGTCTTCCTGATTTTTATTTTTAGTCGTTACCTCCTTACCGAGCGTGGTAATTATGGAAAATATTTCCCCTATACGCTCCCGTAACGCTGGGGCCCCTCTGCTGATTTGTTTCTCTCTGTAACCTCTTACGACACCCGCGGGATGTTATGAGGTAGTAGATATTCTTACACCGCCGCTACAGGGTCCATTTGGTGTAATAGTAATCAATATTTGTGTTAAGTACCAGAAAAAAACGATGCAAGAAATTCCGTACATCGTTGTCATGATTTAAGCGTTTAGTACGATTCCTGTAAGATTTGAAATAAGAATCGTAAATACATATATTAAGTTCATGATAGGTTTCTCATGTTGCTCGGTATTTTTCGCTCGGTTTTTTTTTAATTTGTGTGTTTTGGAAATTATATTTAGATACAAATTACATACTGATGAAATATAAATAATATTTTTTGATCTTAGCGACATAACAGAAAAAACGGAACTGGTTATTTGAATAAAAAATCATGAGTGCAATTATTTTAATTTAAATTTTCGTGTTTTTTAAAAATACTAAAAAAAGGGCTCGAAAAAATAGATTTTCTCAAAAAAGAAAGGAACAAAAAAAAAACTAAAAAATGTCGGTCGGTCGGTCTGGTCTCGAACCGGGGTTTTACGATTCTGTGACCGCCCATTATACCAATTAAGCTATTAGTAATCATTAACAATCCGTCAAAGTTTACCTTCTCATTCTAACAATATTGTAGCAGTTTTTCATTGCCTAAAAACACGGACAAAAAGACGTTTTCTAAAAATAAATCCTAGCTAGATCGATTTATTATCCCCGAAACTCCCTGGACACTAAATTTTATGAAAATCGTTGGAGCCGTTTCCGAGATCCCGATTATATATATATATATATATATATATATATATATATATATATATATATATATATATATATATATATATATATATATATATATATAAATATTGGTCGGTAATCGTTTTGTAACATACTAGCAATGCGAACTTTTACTTATAAATTTTTATCACATTAGATATTTAGTTTTTGTGTCTTACAGTAGGCAGAAGAATATTAGAGCGCGTTACACAGCACATCACTTTTTTAATGGAAAAATGGATGGCAAACGAGCACACAGTCGACTTAATGGTAAATGGATACGTGTGTGTTTTGTTTCTATAAAAAGGCGAAGTGTTATTACCCCAGAAGACATCTCTTTGGACTATGGACTATAACTTAAATTGAAAAATTAAAAAAAAAAACAAAACGAGCTGATGTTCTTCAAACGGCTGAACAGATTTTCTCGAAACATAGATCTCTCGCGCTCGGTTAAGACACCTTTCAAACGAAAACAACTTAATCAAAAACGGTTCAAGAGTTATGACGTCACAGACATACAGACACAATTAAAACTTACGACACCCCTCAGTTTTAATCTGGGGTCAAAGATGGATTACTTTGTCCCTAACAAACATTTGTAAATTAGGTGTAAGTCAATCACTATACCACTAGCTGGATTTTAATCCATCTTGTTCTCATCACCATTGTATCTATCGAACAGATGTTACACGTGTATTTATTATTAACATCAGATGTTTTTCACAAACATGTGTTTATCTATTAACTTCATATATAATATTAGTGTAGAGATATTAATATTCTATACGGGACAGCCATAACATTTTATTATTTAAGTTTACAAATATTTCAATTTATGGAACCGTGATAAATTACTGAATATAATTTTAATACATAAGTTAATATGGGCATTTTCAAAATTTTGTACAATGATCTTAGTAGTTCTAACCTTTGCTCGGCACTGAACTTGAAATATACGGGACATGTGAGGGACATTTCCCCTGCTAAAATAGGTATCTCCCCAAGGAATGCCAGAAAGCTCGGTCCTAAACTACCCGCATCTCCTGTCAGGTCGTTACTTAAAATTTAAATTCCGCGTTACTTATTCTAAAACAATGTTATCATTATCATCATCACAGCCCTTCACAAGTCCACCGCTGAACATAGGCCTCCCCCCGGAATTGCCAAAAGGCACGGTCTTACCAGGTCTTGCCATGTCTTACCAGGTCGTCACTCCACCTAGTGGGGAACCGCCCTACAGTTCGCCTACGGTCTATACCTATGTATGTATATATATATATATATATATATATATATATATATATATATATATATATATATATATATATATATATATATATATATATATATATATATATATATATATATATATATATATGGTTGGCCCATTATCACTCCAAATAATTGTTATGATTGCGGCAAAATAATTTATTGCCTACAATAATTATTTTATAGTTATTCAATCAGAGTTCACGTTATCTTTAGCAAACAATATTTTTGATAATAATGGCCAGTAATTTTTGCTATCGACAATTTAGGTTATCAAAATGATGGACGAGCGATCTTATCACAAATATCTCATTATTGTGTTAGTATTTACATGTTATTTCTTCCATAGAAGAACTCAATTCAAATGATCTACTAGCTGGATTGACAGACGTTGTACTGCCTTTCCTGTAGGTGGTGCAATTATTTCCTTCCTAATTCAGTCATAATAATTTCTCCCATGATCGTAAACTCTCTATCTATACATATAATGAAAATGTAAATTGCAAATGTCTGTACATTTTTTGTAACAAAAGTGATTAAGAGGGACTAAAAATAATGATTAATTGAATACATTTCTATCACTTTTAGAATTGTCTGTTTGTTTGTTCACGTATCATGTGTTAAGTACTGATTTATATTTTTTGAAATAAATGAATATTAACAATGCTATAAACTTTACTAATAATATTAAACACTCGTGTTAAGCTAAAATCGGTTATGTTACGAGTAGTACACGCCAGTAGTCGAATGGCGGATTCGAACCCACAACCTTTTTGAGTTTGCGGTCCGCGCCCTGCCATTAGGCTAGTGTCGCTATTAAATATTCCTTAAGAATTATATTAAAATAATCCTTAATAAAATTGTGAAACGTATCTTTATTTAACACTTAGTTATTATTTTGAAGCATGGGTACGAAGTATAGATACGAGTTTGTTGAATGGCGGCGTTGAGTGATCAAGGGCATTTTTGTAATTAAATAATGTTCTGTTATGATTTATTTGTATCGAAATGGAGTAAAAATAATAATAACGTAATAAAAATTTATAAAAAATATATAAACCCTAATATTTTAGTGAAAAAAGTACAATAGTTAACCAATTTAATCGATAGATGGTGTTGTGCAAATTATTTATTAAATTTTAATTTAGTAGGGTTGCTTGATTTTTTTTTTCATATTATTTTTCTTTTTTGCAGTTCCAAAAGGTACATTGTCGTGAAATTAAAAATAATATGTTACCCGATTTTGAGTTTTTTTAAATATTATTCCTACTCGTTCTTTCCTTAATATCATATAATTTTTATATTACTATAATAATAAATTAACTACTATAATTTTATATAGATGGCGCTATAAGTATTTTCAAGCATCATAACTTTTATATATAAACGGCATATGAAAGACACATAATATGTAAATAATTACTTTGCTTGTTGCTTTCAACGCAATGTTTGTATTAGACTAGCAAATATAATTTTCTTACTTTTAACCGATAACTGTTACACCATTTTAAAGTCAAAAACTGAACATAGAATTGATTGCTTGATATTTAGCATAGTTTCCACGATCTATCATGCGCACTTTACCTGATATCGGACCTAAAGAAGCGGAGTTATATATTATCATTATACAGGGAAACGTATATATAAAAAATGGTATCATTGTAGGCGTTCTCATACTTCTTGGAGCGGTATATATCCTCGTAAGGCCCAATGCCCATTACGTTGTACATTTACACTATTTACATTCCGGCCCCGAATATAAATTAAAATTTTCTCAGAAAGGCCCACTGTACAATGCGATGTACACTAAAATATTCATGGTTATACTTTTCAATTTTCGCGCTAAAGTCAAACTCGTTTTAATATTGTCGTTGGTCAACTAGTGTGGATGAAATTTTGACAGCTGGCGTTTGACAGCAGTATATGTCAAGTGGCCAAAATTTTCTTTCACCATGCCGAGGATTCAACAGCCAGGTGAGTTTAAATCTTGATTAATTGGTAAAATCCTATGATTTCTCATATTGAAATTATGACAAAACATGTGTAAATTTGTATATTTTTAGGAATCGTAGGTATTTTTGACAGGCCTGTTGGTCTAGTGGTTAGTAACCCTGACTGCTATGCCGGAGGTCTTGGGTTCGATTCCCAACCAGGACAAATGTTTGTGTGATGAGCACGATCATTTGTTCTGTGTCTGGATGTAATTTATCTATAATATTTATGTATTTAGAAATATATAAGTATGTTTATCAGTTGTCTAGTACCCATAACACAAGCTCTGCTTAGCTTGGGACTAGATGGCGTTGTGTGATAGTTGTGGAATATTATTATTATTATTATTTTAGGCAGTCTTACATATTCACGTTTTAATCTTGAATTTTAAAATAGTGTTCATTTTATTGCACATTGGGTGTTATTGTTTTAAGTTAGTCAATTAATTAAAATAATTATTTTTAGTACTTCTCCGGGATAAAGAAATAGAAGATCTGCTTGATAACTCTGAAATAGAAGATTTCGTACCGTCGGACGAAGATGTCGGTGACCCAGAGTTTCAATTCCCTACTGCAAGTTCGATTGAATGTGATAATAATGTCACCGAAATATAGCTTTTACGAAATGGTACGATAATAAACCTGTTTTGTTTTTATCATCTGTTGAAGCGAACATCGAATCTGACGAGTTTCGACGCTGGTGCAAGAAAACTAAAGTTTATGTGACCGTACCACGCCCCAGGGTAGTGAGACAATACAACCAGAAAATGGGAGGAGTCGATCTTGCCGACCGTCTTTTGGCTGTATGTCCCTATCGCTATAGGACCCGAAAATGGACACAACGTTTTTTCGCCTCAATGGTTGATTTAGCTATGAGCAACTCCTGGATACAGTACAAAAGAGATCAATTGAAAGCTTTGGTTCCTTTAAAAAAAATTCAGCAACTACGAGCTTTCAAAATGGAGCTGGGCGAATATTTCATTGAGGCCTACTGTGATACTAACACAGACGCTACTGACTCAGAAGAGGATAACCGACCTCTAGTAAGACGCACAGGAAGCAAATCAGTTCCTGTACCCAATGATAAGTTTCGAACAACTGGAGCTAAACATTTACCCTATATGGCGGAAAAGGTGGGTAGATGTCGACATTGTCATTATAACAGAACGCTGTTCAAATGCGAGGCCTGCAAAATTCACCTATGCCTAACGAAAGTCAGAAACTGCTACAGGGACTTTCACAACTAAAATTAAGCGTTCGATCTTACGTAATTTGTGCAAATTCATACTATATTGTGAAGATTATTTTAAGTCCAAAACTAAACATTACTCAGAATACTGTTATTTTCCTTAGATTTTTATGTGAAAAGGTGCCTGATGTTTACGTCACCTGATGATTGATCTCATTTAACGTTTAATTTTTAATAACTAGATCATAAGTAAACAATTTGATAATAGTTTCATCTCATCCAGTTGTGCCTTTTAGTAATAAAAATTATCTTTATAATTTATATTTCATTTTTAATTTAAGAAAAATTTGGGATGTGCAAGCGGGATTTAGAAAGGGAATGGGATGTACAGATCAAGTCTTCTCCATGCGCATGATCGCGGAGAAGTTTTTAGCCAAAAACCAAAAGGTTTTTTGTGCGTTCATGGACTTGGAGAAGGCCTATGACAGAGTGGATAGGAATGTGCTATGGCAAACACTGAACTCATTTGGGTTGAGCGCTGGCTTGATACAGGCATTGGAGTCTCTTTATAGAGACTCTAGTGCTTGTGTTAGGATCAACGGGGTCTACTCGGACTGATTTGGCATCCATATAGGTGTCAGACAGGGCTGTGTGGCTTCCCCGTGGCTGTTCAACCTATTTATGGACAGTTGTTTGCAAAATTTGAAAGTTGAAGAATGCGGATTAAGAATGGGTGAGTTAACCATCAAATGCCTTTTGTACGCCGATGATCAAGTTATTCTTGCGTCGTTGGCGGCTGAGTTGCAAATGATGGTTACATTAATGAACAGATCATTAAAAGAAAGGGGTATGAAAGTGAACGCAAGTAAGACGAAAATTATGGTTTTTGAAAGAGATGAAAGTAAAACGATATGTGAAATAAGAATAGAAGGGGAGTTGATCGAGCAAGTAGATGAGTTTGTATATTTGAGGTGCTTATTTAGCAGGGATGGGAGATATGATAAGGATATAGAACGACGAGTGAACGCAGGAAACAGAGTAAATGGGGCCTTGCACTCTATCGTGAAGAGTCAAAATGTGTCAAAAAAGGCACGTATGGCAATTCACAATGCTGTGTTGGTCCCTACTTTAACGTATGGTAGTGAAAGTTGGGTATGGCAGAAGAAGCACGAGAGTAGAATAAATGCAGTAGAAATGCGATCGTTAAGGAGTATGTTAGGGCTGAATCTGAATGACAGGGTGAAAAATTATGTGATAAGAGTAGAGTGTGGTTTGCAAGATGATGTTGTGACCAGGATTAAAAAAGAAATGCTTCGTTGGTTTGGTCATGTGGAAAGAATGGATGAGGAAAGAGTGACAAAGAAAATTTATGTTGCAGAAGTCAATGGCAGAGTCGGAAAGGGACGTCCTAGGCGAAAATTTATCAACCAAATTAGCGATTTATTGAAAACGGGCCAAATTAGGAGTACCCTTAACCGACGAGCATGCATGCGTAGGTGTATGGATGTGAAGGAGGCGAGAGAGGTGTGTCAGGATCGTGCCAAATGGAAGTCTGTAGTCTCTGCCTACCCCTCTGGGTGACAGGCGTGAGTGTTTATGTTTAAGAACAATTTAACGCCCAGTGTACTTTTAAATGAACCAAAGCTAGAGGGATGAAAATAGTCACATTGTATTTCTTCCTACCCTACAGTACCCAGAAAAAAATAAAAAAATGAATGGTTGACCCTAAACCATAGAAAAATCACCGAATGTGCGTGGGCCGAAACTATGAGACTAGATAGTGTTCATTTTATTGCACATTGGGCGTTTGTCTTCTCCTTGTCTAAAATCACTTGGGCCTTACGAGGATATAGCCATAGTGCCGTCCTGGCGAATTTATCCTCTTTTCTTTAAAATTTGGAATTACTAAAACAGTGCATATTATTATTTAATGTTTTTATTTGCTAAGTACCGACTTAAAATTTGACAAAATTCTTATTTTATACCAGAATTTTTTAATACGTTTGCAAATAACGATTATAAAATTTCTCGATTTAAAATTTGGACATTATGTAGTTAAACGAACAGAATAAAATTTTGTTTGCCGCAAAGTTTGATTTATCTTTACCGACAGATATCACTGTTTGCTGTGTATCTATCAAAGATTTATATATACTCTTTGTATAGATAATATATTATACCGAGTGGCTAACTCCTACCAGCGCATAAGCTCAACCTAAACAACCGCTTGAAGTATAAATCTATAATTTGGACGGTAGCTACCTTTTATGACGTAGAAATCCGCTATGAAATAATTTTGGAAATTCGATCGCTAAGAGGTTGAAATAGGGGTGTTACTTATTAATAAAACTATTGTTAAAAATATTTTGATTGTTACTTACTGAGAGTACTGTATTTAAAAAATAAATGAGTACGTATTTTGCGATTTGAAAATAACCCGTCACGACAGAGGGGGCAGGGGCAGAGAGTGTGCAATTTTGTATCATCATCATCATTACAGTCCTTCACAAGTCTACTGCTGAACATAGGCCTCCCCTAAGGTCTGAAAGCACGGTCCTGAGCCACCTGCATCCATCGACTTCCTGCTAGTCTTACCAGGTTGTCACTACATCTAATGGGGGGTCACCCTACACTACCCCCACCGGTACGAGGCTGCCACTCGAAAATCTGTTTTCCCCATCGGTTGTCGGTTCTTCGAGCTATACTCGTATGGCCGGCCCATTGCTGCTTCAGCTTACTAATCTTTTTGACTATGTCGGTCACTCTGGTTCTACTGCAGATATCCTCATTTCTACGTTTATCACGCAGAAAAACCTCGAGCATAGCCCTCTCCATAGCTCGCTGAGCGACCTTGAGCGTCTTCATATGGCCAGCAGTAAAGGATCACGTCTCAGATCCGTAAGTCATGACTGACAACTCGCACTGGTTACATGATCTGGTTTTCAGGTTTTGAGTCATACCTGACGAGAAGATGTGTCGTAATTTCCCTAAAGTTGCCCAGCCTGGTTACTGCGTCTACGCGGATTTCAGATGTTGTGAAAAAAACCAACTTCCCTGTTGGACCTTCTCCTGACCACTCATCCGGACGGATATCAGGTTCAGGACCATTGTCTTGTGCGGAGTGTGCTGCTAGTCACATTAACGTCGCGGTTGCATTCTGCAAGCTGCCGCCGTGTCTGGCTCTATAGGTCGGCTGATTGGGATGGGATGTGGTCTTTTTTGCATCCTACCCTTAAGGCCGATATTGCTTCTCGCCGTACGATCCCAGCGGTCTTGCTGATTTTGTCGCTGAAGTGGTATTTCAGGGTATGGAACTTTTTATTCCGTCCTCTGTGGTACCTATCGGAGGCAGATTCCAGCCATGATTTGGTCGCTACTGTAAAATAGCAGTAGTGCTACCGGGCCTGGGCTGACGCATCAACGTCTCGGGATGTAAACACCAGCGCTCTTAAAAACAATTATAACTCCGCCTCCAGGTCCTTCAAAAGAGTCATTGCCAATGCAAGATCTGAACATATCGGCAGGATTGGCGAGAAGCTAGTCCACCTTTCTTTGGGAACCCGTGCATTCTGGTCTCTCGCCAAGGCTGTCCAAGGGAACTTCTGTCAGTCATCTTTTCCATCTCTGCACAGAGAGGACGACTCACTGACCCATGCCGCAAAGGAGAAAGCCGATCTGTTAGGCTCTTTCTTTGCGTCCAACTCGACTCTCGAAGACAGAGGGTACACACTGCAGACCATCCCGCAGTGTGAGTGCTCCATGTCCATCCATCGGATGTGCAGTTTACACAGCGCTCGATTCGCAAAGCACTCTTTGCTCTGGACGTCAGTAAGTCGAGTGATCCTGACGGAGTCCCTCCCATTGTGCTGAAGACGTGTGCTCCAGAGTTGGCACCGGTTTTAACGCATCTTTTCCGTTACTCCTACTCCCAAGGCAATGTCTCGAATTCTAGGAAAACAGCTTTTGTCCACCCGATCCGTAAAAAAGGCGACCGCTCAGACCCATCCAACTACAGGCCTATCGCCATTACCTCCTTGTTCTCCAAAATAATGGAGTCTATTGTAAACTGCCAGCTCACGAGATACCTTGAGGATCATCAGCTGATCAGTGATCGCCAGTACGTTTTCCATTCTCTCGTACTAGTGAATCCGGATCCCTTACTTATCAACCAATATTTAGTACTCGAATTAGTGATCCGTTGCCGACATCCCCTTTCGCCTTCCCGATGATTTTCTTCTATTTCTCTAAATAAAGTGAGAATTCTGTATGAATTAAGCTCATCAGCAGGACGTTTAAGTAATTCTGGTGGCAATAGTGTCTTTAGACACTAACTTATTATAAGCTGGTACTCGACTACAAACCTAACTGACGACAAGCGTTAATGAAGCACCAGATGATAAATCCGATCGAAAGACAGATCCCGAAAATGTATTCCACTGCCTTGCTACGTAAAAAATAAAGAATGTTTGAAATGTTTGGAATATCTACAACAACGAAAGAGACCCGCCGACCATCTGGTAGTACGATGGCGTAGAAGGGGGCGGACGAGTGTTTACACTGTACACTATCGAATCTATCATTATCGATTATTAGCCGATCTATATTTATACTTTTAGCTGTTTTTTTTACAAAGTGTGAAAAGCAACGCATTTAGAGAGTGATTTTCATCAGTTACTTAACCAAAATACAGATTTGATCACATAATGAATAAATCGTTTATCATCTTATCTTAATTTTGACCAGTGTTTTCAACGAAATGTGCATACGTAAACACCATATTAAAACCATGTCATTTTACTTTTTTACAACTACTACAATACATACAATATTAATTTACTGAAAAACTTTAAGAAGTATTAAATATTGTTAACAACCAAACCACGTGAAGTTATTTTACCGTTTCTGTCTTTTATAAAAAACAGTATATGTTTACGGATTTTATGGCGTTTAATTTTACTTTTAATTATTTTTAATTTTATTTTCCGACCTTTCGGGTGCTTTCCAGCACCCATAGTCACGGGGGACTGAGGTGACTGACGTCCCGATGTCATTGTTAAACCCGGAGTACTGGACGGATGATCAATCATATCATAGACGGCCCCAACCATTACATCAGATTGGATAGACCACAAATTCTCGCGAAAGAACACCGATTCCTTCCAAGGATGATACGTGAAGCTATTGAAATTAAAAAAAAACCTAATTTCAATAGAGAAGGAGGCTGGGTACTACCACCTGCTTGGAACCCTATAATCAAAATAAAGAAGACTGCAAGACCTCAAGACATAGTCAGTTCATTTTGCATAGATTGGACCATAAACAAATATTAAAAAAGCTGAAGGCACTCCGGGTTTAACAATGACATCGGGACGTCAGTCACCTCAGTCCCCCATGACCATGGGTGCTGGAAAGCACCCGAAACGTCGGGAAATAAAATTAAAAATAATTGAAAGTAAAATTAAACGCGATAAAATCCGTAAAAGTAGTTTTAATCAATGTGTAGTGTTCGCGTAAATATAAGAAATCATAATCAAATACCATTTATTTTGTCAATGTTTGTTTTTTTTTTAAATTTCCAAGTTTTTCTGATGAAGTATATGCCAAGATCTCTCCTGGCATTGTTCTCTATGTGTCAGTAAGATTCATCACAATCAGTTCAGCGATTCCGAAGATTATCCCGGACGAACAGAAATTTTTAAAATGGGTGTTATGTCTTACCATGCAAATAATCCGTAAAGCTTAATAGAAGCCAGTTATTACGATATTACACAATTGACTTCGCCCGCGTGGAATTTATTACAATTGGATTTCATGGGTTTTTTTTTTTGCGCGGTACCACAATTTTTTTTTGAAAAATGAAAGTAGTCTAAGTTACTCCTTATAACATCAGCTATCTGCCTGTGAACGTCATTTAAATACGCATTATTAAGGACATCTCAAAAACTACGGTCAGATCTCCAAATATAATATAGTCTATATAATATAATATAGTCTATATAATATAATATAGTCTATATAAAAGGATTACCAAAAGCCATTCACGCAGTAAAAGTTCTGGGGTGTGTGTTTATAAAAAACATACAGTCAAATTGAGTACTTACTTGAAGTCGTTTAAAAATGTATTGTTAGTGCAGGAAAGTTCAAAAAAATTTTAGTATACTTAAATTAAATATCAAACGATGCTCGATTCGACAAATAATGTCTTCAAAACCACAAAATCTTCCATTTCATATCTTTGTACATCAACTTAATGCTGATAAAATCGTTAAATACATAATCAATTACCATGACTAAAGACAATCGTTTATTTAAACGTGGTAGAGCAATATTACAACTTAGTGCGAATGGGTCGGCTCCACCGGGGAAGGACTACTCCCGAAAAGAACACTTTTAAAAAAAAATAAAAAACACTAGCGTAAATAGTGGCTTAAATAGATAGATAGACAATTTTTTATTGCAATCACCGAAACACAAAATAAGAGGAAAAATATAAAATACAATATGTTAAAAAGTAGTAAAAAGCGATTTCTTCCAAACAAACGCTGTTTTTCAAAAGGTTATTGTAAAGAACCGAAGACCTTTTTATACTTGAAACGAAGCATTTCATCTTAGTTCTCAGACGTGAAAATGCATCTGCATTTTGATTCTTAATAGAGATGCAGATATCTATGGGTTGGAGCATCCACTTACTATAAGGTGAAATGTGTGCTCATTTGTCACCTTAGTCTAAAAAAAACCCAGGATAAAATAGAATACCAAAGTAAAAGAGCGACAAAACGCTGCTGTGTTTCGAATGATCAGTGACGAGAACTCGGACCCATTTAATGACAATGAGATATTCCATCTTATTCTTGGGGAATGTTTACACATCTGCGTTTCACATAATCGAAAAGAGAAGATTTAGGCGCCAATAGGTTACAGCTCTCAATTCTCTACATACCGTCAAGTGGACTGTATGGTCGCTTCTCACTTATGCTTCTATAAAAAGAAAAGAGCTTACTCCTGTCTTAAGGGCGGCAACCCACCTTATACGTGGTAGAGCCATGCTGCAGTTATATTAGTAGTATAGTTGCAGCACGAATGGGTCGGCTCGACCGGGGAAGGACCACGCTCTCACAGAATACCGGCGTCCAATAGTAACTTAATGCTGCTGTGATTCGTATGGTGAGTGTAGAGAACCGGAGACCCTTTTTACTGGAAACGAGGCATTCCATCTTAGTCCTCACGGGTGACAACGCATCTGCATTTTGATTCGAAATCTAAAATAGATGTAGATGTCTATGGGCCAAAGCAACTATTTACCGTCGGGTGGACTGTGTGCTCGTTTGTCACACTATCCTATTAAAAAAATGCAATTCCCCTGGTGTTGCGGTTATTCATGTGTGGCGATATTCACTTACCATCAGGTGATCTGCATGCTCTTTTGGTCCTTCTTCTATAAGAATAATAAAAATAAAAATTAACAAACACTCCATTCGTTCACTCATTATGACCAATCAAACTTAACTGCTGAACGTATGTCTCCCCCTAGATTGCTTGCTAAGGAGTACATTTGCCTTAGCTTGACGCTTGACAAGCGGTTTCACAACTGCAACCTTATTTGTTTCCCTGTGCCGCTTCTTGCGGTGCCCACGGAATGATATGGTCACCCCATAAAGACCCTAGAAAGAGATTCCTATCCTAACGCCCTGTCAGAAATGTGGAGAGCTCTGTGCGAACCAATGTGGCGTATTTAGGCTTTACTTTACTTAATTTTTTTAACGACGAAACCATGAATACCGATTAATTTATGTGTATCACTCAGTCCTTAGCAATCACATCATCGCGAAGTTCACTCTTGTACAAACGACACGAATCTTTGTCCACCGGATATCTAATTAGTTTTAAGAGTTTTTTGAGGTGAAAGTAAAATATCCTCGGATAAGAAACATTATTTATGAAATCAATCCAATACCTATTTATTGAACAAGCAAATACAATAAAAATGGTAATAATAATTTTCTCTTATCATGTTTAAAATTTACATCATAATGTTCACTTTTCGTAATACTCAAAATTGCTATATGAAAATACGTAGGCGTTTTAGGCAGCGTATTTTTTTAAATAGTTTACATATATTACCTTAGAATTCAAAAAAAAAATAATCTTATAATTCTCATGATTAAAATTACTTTTACGGATTTTATCGCGTTTATTTTCTACTTTTAATTACTTTTATTTTTAATTCCCGACGTTTCGGGCACTTTCCAGGACCAATGGTCACGGGGGGTAAATATAAGAAATCATTCTTATAATTCTCATTTAAATCTATCCATTCGTCCGTTACAGCATATAAAAGTCGACTGCTGAACACAGGCCTCCTCCATAGATTGACTGCATAGATTTTGCCCTAATTACAACGTTTCGTCGAGCCGTGGTTGCTCAGAAGAGTCGTGGTAGCACAGATGGTTAGCGATCGCTGTAAATTTCATAGTACGCAAGCAAAATGGGTTCGATCCCCGCCAGTACCAATGAATTTATTAATTGCAGTTTTAAGTGCTGATTTACCACGTGCTCGAATTCGAAGGAAAACATTGGGGCAGCGCGGTGGAGAATTCCTTGGCCTAAAACCCTCTCAGAAATGAGCGGGAGGCCTGTGCCCAGCAGTGCGACGTATATAGGCTCTAACTTTACAACGTTTGACAGGCGAGTTGGCAACCGCAGTCATTCGAATTTTGAATAGTTGTCAGAAAGATTTGCTGCCCATCTCCTAGGGACGATATGGGATAGTGGACACGGATTAAAATTATCTTGCTTGCTTTGCTAATTTCAAATCGTCTGTTAACCGTGCGTTTTTAAAACTTTAATAACTTTATATTTAATTAAGATATTGTAATATATTTTTAATAAGGAACAAGTGTCTTTTTTTATAGTACAGGGAGACAAGCGAGCACACAGTCCACCTGATGGTAAGTGGTTGCTGTGGCTCATAGATATCTACATCTATCCTCGATTACGAATCAAAATGCAGATGCGTTGTCACCCATGAGGACCAAGATGGAATACCTCATTTCCAGTAAAAAGGGTCTCCGGTTCTCTACACTCGCCATACGAAATACAGCAGCATTAAGCTACCATTTCCCGCTGGTATTCTGTGAGAGCGTGGTCCTTCCCCAGTCGAGCCGACCCATTCATGCTACAACTATACGTCTAATATAACTGCAGCATGGCTCTACCACGCATAAAATCTATGAAATAAAACTTAGAAAATCTAATTGAAATCTATCGAGTAGTTTTTCCGTGATGCGCGCACAACTGCAAACTTCTCTCGTTTTATTTATGTAGATATAAACAGAAATATTCCTTATGGCCAGGGTGATTTTCTCTTTGTTACGAATTTAAAAAACTTTAATTACACTGCTAGTTTCTCCTAATTCGTGGATGTGCTTTATACAAAATATACATTAGTTACACATGGGAAAACATCTGAACGCGGAGCACTACATTATTTACTACATTTACTTACGTTTTAGTTTAGTTTATCATATTACTTTATTCGTAATCTTAATTCTTGGCGCGCAGAGCAGTAAAATGTTTTTTTTTTAATCTAACTTTTAGCATATTAATTTATACTTAATAGCAAAGCAAGCAAGGTAATATTGTATTAGTTAAAAATAGTAACTACTCTGTATTTCTTAATAAACTCATGCCTTAAGAGCCAGCGAACTGGGTTGCCAATCGTAAGGATCAGAGTTTATACCTATCTTGTATTTCGATTCGATGATAGTTACTACGCAAGTGGTACTATATAGGACCAAGAATTAAATTAATTTTTTATCGCTTAAATAAGTCTATCCTTTCGAGAGTAAATAAATAAAAAAAACAAATACTACTAGTTATCATCTCCTCAGTGGTAACGAGGAATGACAAACTTGTATTCGATTTAAATTAAACCATGCAGGTCATTACTCAGTGTCCTCTTTCATCGTAAAGTGTCATTTTTTTCAAACTCAAATAAATTATTTAAGGTATGAAATATCATCGGAAGGCATACGACCAGGTAATCTAAAAAGGATGATACGCGAAGCAATTGAACTTTAAAAAAACATCCATATTTCATTAGAGAAGATGTATGTACCCAAGCATACCACTGCAAGACTTCAAGATACTGTAAGCTCGTTCTGCGTAGATCCGACCAAAAATTAATAATAATTAATTAATATTTTCAGTTTAATATTCATAAACTGAAAATAGTCTGGCTAACTCCGACATCGGAACGACAATCACCTCTGGCCCTGTGACTCTGGGTACCGCAATCTAAAAAGAATGTGCCAACAGTTGGCACATTTTTCACGTGTCCGTGACAGTACTTTCTGCTTTGAACGAGACAGTCTCGATTTTAGCTAAAGCTACGTGTCCCGTTTAACCCCAAAAAACTTAACATTCCAACTGTGACATACCAATACTTATTCAGTGAAGGTGTGAAACCCGCGTACAGCACCACCGTAATGAAATATCTGTGCAAACACCCACTAAACAAATGTTGCTTTACGTGGTAGAGTCATGCTGCAGCTATATTATGGTTGCAGCACGACAGGGTCGGCTCAAACAGTAAAGAATCATGCTTTCACTGAATACCAGCATCAAATAGCAGCCTAATTCTGCTGTGTTTCTTATGGTGAGTGTAGGGAACCGCATTACCGGAATAGCATTTTTATCAACTTATGCAATTATAATTATTTATTTATTTTATTTATGCAGTATTTTTTCCCTTGTTTTTTCTTTGATATTAATTCAAGTTACACTTTTTGAGAGTGGTGACCGATAAGAAAACAAATATTTTCTTTTATTGAATAAATGAGAAGTTAATATTGTTTAAAATATTTTTATTATCTTACAATAGATGTAGGTTATTCAAGAATTTTTATCATTGAAACTATAGGTTTAAATGGTAATTAACGAGTCCTTCTCTAAATTATCCTACTCTAAATTCACGAAAGTTGATTAGCATTACGACGACTCATATAAATCCAAAGAATATGCTTCTTGCAATAAACTATGTTATTGTTTAAAATATTTTTGTTATCTTAGACCCCTTTTACTGGAAATGAGGCATTCCACCTAAGTCCTCACGGGTGACAAAAAGATGTCTCTGGGCCACAGCAACCATCTTCAACTAAGAATCCAAATCGAGATGCCTTGTGACCCCTGAAGACTGAGATGTAATGCCTCGTTTCCAGTAAAAAGGGTATCCGGTTCTCTACACTCACCATACGAAACACAGGTTCAGCGTTCTGCGTAAATTAGACCATAAATAATAATTAAAAAGCTAAAAGTACTCGGGGTTAACAATGACATTGGTCGCTCAGTGCCCCGTGAGCATGGGTGCTGGAAATCACCCGAAACGTCAGGAATAAAATAATAAAAAATAATTTAAATTAAACGCGTTAAAATTCGTAAAAGTAGTTTTAGTCAATTATTTTAATTATTACTTTGACTGTTTACGCAATCTTTATAGGATTTCTTTCGCTTGAGAGTTCAGAAAGTTATCAAAAATGCCTGAATAACGTTACGTAAGGAATAATAGGAAAACAATTTTTTTTATATTTCTATGAGTAATTTAACCGTGTTTAACCAATATTTTAGGCATTATCATTAAAAATTAAGAGTTCTTATCTATTGATGTTTTAATGGAATAATGTATAATAAAAAAGGAAAAAAATAGACTACTTAAAAATAAAGTTGTACCGTTGCTACCTGGTTGTTGTTGTGACGATACTTTTAAATAAGATAATTTTTGTTTCTTAAAAATTAAGTCGTAATACGAACGTTAAAGAAGTGTACACACTATATAAATCAAAAAGCTTTGTGTTATCTAGATACATTTTACGCATCGCCGTGTCGTTCTTATTTTATATATAATGGTAATAGTAACCTTTTGTCATTACCCAACCCAAAATCAGCTGCCCTCCTGGTAACGTTCCTTCCCTGCTAATAGTATGACTATTACAGCCCCTACAACTACAGCCCCTCCCCCCATAGCGTTTCTATAGGAGATATATTTGCAACACTTAACAAACGATTTGGCAACCGCAGTTTTTTTATCTTTATTCAGCTGTTATCAAAAAGATGCCGCCGACCATCTGCTGGTTCAGCTTTCCTCCGTCGCCTCTTACTTCACTTAGCGGTGATATGGGATGGTGGATATTCTTACACTGTCAACAGACAAATCTCGTCGTATAAAAAGTAAAAATTACAGCCTTCATGTAACAAAAACCGTTTGGTCCCCGTTAAGTGCTTTATCAGAATAAAGATTCAAACGTGTAACTTTACTTCAGAAACAGAAACATAAACAGGATTTTTTTTATTCAATATATACTTATGAACGTCACTCTTTTCTCTAATTTACCACTGGTTCGTAAAAGAAGAACCAGCAAAAAAACTCAGCGGGACTTTTTTTAAATAACAGCTTACAACCATATATAAGTTATGAACACAAATGACTGGGATTAGCACAAATTAGAAATAGATTGGTAGCGCTCACATTATTCGGAAAACGAGGCCATAAAGTTAAATTTAAAAGAAAAATGGTTTGGAAATTGTATGTGATTTACTTATCTCTAACTCATAAGCGCATCGGTAAAGCGGAGTCTTTGACAATACTCACTTAGTCGGCCAATGCAGTGGTACAAATCCACATACAATTTGCAATTTAAATTGTTTATGGTCGAGTTTTCTGTGTTCTCCAGTCCGAATTTCAGTCAGGGAGGACAATCGATCGACAAGGCGCGGGACAGAATTATAGTGCCCGAATGCGTAAGCACAAGAAACCTCTCATAGTCCAATGGGTCAGTTATCCGACACGACCGGAGCGAGATCCAATAAAACTATATATACATCCTACTAACGGCCAAAAACCACATTTTGCTTCTGAGGAGGCTATGAAGAAGATATAGTCTAATGTGCCCCAATTCGTGTTGGCAACCTTTACATATATCCGAAATATTAATTTCTTAAATATGCATTTTTCGCCTTGTATATAGTTAAAAATGGACTATGTCACCAAATTTTGTTGTCCGCAAAATTGTGATAGCTGCAATTATAAACATAATTGTCAATTACTCAAAACATTCATATCCGTTCATCATCATCATTACAGCCCTTCACAAGTCCACTGCTGAACATAGGCCTACCCCAAGTAATGTCACAAAGCACGGTCCTGAGCCACCTGCATCCATCGACTCCCTGCATATCTTACCAGGTCGTCACTCCATCTAGTGGGGGTCGCCATACACTACGCCTACCGGTACGAGGCTGCCACTCGAGAACCTTTCTTCCCCATCGGTTATTGGTTCTTCGAGCTATATGGCCGGCCCATTGCCACTTCAGCTTACTAATCCGTTGGGCTATGTCGGTCACTCTGGTTTTACTGCGGATATCCTCATTTCTGAGTCTATCACGCAGAAAAACTCAGAGCATAGCCCTCTACATAGCTCGCTGAGCGACCTTGGGCGTCCTCATACGGCCAGCAGTGAAGGACCACGTCTCAGATCCGTAAGTCATCACTGGCAACACGCACTGGTTGTACACTTTAGTTTTCAGAGATTGAGGTATACCTGACTAGAAAATGTGTCGTAATTTCCCGAACGCTGCCCAGCCGAGTTGAATCCATCGATTGACCTCTCGGTCGAAATTGAACTTACCTAGTCGAACTATTTGTACAAGGTAAACGTATTCGTCAACAACTTCGAGCATAGTGCTCCCAAGTCCCAACAACTACCGGCATAGGTGTAACATGGACATTAGACATGATCTTTGTTTTGTCCATGTTCATCTTAAGACCTATCCGTTGGGAGACACCATTGAGGTCATTGAGCATATTGTGTAGTGTGTAGTAGTGTAGTATATCGTCGGCAAGTCGAAGGTGAGTGATGTACTCGCCATTGATGTTAATACCGTATCCTTTCCAGTCCAGTAGCTTGAAAACGTCTTCCAGTGAAGCGGTGAAGAGTTTCGGGGATATAACGTCACCTTGTCTTACACCTCTCTGCAGTTGAATAGGTTTGGAACTCTGGTTCTGTACTCGGATAGCCACCGTAGCTCTACTGTACAAACACTTCAGCACTTCGATATACCGATAGTCAACTTGGCACCGCTGAAGGGACTGTAGCACTGCCCAAATTTCGACGGAATCAAAGGCCTTCTCATAGTCCACATACGCCAGGCAAAGTTGCCGATTGTACTCTTCGGACTTCTGTACAATCTGCCGCAGGGTATGTATGTGGTATATGGTACTGAAGCCTTTTCGGAAACCGGCTTATTCGTGAGGCTGGAAGTCGTCGAGTCTGCGTGCGAGACGATTCTTAATGACTCTCGAAAACAGCACGTAGACGCGGCTCAGAAGGGATATCGGTAAGTTGCCGGATTCGAGAATCACCGTGTCCTCCCCCTCTTATCGGACCTCGGATAATCCTATAATATTCCAGCGCAACTTGTCTATCTCTTCTTCCAGCTCCAGGATCTTCTCGTCAGTCCTCAGGGTACGTGCGTTAAATGTTGCCAGGTCAAGTCGTCGTAGGTGGCAACCGAACCTCCATCGGAGATTTTAAGCACCCCCGCCGTTACTATGGTCGCCACCGTAGCCAGGAATAGCGGGGCCGCCGGGGACTGGGGACCGTCTATTTGTGTAACACTTCATGGGGGTATATTGCCATAGTTGCCACGCTTGGCGAGCGGGTCGGCAACCGCAGTTTTTTGTTGTACAATTATATCCGTTAAATTGCGTTATTTACACGTGTACATAACGGTTACACCAATGCGATAATATGGGAGATTGGTTTGCGTGAACAACGTGAAAGTGATGGGTCGAGTCTATTTTCGTGATGTTATTGCTGTTAGCCAGTTGGTTATTACAGCTTCATTGAATGGTCGAGCAAAGACTGCGAGTTTGTAAACACTTAGACTGAGATCTATAGACCGTACTTTGATTTTGCTCAGACTTTGCTTTCGAGCTAAGACAATGTCGGTATTTATGGAGCTAGCTTCGAATTCGTGCTGAGTGCGCGCTTAGTAAAGCCTAAGTCAACGAAATCGACGACTTACGAAAAACTCAAGATATTAACCAAAACCACCGTATTAGTTTTGAATTGTTTTTTGTGGTCTATTTATTTTCAATAATAAAAAGATAGTTTTAGGCCGTCTTCTAGTTTTATAGGTGGGCCTAAATACTAAAATCTGTCATAAAAAATTAAGCATTTTTTATACTTTAAACGCCTGATGCAATTAAAATATTTGAAAAATAACTTAAATTGCACACGTCAATAAACCAAAAACTTCACGTTTGAAACAATGATTTGACAGCGCTTGACCGGCTGCTCAAACGTTCGGTTTCTTTCTCATTGTATTTTAAACTAAAATTAGTTAAATTTTATAACAAATTCTTTATGAAAAACAATTAAAATAGTTTTCGATTTTTAAAGAATGTTTTTTTACTTTTATAAGCTTAGCTTAATCTTAGTACGATGCAGCAATAAATTCAGAATCAAAGATTATGCTAAGCATATACTCAGCTAAGTTTTTCGTAAGTAAAATCTGAGCAAAGTCAAAGTACTGTGTATAGATCTCAGCCTTAGAGCGCGAGCTGGTTAAGATCGCAAGCTTGTAAAGACAACGAGGTTGTACAGACCGCAAGCTTGTAAAGACCGCGATCTTGTAAAGAACACGAACTTGGAAATAAAATAAAATAGAAATTTTGTTTTGATTATAAATAATTAGCGGTGATTACCCTGTTAGGCGTCATTTCATTCTAATTCTGCTGGTTCGAAATATAAAACCTGTGCTCTGGGACTACCTGCCACTTTTTTAAAGTAACATTTAATAGTAAAATATTTAGTTTTTATAATTAAAAATAATATTTATTTTAGAAGCAGCTTATCCCAGAAATTAAACCTTTTGTACAATATTTGTTCCCGGGCTTTATTCATCAAAAAATGACTAAGCGATTAACTGACTTTGTTTATTTATTTTCTATGGCTGAGGGTCGCAAGTTACATTTTAGGACGGAAGAAGTCTATGAGTGATGGCAAACGGAAATCATATTTACTGATAGCGCGGTATACTATCTTAGTCATCAGGACTGAGAACTGAGGAAGCATTTTAGACTCTAAAACGAAAATATATAAACACTTATGAGCCATAATTTCCATTTACGATTAGGGGATTTATGTGCCGTTTATCACAATAACTGTTATAAAAAAAGTAAATATTTAGTTACATTGTGAACAGCCTTTTACTTTGCAATTTGTTTAATTAACGATTTTTTAATCGATATTTACATTATACGGTACAGGTCACGGTTATGAACTGAACTATAATAACAGCGATATCATTGTCCAAATATATTCCATCGTCATCATAATTTTCAAAGTGGTTGAGCCACGCTGCAATAATATTATATTTGTCGCACAAATGGGTCGGCTCAACTGGGGTAGGACCACGCTTTCACAGATTACCAACGTAAAATAGCAGCTCAATATGCTGCTGCGTTTCGTATGGTTAGTGTAGAGAACCGGAGATCCTTTTTACTGGCAACTTTTCTATAACCGGAAGGAGGACCATCCATCCCAAGGAGGTGTAGGATTTATCGTCCACAAGTCTCTCGTTAACAACGTTTTAAAGATTGGGAGTGTGTCGACGAGGGTTGCGTACATCATACTCAGAAACACCACCAGCCTCCCGAACAAACCGGTTTCTGAAAAGGCTTCAGTACTATAGACCACATACATACACTGCGGCAGATTTTACAGAAGACCGAGGAGTACAATCTGTCACCTTTTCTTTCATATATGTGGACTACTGAAATAGTCTTTGATTCCGTCGAAATTTGGGCAGTGCTACAGCTCCTTCAGCGGTGCCAAGTTGATTGTCGATATATCGAAGTGCTGAAATGTTTGTACAGTAGGGCTACGATATTTATCCGAGTACAGAACCAGAGTATGAAGCCTATCCAACTGCAGAGAGGTGTAAGGCAGGGTGACGTAATATCCCCGAAACTCTTCATCGCTGCATTGGAAGACGTTTTCAAGCTACTGGACTAGAAAGGATACGGTATTAACATCAATAGTGAGTACATTACTCGCCTTCGATTAGCCGACGATATAGTCTTTATAGCAGAATTGCTGGAGGACCTAAGCACTACGCCTAATGACCTTTATAGTGTCTCCCAAAAGAAAAGTGTAAAGATGAACATGGGCAAAACAAAAATTACGTTTAATGCCCATGTCACACCTATGCCTATGTAGTCGTTGGGAGCACTAAGCAGGAAGTTGTTGACGAGTACGTTTACCTGGGACAAATACTCCGACTAGGTAAGACCAACTTCGACCGAGAGGTCAATTGACGGATTCAACTCGGCTGGGCAGCGTTCGGGAAATTACGACACATCTTCTCGTTAGGTATACCTCAAAATTTGAATACTAGATTGTACAACCAGTGCGTGTTGCCAATGGTGACTTATGGATCTGAGACGTAGTCCTTCACTGCTGCCCATATGAGGACGCTCAAGGTCGCTCAACGAGCTATAGAGAGGGCTATGCTCGGGGATTCTCTGCGTGATAAACTTAGAAATGAGCATATCCGCAGTAAAACCAGAGTGACCGACATAGCCCAACGGATTAGTAAGTTGAAGTGGCAATGGGCCGACCATATAGCTCGAAGAACCGACAACCTATGGGTAAAAAAGATTCTCAAGTGACAACCTCGAACCGGTAGGCGTAGTGTAGGGTAACCTCCCACTAGATGGAGTGACGACCTGGTAAGACATGCAGGAAGTCAATGGATGCAGAATTAAAACGACACAAACGGAATCCTTCGGTATATTGAACTTATAAGATTGATAGAGTCGTCAGGCACAATATTTATTTTGTTTCATAGAGTTCTTTCCCTTTGAGCTACAATGCTGCAGGGGTTACAATAGTTTACCACCGGCGATTTTTCCGGACCAATATGACCTAGGGACCTTCAAGAAAAGAGCTTACTCCTTTCTAAAGGGCCGGCAACGCACCTGCAATTCCCCTGGTGTTGTGGTTGATCTAGGCTAGGATAGGCGGCGGTAGTCACTTAACAACAGGTGAGCCGCATGGTCGTTTGCCCCCTCATTTATAAAAAAGAAGGAATGAATTTGCTCGACCAGGGGATACTGCTGTATTTCTTATGGTGTATGATGAAAATCGAAGACTCTTTTAAGTGGTAACGAAGCATCCATTTTAGTATTTTTTGGGTTACAGCGCATCTGCATTTAAAAATGTCTATGCCACAGCTATGGCATAGACATTTACAAACGTAGATGCGTTTAGTATCGTCGACAGAGGGAAGTCTATGGAGGAGGCCTATGTTAGGAGTGTTACGACCCCCCCCCCCCCGTAAATAAATAGTAAGATGTGTTCTCTCTTACAACGCCACCACTCAAAACCATTTTAGCAAAAACTAAAATGTTTATTCCCAAGTGTTCTCACGTCCATAAAGCGATGAGCTTTTAGCACAGTCTAACTTTTGCTTAGGCTGTGCTTTTAGTATGAAGAAAATTATACAGAAGAAATTAAAGGAATTTTCAAGTTCGGATTGTCACTAAAATTATGTAATCAAATACATTTAAAATGCAAAATATATTTTTCACAACATAAAAATTCATTCACATTCACATTCCGTCTTAGTCCTCAATGGGCGCATCTGTACTTTGATTCTTAATCGATAATAGATGTAGATATCTATGGGCCACAGAATCCACTTAGGTACCATCAGGTGGATTGTGTGTTCGTTTGCCACACTTATTCTATTAAAAAAAACTTACATATAAATAAAACTAAGGTATCTGCAATACTGAAGTAACTGCCTTTATTTTGCTGAGAGATTATTTGCATGCCATAAAGGCATAAATAATTATTTTTTTATAATTTTCGCCTGTCCGTACGGGCTAATCTTCAAAATGGCTGAATCCATTGGGACGAAACTTCACGAAAATATAAAGATCAATATCAGGAATATTCTAGTTTAGTAATCTAATTTATCAGAACATTTCAGAGATTACTTTTTTGTGAAATAGAAATAAGGATAATAAGGATGAGCCGTGGTAGCTCAGATGGTTAACGCTCGCTGTAAATATAACAGAACGCGAGTAACCCGGGTTCGATCCCCGCCGGCACCAATGAAATTGTTTAATTGCAATTTTAAGTGCTGATTTATACTCTTTTCGCCATAATGCGTAGAAAAGCAGCGTCTCTCCTGCAGCGCTTACGTACCAGCAACAATGGCATCCTAAGGGTAATTGCTGCCAGGCCTGACTGCCCCATAATGCACCACTGTATGACGGTAGCTATTGGGCGAAAAAAAAAATAATTTGTTCATAATTCACATTAACAACAATACTAACTTAGAAGTTAAGGAAAATTGTTACTAACATACTAACAATCTATGGATGTTCCTTACGTCTGAAATAAACACTTATTATTATTATTATTTGGGGTATCTATATAGTTTTCTCATCTGGTTGGGCTATATAAATATATAATTATAAATTAAAATGAAACGATAAATATACATAAATATTAATAACATAAAATAAATACAAAAATACATAAATAAATAAAAGCCCAACCAGATGGAGGCCCTCGGCAGGGGAGACCAAACGGCCGAGGGTTAGGGGGAAAGGGAAAGAAACCGGCGGACGATGCGGGCGGTATCGATGAGCACCGCCTTTTGCATTTGAGCCCGGAGCGGTCCGCCACGTAGTCCCAGTCGCCTCAGATGACCCGAGAGGCTGACTGGGATTAGCCCGTTTGCAGAGACGACTACAGGAATAATTTCAGTCGGCAGACCACCCCACATGTCGGTCACCTCGTGAGCCAGGTCCAGATATTTTGTTTGCTTGTCTGTTTCGGCTTTCACGAGGTTCTCGTCATACGGAATGGTAATGTCGACCAAAAATATCCTTGACTGTGCCCGGTCCATCAGCACAATATCAGGCTTATTCGCAAGAATAGTCCTGTCTGTGATGATGGCTCGGTCCCAGTAGAGCCTGGCGCGATCATTTTCGAGCACGGCTTCCGGCAAGTACTTGTAATACGGCAATTTCCGATCAACGAGACCGTATTTCAGAGCGAGCTCCTGGTGAAGAATTCTGGCTACTAGGTTGTGCCTGTGCAAGTACTCAGAGTTAGAAAGCGCCGAACAACCGGAGATGACATGCCTAAGTGACTCACCGGGATGGCGACAAGCTCGGCAGATGTCCACGGTGCCATCCTTTAGGATGTATCTCCGATAGTTGTTGGTCTTAATAACCTGATCCTGTATTGCACAGACAAAACCCTCGGTTTCCCCGAAGAGATCACCAAAGCGTAGCCAGTGGAGGGAGGCTACTGTGTCTACGAAAGGCTCATGTAGAGCCTTGTAGAACCTCCCGTGGAGCTCCTTCTCCTTCCACACGGTCTCCCGGTCGGAAATTGTCTGCACTGCCGGGTCTTGCCATTGCTCGTTGGCTAAGGATAGAGGGGTAAGTCCTTTATCACAAGAAATGACGTCCTTGTAGAATGGATCATCCGATCTCGCCAGGAAGTAATTACGGAGGCTGCACACTTCGCGATTATGCATGGTGAGCGCGCTCAAGAAGCCACGCCCACCATGCTTTCGCGGCAGGTATAGCCTCATTACCGACGATCTCGGATGATGCATCCTGTGGGACGTCATGGTAGTGCGGACTTTTCTATCCAGGGCGTTTTTATTATTATTATTATTATTATTTTTGGGGTATCTATATAGTTTTCTCATCTGGTTGGGTCCCATAAATATATAATTATAAATGAAAATGAAAAGATAAATATACATAAATATCAATAACATAAAATAAATATAAAAATACATAAATAAATAAAAGCCCAACCAGATGGACGCCCTCGGCAGGGGAGACCAAACGGCCGAGGGTTAGGGGGAAAGGGAAAGAAACCGGCGGACGATGCGGGCGGTATTTTTTTATTTATTATTATTATTATTATTATTATTATTATTATTATTATTATTATTATTATTATTATTATTATTATTATTATACCACGTGCTCGGCGGTGAAGGAAAACATCGTGAGGAAACCTGCATGTCTGAGGAATAGAAAAAAAATATTTCGTGGACATGTGAAGCTCGCTAACACGCATTGGTGCAGCTTGGCGGACACTTCCTTACGCTAAAACCCTCTCAGAAATGAGGGAAGGCCTGTGCCCAGCAGTGGGACGTATATAGGCTGTAACTTTACTTTTAACTTTTTTTTGAGAAATTGAAATAAGTAAAAATAACTGATCCTTGATGATTATCTTAAATTTTACAACGCCACATATTAGATCTAACCCAGGTGAAGCTGGGGTTAGTCGCTTATCTTCTTCGCTTTTCTATATATTTATTTTAAATGCGCAACGTGACTACTATATATACAATATCGTCTTTCGATATTAAATACAACTGATAAGTATTTACATACGTAGATAGCCGTTATAACATCTAATCATTTAAATAACTCAAAATAAAACTATAAGAAACATTAACTTAAGAGAAGAAAGATGTTTCATAATTTATTTCTTTTAAATAAAAAGGTATGTTTGGTAACTTTTTCATTCTTTATTACTGGCCGTTTGAGGAAGCAATGAGAAGCAAAAGTTACTTTTCATGATAGAAGTTGTAATCGACATAGTCTAACGGATCATCAGGTTAGTAAAGTTACAGCCTATTACGTCCCACAGCTGGGCACAGGCCTCTCCTCATTTCTGAGAGGGTTTCAGGGCAAAGAAGTGTCCGCCGCGCTGCCCCAATACGTGTTGGCGAACATCACATGTCTTCGTGATATTTTTTTCTTATTCCTCAGACATGCAGGTTTCCTCACGATGTTTTTCTTCACCGCCGAGCACGTGGTAAATCGGCACTTAAAATTGCAATTAAACAATTTCATTGGTGCTGGCGGGGATCGAACCCGGGTTACTCGCGTTCTGTTATATTTATAGCGAGCGTTAACTTAGAGCTTAATCAGGTTATTTGACTCTAAATACAGAAAATCTATGGGGGAAATAGTTCTAGAGTGGCTATCTCATACCTGCAGGCTCTGCATTGTGCGGCTCCTCACTACATGAGGTGAAGACTTGATTAGACGTGCGGGGAATCGATGGGAGCAGATAGCTCAGCACTGAGATGAGTCTTTGGGTACCACCATATCATATTCAGTAGTAGACTTGTGATTGGCTGAAATATAACGATAATGACGTTTTCGAACATATTTTCATTCTTTCAATTGTGATTATATTCAATAATTTGAACGTGGTAGAGCCGGATTGCAGTTATACTATTACTGTAGCACGAATGGATCGGCTCAACCGGGAAGGACCACGCTCTCATAGAATATACCACCGTAAAATAGCAACTTAATATTACTGTGCTTCGTATGGTCAGCGTAGAGAACCTGAGACCCTTTTTACTGGAAACTATTATAATTAGTACCTTTGTCCTCAGGGGTGAACAATGCATTTTGATCAACCTTATCCTACTAAAAATATACATATGATATAGTATGATTCACATCTATTCAAACGTAAAATTGTCTAGAAATCGGGTGATTTGAGCACTAGACCACTCATTAATACCTACTTAATTAGCTGACAAGAAATGCCAATCACACTAATATAATAATAATATATCTATTACAGATTTGGAAGCGACAGCTGTAAGCGTACTAAGTTTCTCACCCCCATTTTAACGCATCACGGTGTGACGTCGTATGACGTATGGCCGATAGGAACTACGCTTACGACCCGGTTGGGACTGGAGCGCCAGTCAACCTACAATCGTACAGGATGGAGGCGGGACAGTTGTGGCGGCAGTACGTGATCGCCGGTATCGGTATGTCACTGTGAATTTTAACGTGTGATTTTCAAATTTTTGTGTCCAGTGATTTTTAAATATCTGTGGTCAACACTGGCAACTTAGAATATCGTTCAAAAATTAGAAGAATGTTCGGATTTTTCATCTCAAACAGTTTCGTGGAATCGGTAAATAATAGTAAAAGTTTAAAAACTAGTAAATAACAAATATAATTAAGTTTGATTAAAACATATTTTCAAACACGTGTTGATTAAAGCCTATAATTAATGGCATAAATTGCAAGTGTTGTCGCAATTTATGTATTGTGTAAATTCGGTGGCGCGAGAAAGACTGAAGTAACTTTTTAATTAGGAAATTCTGTCACTAACATATTTATAATTATGTCATACATTTTTAAACATTCTTATTACTTAGCCGTATCCAAGAAGCTATCAAAAAATATTGTAATTTATTAGCGCGGAAATAATAATATAAAAATATGGGTATCTCCCATATCTTATCTATATAAATAAAATAATAGAAGTTTGCAGTTGTGCACGCATCACAGAAAAACTACTGGATAGATTTCAATTAGATTTTATAAGTTTTATTTCTTAGACACTTCGCCCTTATCTAAAAACAAAACATACACGCTTCCGAAAACGTAAACATCCGTGTTCTGGATTTCAAAATATTGGAAAAATAAATATATAATTATAAAGAAGTAAGTGTAATTTTAGATATTTAGTCTTATCTACTAAGTACCTACTATTTTTAACTTACTTATCCTAACGTAAATCGAAATATACAGGATCCCAAATTGAATGTGATTCATGGTCAACACCGGTTTTGCCTACCGGTTGAACATTACGAATGTGTGCGTGCACAGTAAAATCAGTCAAAATAATGGCTTACCACGCATTTTAAATTTAAACGATACTAAGAATAGAATGTTTGAAATCTTTTAAATTAATTTTACTTCACCATTTGCCTATATTACTTATTTAGAACCTTCTCTGTAAATTTGGCCGGTTATTGCATAATAACCCTGTACATATATAAATAAATTACACGTCGTTAATAATTTTCAACATGGTGCATATACTTATATCAAATAATTTGTGTAAAATTATAATTTTATCTTTTCATAAAACAACATACATATGTAATAAAAACTTAGTATAAGTAATAATAGTAATAAGAAAATTAAAGAGGATAATATTTATAATGAACTACCTATATAATAGCTTATCTAGATATTATGCGGCTATAGGTACAGTGCAACCTCGATATAGAAAATCGGAAGGGAACAAATAAATATTCGTTATATTAAGTAATTCGTTGAACTGAGGTTTGTTATGTTGAGGTTAGATTGGTCTAAACTTTTGTTATAAAGAGGTAGAAAAAAGGTTTTATTTACAACTTCTACTAATAAACTTTATACAAAGGTTTTGGATTGACAAATTCCTTAATTAGAGGTATTTACACTTTCTTGATAGTTGTATATTCGTTATAAAGAGGTTGTTCGCAAGAAACGTTCACAATGTAAAGGTATATTTTATATTGAATCTTATGGACAATTCAAGAGGATCACGAAAAAATTGTTAAATCGAGGAAGTCGTTATATTGAGGTACGTTATATTAATATTGCACTGTATAATTTACATATCGCTACATATAGTGATTAGCTACAAAGCTACATTTACAATTAAGATGGATTTCTCACCAAAACAATGAGATAGCAATCATTCGAAAGAAAGTAAGTACCACCAATAACTATTGTATATCAATGTAAAATATATAAAGACCTAGAGTCCTAAAGTCATTATATTACGTAGAATGTTAATGATGCGGTCATAAACTTGAACTCCCTCCTATGTTTATACAATAGGTAATTAATTAACTTTATAATTGCTTTAATTGCGACGAATTAAAGATGCTAATCTGGTCAGCCAGCCATTATCAATAAAATAAAATATTAAAATAAACTAGAAAAAATTTGCTTAAGACTCAAGTTTTTTCTTCGGTTTAATTACAATTGATAATTATGACTAAAATAAAACTGAATGATTTAAAATATTCACACATAAAAAAGAATCGAAAGCTACCTCTGTCAAGTAAGTAAGGTAAGGATCAAGTTGTATGGACTTCGTCAAGCAGTAGTTTTCCGACTGCTGTGTTCCGGTATGAAGGACAAGAGGGAGTTTAATTACAGACTGCGAAATACCCTGTCTTAGTAACGACGCATGTGTGTCTCTGAGCGTGACGTGTGTGTGTGTGTACATGAGCTGCAGTGGCCACTTACCGTCACATGGATTGTCACCCTATCAAAAATAATGTAGGTTAATGAATAATTTAGTTTATTTCACATTGTGTGTAAATTAAATGTTCCAATTGAACTTTCAATCTAAAAGTGGAAATAGCTCGCGGCGTTTAAAAAAGACGATTTTATATGTGGAGCCAGGCTGCAGCCACGCTATGGTTGCGACATGAATGTGACGGCTCGACCGGGGAAGTACCGCGCTCAAACATAATTTTTGTATAAAATAATAAATAATGCTGCTGTGTTTCGTATCGTGAGTGTAGAGAATCGGAGGTCAACGCATCGAAATGGATCCAAACGGTCTTTTCGGAATTGGAGTGAACTGTGGACTTGGTTCTCACCCTTATTCTAATAAAATGTTAGAAAAAATTATATCCTTACGTCAGCTTTTAAACGACAAAACAAATAATTTCAATATTGAAGTGTCTATTAGTTATATTCGTTGACGCCTCCCATGTGTTTTTATACTATGTAGTCATGAATTGACGGACCAAATCACATGAGTTTTAACCTTTCGGGGGAAAATGCAATTTTTACTGGTATCCATATATGACAACCTATATGAACTTCCACTGGCAACACTATACACCTCATGTCATTGTGAATTTATCGTGCCGAAACGGCGAGTCGCATCTTCAAATTAAAACGTTTAAAATTGGTTTTTTGAATGATAGTTCTGGATATTATTATTAGCAAAAGGTGAAAACTTACTGACATACTTTTTGAGCAGTCGAAATGTATGCAATTTTGCGTTTAAATAACTTGTAGGTCGGATTAACGGGAAATGTGAAATATCTATATGAGACAGAACGAGCGTCTGTACATATTTTTTAAATCGAAATAATATGTATATTGATTTTAAATTGATTTATTTATTAAAAACCTTATCACTTACAGTAAATGATATCAAAAACAAATAAAAATCATTGCCTACAGCGTAATAAAATCGCAATATAAAATCTATGTATGAGACAGACAGAACGAGAGTCCGTATCTCTCTTCCGGTGCGTGCGTGAGGGTATACGAGACATTGAATTCTATTTTATATGAATATTCTTAAATTCAAATTTATATATATATATATATATATATATATATATATATATATATATATATATATATATATATATATATATATATATATATATATATATACTGGGGGTACTTGTAAAATGAAAATCCTTGGACTTCATAGTGGATGTGATATTGTTTTTTGATAAAAAACTACATGGGACTTAAGAAAGGCAAAACATATTGAATATATATAAGAAGCGACAGTGGCCTAATGGCAGGGCGCGGACCGCGAACTCAAAAAGGTCGTGGGTTCGAATCCGCCATTCGACTACTGGCGTGAACCACTCGTAACACAAGCAATTTAAGCTTACCACGAGTGGTTAAGGGGAATATTAGTAATGTTTAGAGCGTTGTTAATATTCGTATATTTATTCTATTGTATATTTATTATTCGTATAATATATATATATATATATATATATATATATATATATATATATATATATATATATATATATATATAGGTTTTCGTTATATATATATATATATATATATATATATATATATATATAACGAAAACCTTATTGTACCCATCTCTAAAGTTTTCTTTCTGTCTTTTATCTCGTGTTCCGTGGTCAACTACCGGCCTATCGCCATCACCTCCTTGTTCTCCAAAACAATGGAGTCCATTGTAAACTGCCAGCTCATGAGATACCTTGAGGATCCCCAGCTGATTATTGATCGCCAATACGGTTTTCGCCGTGGTCGATCAGCTGGTGATTTTCTGGTCTACCTAACTCATAGATGGGCGCAGGCAGTAAAGTCCAAGGGGGAGGCATTGGCCGTTAGTTTGGTCATTGCGAAGGCCTCCGATTGGGTTTGGCATAAAGCGCTTCTTTCGAAGCTCCCTTCCTATGGACTTCCCGAGAAATCATGCAATTGGATCACCAGCTGATCCTGACTGATCCTGCAGATCGGAGCATCAAGGTCGTTGTAGACGATGCAAGCTGCGATTACAAACCTATTAATGCTGGTGTTCCACAAGGCTGCCTGCTTTCGCCAACGCTGTTTCTTCTGCATATCAATGATATGTTGCAAACCCGTAACATTCATTGCTATGCAGATGACAGCATTGGTGATGCTCTGTACACCGGCCAATATTTCTCGGGAAAATGTCTCCGAGTACCGGGACAAACTTGTGTCTGAAGTCTTTGTTGAACAAAGTCTCGGATTGGGGGCGACTAAATTTAGTCCAGTTTAACCCTCAGAAGATACAAGTTAACCGCTAAAAAGAACCCCTTTGTCGTATCTCCTCGGTTTCGTGGTCACTTGGAAGAGAAGGCCAAATTGGCTTCTAAAAAGCTTGGCGTGCTCGGACTTGGACCAATATGACCTAGGGACCTTCAAGAAAAGAGCTTACTCCTTTCTAAAGGACCGGCAACGCACCCACAATTCCCCTGGTGTTGCGGTTGATCATGGGCGGCGGTAGTCAGGTGAGCCGCATGTTCGTTTGCCCCCTCTTCTATAAAAAAAGTGGTATGCAATAATAAAGTAATGACCAAGACGTATTCCGATATGTTTCGTATGGTGAGTGTAGAGAACTGGAGACATTTTATATGTTATCGGGGCATTCTACGAGTATCGTAGTCCTCATTGGTGAAAACAAACAGAAAAAATGGTAGTGATTTGATCGATTATATGGTCGATTATATTATAACCCCTGAGAATGAGGTGGGCGATTCCAAGCTCTTCCTTAAATAAGTTGTAGTAAGTAGTTCGTACAGCCTGTATTTTATTGAATAGTTTTATTTTAAAAAAAAAGAAGTCACGCTGTGTTTCTGTTGGTTATTCACAGGACAGAGGTTATTCCGTACCACTGGTAAAATAAAGAATAACTTGTAGTTAAAAAATTCTTGTAAATATATAATTAAAATTATTTTATTCTATTCTTAATTGTGGATATATGTAGATGTCTATGGGCCACAGCATCTACTTACCATCAGGTGGACTGTGTGAACGTTTGTTCTAAAAACAAATACTAAGTTGTTTTCCCTTCGTTACGTAACATTAGCCATTATTGTTCCTATCATATTTTATGAAATAGCATTATTATTTACTACTTACCTTTGTTATTCATGGATAAAGTATTTTTCCGAAACGTTTCACGATAAAACTTATCGAACTGTCGTATAATTAAGGATTAAGGCATTACAAATGATTATTTATCCGTGCATTAAAATATATAATAAATATATATCTACTATTTTTTCAACGAATGGGTTTGACAAACGAGAATACAGTTCACCATATGACAAGATAAGTCAAGTGGATGCTATGGCCCGTAGACATCAACATTTATCTTAGATTGAGGATCAAAATGCAGACGCCTTGTCACCCTGATGATCACGATGTAATGACTCGAATACAGTAAAAAAGGTGTCCGGTTCTCTAGACTCACCATACGAAACACAGCAGCATTAACTTGTTATTTTACGCTAGTATTCTGTGCGAGCTTGGTGCCTCCCCGGTCGAGCCGACCCATTCGTGCTGTAATATAACTGCAACGTGGCTCTAACTGTGTAGTGCAGCGTAAGATAATCCAACATCCTACTCCGTCCCGCAGGTGTTTATAGAAAATTCCGAAAAGATCTTATGGCGTTCGATAGTTGGCAAAATAACTCCAGAAAAAAACTCAACTCCGAAGTCAGTAATTCATTCATGTGGCAATGTATACGCTATTACATTAATGTCGCGGTAAATATACAAGGTCTTTCATTTAAAAAGTTTTATTGTTTTTTTTTTTACTACACGTAGACTATAAAAATGAAATAGTATGATTCACCACTACTCCCAACACCACTATACTAGGAATGTGACACACCACCGTCGAGAAAAAGACAAGAGCCATCGCCTGATGATACCTCTCTTATAGGTTGAAATACGTGTTGTATTAGAAATGGTTGTGTGACGGCGGCGCAACTAATATTATTTTTATTAAATTTACTCGTGTTGTTTTCACAATTTTTGTAATATTGTAGAAACATAATGTAAAGTTTTAAAAATATTCCATTTCACTACTGTTGGGAACTATCCTAGAACAAGACTCATATATTGTATAATTAACATTTTTATAGTATAGTGGTAACAACAAGCACACATTTCACCCGATTGTAAGTGGATGCTATGGCCCATAGATATCTACATTTATCAAGAATGAAAATCCATATGTGTTATCACCCCTAAGGACCATGATGAAATGCCTCGTTTCCAGAACAAAGGTTCTCCGCTTTTTGAAGTGAAAACTTTTTAGCATCGTTGTGATTTGAAAGTCTACGAAACGAAAAAGCGACAGTAAAAAGAGACAGACACATAAATTCATAAGATTTAATGTGGGAGAAAATGAGATGGGAAGCATTATAGCTCAATGCTCGCGAGAAAAACATCGTAAACGGTACGAACACTCGACAATGACGCACTTTGAATGTAGATTATAAATTAATATATGTAGACTAACTGAATTTTATTCAACTAGAGTATAGAAAAGTAGTCTTTAAATATAAGTTTTTATGGGTTATAGTGCTGTGGGTGGGTGCGGTCACATAAGAGCGCTAGGGATTTCACGAAATATGACCGCGGTCTCATGAGACCGCTAGGGGATTGAGCGGATATTAGTAGTATAGTTTTAGCACGAATGGGTCAGCTCGACCGGGTAGGGACCACGCTATCGCAGAATACCAGCGTGAAATAGTAGCATAATGCTGCTGTGTTTCGTATGGTGAGTGTAGAGAACCGAAGACCCTTTTTACTGGAAATGAGGCATTCCATCTCAGTCCTCACGGGTGACAACGCATCTGAATAAAAAAAATCATTTGCCGTAAATTATTTGTATTTTATATTTCACTTCATTTGAAGGGTCCTAATATGTAGCGTTGTTCTACCACAAAGAAGCCAAGAACTCTATCCAAAAGCAGTAGCAGTTACCTAAAAGCGTCCACTTTTAGGTTCCAGCTTAACGAATAATATTATCTATTACAAGACAATTTGACACTTTGACAATGCAGTTCGTTCGAATTATTTCATCTTGATATTTTATAAGACCTTGGATCTCACAGACCGAGCAAACATGATGCGAAACTTAAACAGCTGTGACTTAGCTCCACCGCGTAATTACGTATAAAGTGATTTCGGCGATCCTTCAAGAAGCGCTTATTCCTTTCTAAAAGACCGGCAACGCATCTGCAATTCCCCTGGTGATGTAGTTGTTCATGGGCAGCAGTAGTCACTTACCCGTGGATTGGTATCATCACCCTTATCTATAAAAAAGTCATTTTCTATAAACAAAAAGATCTCTGCATACGAATAAATAAATATGTAAAAGATACGTTTGTAAAAAGGATTAATAAGTCATTATCGAGATTATCAAATACATGTGCAATTATATTGATACCCCCTATCATTCACTGTTACATCATAATTTAAATATTAACTGTTAATAAATACCTCTAGGAGGCGCGTTATCAACCGGACCTAATCTTCGAGTCATAAACTTGATATCACCTGCTGATATAACAAGCAGTGAACACGGCGAAAGTAATCTTAATTCTGATTGCCTGCCATTATCGTAACATTAGACGCTAACGTTTTTTTATTTCAACGCAATCTTTTATTGTAGACATAAATCAATATTTCGTAACATGACATCTTCGATCAATAAATTGATCGAAGTATGGCATATTCTATACGTGCTGCCATGCTGAAGTCATGTTATGGTTGTAGCACGAATGGGTCGGCTCGACCGGGAAAGGACCACTAGTAAAATAGGAAGTCATTGTTGTTGATTAACTTAATCTATAAAAAAATATTCTACTATCCTCTTCCATCTGCGACTATCTTTACAAGTGACCACCGAAGAACGATATCTTAGAAAACAATTATTTCAACAGATGGATGGACGAAAGACCTTAGAAACTCAGAAAAGCACGCTTAATGTCGATGATGCAAAGTTAATTAACTTTTTTAAGGATTATATTTAAAATATAATACTTTCTTTATTATAATATAAACCATGAACTTCTTCTGGATTAAACACCCAGAACAGGAACTGAAATATTGTCTTCAAAATACTATTGCTACAGTCCCAGTGGTGAGGCGTGGTAGATGGTAAGTGCTCGCTCTAAATTTCACAGTACACACGGTTTGACAGTAGATGAAGTTGTTAATTGCAATACTTAGCGGTGAAGTAAAACATCGTGAGGAAACCTGCACATTTTTTTTGTAAAAGAGGGGGCAAACGAGCATGCGGCTCACCTGATGGTAAATGACTACTTGAATACTCTTTTCTTGAAGATCCCTAAGTCGTATCGGTCCGGAAAAATCGCCGGTGGTAAACAATTCCACAGAGAAATTATACGAGGAAAAAACTCCTAGTAAAAGTTACAGTGATGGACCGCCAAGCATCCAGATGGTGAGGATGGTATCTTGAATTTTGAAAAATTAGAGGAAGCCTGTGCCCAGCAGCGGGACGTATATAATAGGCTGTAACTTTTACCACTTTTACGTATGAGAGCATGATTTGACACTTATTTTAACCCCCGACGAAAACAGAGGCATGTTATATGTTTTATATTTGTAGTGTATGTGTGTTTGTCTGATGCCACATCATAGCCCTGAATGGATGAACCGACTTCGTATGTGTTTTTTTTTTTCATTTGTAAGATAACTTAACCGAGAGTGTCCTTAGCTATATTTCAAACAAAACTGTTCAAAGGTCGTCAGCTTGTTTTTTTTTTTTCGGGGATTTTTAAATTTTAAATTTAAGTTATTGTTATGCAATTTCAAGAGATGATTGATGACATGTTCAGCGGTAAAGGCTTAAGACAAAGACGAAAACCGGATAAACATTTGATCGTCTTGACCAGGCGTATCGTATCGAGTACTTGTATTTTAGATATGTACGCCTGTTACTACCATACCATCAGCGTCAGTGCCTAACCTTATCGTATTATGTCAGAGTATGTGCATAATGTTCTTTGCATGTGGACGCTACAAATTATCCTAAGATACTCGTATCTTTTCTATGTCCAAACGTTCAAAACTGTTTTTCGTTCCCCTTATATGATCGAAGAGAAAACGAAAAGAGACCGAAAGTGGCGTATCATTCGTATCGGTATCAGTATCAAAATAAGTTTATACTACTGTCCACGGTACGTGTATCCGAAATGTGATATAAATACGGTAACACAATGGTGAATCACATGATAGGATTCAGTGTTATTACCTAAAGTTCTTTATTTTGTTACTAGAGGTCTGCCCTGTCTTTGCACGGGTGATTTCTGGATCTCTAAAACAGCGCCACCTACCAGGTCTAAATATATTTAACAATCTACTCTGATACCTCCCAAATATACATAAAAAATTTCGTTAAAATCGGTCGAACCGTTCCGCACGAGTACGACCACAAGCACTGTGACACGAGATTTTTATATATAATATTGACCCACGATTGGAATTCTCATCAAAAATTAAAACTTGTCAACAAATAGATTTATCTTATCATGCCGCTTGCCCTTGCTACCACTCGCTAGTTATCTACTGACCGAAAATAAAAACAACACTTATCGGTTTTGCTTTTGCTCGCAAACTGTTTATATCAAATTATTGATATTGGCCAAAACTACGTTTACTTCTATATATTGTATAAGTAATTATATACTTAAAAAATAGTGTTTGTCACTGTCGTGTTGCTCATTGGTCGATAGAGGCTTGTAATTTCTGTTATTATTTAGAATATATATGTTACAAAACAAATATATATATATATATATATATATATATATATATATATATATATATATATATATATATATATATATATATATATATATTGTTACGAGCTTAGGGTTCGTGACAATAAAAATTGCCGATAAAATTACCTAAATTAACACTTTAATTTACTTTACACAAACTAAAGTTAAAACACTAATAATTAAACACACTAATTCACTTAATTCCGCTCCGAAGCTTCGCTTGTGTCGCTGAGTTCAACTCTGTCTCGATCGCATCTTGCGCCACCTATTTATTTAAATTAGCAAAATATCCGGAATGTTCAAGTAAACACGCGCAAGGTAGCGAGAAATCGAGTATAGATTTTCTAGAAACTTAGTTCTTCGGGTGGCGCTGTCGGTCGAGAGATCTGTGATGTCATTCTTTACACGCTCTACTCGCTCTCGTTCCTGACACTAGATGGCGCTAGTATATCGTCGACTGGAGTGCGTAACACTGCCCCCTCCTAAGACATGCTCGTCCCGAGCATTATCGGTCCCATGATAACGCGCCAAGCGATCCACATGGACGATCTTAGGAGTCCCTCTCACGCCTTTCTGTAACGGCTCCGCAATGTCAAGGGCTGTCCTATCCCGTGGTGCACCAATATTGTACAATTGTGGTGCTCCTCTACTACGTGTCTGAGGTCCCCGCACAGCCGCACAACTTGTACATGTACGACACCAATCCTCGACATCGTCACGATAATGGACCCAGTAAAACTGTTCTCGGACCTTCAGTAGAGTTCGTTTAACTCCCAGATGGACTCTTGAACGACCATTATGGCACAGCTGTAGAACATTCGGCACTTTAGCTTTAGGGACAACCATTTGCAATGGACAGCTGCCTCCTCGACCATTGTCCCATTTACGGCACAGGACTCCATCCTGAAGCAGCAAGCTGTCCCATTGGGCCCAATAGCTTTTCGTGGTTGAACTCATCGCTGAGACGTCCCTCCACTTAGGCTTGGTAGCACGGGCCTTCATCCATCCCAGAATCGGCTTGATGTCCGGATCCTCCTGCTGTGCATGTCGAAGGCTGTCCTTCCACCCGTTGCTGAGGTGGTCTGTCCTGAGCATCCTCACGGATACCACTTCCTTACCTTGCCTACTGCAGTGGTCGCAATCTTCAGGACAAGGTCTTCTTGACAATGCATCTGCGTTGCCGTGAGATTTTCCGCTGCAGTGTCTGATAGTAAAGTCGTATTCCTGCTGCTGCTGGGCGGTGCTGTTAGCCGCACTTCCTTTCTGAGACCGTTCACCTTCCCTTCCTAGGGTGTGCTTAGGGCAGCTGGACCGAAGATGGCCCCTTTCCCCACAGCCATAGCACCTAGGGCTGTATCTTTTATTGTGGTCGCGAACCGTAACTGCTGTAACTTCCCTAGCGTGAGGTGAACGATGATCCTGTCGCCACCAGGCAGTGCCGTTAGCTGCACTACCCTCTCGAGATCGACCAACTCTCCTTCCCACCGTTCGCTTAGGGCAGCTGGATCGAAGATGGCCCCTTTCCCCACAGCAATAGCACCTAGGGCTGTATCCTTTGTTGCGGTCGCGAACTGTAGCTGCTGCAACCTCCCTGACGCGATGGGAACGATGATCCTGCCGCACGGCTTCTACCTCCAGTGCATGGGCCAAGGCGTCCTTAAGCGTCTCGTGGTGCCCGAGCCTCACAGCAGCTCTGACTTCCAGGTCACGGATGCCGTCGATGAATGTCTGCACCAGGTTCCCTTCAATGAGCGCAGGTACAGACCGGTATGCTTTTCGCACCAGCTTCTCCACCTCTAGAGCCCACTGCTGCAGGTTTTCGTTGATGCGCTGCACGCGATCTTTAAGCTGCGCACGAAAGACGTGTTCCAGGTGAGCGTCGCCATATCTCGCCTCCAATGCCTCAAGGAGCTGCTCGTAGGTCACTTTCTTACCGAGAGCTTCCAACACGGTTAAGGCTTGGTCGCGCAAGCCTAAGGTGAGTGCAGTCATGGCCTGGCTTTTATTCCAGCCGTTTGCCTCCATGACGGCCTCGAACTGGATTTTGTAGGCCGACCAGGAAGAAGTCCCGTCGAACGGTGGTACCTTGAACCCACGTAGCGAAGGTGTAGTAGCTACTGCGGGGGCTGCAATTCCATCTCCAAGTTTGAGTTCATCCAGCGTTTTCTTAACTTGGTTGATTTGGGTCTCAGCTTCCGACAGGCGGTTATCATGTTGAGCAACCTTATCCTTCACCTCCCTTATCTCTTTCCAGAAGGTAGCGTGAAGGTCCTTCATGAGAAGCATCTGCTCCTCCCTATCGCGTTTGAGCTGCTCTTCTAAGCGACGGGCCTGTTCCGCCTGCTGATCTTCCAACCGACGGGCCTGTTCCTCCTGTCGGCGGGCCTGTTCCTCTTGTCCGCTCTGCAGCTGCTCTTTCAACTGACGGGCCTGCTCCTCCTGTCGGCGAGCCTGCTCCTCCTGTCGGCGAGCCTGCTCCTCCTGTCGGCGAGCCTGCTCCTGCAGCATCACCATCAGAGCACCTAAGTCAGGTGCCACAGACGTAGAAGCTGCTGACGGACTGGCTTCCGTGGCCGGCGGCTGGCCCTCAGACATCTGCGGCGTTGCACCACCAAATTTCCTCTGGTCCGTCTCCTGCTGGCGTTGACTTCGGGTACGGACACCCTCCGTTTCCTCCTTAGGTAAAATCGGCATTATTTTATCCCACTTCTGACACCAATTGTTACGAGCTTAGGGTTCGTGACAATAAAAATTGCCGATAAAATTACCTAAATTAACACTTTAATTTACTTTACACAAACTAAAGTTAAAACACTAATAATTAAACACACTAATTCACTTAATTCCGCTCCGAAGCTTCGCTTGTGTCGCTGAGTTCAACTCTGTCTCGATCGCATCTTGCGCCACCTATTTATTTAAATTAGCAAAATATCCGGAATGTTCAAGTAAACACGCGCAAGGTAGCGAGAAATCGAGTATAGATTTTCTAGAAACTTAGTTCTTCGGGTGGCGCTGTCGGTCGAGAGATCGGTGATGTCATTCTTTACACGCTCTACTCGCTCTCGTTCCTGACACTAGATGGCGCTAGTATATCGTCAACTGGAGTGCGTAACAATATATATATATATATATATATATATATATATATATATATGTTATATTGTCTTGCTTATATATACTCTAAGTATTATTCGTCATAGGATGCCACGCTTGGCAGGCACATTTACGATCGTAGTAACAGTTTCCGGCCTTTGGCGCTATTCCTTCGCTGTCAGTTTCCTAAGAGCTGTACCTGTATTATACGATATAGTAAACAAGCATTATATATATATATATAGGATCGCCGAAATCACTTTATACGTAATTACGCGGTGGAGCTAAGTCACAGCTGTTTAATTTTCGCGTCATGTTTGCTCGGTCTGTGAGATCCAAGGTCTTATAACATATCAAGATGAAATAGTTCGAACGAACTGCACTGTCAAAGTGTCAAATTGTCTTGTAATAGATAATATTATTCGTTAAGCTGGAACCTAAAAGTGGACGCTTTTAGGTAACTGCTACTGCTTTTGGATAGAGTTCGTGGCTTCTTTGTGGTAGAACAACGCTACAGTTATATTAGGACCCTTCAAATGAAGTGAAATATAAAATACAAATAATTTACGGCAAATGATTTTTTTTATTCAGATGCGTTGTCACCCGTGAGGACTAAGATGGAATGCCTCGTTTCCAGTAAAAAGGGTCTTCGGTTCTCTACACTCACCATACGAAACACAGCAGCATTATACTACTATTTCACGCTGGTATTCTGCGATAGCGTGGTCCCTACCCGGTCGAGCTGACCCATTCGTGCTAAAGCTATACTACTAATATCCGCTCAATCCCCTAGCGGTCTCATGAGACCGCGGTCATATTTCGTCAAATCCCTAGCGCTCTCATGTGACCGCACCCACCCACAGCACTATAACCCATAAAAACTTATATTTAAAGACTACTTTTCTGTACTCTAGTTGAATAAAATTCAGTTAGTCTACATATATTAATTTATAATCTACATTCAAAGTGCGTCATTGTCGAGTGTTCGTACCGTTTACGATGTTTTTCTCGCGAGCATTGAGCTATAATGCTTCCCATCTTATTTTCTCCCACATTAAATCTTATGAATTTATGTGTCTGTCTCTTTTTACTGTCGCTTTTTCGTTTCATAGACTTTCAAATCACAACGATGCTAAAAAAGTTTTCACTTCAAAAAGCGGAGAACCTTTGTTCTGGAAACGAGGCATTTCATCATGGTCCTTAGGGGTGATAACACATATGGATTTTCATTCTTGATAAATGTATGCACTCCTCTCCCTGGACATCCACAAGTCGAGTGGGCCTGACGGAATCCCCCCAATTGTGCTGAGGACGTGTGCTCCAGAGTTCGCACCGGTTTTAACGCGTCTTTTCCGGTACTCCTACTCCCTAGGCGTAGTCCCAAAATCATGGAAGACGGCTTTCGTCCACCCGATCCCTAAAAAAGGCGACCGCTCAGACCCGTCCAACTACCGGCCAATCGCCATCACCTCCTTGTTCTCCAAAACAATGGAGTCCATTGTAAACTGCCAGCTCATGAGGTACCTTGAGCATCACCAGCTGATTAGTGACCGCCAATACGGTTTTCGCCGTGGTCGGTCAGCTGGTGATCTTCTGGTCTACCTCACTCACAGATGGGCGGAGGCAGTAGAGTTCAAGGGGGAGGCATTGGCCGTTAGTTTGGACATTGCGAAGGCCTTCGATCGGGTTTGGCACAAAGCGCTTCTTTCGAAGCTCCCTTCCTATGGGCTTCCCGAGAAATTGTGCGATTGGATCACCAGCTTTCTTGCAGATCGGAGCATCAAGGTCGTTGTAGACGGTGCAAGCTCCGGTTGCAAGCCTATTAATGCTGGTGTTCCACATGGCTGCGTGCTATCGCCAACGCTGTTTCTTCTGCATATCAATGATATGTTGCATACCCTTAATTTACATTGCTATGCAGATGACAGCACTGGTGATGCTCTTTACACCAGCCGAGCCAATATTTCTCGGGAAAACGTCTCCGAGTGCCGGGACAAACTTGTGTCTGAAGTCGAGTCTTTGCTGAACAGAGTCTCGGATTGGGGACGACTAAATCTAGTCCAGTTTAACCCCCAGAAGACACAAGTTTGCGCGTTAACCGCTAAAAAGAACCCCTTTGTCGTATCCCCTCAGTTTCAAGGCACTCTCCTTGTTGCCTCTAAATATATATATATATATATATATATATATATATATATATATATATTAGTTGAATGCTACTTTGTTTTCTGACCTGTTTCTGCTTTTGCGAGGTTCTCGTCATACGGATTAGTAATGTCGACCAAAGATATCCTTGATAAGGCTCGGTCCGTCAACACGACATATGGCTTATTCGCAAGAATGGACCTGTCTGTGACGATGGCTCTGCAATAGAGCCTAGTGCTCATTTAAGAGTACGACTTCCAATGTTAGAGTAAGTTAGAGTTCGATCCACGTAGCCGGAAGCTGAGCGAGTTCCCGGGGGATAATCCTGGCTGGCTGATAGCAATCCTGGCTACTAAGTTACGTCTTTTTTACGTGGTAGAGCCGCAGCTATATTATTAGTAATATAGTTGTAGCACGAATGGGGCGGCCCGACCGGGGAAGGACCATGCTCTCACAGAATACTAGCGTAATATTGCAGCTAAGCGCTGCTGTGTTTCGCATGGATGAGTGTAGAGAACCGGAGACCCCTTTTACTGGAAACGAGGCATTAAATCTCAGAGGTGACAACGCATCTGCGTTTTGATAAATTTACATGTCTATGGACCACAGAAATCACTTAACATCAAGTGAACTGTGTACTTATTTATCATCCTTACACTAAATAAAAAAACTAAGAATTGTTTTTATTATCAAGAGGTAAAAAATACATAGGCTACAATACGTGGTCGTGAGTTTATTAGTGAGTATACTAGTGAGCAATCTACATCTCGTCACCCTTACGACTTCCTCTCGTGGAAAACCCCCTACAGCCTATGCTTCAACCGCTACTTAACAACATTTTATTTTTTATTTATTTAACCAACAATATTTTAATGTGTTTAGTACTTTTTTCACAGATAAAGAAATATGATATTTTTTATCTCTAACGCCGATCTATAATCCGTATTTACTCGTATATTAAGTAATGTGTGAACATTCATTGTATTATAATGACGATAAATGTTACGTGGTACGAGTATGCGATATTTTACACCATGTAAAAAATCCTTAAAGTATATAATCTACTTCAGTAAACAAAAAAAAATATATATTTATATATAGGTGGTTTCTTGATTCAGCAGAATAGTTCGAAGATAACAGATACTGTGTTGCTTATAATTTGGTTTGCTCAGTAATATGGCTTAGAATGTCAAGGGTTTGAAACAAGTCATAGTTGTCTATTGGATCCGCATTTGCTAAAATAGGGTATTTTACAACATGTAAAACAAAATCAATGTATATGTATGATAGATTTCGTAAAAAGTAAATGAGAAATATTGATTTTTATTTATAAAACTGCATTATAAATTTTATATTTCAATTATAAAAATATTTTTTGGGTGTGCCTCAAATCTGCAAAACGCTGTCCGCCATATTAGACTGTCGTGACGTCACTGATCCCGGGTAAGGGTATTAGTGTTCTTTGTCACTGATTAAGAGAACTAGCTAATGTGCTGTATTATTTCGAAATTTTTCAAATTATCATTATGATTATTGAGTTTTATTCTGAATTTTATTGAAAATGAAAAGTCATGGAAGACAAATTCGTAAAAGCAGAAAGTACTAATCTACCAAGGAAAAATAAATTTATGGTAGCAAAAATATCTGGATGCATAACACGCAATCCTAATTTTTGGTCTGCCGAGTTTAGGAATGTTAAATCATCAATGTAAGTCTGAACCTATTACCAACTTTTGTTTATACAAAAACGCAGTACCAGGTCAGAGTGTTTTTTGATAAAGCATAGTTTTGTAGCTATCATAGTTTAGTTTATTTATATTTACAATCATTAACAATCATTAGTTATAATATCTAAGTTAACGTACATAATTTATTACAAAATTTGACTCGCGATACTCTTCATCTCATGACGTTTTGTTTTGTATTAACGATAGTTAAATATAAGTCACACTTACATCAAAATAAATAAATAGTAGTGAGTTTTTGTCGACAACGTATTCGGGTATCATCTTGCCAGTTTTAACCAGGTATTTCTAATATTTAAACTATTGGCACTTGAATCCATAACTCTCCCGGTGTTCTTATGCTCGTATTTTTCCATTCAGGCAGAACACAACAATCATATAGATGATATCTCATTTTTACACATTAAAAAGTATCTTATTCCTTCGCAAAATCTTCGTCAAGTCAAGTCAAACGTCACGAGTTGAACAGCATGGCGACTAGCATTTCACGCAAAAATTTAAAACTATAGATTAAAAGTAATTTTATGGCACTATTCGGTTTTAAAAAGTTATATAAAAATTATAGTGGTTTATCACTCTAGGATTCTTTTATAACATTTTTTGAAAATGGGTGTAATACGCTATTGTCCTCAAAAAAAGTTAGTACTTAACGTAGTTATACCATAACTTGATCTATATTTGGGACATCCCAAACAATAATTTTAAAGTACTTATCTGTTATGAAAAATATATTATTTGGAAGATATCCGCCTTATATTTTTCTAGACAAAACTTCGTATTTCTAGACAGTATTTTATATAAACCTTATGTATTGTCGTGGGACAACGGTTCATTTAAATAGCTAATTAAACGGCTAGCATAGTCATTACATGAGATTGTGAGTGAGAACTCATGCAAACTTTTAACTAATTCATCCTCTTACAAACTGTTATAACGGTAAATATTTTTACCGAAAGGATTGCATATGTTGTGATAGGTGAATAAATTAGAATCCTAATGCGTAGATAAAATTTATTGTTTTTTTTCTATAGACATTGATTAATAAATAAATACCACCAATTTGAAGTACAAATTTTTTGACAAAACTGTCGATTCAAGGACAAGAGCATTACAAATTCATTCATACTTGTCACGCGTAAAGTAGAGTGGCCGTGATTTGAATATCGTTATTTTTAATCACTACTTATTTTTTAAATTGTTAAAGAATATAAATTTAAAAATATCATTAATATAAACTTCCACTTCATTCACTTAATACACCCTATTATTTCCTTTCGGTAAAAAATGGCATCCGGTACATGCGTATAATACGATGACTAAATGTTGAACATTCCATTGTTAAACTAATGACATGACTTTTCTCAAGGCCTTTATAATTGAATCTTGTTCATTAGCACATTGTTTATAGAATTAGAAAGACAAACAGGCACAGAATAAATGCTGTGGCCCATAGACATCTATCTACATTTATCCTCAATTAAGAATCAAAATGCAGATGCGTTGCCACCCGTGAAGACTAAGATGAAATGCCTCATTTCCAGTAAAAAGCTGTAAAAATTTTCTACACACACCATACGAAGCACAGCAACATTAAGATGCTATTTTACGCTAATATTCTGTGGGAGCGTGGTCCAACCCCTTTGAGTCCGACCCATTCTTGCTACAACCATATTTTTATATAGAAGAGGGGGTAAACGAGCATAAGGCTCACCTGATGGTGACTACCGCCGCCCACGAACAACTGCAACACCAGGGAATTGCAGATGCGTTGCTGACCTTTTAGAAAGGAGTAAGCTCTTTTCTTGAATGTCCCTAAGTTGTATCGGTCCGGAAAAATCGCCGGTGGTGAACGATTCCTCTACTGCCTCCGCCCATCTATGAGTTAGCTAATATAGCTGCAGCGTTGCTCTATCACGTCAATTAAATTCCAAGTACTAGATATGAATATTCCTCTCACGTTGTAAAGAGAATTTGTCCTCATCATCACGCTTGCAAACGGATTTACGATAGTGTTGTATCTTTTACGCTGCTGCCTGTCGTAGGTTAAGATATTTACGTCTGGAGTAAACGAGACGGTAATACCACCGTATATAGGATGCCACAAGATTTTTCTGGCAATTCCCATATCTGGCTTTTGCAACACCTACGAGGCAAATTGGGGTAAGTAATAGATTTTCTTAAGGGATTTACTTATACTTTAGAATGAGTTGAAAAAATTTAACAGATTTCATATTGGGAAAGTTAAATTGTTAAGGAAAGTTAAATTGTTACGGAAGATAAAATATAACTAATATTACTGAAAGAAACATTTAATGTTCATTAGATTAAAAACGAGTAAACCGTACTACGGATATTCCTAAATTAGAAAAATTAAATAAAAAAATTGTTAAAATTGTGCCAAAAGTTAAAGAGAAAACCACTGAGGCATTGTTTTGTATCCACACAAATACTCTAAACACTGATAAACTTTTATTTAAAACTATCTTCGCAATTAAATGACATTATGTGACAAAAAACATCACCTCAGTGTCAACTACCGATATCCGCTAAGCGGAAAATGATAAGCCTATGTATTGTTGAATGCTAATTGTTTCCATTGGGAGAAGTCCATTCCCAGCAGTGGACTCTTGCAGGCTAATAACGATATTTTTGATGGGTTTCTCTACACCAGTCTAACAGCGTTCATTAATTAAAAGGGTGGGTCCCATGCAAATGGTAGAGTCGGCACATTCTCCTTACACCCGTGGGTATTTTATAAATGGTCATTTAGATAATTTGATTTCTTTTAACTTTACTGTTCCCGCACAAATAAGTTATTTAAAATTTATTAAGGACTACAATTTTTCAATCAGTTTTAAAATAATCACAGTTCACAACGCCTTCTTTTCTCCAATTCCCACTCCGCATGGAACTATTCGCGAGAAGTTTCCAAAATCTTTACACTTCTGAACTGGGTTACGCCTACATACGTCCCACGAACTCAAAAAAAAATATTATTAGAAAATACAGGAAAAGCTTAGTGGTACTGCACTGAACTTTATACAGGATGAAAAAGAAGAATCTCCGGGAGGAAAACCGGCGACGAGGTTCGCCACCCGTCACGTTCTGTCTCCTGGAGAGGCGAAAAGTGGATTGCAGAGGCCCGTCTGGCAACGTTGAATGTATGTGGGGCAATGAATGATAAAATATATGAAGTATGTGATATGATGTATGATAGAGGAATAGATGTGTTATGCGTAAATGAGACGAAAAGAAAGGGGAAGGATGTCACTACACATGGCGTGTATACCGCATACTGGTCTGGTGTAGACGAGATCGAGCGGGCATGCCAGGGAGTAGGTATCATCCTTTCAGAAAGAATGGGCCAATGTGTGAAAGAGTGTGAATGTGTAAGCCCAAGAATGCTATGGATACGAATGAAAGTGGGCTTAAAGAAGTTGTTTGTGTTAGGGGTCTACGCCCCAGACATGTCTAAGCCCACTTATATCCGAGAGCAGTTTTGGAAAATGCTAAGGATGGTGTTAATGAAGTGTAAGGGAAATGAAAATATTATTATGCTAGGAGATTTTAATGGAAGGGTTGGGATGAGGAGGCTTGGTTATGAAAGGATATTGGGAACGTTTGGTGATGAAAGTATAAATGAGATAGTTAACTATGACATATGGACGTTGAACATCTCAGTCCCGCCCGTGACCATGAGTGCTGTAAAGCGTTCGAAACGTCGGGTTTTTAAAAAGTTAAATATACGCGATAAATTCCGTAAAAACTAGTATTATTTCAATGTGTAGTGTTCGCGTAAATATAAGAAATCATCACCACTTCTTTTATTCCTTGAGTAATGTGCTACAAGATCGTTATTATGAATATTGATAGTTCTTTCCTCACCGTTTATTATAAAAGTCTCGGTGAAACACAGCACATTAGGGCACAAATCACACTCAAGTTCCGATAACGTTATCCCGATAAGTTCCTTTTTAGATAGCGGGCCCTGAATATTTTGGTGTAAAATAATGATTTTATTTAGATTTATATTGGGCATGAAATAATCCTGTACGTTCTTGTTAGGCAATTTTATAACAATGTTTGAAATACTTAATAAATGAATGAAATAATACTTAATCTGTGAAAGTAAAACGGTATTGTACTCTTTTTAGGTAATCGGGTGTTATTTGAAATATGTACAACTTTTGCACTTAAGATTCTTTCCTAATTTTGGGCCATTTAATATGTATTGTTGTTCGTATTCTATGTGGTCTATATCTATATTTAATATAAGAATGATTTTATGAAGACGTGATGTTCTATTTAGGTAATTGATATTAATAAAAGTACAATTTTTGTAATTTTTGGACATATAAGTAATTATCACGCTGTATACTTAACAGAAATATTTTACATTCTCCCAAATTACATAAGGCATTACATACATTTGTTATTATTTCGTAGGTATTTTTATCATTAGACCCTACTGATAAAATTAATATATCGTCTTGAGTTTAAGATTCGTGCATATTTTCGCAACTTTTAAGTACCTGTGAGCTTGGCGCAAACGATTTCACCATTCTACAAACCTTATAGATATCGTTCCTGTGCCGGACGGACGAAACTCTCCGGAGTAAATGTTGTCGAAGATACTTCGCGAGTCGCTCACGTCCTACACCTATAGGTTCCGGTGGGTACTTTCACCGCCGTCTTTGTGGGTGCCGCTGAGGTATTGTGGACTGTAGTTCAAATCAAAATGCACGATTAACAAATACAAATAGCAAGGTAGTGGCCAGCGGTTCGACTGATTGATTAGTCGCGAAATTTTATAACTATAACTATTAAACTTCGGTTGTTCACTATTGGTTGGTCACTGTATATTTCGAAAGATTTCTTTAAATTGTACGGTGGTATCAAAGATCTATTGGTAGTAGCTGGTTTTCTAACACTACTGACTAGCAGCTATTATCAACTAAACTAGTTGATTTTATCACTTGTGTAACTGCGGCTATCAGTTACCACTTTCACTATAATATGTAACTGCGAATATCAGTTACGACCTTTTTCGGCTAGCTAACACTTTCACGATATGTAACTGCGAATGTCAGTTACGACCTTTTTTGGCTAGCTAACACTTTCACTATTCACTATATACTGCTACTAGTCACTTCAGCTACCACCGGATACCACTCACTTCACTTCACTGTCACTGGTAGTTCTTCACACTACTACTGGTACTGGGTCCCGAGCCCCTAAGGTAGACTTGGGCAATACTTTGCAGTGAGCCGCTTGCCATTTTCCGTTTGCCTCTTTATTGCATAAACTTTTCACTATACAAATGGTATAAATTGCAATATTTTCTATACAAAACTAATTGCTACACTAACATGCTATACATCATTAAATCGGTAGTCTGGTACTTTATTAGTAGATCATAAAGGTTACTCAAAATATTAACAATGTAAAAAGTTATTAAACGAAATGTCCAAAATTTTCATAATATTTGGGTACATTAATTCTTTGATTTTTCTATAACTACGAAATGCGTTTAATTATACAAAAATATCCCTACACTTCTTTAATCTATAAGCCATATGCTAATTGAATGTCATATTTATAACTCTTTTAGAACATAAAATTATTTTCCTTATTTTAGTATGAACTATTACGCAGTTAATTAAAAACTATTCCACGATAAGACGCGCTGTGATTGGTCGATTTTTTGGTATATAATAAAAGTTGTTTATATCACTTGTTATCAAAACGACATTCTATACAAATATACTAAGAGTTATAAACATGCTAAATAACTATATTAATACACGTTTTCACTCAGTTTTGTCGGTAATTTCATTATTAATACAAAAACAATATTCTTTATAACTTCGTTTCTTAGCGTTGTTAGGCCGTCGCGAACAGTTCCATTTTCCGGACCGCTGATGTTTAATTTTTTTCTGCTAGGCCTCGTACTTGTTTGTCGCCAATAATGTGAATATTTTCTACTTTGATTTACTGCGAGTGGCATCTAGCGCGTAGGTGGAAAATGTGTTTACGTTTCAATTACTCGGGGTGCATGAATCATTAGGGTTTCCGCGTAGTTCGTTGTGTTAATCCTAGATGGCACAGGATGCAATTCTTGAACCAAATGAGTGTTGGTTTCCTCTTTTTCATCATAAACACTCACGCCTGTCACCCAGAGGGGTAGGCAGAGACTACAGACTTCCATTTGGCACGATCCTGACACACTTCTCTTGCCTCCTTCACATCCATACACCTACGCATACATGCTCGTCGGTTAAGGGTACTCCTAATTTGGCCCGTTTTCAATAAATCGCCAGTTTGGTCGATAAATTTTCGCCGAGGACGTCCCTTTCTGACTGCCATTCACTTCTGCACCATAAATTTTCTTTACTCTTTCCTCATTCATTCTTTCCACATGACCAAACCACCGAAGCATTCCTTTCTTAATCCTGGTCACCACATCATCTTGCAAACCACACTCTTCTCTTATTACACAATTTCTTACCCTGTCATTCAGATTCAGCCCTAACATACTCCTTAACGACCGCATTTCTACTGCGTTTATTCTACTCTCGTGCTTCTTCTGCCACACCCAACTTTCACTACCATACGTTAAAGTAGGGACCAACACAGCATTGTGAATTGCCAAACGTGCCTTTTTCGACACATTTTGACTCTTCACAATAGAATGCAAGGCCTCATTTACTCTATTTCCCGCATTCACTCGTCGTTCTATATCCTTATCATATCTCCTATCCCTGCTAAATACGCAGCCCAAATATACAAACTCATCTACTTGCTCGATCAACTCCCCTTCTATTCTTATTTCACAAATCGTTTTACTTTCTTCTCTTTCAAAAACCATAACCTTCGTCTTACTTGCGTTCACTTTCATACCCCTTTCTTTTAATGATCCGTTCATTAATGTAACCATCATTTGCAACTCGGCCGCCGACGACGCAAGAATAACTTGATCATCGGCGTACAAAAGGCATTTGACGGTTAACTCACCCATTCTTAATCCGCATTCTTCAACTTTCAAATTTTGCAAACAACTGTCCATAAATAGGTTGAACAGCCTTTCTTAGTCCCCTAGTCCTAGTCTTAGAAATTGCGTAAGTATCTATATTTTGTCTCATCCTGCAAACAAATGAAAAATAAAATTAGTTGAGCTTAGTTTTATTTTAGGAAAGTTTTGTCACCTTGACCTGCAATAATATCCTTTTTAGGGTTCCGTAGTCAACTAGGAACCCTTATAGTTTCGCCATGTCTGTCTGTCCGTCTGTCCGTCCTCGCTTAATCTCTGTGACCGTTAGCACTAGAATGCTGAAATTTGGTACCAATATGTGTATCAATCACGCCGACAAAGTGATAAAATAAAAATTGGAAAAAAATGTTTTTTTTAAAATACAATTCATTTAACGCCTATACTCAGACGTGGACCATATATTGGCTGTATAATATATAAACCGCTTGTTCGGTTCCGTATTCAGATAAAGTGTGCGTGACAGATCGTGGAAACTATGTCAAATATAAGGCAATCAATGGGGAGGTCTATATTCGGCAGGGGACTTTAAAATGCTATAACGGTTATCGCACAAAAGTAAGAAACTTATAATTGCTAGTCCAATACAAACATTGCGTTGCAAGGAGCAAAAAAATTATTTGCATGGTATGTGTCTCTCATATCTCGTTTATAATTAAACCTTATTGTGCTTGAAATTACTTATAGCGCCATCTATATAAAATTATAAAATACAAAATCGGGTAAACATAATTTATCAATTTCACAACAACGTAAATTTGTCAAACCGTTTTGTCGAATCAAAAAAAAATATCAAAACCGTTGTCAGTGCTTAGAAGACTGCAATGAAGTGGACGATATGAATGACAAGCTTGTGAAAACTATCAAACATCCAGATACGGAACAATTATTTGTGGCCATGTAAACACCGGCCCCGTGCGAGATTAAATCCCACCGCAGACGTCCGGAGGGCGAGACTAGATATCCCAGAGTTATCCTGTGCAAACACCGGCCCCGTGCGAGACTAAATCCCACCGTAGACGTCCGGAGGGCGAGACTAGATATCCCAGAGTTATCCTGTGCAAACACCGGCCCCGTGCGAGACTAAATCCCACCGTAGACGTCCGGAGGGCGAGACTAGATATCCCAGAGTTATCCTGTGCAAACACCGGCCCCGTGCGAGACTAAATCCCACCGTAGACGTCCGGAGGGCGAGACTAGATATCCCAGAGTTATCCTGTGCAAACACCGGCCCCGTGCGAGACTAAATCCCACCGTAGACGTCCGGAGGGCGAGACTAGATATCCCAGAGTTATCCTGTGCAAACACCGGCCCCGTGCGAGACTAAATCCCACCGTAGACGTCCGGAGGGCGAGACTAGATATCCCAGAGTTATCCTGTGCAAACACCGGCCCCGTGCGAGACTAAATCCCACCGTAGACGTCCGGAGGGCGAGACTAGATATCCCAGAGTTATCCTGTGCAAACACCGGCCCCGTGCGAGACTAAATCCCACCGTAGACGTCCGGAGGGCGAGACTAGATATCCCAGAGTTATCCTGTGCAAACACCGGCCCCGTGCGAGACTAAATCCCACCGTAGACGTCCGGAGGGCGAGACTAGATATCCCAGAGTTATCCTGTGCAAACACCGGCCCCGTGCGAGACTAAATCCCACCGTAGACGTCCGGAGGGCGAGACTAGATATCCCAGAGTTATCCTGTGCAAACACCGGCCCCGTGCGAGACTAAATCCCACCGTAGACGTCCGGAGGGCGAGACTAGATATCCCAGAGTTATCCTGTGCAAACACCGGCCCCGTGCGAGACTAAATCCCACCGTAGACGTCCGGAGGGCGAGACTAGATATCCCAGAGTTATCCTGTGCAATATATTGGTCTATCAACCCCAAATTAGCATTATTAAAAAGTTGGCAAAATTCATTATAGCCTATTAAAATCCACTGCTGAACATAGGCCTCCCATATACTGTTGGATAATACTTGCCATAGTTGCCACATTTGGGGGCGGTTGGTAACCACAGATATTTATTTTCTAGTTGTTATTAGGAAGATGCTGCTGCCCATCTCCAGGTTTGTTCCTCTCTGTCACCTCTTGCGACACCTGTAGTATGATATGGGGTAGTGGATATGCTTACACCGCCACTACATAGTAAATTCTGTAATCAAATTAAACACGTTAAAATGATTTTGTTTATTTAAAGAAAGTAAAGAAAATTTCCAAAAGATAATGGCAGAAACCTCAACACTTCAAGACACACAAATGTTTTTATTGCTTCATCGGCTACTTTTCCAGGACACTTTTCCGCTTTTTTAAATCTACGTTTTCTCTTCCAGCAAACATCGCGATCGTCTGCATTGGTTATTGTATGGGATGGACCTCGCCAATTAATACCAAGCTGCAAGGCCAAAACTTGACGGACTCCCCCCTGCCAGCGCCATTGACCATAGATGAGACTGCCTGGGTGGGCTCCCTCCTGCCCGTCGGAGCTATATTTGGTAAATATAAATCTTTCTTTTAGCAAGGTACTTGACTTCTTTGTATAAGTATACGCTGAGTACGGTTATGTACTTAAGCATTTCTTGATGTCAACTCACCTGCAACTCCCCTGGTGGTACGGTTGTCCTTAGGCGACGGTCACTTACGATCAAGTGAGCTGCATGCTTATTCCTCTCCTAATATAAAACGAACTTTTATAAACGTCTTTGAGAACACGTGGAGTCCGCCGACGCGTGTAAGATCAGCGCAGCGGGCTAATCCCTCTATAAGCCTCTTGAAAATGAGAATAGGCCTGTGGCACGCTTTGGAAGGAAGGTACTCTAAATCAGGTTGATTCAATACCTGGGTGTACATCAGGGACCGTGCTATTACTGTAAATATCATTTTCTAATATAACACAAGGCACCACCTTTAATTTCTGACGTTTTGGGTGGTGCCACGTGGTAAATTATTTACATTAAATGTATAGTATTCACGTAAATGTAAGAAATCATTATGCGTTGACTCGAAGCTTCATTATTTTACACCTGCAGTGGACTTTCTGCGCAAAAGGGTCTTAATAGAGGGACAAATTACGGACAACAAAGTTAGGATCAGTTCTTTAAACTAAAGGTCCCTTTTTTATCTATTAAGATGCGGATTTCTAAAAATAGAATAGTGCAACGTACCTTCTAGTAACCATAACTGTGTTTGAACGTTTAAAATCCACTAACTTTAAGATAAATGAATATCTAAATCATATGTTTCCCGATCCCAATAGGTCCTTTCATTGGTGGTTTAGTGGCTTCGAAGATTGGACGCAAATGGGGTCTCCTCAGTTCCGCCATCCCACTGTTTGTGGGGTGGATCCTAGTGGCAGCTGCTACCAACGTGGGATTCCTCTACGGTGGCAGAGTATTCTGGGGTATCGCCGTCGGGATGCTGTGCACCGTATCGCCAATGTACTGTGCCGAAATCGCTACCGTAAGTTTAGCTTATTTAATAAGATTTTTGTAATAGAAACAACAGAAAGAACAGGAGGAGAGGATAAGAAAGAAGACGAGAAGTGGGTGACAAGCGAGCACACAGTCTGTACTATAGGCTCCAGCATCAACTCACTCTCTATACTGTGGATATAAGACAAAGTGTAACGAAATAATAATCAGATAACTCTCAACTGCTCAGGAAGTATTAAAGAGCTAGAAGTGCATGTATTTGCCTATGTTAAAAATAACATCTGAGTATTTTTTTATTTCTCTGGTGTACAGGTTTACTCACGATGTTTTTTTTTGCAGCGTCAAGCGTGTGGAATCGCATTTCACGACGATAGCTTACATTTGTATAAAATATTCCAATTAAGGTTCAGCTTCTAACACGTTACAGTAGAATAAGTATGTTCCAAATCGGACATCACAATATCCTATTAAAGTAAAATCTGTGCAGCAGTGCGAGGCGCGTGGTCGAAAGCATAGCGTATTTTTTATGGCACGGAGTAAGTGAGTTTGAGGGTTTTAATGCGTGTTGTGAACAACCAAGTATCGGCATCTCTCTTCTAGTACGAAGTACATTATATTACTTCAATGTAATACCCTCATTATTTACTTTTTTTTAAACGAGCATACGAGTCACCTGATGGTAAGTGATTATTGCCGCCCATGAACAAATGCAACACCAGAGGGATTGCAGATGCGTTGCCGGCCTTTTAAAAAGAAATATGCTCTATTGTTGAAGGTCCCCAAGTTGTATCGTATTGGTGAAGTTTTGCGGGGAAAAAAACTTCTTTTAAATCGCACAGGGGTGGACCGCCACTCATCCAGATGGTATGGATGGTATCGCGAGTTTTGTCGCGATGTGCGATGGTGAAACTGTGCGGCTGGAATTATTCCGAACAATTCCTCAAAGCACTCCCCGTAGTAGATGCGATAAAATACGCATAGTAGTGCACATAGTGCCAGTGAGTCAAACCAATCGGAAAGAGCTCGGTCCCCGACGATCTGAACTGCTCTGCGCTGGATGCAATCATATCCTTCCATTTGCTGGAATTGGTAAGCCCCGGTCAAGAGATGGGAACAGTTTTCCATGTGCGGCTGAACCTGCGCCTAGTAAAGTAACAGGCGGTGAACCGGCATGAAATACTGTCCCGTCCTGCTGAGCATGCCAAGCTTTTTGGAGGCCAATTTGGCCCTCTTTTCCAAGTGACCACGAAACTGCACGTCACTCGATATGTCGATGCTGAGGATTCCGATACTGGCTGAAGCAACAAGTGGAGTGCCTTGAAACTGAGGAGATACGACGAAGGGGTTCTTTTTAGCGGTAAACGCGCAAACTTATTTTGTTTTGTCTTCTGAGGATTAAACCGGACTAGATTTAGTCGCCCCCAGTTCGAGATTTTTTCAACAAAGTCTCGACTTCAGACACAAATTAGTCCCAATACTCGGCGACGTTTTCCCGAGAAATATTGGCACGGCTGATGTATAAAGCATCACCAGTGCTGTCGTCTGCATAACAATGAATGCTACCGATTTGCAACATAACATTGATGTGCAAATAAAACAGCGTTGGTGATAGCACGCAGCCTTGTGGCGACACCAACGCTTGCAATCGGATCCTGCACCGTCTACTACGACCTAGATGCTCCGATCAGCAAGAAAACTAGTGATCCAATTGCTCAATTTCTCGGGAAGCCCATTGGAAGGAAGCTTCGTAAGAAGCCCTTTGTGCGAAACCCGATCGAAGGCCTTCGCTATGTCCAAACTAACGACCAACGGACTAAAATTGGACTCGACTTGAGGGGTCGCCCTACACTGTACCTACCAGTACGAGGCTGCCATTCGAGAACCTTCTTTGCCCTTCGGTTATCGGTTCTTTGAGCGATATGGCCATCCCATTGCCACTTCAGCTTAATAATCCTTTGGGCTGCCGATCACTCTGATTCTATTGTGGATATCCTCATTTCTAAGCTTTTCACGTAGATAAATCCCGTGCATAGCCCTCTCCATAGCTCCCTGAGCGACCTTGAGTTTCCTAATACAGCCAGCAGTGAAGGACCACGTCTCAGATTCGTAAGTCATCACTGGCAATACGTACACAACCTAGTTTTCTGGTTTGAAGTATACCTGACGAGAAGATGTGTCGTAATGTCCCGAACGCTCCACAGCCGAGTAGAATCCGTTGATTGAACTTTCAGTCCAAGTTGAACTTACCTAGTCGGCCTATTTGTCCCAGATAAATGTACTCGTCAACAACTTCGAGCTCAGTGCTCCCGACAACTACCGGCATAGCTGTGACATGGAGATTAAACATGATCTTTGTTTTGTCCATGTTCATCTTAAGACCTATCAATTGAGAGACATCATTGAGGTCTTGAGCCTAGTACTTAGGTCCTCCAGCAATTCTGCCATAAGGACTATATCATCGGCAAATAGAAGGCAAGTGATGTACCCGTCATTCATATTAATACTGTATCCTTTACAGTTCAGTAGCTAGAAAACGTCTTCCAATGCAGCGGTGAAGAGTTTCGGGAATATAACGTCACCCTGTCTTACGCCTCTCTGCAGTTGGATAGATTTTGTACTCTGCATTTGTACTCAGATAGCTATCGTAGCCCTAGTGTACAAACACTTCAGCACTTCATTATATCGACAATCGACTTAGCACCGCTGAAGGGGCTGTAACACTGCCCAAATTTCGACGGAATCAAAGGCTATTTCAGTAGTCCACATACGCAAAGCAAAGTGGCAGATTGTACTCTTCGGTCTTCTGTAAAATCTGCCGCAGGTTGTGTATGTGGTCTTTAGTACTGAAGCCTTTTCGGAAACTGGCTTGTTTGAGAGGCTGGATGCATCGAGTCTGCGTGCGAGACGATTCGTAATGACTATCGAAAACAGCACGTAGACGCGGCTCAGAAGGGAAGTCCGTTTGTAGTTCTTCAAGAGAGCGTTGTCGCCTTTCTCGAAGACCACCGCACTTTTGCTCCACGCCTCCGGAGTAGTTCGACCATGTAGGATGGAATTGAAGAGCTTCTGGAGGAATTTAAGTAACTGTTTACCACCTGCTTTCAGAAGCTCTGCTTTAACTCTACCGGATCTTGGCGGTTTTTTAGGTGCTGGAGAGCTATTCTAATCTCGATCAGACTGACGTCCATGATATTATCGGAATAGTGTCGGATAAGACTTGTTCTTGGATCCTACTCACACTTGCGTGTGGCTCCAACTGTGATGTTTACAGCTGCCCATAGAACCTCTCAGTCTCATTCAAAATCTCACTTCCTAGAAACGATGCTGTCACACTCAGTCCTCAGCTTTGACAGTTGACTCTTTATGGCAGACAGATCTCTGGCAAAGACTTTGGAGCCCTAGCTCCGCTCGATCGCTTCTTCAATAGGGGCAGTATTAAAGTTGCTAGTAAGTTTTGTAGTTGTTGAAGTTAGTAAGTTCCGCCGCATGTATTTGGCGATCTCTATGTTCAGTTCCCTGTATGCCGTTAAATTTGTTAAAGACTGCAGCTTCATTTCTCGTCTAACAGCCATAAGATTAAAAGTGTAATCAGAGAGTTTTTGTGTTCTTCTGCGGCGGTTCTTGGCGAACTTAGCTCCGACTGCATAGACAGTTTCCAAGAGCTTTTCATTCATATAATCCTCTGCATTGCAGTCTTTGTAGTGTTATGCTTATACATACTTACATATCATTTTACACTATTTTAAACTTATTTTTCCATTCTGTTTTTGATGTTCTGCATTCGCCTCAAAACTTGATATTTTGCATCACCTTTATTTCCATAGGATCCTGTAATATTTTTAATTCATAAGAACACAATAACAAATCATTTTCACTTCGTATTTTTCATGCTATCAGCACTTTTTAAATCGGTGTCAATGGAGTCTACCTTTTTCGGTCTTTTATTTAGTTCTCCGTAACTCTGCAATTTCGGGTTTCGTGCGTGCTGTTGCGCTACTTTTTTTTCCTATATACATAATATCTCATTTTTCACTTAAATCTTGCCGTTTCTGTATTACGAGCCTAAAACCAAAATTTGACATGTTTTGACATCGTTGTTTATCAGGTTGTCATGGCAATTTTTATTCAAATGTCGTTGCCGGCCTTATGTTTTTACTTCAAAATACTCCTTTCTTCTTGGCCATGTACAAGAATTTGCTTTTAATTTAAATAATTTCAAATTTAATGAGAATAATTTTCCGTTCTTATGCCAGATCCGTCAAAAAGAACAAATAAGCCGAACAATCGAAGAATGGGGGGTCTGACTTAAGCTTTGATACTTGAAGCATCTCCTAAAGGCCTTTTTCGCACTGCCTCGGGATCCTGCAAGCCTCTGCCCGCTCCTTAAGTCGTCGCCTAGCCACGCCTACGCCTCCGCCTACTAGTGCGCTGTGTTTGCCTACTTCAAGCGCCGCGTGTACCTACTTCAAACGCTGCGTGCCTACTCCAGACGTTGCGTGGACCTACTCCAGACGCTGCGTGTCTATTCCGGACGCTGTGTGTGTCTACTCCGGAAGTTGTGTTTGCCTACTTCAAGCGCCGCGTATACCTACTTCAAACGCTGCATGCCTACTCCAGACGTTGTGTGTACTTACTCCGGGTGCTGCGTGTACTTACTCCGGGCGTTGCGTGTGCCTACTCCAAGCGCTGCGTGTTCCTTCTCCAGACGCTGCGTGTGCTTTCTCCAGATTCTGCGTGTACCTAGAGCAGGAGCTGTGCACCTATCATAGGCATAGCCTGTGCATACTTCGTTGCAGTATCTTTATCTTTGTTATTTTTTTTAATAATATTGTAAATCACTATCTTCATTACAACCCGTACCTCATCACCTTCATACCTTTTTTATAAAAGAAACTGTAAAACTTTTCAAATTTTTAAATAATTTATTTTATTTTGGTTGTTTTCGTTGTAGTTAAGTTAGGTTCTTTAGTTTTTTATTGTCGCTTCACGACAATTTGGCGCCCAACGTAAAGTTCTTCTTTTCTTCACCTTAGCTACGCCTTATCCATTTCCTTTTGATTGAATTGCTTTTTCTTTCGTTCTTAACTCTTTATTTACTCATCCTTATCATATCTTCCAAATTCTAAAACAAAACTTCATCTAGTTTTTCAACTTATTTGGATTTTATTTAGACCTACATATAACACTTCACTTACATTCATCACTTTAATATTTTTATTCTAAATAAGTTAAAGAGGTACAATCTTCCAAATTCTAAAACAAAACTTCATCTAGTTTTTCATTTTATCTGGATTATATTTAGACCTACATATAACACTTTTATTCTAGATAACTTAAAGAGGTACAATCTTCCAAATTCTAAAACAAAACTTCATCTAGTTTTTCAACTTATTTGGATTTTATTTAGACCTACATATAACACTTCACTTACATTCATCACTTTAATATTTTTATTCTAAATAAGTTAAAGAGGTACAATCTTCCAAATTCTAAAACAAAACTTCATCTAGTTTTTCAACTTATCTGGATTATATTTAGACCTACATATAACACTTTTATTCTAGATAACTTAAAGAGGTACAATCTTCCAAATTCTAAAACAAAACTTCATCTAGTTTTTCAACTTATCTGGATTATATTTAGACCTACATATAACACTTCACTTACATTCATCACTTTAATATTCTTATTCTAGATAACTTAAAGAGGTACAATTTTTAATTAAATTTTTATTTCTTAAACTTAACTTTGCACTTAATACTAACAATGAAAAGGGTTATTAAGTACAAATTTCTTAACAAGGCCGAACTCGAATACGAAGTGAAGATTAGATGTGAGGAACCAGCTAATACTGTTTTGCATGACACTACATTTGTATATATGTATATATATGTTTATATATGTAAGTTTGTATATATGTATAAATATCAATTTCAGACACATCTCGTTAGTGATGTTGCTGATCTCTGGCTTTGAGCCCTACCGCTCTGGCCGTTCTTAATCTTTACTTAAGTCATAGCGACTAAAGCTTGCTTAAGATTAATTTCTTTATCTTTATCTTCACTCAGGAGCGGATGATAACTCCTTAAATAAGCCTAAATGTCCTTTCGAAATGTTTTTTTTCCACGCAGGAGCGGATGACAACTCCTTAAATAAGCCTGAATGTCCTTTCGAAAACACACTTTTAGAGTGGTAGTCATTGAATGTGAACTCCACCCTTACCTGAATGCAGATGAGGAATGTAAGAGACAGTATATCTGATTTTGCCTGGTGATGTCTGTTACTGTAAAGCTGTGTTTTTATGGTTTATTTTAGAATGTACATGTCAAAATTTTTGCCGAGTCAAAAATTTTCCAGGGTCGGGGGGAAAATGTAGTGTTTTGCTTATACATACTTACATATCATTTTACACTATTTTAAACTTATTTTTCCATTCTGTTTTTGATGTTCTGCATTCGCCTCAAAACTTGATATTTTGCATCACCTTTATTTCCATAGGATCCTGTAATATTTTTAATTCATAAGAACACAATAACAAATCATTTTCACTTCGTATTTTTCATGCTATCAGCACTTTTTAAATCGGTGTCAATGGAGTCTACCTTTTTCGGTCTTTTATTTAGTTCTCCGTAACTCTGCAATTTCAGGTTTCGTGCGCGCTGTTGCGCTACTTTTCTTTCCTATATAAATAATATCTCATTTTTCACTTAAATCTTGCCGTTTCTGTATTACGAGCCTAAAACCAAAATTTGACATGTTTTGACATCGTTGTTTATCAGGTTGTCATGGCAATTTTTATTCAAATATCGTTACCGGCCTGATGTTTTTACTTCAAAATACTCCTTTCTTCTTGGCCATTTGCAAGAATTTGCTTTTAATTTAAATAATTTCAAATTTAATGAGAATAATTTTCCGTTCTTATGCCAGATCCGTCAAAAAGAACAAATAAGCCGAACAATCGGCGAATGGGGGGTCTGACTTGAGCTTTGACACTTGAAGCATCTCCTAAAGGCCTTTTCCGCACTGCCTTGAGATCCTGCAAGCCTCTGCCCGCTCCTTAAGTCGTCGCCTAGCCACGCCTACGCCTCCGCCTACTAGTGCGCTGTGTTTGCCTACTTTAAGCGCCGCGTGTACCTACTTCAAACGCTGCGTGCCTACTCCAGACGTTGCGTGGACCTACTCCAGACGCTGCGTGTCTATTCCGGACGCTGTGTGTGTCTACTCCGGAAGTTGTGTTTGCCTACTTCAAGCGCCGCGTATACCTACTTCAAACGCTGCGTGCCTACTCCAGACGTTGCGTGTACTTACTCCGGGTGCTGCGTGTACTTACTCCGGGCGTTGCGTGTGCCTACTCCAAGCGCTGCGTGTACCTTCTCCAGACGCTGCGTGTGCTTTCTCCAGATTCTGCGTGTACCTAGAGCAGGAGCTGTGCACCTATCATAGGCATAGCCTGTGCATACTTCGTTGCAGTATCTTTATCTTTGTTATTTTTTTAATAATATTGTAAATCACTATCTTCATTACAACCCATCATCACCTTCATACCTTTTTTATAAAAGAAACTGTAAAACTTTTCAAATTTTTAAATAATTTATTTTATTTTGGTTGTTTTCGTTGTAGTTAAGTTAGGTTCTTTAGTTTTTTTATTGTCGCTTCACGACATCTTTTAGGCACTAAAAACTGTTTTGTAACTCGAGTAAAAAGGTTTCGGGACTTTGTAGTCGTCTCTACACCCCCTTCAACATTGCGATTAGGTTCAATGTGACTCTAACCGTTCGGTGATTGCTGCCAGTTTTCACCCTTGCATTCACTGAAACATCATTGAACAGTTGCCGTCTAGTCGTCACAATGTCATTCTCATTCTTTGTCGAATCGTCAGGGCTTGACCAGGTCCACATTCTGTGGGGCCGCAACTGGAAGAAAGCGTTCATCATTCTAATAGAAGATTGTTAATAAACAATTTTATTTTTATATATGTCATATTTATAATTTTTTACTAGATTAACTAATTAAATTACCTTCAAATAAAACTAGTTTTTACGGATTTTATCGCGTTTATTTTTTTTCGGGCGTTTTTTAGTTTTTTCTTTTCGTTATTTGATTTTATTCCAAAGGTAGCCGTGGTTAACTGTGACGTTGGAACGTCGAACACCTCAGTCTCCACCTCCTTCCCCGTGACCATGTGTGTTGTAAAGTACTCGAAACTTCAGGAATATAAAATAAGTTAATGTACGCGATAAAATTAGTAAAAAATTAGTAAAAGAGCGTGTCGGGCCACGCTCAGTGTAGGGTTCCGTAGTTTCCCGTCCGTCACAATAAGTGTTCCCACTTATGAGTTTGTACAAAAACTGTTGTTTCCATCCAAGTTCAAAATAATTTTCCTAGAAAGTCCTTATAAAGTTCTACTTTCCAGATTTTTTTCATATTTTCTAAACTTATGGTTCAAAAGTTAGAGGGGGGGGGGACACATTGTTTTTTACTTTTTGAGCGATTAATTCCGAAATTATTGACATTATCAAAAAATGATTTTAGTAAACCCCTATTCATTTTTAAATACCTTTCCAACAATTTATCACACGTTAGGGTTGAAATTAAAAAAAAAATCACTTCCCACTTTACATATAGGGGGGCTACCCTAATAAAACATTTTTTTCCAATTTTTATTTTAGCACTTTGTCGGCGTGATTGATACACATATTGGTACCAAATTTCAGCTTTCTAGTGCTAACGGTCACAGAGATTAAGCGAGGACGGACAGACGGACAGACAGACATGGCGAAACTATAAGGGTTCGTAGTTAACTACGGAACCCTAACTAGTTTTATTTAAATGTGTAGTGTTTGCGTAAACATAAAAAATAGTTAATTTAATGACTTTTTATTATTTTAAAGAAAATGACCTTTTAGCCGAACCTACTTTGAGGAAGAAACTGAAACACAGTTATTCTAGCTCGCGGACTAGGGAATCAATTAATTTGTGTAAAAGGATTTGTTAAGGCCCCAGTCTTGTAAAAATAGTGTTCTCGCAAAATTTACAGCAAAACAAATATTTTTTTAAAGTATTTAAAAAAGAAAAAGTGAAACACATCTTACATTTATTTAAAGTGTTGGATTTGGTATTTTCGTAACTGTTTATAATTTTATTTTGTTGTTTAAATTAATAGCTCTATTAGGCGTTACACATGCCCATGTTTAGGTTGCATGCGTTAAAAGGTCTTATTAAAGCCTCTGCTATGTACAAACTATAACAATATCAAGAAAAGTATTCAGATACATTTATTTACATATTGTCTACAATAATCTAATCTGGTCACTTTTTTATAAATGCTTTAATTTTCTTATTTGAAGGGCTTAAAAAGTTGTAATTTCATGATTTTTTTTTTACTGCAAATATCTATTTTTTGCTATTAGAAGTACCAAAGTCGTACTTAAAACCACATAAAATAAAACTATTTTCAAGTGAATTAGAAATAAATAAAATGAAAAAAAAATATATATTTTTCATACTTTTTACCTATATTCCATTTATAAACCAGAAACGGCTGAAAATTGTCTCAGTTCCGCTAGGATTTCTCGGCGTTCAGACGTGTGCAGTGTTGCTCAACGTTACTTTACCTCTTGCTCGCACGGTTGATATCTTTCCCTTGCGCAGCTCTTATGGACTGAGCGGAAAATATCGTGAAAGTTGCTCTACTTAAATATATATTATTTTTCTTAATTGTCATATTAGTTCTAGTTTTTAGTGAATTAGTGTTTATATTAGTATTAGATTGGACTTGGACTTTTATATTTGGAGAATTTCAAATATTACCAAAAAAATAAACGGAAAAAGATGGATAGAAATAAGAAGAAATATCCTTGTGTCAGTAAAAATAGTAGTAAAGTACAAAATGTACAAGGTAAAGGCGAAATTTGTATGAAGAGGCAGTTTTTATTTTCCTTCGGTTGTATTTACCCTTTTTAAACTTACACCCCGTATAAATATTACTAAAAACGACATTTATGAAATGTATCAGGGTAAAAAATTATACTACTACGACGAAAGTAAAAGGAATATTTTGGAAAAAAAATTAATAAGTTATATATTTAATGAAGCAGAGCAACCTTCACCTGCGATCTCGAACGTATTTGTGCATGGGGGAGAGCGCCCCCTCTATGACTGGGAATGTAAAACACCAAAGCTAGACGGAAGCCTTAAGGTAAGTTAACTCATCGCCTCATTTCATCTCGTCGGTGTCGTAAAAAACGACTATGGGAAATGGCAGAAAAATCCTACAGCTTTCGATAGATGATGTTATTATTATCTCACCAGAGAACTTACACCAGACATAAAATAATGATATTACCACGTAACACCTGACAAAATTCTGTTGACGTTTTATCACTAAAAAACCACCACCAACCAACGGCTTTACGTGCTTTCCGAGGCACGCGGGAGAGACACCACCAACTTCGTGACTCCGGGCAACTACTGAGAATTTCTTAATGGCAAACACTAAATAATTATTATTATATGGCCCGACCCGGGATTCAAACCTGGGACCTCATGATCAGCAGTCACATTTGTACAGCCAACGAAGCAGACTTAAAAACTATAGATGTTATGAATTACGATATACTAGAGCAGATGGAAGTAGCGAAATTATAATACTTCCTCAAATGAAAGTGAAACCCTCAAAAGTTGCAATATTATTCTTATCCTCCAGGATGACGTGCGAGGTGCTCTCGGATCCTTCTTGCAAGCTTTCATCACCCTCGGATACTTTTTAGTGTATGTCGTCGGTCCCTTCGTCTCGTACAGCGTAGTGGCGTACGTCGGGGTGGCATTTGTGGCAGTGTTCGCGATCAGTTTCTATTTTATGCCGGAATCGCCCATGTACTATCTTATTAAGAGTAAGTATTATTTATATTTTTAAGGTATTTAACTTAAATGTTTGCGTGCAAAATCTAGCCGTTTTCATAACGACGTACGTAGACTTTAACTTAACATTTGAAACAACCCACCCTAAATCAGAAAGGTTGCTATTTTGCTAAAAACGCTTCATAGGGCGACCACACTAAACAGTGCAATTCTATTGAGCTACTGAAGGATAATGGATCACTCGTTTATAAAATCCCCACTCGTTTATAATATCAGTGTAAAATATCAGCTCAATGCTGCAGTGTTTTGTTTATTGAGTGTAGAGAACCATAAACGCTTTTTGATGGAAACAAGGCATTCCATCTAAGTCCTCAGGGGTGACTACGCATCTGCATTTTAATTTTTAATTGAGGATAGATATAGGCTTTAGACCACAGCGCCCACTTACCATCAAGTGGACTTCGTGCTCGTTAGTCAGCTTTTTTCTATAAAAAAAAAACAAACGAAAAGAGTAGTGATAGCCTACAATATGAAAAGTCAGTCATTGTATTGTGGTCCCATTGGGTTGATTCTTGGACTCTATAGACTCCGGATGTGTCGTTTGAGTTGACTCTCTCCACTCTCTTAGCTCATGCGCACATCTATATTATCTTCACGCCTAGTATTGCTTGGCGCTCTGTATATGGTGACTGTATTGGTGCTCTCTATGTGGTGTGCGAAGCACGCTGTCCCGGGTGACAGCAGTCTCACTGTTAAGGTCGTCAGACGCTTGTTGTGGTGCAAAGAGTGCTTAGTGCGCAACTCTCCTTCCTGGCTTCCTGGTGACCGGCAACCGTAAGTAGAGTGAATACATTCCCGCCACCTCAGGGGCGGCCATCTATTTTAATTTTTGTGTTACTTGTTGCATTAGGCAACTGATAGGTACACACCCTAGCGTACCAACAGCCGTCCCAGACGTGTGGATCAAGCCATTGTGTCACGCTCTCGGCTGTCTTCCCCCAAACTCGCTCGGTGCCCTCTAATTCACCTCAAACCTTCACCAAACCCGTCCCCATCGCTGGGGTCTCCGTACAAGGTGAAAGCACTGTTCACCTTCCTCACCGAAACCCAATGTATGGGTTTAGCCTCCGACACTAGTTGCCTCACGGACATTGCCGCCTCCCCCCCCCCCCTCAACCCCGGGCTCCCAATCTCAAGCCTGTCACTAAAAGCTCATCTTCCTTCACCGACTTCTCTGTAGTCTGCGGCTTCGTGAGCAATATCAACGTCGCTGAATTATCTTCCTTGGCCCGCAAACTCCGCGAAGCAACCACCCTTCAGGACAAGCTCAACGCCACGATTGAGCACATAGGACTTATCGATGCAATCTGGTCTTTCCAGTGTGCCTTAACATATTTTAAAACCCATAATGGCTGTACAAACGTTAGGTAGAATTACCACGCTCTCTTGCGTTGGTCTCTCGGACAGTTTAGAGAGCCAATACACTCCTTCTAGCAAACCCACAGATCCCGCTCACCTTGCAGATGTTGAAGCGGAGGTCAAGCGTAGGTCTTCACTACCACCCACGAGCGACCCCTTAGAGTCTGTGACTGTCACTGAAGTCACAGATGTTAAAAAGAGATCAGCACCCGGCACCGACAGCTTCAGCAACAGAGTACTTAAACCACTCTCAATTGTTTGCCTCCTAGTAGGCATTTGCAACGCCCTTCTCCCCAGCTACTTCTTCCCGAATGCCTGGAAAGAAGCTGACGTTATAGAAATCCCGAAACCAGCGAAACCGCGCAACTTGGCCTTTAGCTGCAGACCCATAAGTCTCCTCAGTACACTGGGAACAGTATCCGAACGACTTATATTAAATCGCCTCCAAATATTTGTTTTTGCTAACAAAATCATTCTAGACGAGCAGCTTGGCTTCAGACTCAAACACTCATGCACTGACCATTTACATAGCTTTCAGAATGTAACTTACATAACATTCTGAAAGGCTTCAACCTCCTAAAAACTGGTCGCAGGACCACTAATACCAGCGCCCTCTTTTTTGATGTTGCAAGCGTTTGACTAAGTCTGGCACGGCGGCTTGCTTTACAAGCTGCATAAACTAAACATTCCTGATAGGCTCACTCATACAATAGGAGCCTTTCTTGTTAATCGCCATTATTGCTATCGAATAGAGGGCACCCTCTCTTCAAAGCATCCCCTCAAGGCTGGAATCATACAAGGCTCTGTCCTCTCCTCACTACTTTTCACACTCTTTACGAGTAACATCCCTAAAGACCCAGTAGTTAACACTGCTTTTTTCGCCTATGACACGGCACTCTTTGTCACCCATCACAACAAAAAAATTCTCACCAAGATGCTTCCAGCAACCGTCAAGCGCTTAGGTGATTGGTTCCGCTATGGAGAATCGAAGTGAATCTTGAGAAAAGTGTAGCAATATAAAGTATATTGCTGCAAAGGACCCCCACTCTCAATCGTCAAAACACAAACCCCAAGAAATCGATAGGTACGATCATGGGCCAAATATCTAAGGGTCACTTTCGAACACGGTATGACTTTCGCAAAACACATTCGCTCCGTTCACAACCGTACCAAATTAGTTACTAATATCCACCCGCTAGTTAACAGCAAGAGCAAACTGTCCCTAAGACAGAAACCCCATCTTTATAAAACTTATTTAAGACTTATCATGTCCTATACAAACGTTGTTTTCGCGCACGCTGCCCATCACCAATTGTACGACCTTCAAGTCGTCCAAAATAGATTCATCCGCATAGCCACTGAAGCTCGGTGGTACCAGCGAAACTCCGACGTTACTTTGAGAAGGCCAAGTAATATCCCAAACCGTTAATGGTATACGTAGCAACCTACGCCCCGACTCCAAACATTATGGAAAGTCTCCGGAGGCCCCGTAACGTTTTAATCGAACCCCCTGTTCTGATAGTCAAATGTCGCCGGCCAGTCACACACGGACACTCACCTAGTGCAACAAACACAATTAGCAAGGACAGCCGTTAGATAAATCATTTACGTGCACTTTCAACTGAGATAGAGGAACATCGTTACGCAAGTAACGAATAACGATGCAGTACAATTTAAAGTTACCTTTTTTAAGCTCGAGCCGTGAGACCAATGAAGCCAAAAAGCAAAAGGCCAAAGCCAAAAGGCTAACAGCAAAAACATAATTGAAACTAAACTAAAACGTCAGTGTAACTAGTGTGTATAACTAGTGTAGTAGTGAATATATGGTGTATTTTTTAGAACAAAGTTGAGAAACGGGCACTCAGTCCACTCGATGGCAAATAGATGCTGAGGCTCATTGTAATCAACATCTATCCTTGATTGTGGATCAAAATGCAGATACTTTGTCACCCCTGGGGACTAAGATTGTTACCAGTAAAAAAACATCTCCAGTTCTCTATATTTTACGTTGTTATTCTGTGAGTGGATAAACAATAAAATATCTTTAAATTTAAGTAAAATTGCGATTAACTTAATTTTAAATACTAAAATACTAATTATTTGTCTGGAAGTTGAATCATATTATATATAAAAATATATAAAAAAAAGGACGAAGTTCTCCATTCGTCTATATTTTTTATGTTTGTTACCTCAGGACTTTTTCCAGATGAACCAATTTTGATGATTCTTTTTTTATTTGTAAAATCTGTCTAGAAGTTTTTGAGTAATCCTAAATAATGCGTATTTAATTGACTTCGAATACTTTGATGATGTTTCATTTTATTTATATGATGATTAAAGTCGGTTGTACAAAATTTTTAATTTTACCTCTTGTGTTTATTTTACACTTTGCAATTTATTCTTTAGCAAATTTTACCCCAAAGCAAAACTATATCGTTGAAGCCCCTCATATATAGACATCGAGGCTTCAGCCTCTTCTCATGTGTTTTTTTATAGAATAAGGGTGACAAACGAGCACACAGTCCACCTGATGGTAAGTGTATGCTGTGGCCCATAGACATATACATTTATCCTCGATTAAGGATCAAAATGCAGATGCGTTGTCACCCCTGAGGACTAAGATGTAATGCCTAGTTTCCAGTAGAAAAGGGTCTCCGGATCTCTACACTCCTCGTACGAAACACAGCAGTAAATTAAGCTGCTATTTTACGCTGGTATTCAGTGAGAGCGTGGTCGTTCCCGGTCGAGCCGACCCATTAGTTCTACATAAACACTCACGCCTGTCACCCAGAGGGGTAGGCAGTGACTACAGACTTCCATTTAGCACTATCCTGACATACATTTCTCGCCTCTTCCACATCCATATACCTACGCATACATGCACGTCGGTTAAGGGTACTCTTAATTTGGCCCATTTTTAGTATATCGCCAATTTGGTCGACAAACTTTTTTTTTTCATTTATTTTGGCAACAAACAGTCATATTTCTTAATATAAAATTTACATTTACACTTTATAAAAAAAGACCAAGTAGTGCCAATAAATATACATTAACAAATCATATTATTTACATTGTGAGACAACATAGTCGGGCAACAAATTTCACTGCAAAAACTTTTTTAACTTTGTTTTAAGAAGATTAGGACTAGTGCTAAAAAGATCTATTTCTGAAAAATGTTTGTTATACATGTTGGTGGAACGACATATATAAGAGTTACGTGTATAGTTTTTATGAAACCGTGGAGGAATGAATAGTGGTAACGAACGTGAGGAGCGCACTGGAAGACGAACGCTTGCTGGAAATGAAAACATAGACAAAAGAGTCGGTGAATCTATTAATGAATTTAGAATTTTGTATAAAAGAATGATGTCAAACATTTTGCGTCTGTTAAAAAGACTTATCATTTTGTGTCTGCACAAAGCTTCATTATATGATTCGTTCTCAATACCGTAACGATAGTTAAGGGATTTCAAAAACTTTTTTTGTACTTTTTCTATCCTCTCAATATGTATTTGATAAGAGGGGCTCCATACCGTGCTGCAATAATCAAGGATTGAACGTACAAAAGAAAAGTATAACAGTTTGAGAGTTATACCCTTATTAAATGGTTTTGTTATTCTTACAATAAAACTCAAACTTTGAAAAGCTTTACTTATAATATGGTCTATATGAGAGTTAAAAGATAATTTTGAGTCTACGATTAGGCCGAGATCTCTTGTTGTAGTAACCCTTTTTAGAATGATGCCATTCAGACAATATTCAAAATTTATTTGGTTGACTTTACGTGAAAAAGATAGCACATGACATTTGTTAGTATTAAGATATAATTGATTAGTAACACAATATTTTTCTAAAGCAAGCAAATCTTGTTGCAGTTTGAGACAGTCGTCTCTTGACTTAATAATTTTATATATTTTGGCATCATCAGCGTAAAGAAGATGTTGACTCTCATTTAATGTTAGTCCAATGTCGTTAATATATAAGGAAAACAGGAGCGGGCCAAGATGAGATCCTTGAGGAACACCTGAAGGTACAGGTAGAAATTTTGAGGTGAATCCTTTAATACATACAGCTTGACTTCTATTTTTTATGTACGATTCAACCCATCTAAGAAGGTTGCCATGTACACCAGCCTTTGCGAGCTTTGCGATTAGTAAACTATGGTTAATTTTGTCAAAGGCTTTGGAGAAATCAGTGTACACGACATCCACTTGCAGATTGTCATCCATGGCTCTTCGTAAATATTCCGTGAAAGTTATCATATTCGTATCAACACTTCTGCCCTTGAAAAATCCATGTTGTTGTGGGGATATATATTGATGAGCAGAGAGCGATAAGTAAGTAGTAATAATTTTCTCAAGGACCTTCCCCAATACACATAATTTCGAGATAGGTCTATACTCGGTTACTATGTCTTTGTTATTATTTTTTGGGATAGGTGTTATCAAAGAGTATTTCCATATGTTGGGGAACACTCCACTTTTGACAGATGTGCGGAAAATTAATGTTACCGGCACTAGGAGTTCATTTGCACATTTCGAAATAAGAAGAGGATGAATAAAATCTGAACCCGCGCCTTTATTGATATTAACTTTTTGTAATTCTTTAAGAACTAAGTCAAAGCTTATATCAGTTAAATTTATATCTAAAGTTGTATGTGAACTTTGATTACTCAGGTAATCTTGGTGACTAACATTGCTGACGGTTGTAAATACGGAGTGGAAATATTCATTGAAGGCATTACAAATATCTATACCACCAGAAATAACTTTACCTTTGTACAACATCTTTTCAGGAAAATCGCTAGTGGTATTTTTCGATTTTATAAAAGACCATAAAAACTTAGGATTTGTTTTTATTTTATTTTCGGAAAGTTCAATAAACTTTTTATAACAGTCACGCAGCATTTTTTTTAATCTGCTTCTTAATAATGAAAATGTTTGATAGTCACTCATGTTGCCGTATACCTTCCATTTTTTATGGTATTTACATTTTTCCTTCGATAATTTAACAAGGGGCTTAGTATACCACACTGGGTATTTTAAATTACAATTGAAATTACAAACAGGAACATATTTATTCAAAATATCATTTAAAGAATTATAAAAGTAGTTTGTCATGCATTCCACATCGGTCATATAACTAAATTTTTCTTCCCAGTTAATAGATTTTAAGGCCTTTTTTATAGATACGAAGTCAGCTTTGTGATACTGTTTTTTGTACCTCTGCATGGGTTGAGTGTAGGAGCAAAGCTTAGTTTAAAATCAATTTCTAATGCCTTATGATGAGGGTCCTCTGTAACAAGTGGAAGTTTGCAAGATGATACTTGACAAGTTTTATTACTAAAAACTAAATCTAAGAGCCTGCCGTTTACGTTAAGTTGATTATTGTGTTGCGATAATAAGGATAAACTCATAAAGTCAGCTGTAAGACAAGCTAAGCTATCGTTATTTGTATGTATATCTAAGGAATTAGTACACGTGTTATAAGACCAATGAGCATGACTTATGTTGAAGTCGCCGAGTACGAGAAATACATCATCAGAATTACGAATTATAAAGTCACTAACTCTATCGTAAAAACAACTCAACAACGATTCGTGATTATTACCGTGCGCAATATACGTTGATATTATATGCAAGGAGCGAGATGCGTTATCGGAGCGAGGAGTTAAGGTGGTGGGACAAGAGTGAGTGTGAAGCGGCACCGTCACCGTGACCCATACTTCTTCAGCGGGCGGTGGCGCGCGCATGTCAGTTCGGTGCGTTGCGCAAAGATCGCGGCTCACCGCTATTATTACTGCGCCCGTGTCCGCTAGCAGTTGAGTTACGATCGCATCGATATATCTCGTACCGGCTATCAAAGAACTCACAGTTATGAAAATTATCATTAAGCCAAGATTCTGTTACACATATTACATCATAGTTATTACAAATAACAGCTACTAAAAAAGAGTGCGATTTAGTGCGTAGTCCCCTCACGTTTTGATAGTAAATAGAAAGGTTAATGTTATCGTATTTTATATTATAGTATTTTTATTATGATATTTATTAGAGTTCCACCAACACAAAAAATATGTAGCAATAAATACAAACACTTAGGATTAATGACAAAAGTTCTTTTCGTACTCATAAACCTTAAACTATTTTTAAAGGGATAATAACATAATAAAAGTGGGGCGATAGATGGATAGAAATGTAGTCATTTTATTTTCGTAAGATCGGCTTCGCATGATACTAGTAAGGCTTTAGAAGTGTCGTTTTTACGTACCATAATCTTACATTCGGACAACCAAATATACTTGTAATTATTTTCATTGACGAGAAGCCGAGCTTGCTTATATAAAAGTTTGTTATCCGGTGTTAAATGATCACTTATGAAGATTGGTTTAGATGGGCCGTACAATCCAGCATCAGCGGTGGTTAAACCTTTCCGGGCACGCACAGCAGCAAGCATTTTTCTCTTACGTTGTCTTTGCGTGAACCTCACGATGATATTGGGTATTGTAGATAAATCGCGTAAGGGTTGACCATTGTACGAAGCTGCGTCCTTTTTGTTTTTCGGAATAAAACGCTGCACGCGGTGTATGCTATCAATATCTGTCGAAGCTAAAGAAAACCCAATCTTATTTGCTATGTTATGGACAATACTCATCAGATTCTCTCCTTTCACGGTAGGTATCCCAGATACTTCCAAGTTATTTATTCTTCCCTGCTGCTCCTTCAAGCGAAGTTGTTGAGAAAGATTATTAATAATTGATCGCGATTCTTCAGCATCATTCATGATTGATTTTATCTTGTGACTATTAATATTATTATTTGATATCAACTGGTCGACTTCTTTTTTGATTGACGATTGCTCCTCCGATAGTTTTTGAATAGTGACATTTATTTCACGCATTTCTTGTCTAAATATAGACAGGTCATCGCGTAATGCGTTCAAAGTGCTATTTATTTTTTCGTTTTGGGTTTCAAGAACAGACTGAAAAGAACTCATTATTTTATTTTGAAAGTCAGACAGTATTTCTTGATAGTTACAGTGACAATCTGGTGATTTTCGTTTCCTTTGAACGATATTAGTAGGAACATCATCGTGTATTTTGGATAAATCTGGCTGTGATGAGTAACATCCACTTGGTGGCTTTCTTGAAACACTCATTTTTCCCCGGTAAATTGAGAAAGACGGTAAAAATATAATGACGCAACCGAAAAATGATGCACAGGCGATAGTTATATTGTTATTCACTGTCCCTTTTTCACAGGTTAAGTTATTGCACTTGAGACAAGGGCGAGAACAATGTTCGCTACGATTGGCGCTTGACGTATGCCACACTCAAACACATTAAATTACAATTACTTTAAGGCAATTACAGCGGAATTGTTCGTAACATAAAGTGCAAAATTCTTTGCAGTTATTTATATGAAAAATAGCAAAACTTAACAAGCGTCCGACTATGCAAGAGCGCACTTATAGACTGGACTTCCCTTTCCGCCTAGGACGTCCCTTTCCGACTCTTCCATTCACTTCTGCAACATATATTTGCTTTGTTAGTCTTTCCGCATTCATTCTTTCTACATGACCAAACCACCGAAGCATTCCTTTCTTAATCCTGTTCACCACATCTTGCAAACCACACTCTTCTTTTATCACACAGTTTCTCAGCCTTGTCATTCTACTGCATTTATTCTACTCTCGTGCTTCTTCTGCCACACCCAACTTTCACTACCATACGTTAAAGTAGGGACTAATACAGCACTGTGAATTGCCATACGTGCCTTTTTTGACACATTCTGACTTTTCACAATAGAGTGTAGAGTCTCATTTACTTTATTTCCTGCATTCACTCGTCGTTCAATATCCTTATCATATCTCCCATGCCTGCTGAATACACATCCCAAACATACGAACTCATCCACATGCTCAATTAACTCTCCTTTTATTCTTATTTCACATACCGTTTTGCTTTCTTCTCTTTCAAAAACCATCACTTTCGTATTACTTGCGTTCACTTTCATTCCCCTTTCTTTTAATGACCTGTTCATTAATGTAACCATCATTTGCAACTCAGCCGCCGACGACGCAAGTATGACTTGATCATCGGCGTACAAAAGGCATTTGATGGTTAATTCACCTATTCTCAACCCGCATTCTTCAACTTTCAAATTTTCCAAACAGCTGTCCATAAATAGGTTGAACAGCCACGAGGAAGCTACACAGCCCTGTCTAACACCTTTATGGATGCCAAACCAGTCCGAGTAGACCCCGTTGATTCTAACACAAGCACTCGAGTCCCTATACAGAGACTTTAATGCCTGTATCAAACCAGCGCTCAACCTAAATGCGTTCAGCGTTTGCCATAACATATCCCTGTCCACTCTGTCATAAGCCTTTTCCAAGTCCATGAACGTACAAAAAACTTTTTGGTTTTTCGCCAAAAACTTCTCCGCGATCATGCGCATGGAAAAGACTTGGTCTGTACACCCCATTCCCTTTCTAAATCCCGCTTGCACGTCCCAAATTTTTTCATCAGTTTCTTTCATAACTCTTTCAATTAGTACCTTAGCATATAGTTTTCCCACAATGCTAAGAAGGCTGATACCACGGTAGTTTTTACAGTCCCGCTGTGACCCTTTTCCTTTATATATTGGGACTATCACGGCTTTGCACCAGTCTGCCAGTACCCGCTTTAGTTCCCAACATAAATTAAACAAGGCGTACAGCAGGCCTGCCACCACGTCCTCACCAGCCCTTAGCATTTCGAGTGAAACTCTATCATATCCTACTTTCATGCTTTTCATTGCTTTCATTATTTCATCTATACTTATCTCCCTATCTCTTTCATCTTCTTTCGGAATTTCTATTTCATTTAGTTCATACTTCTCCTCACTCATAAATACGCTTTCAAAATATTCCTTCCATCTCTTTAGACTCAACACTTCATCATTCAGGATACAGCCATTCTCGTCTCGTATCGCATTTAATCTAGGCTGTTTTGAAAGTCCTCTGGTGTTTCTTACGAGTTTCCAGAACATTTTAATATTTGCCTGGAAGTTATCCGATATTCTTCTATCATTCTTATCCGTTCTTTCTTGCTTTTCCTTTCAACTAATTCTTTTACTCTCCTATTTAAACGTTTAAACTCTGCCTTTTTTCTTTCATTCTCGTCATTCTTACCGCCAGAATTACCAGCTTTGGTCGCTAGTAAATCTACCAATGCTCTCTTCTTTGCTTCAATTTCCGTACGTACCTCATCATCCCACCATAACGTATTGTCTTTCATTTCATTCGTTCTCTTACTAACACCACATACTTCGGTAGCTGCATCCACTAAACCTTTCTTAACATTATGCCACACATTCTCCAAGTCTAACTCATTCACACACACCTCATCCAAATAACTTATATTTTCTCTCAGCCTGCATTTGTACTTGTCTTTCACATCTTCATTTTGTAACCTCTCAATTCTTATACGCTGTAACGCAGTGGTAGACACAGATGTCCTATGCCGCCAACGTCTGAATAAACCCCTAATTCGGCATAAGACCAGGTAGTGGTCCGTCCCTACATTGAACACCCGGTAAACCCTTGTATCCACCACTGCGCTCCTCATTCTTTCATCCACAGTTATGAAATCTATCATGCTCCTATCATCACCTCTTTCCCAAGTATACATGTGAATCTTCTTATGATGAAAGAAAGTGTTCGTCACAAAAAGATTCCTTTCCACACATACAGTGAGGAGGCTTTCACCATTCTCATTAATACTTTCATCACCAAACGTTCCCAGTATCCTTTCATAGCCAAGCCTCCTCACCCCAACCCTTCTATTAAAATCTCCTAACATAACAATATTTTCATTTTCCTTACATTTCATTAACACCATACTTACCATCTCCCAAAACTGCTCTCGGATACAAGTGGGCTTAGACATGTCTGGGGCGTAGACCCCTAGAACAAACAACTTCTTTAGGCCCACTTTTATTCGGATCCATAGCAGTCTCGGGCTTACACATTCATACTCTTCACACATTGACCCATTCTTTCTGAAAGGATGATACCGACTCCCTGGCATGCTCGCTCGGTCTCGTCTACACCGGACCAGTAAGCGGTATATATTCCATGTGTAGTGACATCCTTTCCCTTCCGCTTCATCTCATTTACACATAACACATCTATTCCTCTATCATACATCATATCGCATACTTCATCCATCTTATCATTCATTGCTCCACATACATTCAGCGTAGCTAGACGGGCCTCCGCAATACTCTTTTCGCCCCTCCGGGAGACAGAACGTGACGGGTGGCGAACCTCGTCGCCGAATCGCCGATCGCCATTAGTTCTACAACCATAATTTAGCTGCAGAGTGGCTCTACCACGTGTAATGGTTAAGCGTAACATAAAGTTAAAGTAAAGTTATAGCCTATATACGTCCCACTGCTGGGCACAAGCCTCCTCCCATTGTTGTGAGTGTTTTAGGGCAAAGTAATGTTTTTTTTATTTCTCAGACATGCAGCTTTCCTCACGAGTTTTTCTTCACCGCCGACTAAGTGATATATCAGCATTTAAAATTTCTTTTACCAATTTCATTGGTGGATCACGCGTACTGTGGAATTTACAGCGAGCGCTAGGCCCTGCGCTACCATGGCTCGTGTATTTACTTATGAAATAAATGAACTGTCTTTTAACAGATGACCGAGAGTCAGCAGCGGAAAGTTTAATGTATATACGTGGCCGTTCCCGCGCGGGAGTTGAATCCGAGCTTAACGAAATGGCTGCTCATATCAGCGCTTCAATGGAGAATACTGCAACGGTCAGTTTTGATCTTATATTCCCGGTTTTCTTCCATCTTTTTTTTATAGGAGAGGACCAAACGAGCATACTGCTCGCATGATGGTAAGTGATTATCGCCGCCCATGAACAACTGCAACACATGCATGTTTAATATTATATATATAATAAATAACATACGTAGTCCTTTAGTATTTGCTGTGTTAATAATAATTCCGTTGTTAGACCACTTAGTTATGTTGTTGAAATCACTTTGTATATTTTTTTCTATCTCATCTTGATTTTTGTCCGCATAAAGGATGCACATGTCATCAGCATACATAAAAACAGTTCAGTGTTCAATCAATTGTTACATATACTGTCAACATGCATTATATAGCCCACTGGTCCATAAACGGATCCAGTAGATACACCTGACCTTACATTTTCTTCTTTTCCCGTAATATTTTTAATGACTGTCACTATTTTCGTATTTTGCAAATTATTACTTAGCCATCTATTTATAGTACCACGTATACCACATTCATCCATTGCTTTCAACAAGAGATTATGTTCTAAAGTGTCAAAAGCTTTTTTTAAATCAATAAATATGCCTGCTACATGTTTTCTTTCATTTAATCTTTCATTTATGTAGTCTGTAAATTTAGTTAGTATGGCTGTTCTCTTATATCTTCTAAGTGCATGCTGATGGTCGCTTAATATAGAATTATCCTCTAAGAAATCAGTTATTTGCTTAACAATTACTTTTTCAACTAATTTCAACAATTTCAAAATTATTTATGACAGAAAGTATGGCAATCGGTCTGTAATTTTCTTAACTTTTATGGCATCATAATATTTATAAATTATGTATGACTTTTGCAGCCAGCTTCAATCAAAGAAGGCTGTAGATGGGTTTTCACCTCCGAACACTTAAACGGAATGCCTTACAGACTAATTATACTGGCTGTCCACACCCTCCAAATGGGGAAACAGCAGTACAACACTGCTCTTTTGCTGCAGAGTTAGGTGAGCAGAGGGTATCTACCCAGAAGGACTTTCTCGCACCGTACTTCCGCGTACGCGTAGTAGTAGATATTGTAAAAATTATTACCAGCTGTTGCCCACCCGCCTACCAATCGTGGGAACTGAGCCAAATATCATCAAGGAGCAATCTATGGAGAAGGCATATTTTCTGCAGTGGACCTTTGAGAGGCTGTAATAAATTAAAGAATCTAAATTAACTTCTTATGTCCACAGCTAGCAGACGTCTTCCGCGGCAGCAATTTCAAGGCGTTCTACATCTCCTGTGCGTTAGTTTTCTTCCAGCAGTTCTGCGGTATCAATGCTGTCCTCTTCTACATGAGCACCATCTTTAGCGCGGCTGGTTCCGATCTGGACCCATCGATCGCTACAATTATCATTGGTGCCGTACAAGTAAGTTAAAGGTTCCTTCATTTTATAGATGAAATTCATAAATTTTTACGTATTTGACACTGCTTCCTGTCGCGGGTCCAGTTAGAAAGAGATTAGTGCTGTTCCTTAAAAAAAATGTTCGAGATAATTCCAGTCAGAAAATTAAAAATATTATACATGTAATGAAAACCCTGTTGGTTCCGTTAAGTACGTTATCAGAATCGGTAAAGCGGGATCTTTGACAATACTCTTACTCCTCGACCAATGCAGAGGTACAAAACTAAACATTGATTTGAAAATAAAAATTTGTTTAATATTTTTACGGTCATGTTTTCTGAAGTAAATTTGTTTAACCACAGTGTTTTTGCGACATGTTATGTTTGTACTATTCTCATTTAGCTCTAGATAACAATCCCCCACATAGCTTAAGAGCCAGTGGGCGGCAGACTTACGGTATTTCAATAAACTTCGCGTGTTTTTCAGTTGATCCCCTATATCTGAGGTACATGAAATTAGGACTCTTTAGTTTGACCGGCGGTCGATATAGAAACGATCAGGTATTAAGGTGTAAAAAATTATCAAAAAACGTGATAGCAATACGTCTGCCGCTTTGATATCTTGAAATATTCAATAAAAGTTATCGAAAAATAACATTGGCAGACACATATGATGGTCTAAAGGTCATGGCAGGCAGCTTGAAAAGTACAAACTTTTATTTATAATTTACGTTATTTCAATAAAGCTGTAATTTATATAATATATATTGTTGATAATATTATTTGACATGTATCTATAATTTTCATGGCAGACATATATTGTGATTCTATCACCCAGGCAGACAACAAACTACTGGGGCGTCCATAAGCGCGTACTAGCACTCGCTCAAATCCAATTAAATGGCTCGAAAGCTAGAGTCAAAAAATGAAACCTGTTTTATATTTATCCTTTTTTATTAACTCCTTGAAAATTAGTTCAATTGAATTTGTAATTCGATATTCATTCTACGCCTAATGTCAATCTATAGATGACTAATGATGGACCGACTGACAAACGGACAGACAGACAAACAGCAGAATGACATTAATAAGGCTCCACTTTACCCTTTTAGTACGGAACCCTGAAATACATACGTTTTGTTTAATATAGGTTATAAATAATAATTACTAACTAAACGTACTAACGAAGTCTAACTTACCACTGGTTCGATAAACTCCTATACGATATAGGTATTTCATTATTATTGTGATCAGGAAGATGCTATTTTCCATCTTCTGTTCCATTTCTCCCTGTCGTATCTTACGACACACACACGGGATGATAATCTTCGAGCAATCTGGCAATCTTCTAGGAGCCACTCGATGGGCGAGCTCTATGTTCAGTACTTATGATGGGCTAAAACGGAGTGCCATGAATATTTTTATTTCTTCAGGCGGTAGCTTCAATGATGACACCGCTGGTGGTGGATAGACTTGGAAGACGTATCCTGTTATTGGTGTCCACTTCTGGCACTGCTATTGGACTGGTGAGTGCATAAATATATATTCCATTTCATTTCGTATCATTCACGTATTCCTTGTTCTTTTTATGGGGGGGGGGGGTGAAAAATAAGCTCACAGTCTACCTGATGATAAGTAGTTGCTATGGCTGATAGATACCTACACCTATCCTCGATTGAGAATCAAAATGCAGAATCAAAGTGAAGACTAATATGCTATGCTTCGTTTTCAGTAAAAAGTGTCTCCGATTCTCTACTCACCAAACAAAACATAGCAACATTAAACTGCTATTTCACGCTGGTATTTTGTGAGCACGGTCCTTCCCTCGGTCGATCCATTCGTGCCAAAACCATAAAAAAATATTCTCTGTAAACAGCATATCTTGGGTTTCAATTTTATGGCACTATAATATTTTACGCGACGTTACTAAGTTCGGTTTGTTGTTGTCGAGCGTTCTAAATCAAAATAATAAAGAAAAGTCTATATTTTGTTTTTCTTAAAACACTTATCTTAATACTTTGAACGAGCGATTCTTGATCTCTTATGCTGGGGCTACACTAATCAGAAACGTCAATGACGATAAACGCAACAATTATTGCCTTAAATTTAACGCGATAAAGTGAGTGGCTACAACGTCAACGTCAGTTCAATTTCAATTCCGTTGAACGGCGTTAAAGTTGACGTTAATGTTCCTTGAAGAATTTTCATATTTGTTTAAATGGGTTCTATTAAAACACACTAAGCTTTCCTTCTTCTTTTTAATTTCTTTGATAATGGTTTTAAGAGGTTATAATTGCGTAACTCGTCGCAATGATGCATTGCGACGAGTTATGCATGCAGCGATGACTCTTAAAACTTTTGAGTCTCAGATACCATAAACGTGGCTCTGTATACAGAATCTCAAGAAACGTAATAACTTTTTTATTGTTCCGTTCCATGATAACCATACGTGCGACCCCGTTGCGCTCATCTTGCATAATGAGACAAACGTAGTGTGGCCGCTTCAACGCGTTAATTCGTGCACTAAGCCTTTGATATACCACCACTCAAGCTATCTCCAAACGGGAAACGGCATTGTTAATACCGTTGTCAAAAAATTATCGCATTAAGTCGTGGCCACACCTACCTTCAACGTTCATCAACTCGATAATTAACGGTATTTCTCGTTAGTGTGGCCCGGCCATTACACTTGGCTGAGCTAATGGTGTTAATTCAAATCCGGAACGAAGGATCACAAATATGGTGAGGCCACAGGGTTCCGGGTTCGTTTCCGGGAATATTGACCACAAAATTTATGTGTGTGCGAATAACTAAAGTGGAAAACAAAATAGCAGACGTGGCACGTGCCGGGTTTTGGACAATATACTTTCTATAATCTAATTTACAATATTACCCGGCACGACAGGAGCATAAGCTGCTCTGGGAAAAAGGAATAACAATAAAAACAGCTCATAGATAGGAGCGGGCTTAACTGTCCGCAAGCGGCCTCTCTCCAAGGCCTCTAGGCTGGTGGAACTACGTTACAACTGGGCGAGCGGTGCGCAACGATAAATGCACTTGTGCACGACAAAATTGCGCTTTGCAAGCGGTCACCGTGAAAGTTTGTACTGCTCTGTGGCTTGACTGCCACAGGGTGCTATCACCGGCACCGGCGGCGTGCTTTCCCTTTCACCTTTGCCCAGCGCGTCTCCCATTGGCCAAACAAAATGACGCAACCAATATACCCTACCCCCCACCCCACTAGGCCCGTTCGGGAAGGAAGCGGAAGTTAGAAGAGAGGTTATTGCCGGCTATTATAGTTAATCAAATGTACGTTTCGGCGCAACCAGCTTTCTTTGTTTAAAATTTAACTATACTTGCTATACCTATTATCATGTATTTGTTTTCTTGGGCTCTAATGATTTCAATGAAAGTTTATATTTAAATAATGTTTGAATTTTCTAGTTCTTCTAGATACGTACCATCTCCAAAATTCTTCCAGGGTATTGCCACATAATATATCATTATTAGTATGCGGGGTAACCATTACTGTCGCTTAATAATATATTTTTTAAATGAAACTGCTCTCTGAACGTTTAAGCAAACTAATAGCCCACTCAAGCCCTTTGCGGGCGTGCGCACATCGATTTAAGATCGCATGTTATGGGAAAATCAAATAAAAACTAATTTTTCTTTACCTATAAAATTCCCATTTTGTATGGTATAACAGGTGTTTCAAGTATCAATAAAAATATTTTTTGAAACTATTAACACATTTTTGCAATTTTTCGGACAGTTTATTGGTGCCTTATTACAGAAGTCTGCTTTACGAAAACGATAAATCCTTCTTTACAGTTTTTTCCAAGTTGAAGTTTTTGCCTACCAAAGCGTTATCTATGCTAAATGCTACTCTATGTCAACAGTTCAAGGTGTTTAGTTAAACAAAACAGCAACTTCATAGGTATGTAGCAAAGGTGTTATATATTATATACCTAGATAAAACAATAGTTCATAAAATTTCCAGGGTCTTCTAGGCATGTACTTCCTGTTAAGCGAACGGGGAAGCCCAGCCGTATCTAGCATCGGTTTCCTACCGATTTTGTCACTGGTACTGTTCATACTGACATACTGCTGGGGACTGGGACCCCTTCCCTGGGCGGTGATGGGCGAGCTGTTCCCCATCGAGGTTAAAGCCGTCGCATCGCCAATAGCTACGGCGTTCTGCTGGATTCTATCGTTCTTGGTGACTCGGTAAGTAGTTTTAGTTTTCTTTGATATAAATAAATATATGATGTGTGTAATCTAATAGTGTATATACAAGTAATTTAAGCTTTCACTAGATAAAAGTCCTAATGTTACACCATAATTTCGTTCAGATGACCTACAAAAAGTTAACAAAAAGGAACATACTTATGAGTAAGGTTTATTGTACAGCAATATAACAAACCCTACTCTACCTCTATCGTTACTACCTACGCTACCTCTTATAAATAGAAATGGGGGATTTTAGTAATGGTTTTGAGGGTAATTCAATATATATAATATTGTGTATCTAAAATATGTATTGTACTATACTTAAGATAATATTTAAAATTACAGATCTTAAAAGGATAGGGATTTAAGTACTAATTGAATGGAAAATATTAAAATTTATAAAGCTTTGAGTCAAATTTTAGTTGTTGCAATGTACTCAAATAAAGCAGTGTTCTTATATTGTGCCAAGCTATAGGTTTGTGAACTGCACATCATTGTTACTGCGCAGGTATTTCGAGCCAATCGCAGACACAGTGGGGATGTACGTGGCGTTCTGGTTGTTCGGCGTGTGCTGTGTCGCCGGGTTCCTCTTCACGCTGTTCCTCGTGCCTGAGACCAAGGGCAAGAGCCTACCAGAGATACAAGACATTCTAGCCGGCAGGTGGGTTGTTATCCACATCTTAAGTCCAAAACCACTCCACATACGACAGTAATTCCTTCGTGACGCAAAGTACCTATAGGGTGTTTACAGGGTGTTTGTGTAAACACCGTTATCCTTAAAACCAGTGGTTTGGTTTCACTTATAGAATGTAAATTCAATAAAAAATAATTTTTTTTAATAAAATTTCAATTTTTCCTCAATTCCTCAATTTTTGCCTGTCCTAAGCCAGGATGAAAGTATGAAGAAAAAGTTAATTCACATGTTATGTGATTGTGTTTTATGTCTACTGTGTCTATTGTGTTTTTATTGGAATGTAGTGTAGGTAGCTAGCACGGGCGGTGATCTTTACAGTGATTACGTCACTCGGGCGCATAGGGTATCCATGAATTTATGGACGGTGTCGGACAGAAACTTTTTAAATTTTATGAAAGAAAATAGCGTTTTTTTAAGTTCATTGAATTTACGTTCATAAGTGAAACCAAAACACTGGTTTCAAGGATAACGGTGTTTACACTAACACACTGTATATACTCTTTTACAACAAATACCTAGAAAATATGCAGAACCTGTCTATCAGAAGTTTTTAAAATTTTACCAAGCAAAAATTGTTTAGTGAGGGTTATTATACTACTAAAGAGCACATGATTGATAATAATCCCTGGGAATGAGGGGATCGCTACCATACTGTTTCTAAGTGTTTTTATATTAATTGTATAAGATATTCTGTTGTTAAATTATGTTTTAACCAAAAGTCGCGCTGGTTCTTCCTAGGACAGAGTTTTATTCACGAACCAGTGGTAAAGCTAAAAAACTTTCAATAGGTATTCTTGTATCTATTTAGAGAGATAAATAAAATTGAAGTGTCTATTTGTAATATCAAAATAACATCTTTCTACTAAATACATATGAAAGTTTATACAGTACTTATATCAAAAAGTTTAACTCTGTTTGTTCTGGATATTCTCCGAAATGGCTTTACCGAGTTCGACGAGACTTTTACTGGGAGATAGCTGATGTTATAAGAAGTAAAAAGGCCAATTTTATTATAGAAAAATAATTAGGATTCTGCGCAAAAAAATTAAAACCCCAAATACGCGCGAGTGAAATCGCGGGGATCTCCTATTATTGAATAAAAATGATTCTATTCCCTTCTATTCTTTAATGACATTCATCAGCAGAAAATATATTACCTATTAGATGATATTATGTTTGTTTCTATAATATTTATACTTTGTTACAGGAAATCCAAACCAGAGAAGGCATAAGTTTCGAAAAATAAAGCGAATTTAAATTTTTTTAGTAATACAGTAGCTAGACGTACTTGTATTATGTTGTTTTAATGTTAACATTTTCTGTGACTATAATTTAACTTTATATCGCAAAAATGCGCTATAATTTTTAAGATGTGAAGACATTATATTATAAATAAGATATTATCACAATTTAAAGACTTATACTCGCTTTGAACTGCGATATAATTTACAAAAATAGCTTTTTAAATAAGATATCACGACATTTTTGCCATATGAAGTGTTTTATGCCGTGTGTTTTGTAATTCTGTAGATACAGGGTTATTTTTCAGAGTACCCAAATGTTAAACTTAGGTTCAAATATATAAAGGATGATGTAGTTTTGAAAGTACGAGTAAATAAGGCTTCTAATTTTATTTGAATTAATCACAAATTCAATGTGGTTTATGGACAATAACGTTTTTCCCTACCGAGTACCGATCGACGCTTACGAATGTGTGCGTGCGCAGTAAACTTAATTTTGAATTTAAAAGATAAGAATGACAGAATGAGTTTTTTTAACTAATTTTTCTACACCATTTGCCTATATTACTCACTCTGTTCTTTGCCAATTTGGCCGGTTATTGCAAAATAACCCCGCATAGATATTAGTAAATAATTTATGACTACGTATATCTTTATAGTTTTAAACAATTATCTGACAGTTCGATCGACAAAACAAAACATCGTAATTAAAATTCAGTTTACAAATTTAGTTGATCACAACTTGCAAGCGCCAATCCAATAGCCAATTTTACTAAATATCTAGAAGTAAATCATAGATTTTATTTATAGTACACGGTGACTTACATCATATTTAATTTTTAAACAAAAAAAAATTGCTATGAAAAAAGATCGGCTCAGTATTAAACTTAAATTCTCCTATTTAGCTAAAAGAAACGTTAAAATCTTCCTTGTAACAAGGGACAAATTATGAAAAGAATTTAGCCAATTTCAAATAATATATTTAAAGAAAATATCTTCACATATATTTAAAAAAAAGACACAATAAGCAAAAGTACAATAAAATAAGACACAGTAGAAATATAATTAACTATCTAATACGAAGAATAACCAAGTACTGTAACGAATATCTTTGAACTCGGAGTAATTAGATTACCGCCAATATCGCTTTTATTTTTTGCAATTGAACAATTCTAAGCACGTCTAAATATTTACAATCAAATTATAAAAATTATTAACCATTAAATAAAATCATAAAAATCATTTTAAAAACCATTTTCACAGTTTTCAACAATTAATTTGCAGTATAAATATATTTCAGAAAACACGTGGTCCAAAACGGTTTGACACATACAATTAATAAGATAAAGGAACTAAAATCCTTACTTAAACACATACAAAAATATGAAAAACATTTTTAAAATCCAAATAAACATTTTTAGGCTATTTTAATACATTTACAATATACATAACATGCATTAGAATTAGAAACCGGAAGTAGTAACAAATTAACAATTCTTATAATATCAAAATTAATTCACAAATGGATTAAATAATTAGTAATCGTAACTAAAATTTAATTCTAAAATTATTCTTAACCTAGTACGCTCATGCGGGGCTAATTTACTCAATTATTGTACTGTATGTTTTACTTTTAAATTTTACTTTTAAAATTAAAATTTAAACATTTATTTAAAATCTATTAGGATACTTTAAAATACAAACAAAACATTACATCATTTCATCAAGAAAAATAAAAAATACTTGACAAAAAGTGATTTAAGCTTTTTGAACAGTTTTAGCTTGAACTATATCTTTTAAAGTAAAAGAATCATACGAAACTTCCGTAAATCGAGTCTCGTTGCACCTTTTTTGGTGCCGTTTAATTAAATCTTTAGATCGATGTTGGAATTCTTGTACAGGGAGATCACTGCTGCTTTGCTTACTCTGACACGATTTTTGTATTTATAATCATTTACCTAGTATTCTACAAAAGAAGTGGATTTAAGTCACTTGTACTATAAAATTATGTACGATACACTGAACTTAAGTAACCGATCATAAAAACGTGTAAAAAGTTAGTGCACTCGCTTCGGTCGTGAACTTCACACGGTTCAAAAGTCTGCTACTTATGTCCCTTGTATCGTAATATACCTGCTCTTGTCGGTATTTTGTCGTGTTGTAAATGTCAATAATATAATCCAATGATATAATCTATCCTTCAGAGTTAATCACCTTATTCCATAAAGGAGTTAAGTTGTGAATTTACGTAGTCGAAAAAAACTTAAAAACAGATTAAGTAGGATTAGTATGCATTATGTTTCATCGAAGGGTCATATTTATTATTTGTTTTTATTTAAGACCAGTACCAAAGTACAAAGTTAGACGCTGGGTGCTACCGTTTGAACAGGAACTTCTTGTGATAATATAATATAAATGAATTTACATTGTTATGTTTTGTACATAATAAATATAAGCTATTGATGTAATTGTTTTTAAATAAACGTTTTATTTTTAGACATGTCTTTCACTTCAATACTTGGAAACTTCCACAATTATGCATGTATAACTTATGTTGTGTAGCTGACGTAACAAAAATCACCACTCATTTGATCGAAGGAGTGTCATTGAGGTAATTATGGGATGAAAAAGGCCTGAAAACTCTCGTGGGTTCCGAGGGATGACAGTATATAATTGATATAATATACATATAAACACTCACGCCTGTCACCCAGAGGGGTAGGCAGAGACTACAGACTTCCATTTGGCACGATCCTGACACACCTCTCTTGCCTCCTTCACATCCATACACCTACGCATACATGCTCGTCGGTTAAGGGTACTCCTAATTTGGCCCGTTTTCAATAAATCGCCAATTTGGTCGATAAATTTTCGCCTAGGACGTCCCTTTCCGATTTTGCCATTCACTTCTGCGCCATAAATTTTCTTTGTCACTCTTTCCTCATTCATTCTTTCCACATGACCAAACCACCGAAGCATTCCTTTCTTAATCCTGGTCACCACATCATCTTGCAAACCACACTCTTCTCTTATTACACAATTTCTTACCCTGTCATTCAGATTCAGCCCTAACATACTCCTTAACGACTGATATAATATAAAAGATATAAATACTCTTAGTTGTGAAAGTGAGCGGCGTTTTAAAGGTTCGAGACATCTGATACTATGATCACCAATCGCCCTGCTCTGCCAAATAATGTGATGTCTTCCAGACCGAATTTCGATCACGGCGGCAGCCTTAACGAAGAGTAGCCATCGGCGTAAGATAGGGTTATAGTATCCAAGTAAATGCGCAAGCACAGGCAAAACATAAACCGACAAGACTATTAAATAACACTATTAGTAGCATCCGTCGCTTCATCATATGCGTCCTTTACCATATATTGAGCACTTACATTAGCACTGACATTATCAATAGTAATTTCTTCTTGTTATTAACTTCAAATATATTAGTTTGAATAACACGTCGACCCCGCTTAGCAGAATTTTTACGTATAATAAAAGATGAAGACGATGTTTGTAAACATTTTCTTTTTTTCTAAGCTATTATATATAATATTTATAGGTGGCCATGCTGCAGTTATATTAGTAGTATAGTTGTAGCACGAATGGGTCGGCTCGACCGGGGAAGGACCAGTGGCGTAGCGATCTTGGGTGGCACCCGGGGCGGAAGTTGGTGGTGTCACCCCATCGAAAGTAAAAAGCAATAAATTTTATATGATAAAGGACATGGATCATTTATTATTTATAATATTGAAGAAATAACAAAATACAATAACAACTAATACAGAAAAGGAATTGTTACCTATACAATTAAAATTTTTTCTTTCTTGCTTTGACTTTTTTATTATCTATCACTATAGAATATAATATACACTATAGAATATAATATACGTTATATATAAATACACGTTTAACAATTCACGCCAACCACACACAACATGCTTCCTTCACGAAACTAATGAGAAATGTTGCAACTGAGACGTCACAGGCCTGTTGGTCTAGTGGTTAGAGACCCTGACTGCTATGCCGGAGGTCGTGGGTTCGATTCCCACCCAGGACAAATGTTTGTGTGATGAGCACGATCATTTGTTCTGTGTCTGGGTGTAATTTATCTATAATATGTATGTATTTAAAAGTATATAAGTATGTTTATCAGTTGTCTAGTACCCATAATACAAGCTCTGCTTAGCTTGGGACTAGATGGCGTTGTGTGATTGTTGTGGAATATTATTATTATTATATTATAAAGATCGCGAGACCCACGACAGCGTCAGGCTCTTTTGCGGGAATCCCCGAATTATACACAGAGCTGAACTAGTGCTAGTGGAGGAATCCCCGAAAAAGAAGTTTTTGTGCGATTTTTTTGTTTGTACATTGTTCTTAAAGTTGAGATACCGGGTGGGTGTCACCCCAATAAAGGTGACACCCGGTGCGGCCCGCCCCCGCCGCCCCCCCCCCTTTGCTACGCCACTGGGAAGGAGCACGCTTTCACAGAATACCAGCGTAAAATAGTAGCTTAATGCTGCTGTGTTTCGTATGGTGACTGTAGAGAACCAGCGACCCTTTTTACTGGAAAGGAGGCATTCCATCTTATGGGTGACAACGTATCTGCATTTTTATTCGTAATCGAGGATAGATGTCTATGGGCCACAGCAACCACTTACCATCAGGTAGACTGTGTGCTCGTTTGTCACCCTTTCCTATAAAAAAAGCTTTTTTCGATTTAGATTGCTGTTCATCATTACTCAAAAATCTGATATCTCGAAGCTGTTGATTTTAAGAACCTTTCGAATAGCCATCCAAACCTTGAGCTTATTAAAAAAGGGTTGGCAATAGGGTTCGTGTCGTCGGTAGACATGATCGGAAACAAATCAAGTAAGAATAAAAAAACTCTGCTAATAAAACTAGATGTTCAATTTAATAAAATTAAACGTTTTTTTACACTTACGAAAAGTTCTTGCTGAATTACGTGCGAAGACTGAGTTCTTAAGGTTAAAATCTCAGATTAAACATTTACTTTTATACACATTATATTAAGAAATATCAATGATTTCAAAAGGAATGATACGCCCATCTAAATATTTTACTCAATAACTTCTTCATACAAGAAAAAGTAGCGCATGTGTCATTATACAAATGTCATAACACGACTTAACCAGGGTCGAATTTCGTAAGATAATTATCATATTTGTACCATTATTTCATAGTGTGTATGTAGTATCGTAATAATACTAAGTCGACTTGTATTATTTTTGGGTCCTTTTACTTTTTGATATTAAACCTACGATATCGAGAATTTCTGTATTGAACATGTTGCACAAAATTAGCATTAGCTTCCTTTCTGATCATCAGTGCTCGATCAATGCATTTATGTCTTGATACGACTATAATGTGGGGTACTACACGATAAAAACTCTACGCTCCAGAAGCAATCGGTTTAAAAACAAAATTTCAAAATATTTTATGAATCAGATTTTCAGTTTCAATTAAGTAGGTATAGTTTTATTTGTAATCTTTTCGATTTACCATTATTGAATATAAAATATATTAGGTACGAATATTCAAAATTTAGCTTATACTAAGTTCTTTATATAAACGTTTCGGTATCTATGCGTAAAGTAGACGCATGCCGCCAAAATCTCGGCGCATGAAAAAAATTGAACATCAAACGTGATATAATTTTTAACAAATAGTATAATTTTATTTTCCTTGTACAATATTTTTAAGGGTCTGAATCCAACCCTGGCCTAATCTTGATAAACTGACTAACTGTAAAATAAAACTTTAAAAATGTGTTTATGCAATTATAATTTTATGGTAACAAAATTAATATAAGATTATTTACCGATGATAAGATATCTCATGACCCTTTTTAATCTTTGTATCGTAATTATTTCAAAAAATCTTTGAATATAACCTGGCAGGAGTTGTCAATATCAGATTGTAATTGTACTCTTCTAAAAATATGTAAGGATACTATATTCATTGTAATTTATAGATCAGCTGGATTTAAGGATCCCACAAATTTTATTGAATGTCTTAGTAGTACGCTCGATCAGTATTCACATTATAAAACCATAATTATATTTATTTATTTATTTATTTATTTATTTATACTTTTTTGTACACCACAATACAGAAACATCAATATAGTTAAAACTAATTAAAGTATGTACAATAGGCGGTCTTATCACTGAAAGTGATTTCTTCCAGACAACCTTTGCGTAGAGGAAAGATGCAAACAAAAGTTACAAATAGAGGGGGGCATACAAAATAATAATAAAAAAAATACAATAATACATACAGGTAAAAGTAAGTGAAAGTTATATATAAAATATCATATAATAGATTAAATGAAAAGAGTATGAGAAAGGTAAAGTAATTTATCTAATAGCGTTCTAAATAATACGATTTAACAAGAATTTTGAAAGAGTGAAGAGATTTAGCACGACGAATATGGAGAGGTCAGGAGTTCCACAATCGCACAGCGGTTACGGTGAAGGATTTCTTAAAAAAGGAAGAAGAGTGCAAAGGTGTGGAGAGAGAAAGATTGATGGATGATCGAAGGAACCGATTATGGGTAAGAGAAAGATACTGGAAACGGTTTTTTAAATAAAGAGGAGTAGAAGGATTAAACAGCACACTATACAACGCGGAGAGAATGTGAGTATTCCTGCGAAGGCGGATCGGGAGCCATTTGAGCTGTTTGCGAAATTCGGAGATATGATCATATTTGCGAAGCCCAAATATAAATCTAATGCATAAATTTTGAATGCGCTCAAGCTTATTAAGCTGCTCCTCGGTAATGTCAAGATAGTAAATATCAGCATAGTCAAGGATAGGCAGAAGAAGAGATTGGGCTAGCGTAACTTTAGTTGCTGTGGGAAGGAAATTACGTAATCTACGTAAAGAGCTTAACGCAGCAAACATTCTTCTACTGACCTCATTAACCTGTGAGGTCCAAGACATACAGGAGTCAAGATGCAACCCCAGGTTTTTAACCTTGTCACTGTAAGGGATTAGAGTGCAGTCTAGTATAATAGGGGGTAGGGAAGACCAGTCAATTTTGCCAATTAATCTAGAACTACCGATGACAATGACCTGAGTTTTCTTAGGATTAATCGTTAAACCATAACATTTACTCCAATTCGAAATACAAGTCAGATCAGCGTTAATAGTGTCAACTGCTTTAGATAGATCTTCAAGAGAGGACTGAGTATAGATTTGGAGATCATCAGCATACAAGTGGTAGGAAGAGGACAAATTATGACTTATAGAGTTAATGAAAATTGCAAAAAGGAGAGGAGACAACACGCCACCTTGTGGTACCCCAGCAGCTGTAGTAATCCAGGTGGAAAAAACCTCTTGCACCTGAATTCGCTGTCGGCGACCAAACAAGTAACTTCGAAACCAGTCAACTACAGTTGGAGATATGTTGAGAGAGCGTAGGATGCTTAACAAGATATCAAAATCTACAGTATTAAATGCGTTACTAAAATCAAGCAACGTGAGAATAGTAAGCTTTTGTTTCTCCATACCATACCGAATATTATCAGTGATTTGTAAAAGTGCAGTAGTCGTACTATGGCCAGGACGGAAACCGGACTGCAAGGGATTTAAACGATTGTGTTTTGAAAGATAGGTGCTTAATTGATTGTGCACAAGACGTTCTAGAACTTTGGAAAAGAAAGGCAAAATAGAGATAGGTCTATAATCGGAAAAACTGGAGGGATTTGACTTTTTCGGAAGAAGAACTACAAATGCGTCTTTCCAAGCTGAAGGGAAAAAAGCTGAATTCAGTGATTTATTCAGGATAGACGTGATTATAGGTAAAAGGAGATCAATGAGAGGGATGACCATTTTCCGACTAATGCAGTCACTACCAATCGAATTTGAATGGATGGACATTATGGCTCTCTTAACATCACAACTGTTAAATTGACTAAAATTAAAAGCAGGGGTGTCCGGAGTGGGAGCTTTTGAAAGAGAATCTAAAGTATTATGTTTTCCTTTATCGTTAATGCAAGACGAAGATGAGAAATGCAAATTAAGTTGATTGAGATCAAGGTTATGGTATGTGAGATTTTGTCGTAATTTCCCAACTCCTAAGGACTTAAGAAATTTCCAGACCCTAGCAGGATCAGGATCTTGTACTGATTCATGGATATGGCGTCGTTGTGCTTTTCTACACAGATTGTTGCAACGACTCCTACTCTCCATATTACTTAAATAGTCTGGCATCTAAAGGTATGTTACCTGCCCACACCTTCCCTACCCATGGCAATACGTGTCTAGATAGAACTTCGGTCAACCTGCTACGTTGCGGAGACTTCCATTACTGATCATGATACTCTTATATTTTTATTAGAGGCTACTCTAGATACACGTAGTTTACCGCCAAAAATTAGAGAACGTGTAACGATAATTTAGATAGTTACCTTCTCACTTTAGACGTTAAAATATTTATTCTATGGTAGATGTTGACTCAGCAGCTGTATTCCTATTAGAATCCCTAAGTAATGCTTTAAAAATGAATACTAAAACAATTAAAGTTTCTAATCGCAAAATTATTAAAAAGACCTGAATTACCCCAGGTATTTTGAGACCTTTAAGAAATCGCGACAAATTACACCAAAAATGTAATAAATATTCGCATGATGACGTAATCGTAACTACTTACAAACGTTACCGTAATTATTGTAATGACTACTTAAAAAAATGAAAAATAGAATATGAAAAAGCAGAATTAACAGCAGCAGTTAAACCAAGCAATAAAAAACTTTGGAACACAATTAAAACAGTCACAAATACGAATAAATTAAATAATAATGCCGATATATTATTAAAAAAATCTGACTCTAATACTTCAGTTAATTATGTTAATTCATTTTTTGGAAATATAGGTAAATCTTTGGCAGAAAAACACCACGTTAATAAAAATACTCGTAGCATTTTTCCTACAAACATATATCAACACTCCATGGTACTTATTGACACGGACGTACACGAAATAGAGACAATTATTTTAAATATGAAATCTGATTGTGGCGTAGGTAGAGATAATATTTCTACTTTATTTCTAAAAAGGTATAGACATTTACTAGTTCCTCTCATTACATATATATGTAACCTTTCCCTTAAAACTGGTAAATTCCCCAAGTGTTTCAAACTAGCTGAAATTCACCCTATTTACAAGAGCGGTGATGTGGGCTGTGTCAATAACTATAGACCCATTTCCATTCTTCCCACTGTATCAAAAATTCTTGAAAAAGTAATCAACAAGCGTTTGACTAATTACTTAGAGAAACATGATTTGTTATCACATTGTCAATATGGTTTTCGACCAAATCGTTCAGCTCGGGTTGTAGTTCATGAAATTTTGAAAAAAAAAACGGATTTCGTTGTTACAAACCTTGACCGTAAAAAGAAATTAGTTGTTATATTCCTTGATCTAGCTGAAGCGTTTGACACAGTTTACGTCCCGCTCTTGTTAAAATGGCTAGATGATCTTGGAATAAGTAACACACAGCTGAAACTTTTCTCTGACTACTTAACGAATCGATGTCAGATGGTAAGGATTGGTGGTTGCTACAGTGATGACCTTCCCATATCATATGGTGTACCACAGGGTAGTGTCCTTGGTCCCACGCTATTTCTTACATATATTAATAGACTATGTAATCTAAAAATTCACAATAGGAGGATCATTGCTTTTGCGGATGATACGGTTCTTCTTTTACAGGCAGATACATGGTCTAAGGTATTTAACTTCGCACGAAATGGGTTCGATTTAATAACTAAATGGCTAAAAAATCTAAACTTACATTAAATGTCGATAAAAAAAATACATAGCGTTTACTACCCAAAACATCAATATATCTGAGTTAGAATACTTTTACATTACAACTCACTGCTGCTCTCAAATTGAAAGCCCTTGCTCCTGTCCTACCGTGTCTAGAACGAATTACATAAAATATCTTGGCGAAATGATAGATAACACCCTAAGCTTTCACCTTCATATTGGCCTCTTAAGTACAAGGCTACGTAAGTTAATTTATATTTTTAAAAATCATTGTTGACATGTTGCATTATCATCTGGGGATGGGCACCTAAAACGACCATATTGCAATTAGAAAGGGCTCAGATGGCACTATTAAATGTTAGCAATTCTCTTCCATTACGTTGTCCTACAATTGAGCTTTATCAACATTATAACGTCTTATCTGTTCATAAATTATTTATATTGCACCCTACGCTGCACACACACACACACACACACACACACACACACACACACACACACACACACACACACACACACACACACACACACACACACTATTACACATATAGAAATAACTTTAAAAAAACATATAGAATCTTTCCCTGTTGAAATATTTCTTATTCTTGTATTTAGCTTATTTGAAAATGTAATACGTGCTATCCGTAAGGGTGAGGGCCTGGTGATCTATAACACAGGGATTACCCTAGTATGGACACCAGTCTCTCAGAAAGGTCAAAATTATCTCCAATCGTATTATTTAAGAAATAATGTGAAATTATATACCTTTGTGAAGAGAAAATAAAATTATTATTATTCATTTTTGCATCCTTTTACCACGCAACTAGGCATACTTACGAGAGGCAAATCTGTCCTGCGCGCGCACCTCTGAGGACCGATTCACGTTGGCCCTAAACTATAATTTTAGGGCCAGCGCACTGGTCCATTTTAGTTGTTCGGTCGGCCCGGTCCTTACGCTAGTAATATAAATTATAAGTCAATGAGAAATATGGGTTTGATTTGACGCGTGTCACAGGGATAACCTTATTTCTAAAAATTGTTTCATACTAAACACTTCTCCATAATTACTTTTGTTTAGATGACTCATTCCGGTTTTAGTTCATATAAAGGTAAATCAATTGACGTGAGTTTTTAGTGAAATTTAAAACCCGATCAATAACTTTATTTAAGTTTTCTGAGAAATTTATGTGTTATCATCACATTTCAATTTTAATAAAATATAGACATTTTATAAATGAAATGTATAGGTACAACTACTCTTTATAAAATACTGGATGTTTAATGTGTTAAAAGATGTGGAGACGCCAGTAACTTAAGGTATCTTCGATAAAGATTTAGTGGACTGTAATTTTGGTGCATACGGCAAAGGGGAAAATAAATAGGTGGGATAGCACGCACTGACCTGATGAGGGCTGCCGCGCCTTCCTCCTGGAGTGTCTGCTATACCGCGAGCTCGCCACGTGGTTCGGCGCACACGCACTCTCGGAACAGTCTCGTGAAGTCCCACACTCTCCACCTTTGCCCTTACGGGGGCGTCTCACACTTTTATGAGTTACAAAGACACAATGTCTGATGCGGTGAATATTAAACATAAACAGGAGAACTCAATGTTCGTCCTGCGCGGTTTGCGGTTAATGTACATAAGACGCGACGGGTGGCCGTGCGTTGCGGATGGCGTAATATCACTTAGTATAATGACGCGCGCCGAGATCCTCTTTTTCACCTCGGCGGCAGCGCGTGCGGTAGGAAAGGGAAGGAAGGAAGGAAACAAAAAATATGCACTAGTCATGTTGATAAAGTAGATATAACTTAGGACGAACTCAATGCGATATGTAATGTAATGTTGATAAAGTAGATTGTTAACTGGCGTTACCATTTCCTCCCGCCCTTAAAGGGTCACCTTTAAAAGACAACCGTAATATAAAAAGTAAAAGGAAAACAAATAAATAAGCGGTATATAAAGTGAGAGGATGCGCTCAATGCGCATGTCTCATCTACTAACCTTACTTGGTAAGCGAGAAAATGTATACATAAATATAATATTGCGGTTTAATACTTTTTTAATATATATAAATATAAACTTAATTCCTAATTTAGATAAATAATTATAATCAAAATAATCGTGATTTATTGTCTTGGGAGAGGGCAAATACGAGCAACAGGACGGAGATATGTTCCCTTAGTAGTTCTCACGGTCACTACTCGAACTACGCCATCCTTCGAAGGATGAACAGACTCGACAATCGCTAATGGCCAAGCAAGGGGCGGTTCATTATCATTTATCACAATTACAACCATGCCTGGTACGATAGCCGTAGACGGGGTGTTCCACTTCTGACGAACTTGTAATCCGTGAAGGTATTCCGTCCTCCACCGGTCCCAAAACGACTGAACTAATTTATCCAGTAAAGAATGCCTGTATAACAGACTGGTAGAGTCAGATTTGACTTTGGGTGCGGGTAATGACAATAAAGGTGCGGTATTCAAAAAATGACTCGGAGTAAGAGCTGAAGGCTCTGCAGGATCAGAACTTAATACTGTCAAGGGCCGCGAGTTTAGCAAGCACTCAATTTGCGCAAGAACAGTATTAAGCTCTTCGTATGAAAGTAACTGATGTCCGATAACTCGGAACAGATGCGTTTTTACGACTTTGATCATACTCTCCCAGGCGCCTCCAAAATGAAGAGAGTTGGGACAGATGAACTTCCATGTTATACGATTCTCAGCACACTCTTGCTCAAGCTTTGGGCGGTATTCAACGTTTAGAAATTTATAGAGATCGCGAAGATACGAAGCGGCACCTTTAAAATTCGTTCCATTATCCGAATATAAAAACTGAATCGGCCCTCGTCTAGAGAGGAAACGTTTAAGCGCAGCGAGGAAACTAGAACTACTAAGATCTGTAGCGATTTCTATATGTACAGCTCGAGTCGTGAGGCATGTGAAAACACATAAGTACGCCTTCTCGCTGCGTACACCACGACGACGTACAGGAGTGTATGCGATAGGACCGGCATAATCGCAGCCCGTGTGTGTAAATGCCTTAATAGCTTGTCTTACACGACTATGGGGAAGATCAGCCATCAAAGGGTAAAATGGACGGGGTCTAAGCCGGAAACATATGTTACACTTGTAGACTCTGCTTCTCACAGTGCGGCGTGCGGAAAGTATCCAAAATTTTTGACGGAGCAATGACAATAACAATTTAGGCCCAGCGTGTAAATTTTTAATATGATAATAGTCAATGATCATGTTCACTACATGATCACTGCGCGGGAGTATAATTGGATGTTTTTGCGTGTAATCTAATGCGGAGTTCGAAAGACGACCACCAATGCGGATTAAACCATTCTCAATAAAAGGCCTTAAACGATTGAAAGCGGGCGAGCAAGGTTTGTTACCTTCAATATTTAAATATTCCACTGCAAAATGCTGTTTTTGCAGGGCGCGGAGGATTATAACCTCAGAGAAACTGAGATCATCAGCAGTTACTACAGTAGTGCTGCGGCGGGGCAATAATTTAGCAAACTTACACACGTACGCAATTATACGTAGAAGTTTACTCCAAGAAGAGATGCGGAGTGCGAGCTCATAAATCGCAGAATTACAGACGGATGTGCACACAGTGTGCGACAAAATCTTCTTCTCAGGCATATTTGCAATAACCTCATTGTCTAAAGTACGAAGAGGCCATTGAGATGGATCTAACGAAGTCCACTGAGGCCCATGGAGCCACAGGGGGTTTGAAACTAATTTATTTGGCGTAACGCCACGTGAAAGTATGTCAGCGGGATTCTCAGTACCTGCGACATGATAAAAGTTATCAGCGCGAATATTGTCGGTAATCTGAACAACGCGGTTTGCAACAAAGGTCTGCCACTTGTGTGGCGAACTCTTTATCCAGTACAGAGCTACTTTTGAATCTACAAAGGCATAGACTGATATTGCAAGGTCAAGAGAATAATTGTCGAGTACTCTGCGAAGCAATTTTGAGAGTAAAACCGCTCCACAAAGCTCAAGGCGTGCAATAGATAGTGGTTTCGTCGGTGCGACTTTAGTCTTTGCACAAATCAACTGGACGGTGTTACCATTGACGCTCTTTACATGTATGCAGACTACGGCACCGTATGCGTGCTCGCTGGCGTCGGAAAACCCCAGGAGTGACGCAGTACAGTTTTTGGATACACCAACATGTCGCGGGATACGTAAATCATTAAGAGCTGGTAATTCAGTACAGAATTGCCTCCACATCTTAATAATTGGCGGTGGTGGTATGTCGTCCCAATCTAAATTAAGTTGCCAAAGCTGCTTTATTAACAATTTGGCGTACGCTACTGTGGGAGCAACGAAACCCATTATGTCCCACAGGCGAGCGACAGTAGATAAGATGGCGCGCTTAGTGCACGTCACATCAGCGGGAACAGATATCTTAAAATAAAAGGCGTCACTATCGGTAGACCAATGCAAGCCTAGTATTTTATGTGGCATTGATTTATCGAATTCTACTTCTCCTGTAATTTTATGGGAAGTAGGGAGGTCATCTAAAACAGATCGACGGTTGCTATGCCATTTTATCAGGTCCCATTGGGCACCCTTGAATAAGTCTATCATCTGCCGAGAGGTCTCACTGGCCTCGGATTCACTGGGCATAGAGAACGCGATGTCGTCCATATATAGCGAAGTAAATGCGATACGACTCGCAAGTGGATACTTTGCGCCGTCGTCATCAATGAGCTGTCTTACCGTGCGCAATGCATGGTATGGACTCGAAGTTAAACCGAAGCACACGCGATTGAAGTGGTATAACACAAGTGGGTCTTGTGGACGGAAGCGGTATAGGAAGCATTGGTAACGACGATCAGAATCGCGAACAACTATTTGCAGAAATTGTTGGCGACAGTCGGCTGTCATAGCGATTGGATGTAAGCGGAAAGTTAAAATTATATTGAACAAGTCGCCTTGCAAATTTGGTCCTGAATGCAGAATATCATTTAATGATCGCCCAGTGCTAGTCTTACTGCTAGCATCCAGGACGATGCGCAGACGCGTTGACTTCTTATCTTCGCGTAAGACTCCATGATGCGGTATGACATATATTGGAGCGGGTTCATGAGAGTCATACGGCGGTGCGGGGGATATATAATTTTTAGCTAAGTATTCCTTTATGACGTCATCATATGCTAACCTTAATGTAGGCGAGACTTGAAGTTTCCTCTCCAAGCACATGAATCGTCGTCGAGAGGTTTCATAAGAATCTCCGAGAGAGTAAACGTCATCTTTAAATGGCAGGCCAACAATATATCTACCAGTAAAAGGATCGCGGGATGTCGTAGATTTATAAAACTCTTCACATTCAATGTCTGAAGGACACTGAATGGGCGGTGCGGAGGGTGGCTGTTCAAGCTCCCAAAATCGTTGCACTAATTTGTCAACGATAGGAGACTCTAGAACTGAGCAGCACGTTAAAGAATGATTTACCTGAAGTGTCGGCACTGAGCCCATAATAACGTAACCAAATACCGTATTCAAAGCCGAGGGCCCGGACAAGTCGTTAGACGAATAAATTACGTCTGGACATAGTAAGTGCGGGAAAAGGGATGCGCCTATCAAAACATCAATTTTATTAGGCATGCTATAACATTCATCAGCGAGTCTTATGCCATGGAAGTGTGATAAGACAGATGTGTCTACCACAGCAGTGGGCAAAAGGTCGGTGATTTGATCAACAACTAGCGTTGAAATATTGAAGTTAATATTCGAGTCGAATCGTGAGAAAATTTTAATATCAATCGATTTCGATTTTACAATTTTTTCAACTCCACCGAATCCCTTTACTACAGTACATTCGGTATCGTGTTGTTGAACGCCTAAACGATGACAGCACTCTTTAGTCATAAAATGGCTTTGAGCCGCGGAGTCTAATAATATACGAATAATTTGTTTCTCTCCCTTAGCATCGTAAGCAAATACTTGAGCGGTTGATAATAAAACAGTTCTCTGCGAACGACTTGCGCGCGCGGAAGGCGGTGAACGTTGAGAAACATTCTTGAACGAAGTACACAGCGCGACGTCTGAACGCGCACCTGCGGTGAGGGGTGGCGAGTGTGCGGGCGCGGGGGTTGTAGACTTCAGTGTAACTGGCTGAAGGGGTGGAGAACGCGCCAGCGCAGGGGAAGCATTATCGCTTCTGTGTGTGATGTGTGTGTGAACAATGTGTGATGTTTAAATTTACAAACTCGACAACTATAATTTGAAGAGCAACTAGACACTCGATGACTTAAACTGAGACAATTCACACATGCATTGTTACTCTTTACGCATTTAAATCGTTCCTGCGGCGTCATTTTATTAATGTCTGCACACTTAAATAGGTGTTGATGCACAATATTATCGCACAGACACTTTGAGCAACTAGTCGTCGTGCTTACGTACGCCTGATACTTCGGCGACGAAGTATTATTACAGCGACGATTATTACCGTTACCTCGTCGATTGTTTGGTGCGCTATTAGAATTTGTACTAGAATCGGTGCGTTGCAAAACTTTGGAGCGGGTCTTAATAAAATTTACTAAATCATCAAAGGTAGGTACCATCGAGTTATGACTATATTCGAAAGAGCGAATGGTATCCGGGTCCAGCTTCTTAAGCGCGATATGAAGAACAATTAAGTCCGCGAGATTATCTAACTTTAAGTTTTGTAAAGCGCGCACTGCACTTATAAAGTTATCAGTAAATAAATCAAAATTATTTGCGGTGGCCGATTGCAATGGCTTAAATTCGAACATCTGATTAATATATGTAGATGCTAGCATACGCCGGTCTTCATATTTGTCAACGAGTGCTTGCAATAAAATTTTATAATTTTCAGCGCAAGGAGTTATACCTGAGCATACAGATAGGGCTTTGCCCGTTAGTTTACCTAGCAAATAGTATAACTTTTCAGCGACGGTAAGCGATGTGTTGTCATGGACGGTTGATTTAAAGCTAGCATAAAATAAAGGCCATGAGCGAATGTCACCCGAAAATGGCATAAGTTCGATAGGCGGAAGTGTGAATCTGGCTTTAGATGGTGTACTAGTACTTTGTAAATTAGATTGCGAATATTGTAAATAAAGCCTATTTCTTCTACCGCAAAGAGACTCAAACGCAATGAGGCTGTTATAATCAGGTTTAGCAATAGGGTTTATTTTTAATAAATGTGAATTATAATTATCTAAGACCTGTTTAAACTCAATACGTAAAGCATTAATATTAGAACTTCCATCAAGAAAACGCTCCATCGTGGAAGTGTTTGTGAGGATATCCGAGGACATATCATATATTTTTTGCACTATTTCAAATAAAGCATCTCGTTTAGCTAACAATAAAACCAACTCAGCATCAGGTGTGCCCTCATTATCCGAGGAATCGCTATTATTCGATGCTATTTGTTTTTTAGGCGGCATTACAACTTAAGTTATGCGGCAAAAATAATATAATTATAAGCGGGTAGTCTGTAAGCGACCTCGCTACGCGGTTGAATTATTAAATATTAGTTTCGTTAACGATGAACTTTAATTGTTAACTTTTATAATAATTATGAAGTTATTTACAACGAATATAATGCTTAAATATATGTGCAAATAATAAATGTAATTTAACAGTATAATCTATAGATGTAGTTAAAAGTTGATGACGTGATGTGAACATACAACAAATAATTTATATAGATAATTATATGCTTATTCATTCTATGAATATAGTTTTAAAATTACTAAAATTACTATGAATGTCACCTATTAGGACCTATTCTAGTGTTCTAATAAGGGCGGGGTTGATCCGAAGTCGGATTAAAATATAAATAATTAATTATATAAACGCTTATTACGATAACGATCTAATAAGGGCGGAAAGTCAAGGTCAATCCAGCGAGAAGTGACCATTAAAAATGGAGACGCCAGTAACTTAAGGTATCTTCGATAAAGATTTAGTGGACTGTAATTTTGGTGCATACGGCAAAGGGGAAAAAAATAGGTGGGATAGCACGCACTGACCTGATGAGGGCTGCCGCGCCTTCCTCCTGGAGTGTCTGCTATACCGCGAGCTCGCCACGTGGTTCGGCGCACACGCACTCTCGGAACAGTCTCGTGAAGTCCCACACTCTCCACCTTTGCCCTTACGGGGGCGTCTCACACTTTTATGAGTTACAAAGACACAATGTCTGATGCGGTGAATATTAAACATAAGCAGGAGAACTCAATGTTCGTCCTGCGCGGTTTGCGGTTAATGTACATAAGACGCGACGGGTGGCCGTGCGTTGCGGATGGCGTAATATCACTTAGTATAATGACGCGCGCCGAGATCCTCTTTTTCACCTCGGCGGCAGCGCGTGCGGTAGGAAAGGGAAGGAAGGAAGGAAACAAAAAATATGCACTAGTCATGTTGATAAAGTAGATATAACTTAGGACGAACTCAATGCGATATGTAATGTAATGTTGATAAAGTAGATTGTTAACTGGCGTTACCAAGATGGTTAAAAGTGTATTATGTCACCAGATGCGAAAATGAACTTAGTCAAGCAACCCATTTGTGAAATTCAAGCTGACAAAAATTTTTACACTGTGAGACACAGCATTCTTTTACTAAATTCCATTCACTGCATAATATGTGGTCCATCAAACTGTGGAAAAACAAATATATTGATAAGTTTGTTATTGAATCAAAATGGATAGAAATTTCGTAACGTTTATCTTTATTCGAAAACCGCTTTTCAGTCCAAACACCTAATTTAGGGAAAGGGTTAAGAAAAATTCCCCGATATTATTAATTATTATTATATGATTAAATTGTTCCTCTTCCTAGATGAAAAAAAGCTATTTCGCCTCACAATGCTTTGGAGAAATCAGTATTCATTGTTGATGTAGTCTGTGAAGACCAAAGTGACATATGTAATCATTTTTCAATGGGTCGACATAAAAAAGTTTATTGTTTTTATTTATCACAGATCTATTCAAAAATACCTAAGCATTTAATTCAGGATAATGTCAATTTATTAGTTATTTTCAAACAGAATGACATAAATTCAACTATGGGCATGTCAATTGTGATTTGAGTTGGCATAACTTCAAATCGTTGCCTACTGGTATATGGAAAAGAAAAATATGCATGTTTAATTATTAATAAAGATTGCGAACTAGGTAAGGGAAGGTACAGAAAGTCATTTGATGTGTTTATTAAATTATAATAAAATTATTAAATATTACTGTTAGAAGAAAAAAATGTTCACTTTTGCACAAAATATAAAAACTATCAGGAGTGTACAATAATCTCATACTTTTAAAATAGATGTAGATATAAAAAATATAAAACCAGTAAATTATTCCAAAAATAAATTAAAACAAATGAGAGCGAAAGAAGATAATTTAGAACGTAAACGACGAAAAATACTGAAACCAATAACCCATCCATTAGAGGCGTTAGTTTCAATAAATAAAAATAAAGAAAAAGAAAATAATCAAATGGGAGCTTCAGATGAAAATGATTATGATAACTTTAGTTCATGCACAAGTGATTACTATTATTATTCAAATACTAAAGAAGAGTTAAATGAAAGCATTTTGAATGAAGAAAGGGATAGTGACATAAACGTTACTTATGGTATGAGAAACGAGGAAGGCAGACTACTGATGGGAAACGTTCCAATCGCAATTAAGAAAACTAAATAAATACTAATAAATACTAAATACTAAAATTTTATTGCTGCATAACAATGAGTTTATATAAAATATATATTAACATACTGTCTAAATATTACATCTTAAATTATATTAGAACCTCTGACTTTTAAACTAGGCAGGGCCTGTATCATATAAATCAGCGCTCTTCACAAAATCAGTGTCGGCAGGACAAGTATGAGTTAGCAAAAAGTAAAAAGAAAGTAATAAATGAAAAAATAATAAACTTGTTAACATAAAAACGAAACAATATAAAAGGAGGAAAATAAAATAAAACTTTAAACCAAACGAAATGTGCGTGTGTGTGTGTGTGTGTGTGTGTGTGTGTGTGTGTGTGTGTGTGTGTGTGTGAGCGCGTGAGTATGTTAGCAACAGTCACACTAGGAGGTTTTCAGTTTCTTCATACATGAGACATTGTAGCCAATTATTTAGTTTATTTTTGCATTCAAACTTATTAAGCGGATAAATGTTGATTTTCTTATTTACTTTATTATATAATATTGAGCTTATTGTGACGGCTCAATATTATTATTAATAATTAAATTCAATATAAAGGGGCGTCAAAAATAGTTTTAAAACATATATATTAAGCAATAAAGTTAAATTAATAAACATAAAGTTAATATATTTCAGACATTATCCCAAAAACATAGCAAATTAAAGGCAAAATTATTGTTTCTTGTAATAGGTAAATTTATTATAAAAAACTTGTAAAAATATTTAAAATAAAATAAATAATAGAAATACAAGTCAAAAAATATTATAAAATTAAGTTAAATAACGTTTATAAGATAATTAGGAAATTTGTTAAAAATTGTTTAAGTCATGGGAGGTGTTCGTGTATAAAAGAAAATTTTTCTAAGTTGTGGAAGGAGTTCACGTATAGATGAAATTTTCTAAGTTGTTGAAGGAGTTCATGTATTAAAGAAAATTTTCCTAAGTTATGGAAGGTGTTCACGTATAGTCTTGTATGGATGAGGTGCCGGAGATACATACCTGCAGTTGTACATATATATGGGGTGGTCGGGAGCCCGACTGCCTGAAGTACTGTAGCACAATGACTAGTCCTATATTAGGGACTTATGATATTAAACTCAATGATACAAAAGCAATACTATAGAAGGTCTCCATGATGAATTTGCATTACAATAGTAGGGTCGTGGGTTCGAACCCTATATATGAATGACTTATGAAAGTAAGGTCTATGATTCAAAAGCAATACTATAGAAGGTCTCTGTGATTAATATGCATTACAATAGTAGGGTCGTGGGTTCGAACCCTATATATGAATGACTTATGAAAGTAAGGTCTATGATTCAAAAGCAATACTATAGAAGGTCTCTGTGATTAATATGCATTACAATAGTAGGGTCGTGGGTTCGAATCCTATATATGAATGACTTATGAAAGTAAGGTCTATGATTCAAAAGCAATACTATAGAAGGTCTCTATGATTAATATGCATTACAATAGTAGGGTCATGGGTTCGAATCCTATATATACATGACTTATGAAAGTAAGGTCTATGATACAAAAGCAATATTATAGGAGGTCTCCTTGATGCATAAGCATTGTATGGGGTGGTCGGGTGACTGACTGCTCCTAGTACTGTAGCAAAATGACTAGTCCTTATTAGGGACTTGAAAAGGAATATTATGGTGGCGTGTGTGCTGCTTCACGAGCAATTGGTCCGAGGTAAACTTGGACTCGCTAACCGATGTGTCCTAGACATATCATCTTAGTGCCGGTGGTAAGCGGGTTTGTTGTAGCAATACGGCTTTCCCGTGGACATCGCACACCCATACCGTTTGTGGGCGGCGTAGTAGCGCATAGCGAAGCGTCGTCTATCTTTCGGATGGGGATGATGAGTGTGTTTGGTAGCACTTTTAAGTGTAACGGGCATACTCAACTTCATGTCTTAGTGCATTAGCGCTATGATACGTGGAGTTTTGTTCATTGACGTCTTAGTAGCGTGCTACTATGATACGTTAGTGATATTTTTATATAACAACAATACTAACTTTGTTGCCAAAGTCGATAGGAGTCATGTGGGTGTGTTGTGAGGGTGCGCCGCCCGTATGATAGTTGCATTGATGCTTACTGCTACATGCGGTATTGCGTCTTGTGATGGATCTGCGGGTGTGCTGCGCCTGATTCGACGCTCTCTTGTGGTTCTGGTCGATGGAGGTATACAATTAACATCTTAGTGTCGGTGGTAAGCGGGTTTGTTGTAGCAATACGGCTTTCCCGTGGACATCGCACACCCATACCGTTTGTGGGCGGCGTAGTAGCGCATAGCGAAGCGTCGTCTATATTTCGGATTGGGATGATGAGTGTGTTTGGTAGCACTTTTAAGTGTAACGGGCATACTCAACTTCATGTCTTAGTGCATTAGCGCTATGATACGTGGAGTTTTGTTCATTGACGTCTTAGTAGCGTGCTACTATGATACGTTAGTGATATTTTTTATATAACAACAATACTAACTTTGTTGCCAAAGTCGATAGGAGTCATGTGGGTGTGTTGTGAGGGTGCGCCGCCCGTATGATAGTTGCATTGATGCTTACTGCTACATGCGGTATTGCGTCTTGTGATGGATCTGCGGGTGTGCTGCGCCTGATTCGACGCTCTCTTGTGGTTCTGGTCGATGGAGGTATACAATTAACATCTTAGTGTCGGTGGTAAGCGGGTTTGTTGTAGCAATACGGCTTTCCCGTGGACATCGCACACCCATACCGTTTGTGGGCGGCGTAGTAGCGCATAGCGAAGCGTCGTCTATATTTCGGATTGGGATGATGAGTGTGTTTGGTAGCACTTTTAAGTGTAACGGGCATACTCAACTTCATGTCTTAGTGCATTAGCGCTATGATACGTGGAGTTTTGTTCATTGACGTCTTAGTAGCGTGCTACTATGATACGTTAGTGATATTTTTTATATAACAACAATACTAACTTTGTTGCCAAAGTCGATAGGAGTCATGTGGGTGTGTTGTGAGGGTGCGCCGCCCGTATGATAGTTGCATTGATGCTTACTGCTACATGCGGTATTGCGTCTTGTGATGGATCTGCGGGTGTGCTGCGCCTGATTCGACGCTCTCTTGTGGTTCTGGTCGATGGAGGTATACAATTAACATCTTAGTGTCGGTGGTAAGCGGGTTTGTTGTAGCAATACGGCTTTCCCGTGGACATCGCACACCCATACCGTTTGTGGGCGGCGTAGTAGCGCATAGCGAAGCGTCGTCTATATTTCGGATTGGGATGATGAGTGTGTTTGGTAGCACTTTTAAGTGTAACGGGCATACTCAACTTCATGTCTTAGTGCATTAGCGCTATGATACGTGGAGTTTTGTTCATTGGCGTCTTAGTAGCGTGCTACTATGATACGTTGGTGATATTTTTAATATAACAACAATACCAACTTTGTTACCAAAGTCGATAGGGATCATGTTGGGTGTGTTGTGAGGGGGCGCCATCCGTATAATAGTTGCATTGATGCTTACTGCTACTGGCGGTATTGCGTCTTGTGATAGATCTACGGGTGTGCTGCGCCTGATTCGACGCTCTCTGTGGTTCTGGTCGATGGAGGTATATGGGTGGTGATGTCTGCTGGGATGTATGGGGGACCTTGGAATGGTTTAAGCCCGACGATAGTCGTTTTGATGCTTGTTGCGTTCTGCAGCATTACTTCTCTGCGATGGTTGTTTGGTGGGACGCTATTCTCAATGGCGCTCTCTGCGTCTTGGTTTGACTCACACCTAAGTAGCTTTGCCCAAGTCGGGTCCCTTCATTGCGGGGCTGCAGACTGTCTGCCCTCCACGATGTTTTATATAACAACATAATATTATCTCTCTGTAACTTTCCCACCTTTGAATGATTGAAGGCAACTTGTTGGTGGGTGAGACAAACATGATCGAAAATGCATTTACTCAACGTCAGTGACACAAACCCTTTCTGATGGCGAATTATTACTCTTATCTTATAACTGCCTTTTGGCTATATCTGCCGTTGTATTGGTTGGTGGAGCAAATGTGTCGACCTCATGCGGGTGGTAGCTGGCGGGAGGATCTGAGGAGACTCTCAAGGCTGCGGCCGAAAGCTGCACAACGTGGGACCCCATTCCCTTGAGGTGAGCAGTAGTCTCATGACACGCTCTGCGGCTAGTAGCCGTGCTGATCATGCAATTGGTGGTGATGCCATACACTTACATCACGTCTGCAGGAGCGGCGGTCTGGCAGGTGGTGGCGCTCACGGAGGGTTTACAGCCAGTGTGCCTATTTGCCTAAACCGTGTGACGTACATTCACTGTGGCTGGATTCGTTCGTATTCTGTATGGCGTTTACACGCATTGACATGCGCGACTTCGGTCGATGTTTGTGCTTACGCACTAACAAGGGGCCAAGCCTCTTTTACTGGTTCGCCAGTTATTTTGCTGTGGACTACGGTCCAGTTCCCGAATTAGCGTTCCCTTCGGGGGGAGTGCATCAAAATGGTTGGCGCTCACCGTGCACGGCGTGTGTGGGGCCGTGTACCTCCCCTACATTTTTTTAAATAAATGTAGGAGAGCGAAGCCCTTGTATCGGGTATTTTTGTATAAATATATTGTGAGCCTTTTCTAAGCGGGAAGGGATTAATAATAATAAATTAATAATGTAAACCTGATACAAGTGGAATAGGGACGTTTTATGTTCTTAACCTTTTTCGAGCCCTGTCTTCGTGAACGGGGTTCACTTAGCTTATTAGGCACTACCAACAGCTTTCAATTGCTCTAGTGAATATTCATTCTTCCAAAAGACACCTAAAAGAACTAAGTTACAAACAAACACAACGTAAATAAGGGTCCTAACTAAGACGATCACGCCAAAAGATTACAAACGGCCTATTATTAAACCTTTAGAGAGACCATTTTAGAAAGATCTAAACATAGTTTATTAATCCTGGTCACATATATATATAATGTTATTGAAAAGGGGATATTTTTAATATTATAAATTTTTTATTTTACAATACAATAGAGAGGGGGGGGGGGGATCGTTACAATTTGGTGCCGTGACCAGGATTTATTTTAAAGAAGGTCGTCTATTTAAGAATTATTAAGTAGGCATTATGCCTACAATTTGTTGTCCGTGAAATGGAGAGGTGTCTAGGAGGATGGTGTTTGCTGGGGGTGGTTGAGAGTCTGGGGGTGGGGCTTTAATATTAATATAATTTTTGTTTGTTATAGATGGTGTGTGCATAGTTAACTAAGATAAAATAAACTAAAAAGTGAAATAAGTGAAAGGTACTCAGTAACATTTGTATAAGTGAAAGACATAACAGTGCTAAAAACTGGAAAAATATAAAAATATAAAAATGGCTAAAACAAAGAAAAGTTCAAATTTAGTGAAGGCTAAGCCTAAAAATGAATTTAAGATGCTTCAAAAATTAATTAAAAATGCAGTGAAAACCTTTGAGGTTAACATAATTTCTCAAAGAAAAGTTTATTAACCAAATGAAAGATCACCAAATTAAAGTAAACCAAGAAGAGGTGTACGGGGCGAGCACTTCATATGTTACTGATCCTAAAAGGAATAATTTATATAACAACATAATGTAACAATAGGAAAGCTGAAGATGGAAACTGAAATACTCATCCAGTAACATTTTATAAGATCTCACCAATTAAATAAAGGACGTTCCATCTAATAATCTCAATATAATCGAAAGTTATGAGCAAGATTTAAGTTAAATTTTTAAGAAAATATTAAATTAAGTATTTTATTATATCAATTCATTAAAACAAATAATGTTAATGTGTGATATTTGTAATAATTTAAATTAAATAGAGAGAATAATAAACCTGGGTCAGTACGCCTGATTCAATAACATTAATAAGTTCAAGCAGCCACTTAAACTAAATATATATATAATATCGGACAAATTAGATAACAAGTGCGAAACAATTTAAAAGAGGCAAGTCGCTCTAGAAACACAAAATTTGATAAGCGTAATAAGTTAATGAAATATCACTTTATTTATTTTAGTAAAAGGTTCTAGTTCTAGTAAATCAGATGCAGATAACAAAGTTATGAGTAAATTTAATTTGGCGTATTAAGGGCCTTATATAATAGCAGCCGTACCATCTTATAATGTACTTTAATATATTTTAGCAAGCCCAGAAACAAATGAAATTAGAGGAAATTTTAATGCTATTCATTTATTAAAATATTTAAATAATAGTTTTGTTTTATATACATACAAAAAAAAAAATACTGTAATATAATTTGGTCCCGTGGGTGGCCTTTTGAAAAATAGATTAAAATTATTAAAGTTATGAGCAAGACACAAATTAATTAAAAATAAGAAAATTGTTGTAATAATTTTATTAATAACTATCTGTAAATATTGAGTGTAAAATAATTTTGTAAAATATGTTTTTATTGAATAAATTTGGGGAGTTGGGTTAGGGTGAATGGCTCAATCAAATTTATCCTGTGGGTGTGTGGCCATCTGATTTCAACTCATAATCAAAATACTGTGCATACAAAGATAACATTGCGGAATTTATATTTTAAGGATTTAAAATGTAAGTCAAAAACTAAAGAGAACCACTATATCAACGACATAATATACAATAAAATTAGCAACATAACAATTTATGGTTTAATGCAATTGGATAGATGTGGTTGAAGGGGTGTGTGGCGGCGGCCATTCCCTGGGGTAGGTGGGGTGAAAATATATACTGAATTGTAACAGATTGAAAGAGGAAAGAACAGATACACATAAGTTCAAAATTTTGAGTGTAGTGCATATGCTCTCAATATAGTAAAATTTTATATCAACGACTCCACTGTGTGGGTCATTAACATAAAATTTGGGGGTGGATTGTGACGGCTCAATATTATTATTAATAATTAAATTCAATATAAAGGGGCGTCAAAAATAGTTTTAAAACATATATATTAAGCAATAAAGTTAAATTAATAAACATAAAGTTAATATATTTCAGACATTATCCCAAAAACATAGCAAATTAAAGGCAAAATTATTGTTTCTTGTAATAGGTAAATTTATTATAAAAAACTTGTAAAAATATTTAAAATAAAATAAATAATAGAAATACAAGTCAAAAAATATTATAAAATTAAGTTAAATAACGTTTATAAGATAATTAGGAAATTTGTTAAAAATTGTTTAAGTCATGGGAGGTGTTCGTGTATAAAAGAAAATTTTTCTAAGTTGTGGAAGGAGTTCACGTATAGATGAAATTTTCTAAGTTGTTGAAGGAGTTCATGTATTAAAGAAATTTTTCCTAAGTTATGGAAGGTGTTCACGTATAGTCTTGTATGGATGAGGTGCCGGAGATACATACCTGCAGTTGTACATATATATGGGGTGGTCGGGAGCCCGACTGCCTGAAGTACTGTAGCACAATGACTAGTCCTATATTAGGGACTTATGATATTAAACTCAATGATACAAAAGCAATACTATAGAAGGTCTCCATGATGAATTTGCATTACAATAGTAGGGTCGTGGGTTCGAACCCTATATATGAATGACTTATGAAAGTAAGGTCTATGATTCAAAAGCAATACTATAGAAGGTCTCTGTGATTAATATGCATTACAATAGTAGGGTCGTGGGTTCGAACCCTATATATGAATGACTTATGAAAGTAAGGTCTATGATTCAAAAGCAATACTATAGAAGGTCTCTGTGATTAATATGCATTACAATAGTAGGGTCGTGGGTTCGAATCCTATATATGAATGACTTATGAAAGTAAGGTCTATGATTCAAAAGCAATACTATAGAAGGTCTCTATGATTAATATGCATTACAATAGTAGGGTCATGGGTTCGAATCCTATATATACATGACTTATGAAAGTAAGGTCTATGATACAAAAGCAATATTATAGGAGGTCTCCTTGATGCATAAGCATTGTATGGGGTGGTCGGGTGACTGACTGCTCCTAGTACTGTAGCAAAATGACTAGTCCTTATTAGGGACTTGAAAAGGAATATTATGGTGGCGTGTGTGCTGCTTCACGAGCAATTGGTCCGAGGTAAACTTGGACTCGCTAACCGATGTGTCCTAGACATATCATCTTAGTGCCGGTGGTAAGCGGGTTTGTTGTAGCAATACGGCTTTCCCGTGGACATCGCACACCCATACCGTTTGTGGGCGGCGTAGTAGCGCATAGCGAAGCGTCGTCTATCTTTCGGATGGGGATGATGAGTGTGTTTGGTAGCACTTTTAAGTGTAACGGGCATACTCAACTTCATGTCTTAGTGCATTAGCGCTATGATACGTGGAGTTTTGTTCATTGACGTCTTAGTAGCGTGCTACTATGATACGTTAGTGATATTTTTATATAACAACAATACTAACTTTGTTGCCAAAGTCGATAGGAGTCATGTGGGTGTGTTGTGAGGGTGCGCCGCCCGTATGATAGTTGCATTGATGCTTACTGCTACATGCGGTATTGCGTCTTGTGATGGATCTGCGGGTGTGCTGCGCCTGATTCGACGCTCTCTTGTGGTTCTGGTCGATGGAGGTATACAATTAACATCTTAGTGTCGGTGGTAAGCGGGTTTGTTGTAGCAATACGGCTTTCCCGTGGACATCGCACACCCATACCGTTTGTGGGCGGCGTAGTAGCGCATAGCGAAGCGTCGTCTATATTTCGGATTGGGATGATGAGTGTGTTTGGTAGCACTTTTAAGTGTAACGGGCATACTCAACTTCATGTCTTAGTGCATTAGCGCTATGATACGTGGAGTTTTGTTCATTGACGTCTTAGTAGCGTGCTACTATGATACGTTAGTGATATTTTTTATATAACAACAATACTAACTTTGTTGCCAAAGTCGATAGGAGTCATGTGGGTGTGTTGTGAGGGTGCGCCGCCCGTATGATAGTTGCATTGATGCTTACTGCTACATGCGGTATTGCGTCTTGTGATGGATCTGCGGGTGTGCTGCGCCTGATTCGACGCTCTCTTGTGGTTCTGGTCGATGGAGGTATACAATTAACATCTTAGTGTCGGTGGTAAGCGGGTTTGTTGTAGCAATACGGCTTTCCCGTGGATATCGCACACCCATACCGTTTGTGGGCGGCGTCGTAGCGCATAGCGATGCGTCGTCTATCTTTCGGATGGGGATGTTGAGTGTGTTTGGTAGCACTTTTAAGTGTAACAGGCATACTCAGCTTCATGTCTTAGTGCATTAGCGCTATGATACGTGGAGTTTTGTTCATTGGCGTCTTAGTAGCGTGCTACTATGATACGTTGGTGATATTTTTAATATAACAACAATACCAACTTTGTTACCAAAGTCGATAGGGATCATGTTGGGTGTGTTGTGAGGGGGCGCCATCCGTATGATAGTTGCATTGATGCTTACTGCTACTGGCGGTATTGCGTCTTGTGATGGATCTACGGGTGTGCTGCGCCTGATTCGACGCTCTCTGTGGTTCTGGTCGATGGAGGTATATGGGTGGTGATGTCTGCTGGGATGTATGGGGGACCTTGGAATGGTTTAAGCCCGACGATAGTCGTATTGATGCTTGTTGCGTTCTGCAGCATTACTTCTCTGCGATGGTTGTTTGGTGGGACGCTATTCTCAATGGCGCTCTCTGCGTCTTGGTTTGACTCACACCTAAGTAGCTTTGCCCAAGTCGGGTCCCTTCATTGCGGGGCTGCAGACTGTCTGCCCTCCACGATGTTTTATATAACAACATAATATTATCTCTCTGTAACTTTCCCACCTTTGAATGATTGAAGGCAACTTGTTGGTGGGTGAGACAAACATGATCGAAAATGCATTTACTCAACGTCAGTGACACAAACCCTTTCTGATGGCGAATTATTACTCTTATCTTATAACTGCCTTTTGGCTATATCTGCCGTTGTATTGGTTGGTGGAGCAAATGTGTCGACCTCATGCGGGTGGTAGCTGGCGGGAGGATCTGAGGAGACTCTCAAGGCTGCGGCCGAAAGCTGCACAACGTGGGACCCCATTCCCTTGAGGTGAGCAGTAGTCTCATGACACGCTCTGCGGCTAGTAGCCGTGCTGATCATGCAATTGGTGGTGATGCCATACACTTACATCACGTCTGCAGGAGCGGCGGTCTGGCAGGTGGTGGCGCTCACGGAGGGTTTACAGCCAGTGTGCCTATTTGCCTAAACCGTGTGACGTACATTCACTGTGGCTGGATTCGTTCGTATTCTGTATGGCGTTTACACGCATTGACATGCGCGACTTCGGTCGATGTTTGTGCTTACGCACTAACAAGGGGCCAAGCCTCTTTTACTGGTTCGCCAGTTATTTTGCTGTGGACTACGGTCCAGTTCCCGAATTAGCGTTCCCTTCGGGGGGAGTGCATCAAAATGGTTGGCGCTCACCGTGCACGGCGTGTGTGGGGCCGTGTACCTCCCCTACATTTTTTTAAATAAATGTAGGAGAGCGAAGCCCTTGTATCGGGTATTTTTGTATAAATATATTGTGAGCCTTTTCTAAGCGGGAAGGGATTAATAATAATAAATTAATAATGTAAACCTGATACAAGTGGAATAGGGACGTTTTATGTTCTTAACCTTTTTCGAGCCCTGTCTTCGTGAACGGGGTTCACTTAGCTTATTAGGCACTACCAACAGCTTTCAATTGCTCTAGTGAATATTCATTCTTCCAAAAGACACCTAAAAGAACTAAGTTACAAACAAACACAACGTAAATAAGGGTCCTAACTAAGACGATCACGCCAAAAGATTACAAACGGCCTATTATTAAACCTTTAGAGAGACCATTTTAGAAAGATCTAAACATAGTTTATTAATCCTGGTCACATATATATATAATGTTATTGAAAAGGGGATATTTTTAATATTATAAATTTTTTATTTTACAATACAATGGAGAGGGGGGGGGATCGTTACATTATGATAAAATAGTGTTTTTTGGCATGTGACGTTCTATGAATCTTATTTTTACACACACGGTCAGATCTGCGTTTGTGTAAAACCTTAGGATCAAAGGGCGTTTCCATGTGTTTCCTTAAAATAACTCGTAAGATATAAAGTTGCCTGACAGATAACATTTTACAATCGGCGTATAACTTCGATGTGTCGTACAAAATCGGTTCAAAATTTATAATTTTTAAAACTGCTCGCTGAGCTCTTTCCAAAGATATTAGAACCGTTTTATTAGCAGCGCCCCAAACCGGGATACAATAAACAAGAAGCGATTGACAAAGGGCAATGTATACCATATTTATTATGTGTTTATCAGCTACTTGCCTTAAAGTTTTAAAAATGTATATGAGTTTTCTGATACGGCCAGTAAGTTGTGCAACATGAGTACTCCATAATGATTTCTTAAATTTACGCGAACACTACACATTGAATAAAACTATTATTTACGGATTTTATCGCGTTTAATTACTTTAATTTATTTTTATTATTATCCCGACGTTTCGGGTGCTTTACAGCGCCCATGGTCACGGGGGCGACTGAGATGTTTGACGTCCCAATGTCATAGTTAGCCGGAGTTGAGCTGAAGGTAGCCGGACTAACTATGACATTGGGACGTCAAACATCTCAGTCCCCCCCCCCGTGACCATGGGCGCTGTAAAGCACCCGAAACGTCGGGATAATAATAAAAATAAATTAAAGTAATTAAACGCGATAAAATCCGTAAATAATAGTTTTATTCAATGAGTACTCCAATTTAGGTTACTGTCAATGTGGACACCCAAATATTTAATGTTATCCACTCTTTCTATTGATTTACACGAGCATGCATGTGACCGATTTTTGGAACTTCATGTGTGTATTTTAATTTCTAGGCGTTTAACCCAGGTTGTGTATTTTTTTAATGAAAAAGTTAAAAATTTAGTTTTATTAATATTTAGTGTGAGGAGATTAGAAGACAGATACTGTGTTACTGGCTTCAAGGCATGCTCAGCGGTTTTTCCAACATCTTCCCAGGAATTGCCGTGGATTATTAAAGTAGTGTCATCTGCATAGGCTAATATTTTGCAGTTTGGTAAAGACATCTTACACAGGTCATTGATGTAAATTAAAAACAATGTAGGACCTAATATACTACCCTGTGGTACACCGTAGTGCAAATAATCGTATCCACTACAAACATTATCTATTTTTACACATTGGCTCCGATTACTGAGGTAATCTTTAAATATTTCCAGAGCTATGCATCTTACTCCTATTCTTACCATTTTGTCGAGTAAGACTGGAACTGAGACTGTGTCAAAAGCCTTTGAAATATCTAGAAAGACCGCTAGGCATTTGGATTTTTTGTCCAAGTTCTTAACAACCGTTTCAGTAAAAGTTATTACAGCATCTTCTGTTGATTTTCCAGAACGAAAGCAAATTGATTATCAGCTATTAAGGTATATTTATCGAGAAAATTCACAAGACAGGAATTAAGGACCTTTTCTAATATTTTAGAAAAAACCGGAAGCACAGATATTGGCCCGTAGTTATTTACAATATCCCGTTTACTTCCCTTATATACTGGATGAACTAGTGCCCTCTTAAGAAGGTCAGGGAATTTGCCCGTTTGAATTGACAGGTTACATATTATATAGGTCATAAGGGGGGTAAAAGTACTTTTACAAGCCTTAATGGTCGTTGTAGGAATACCATCACATCCTGTAGCGCTATCAGAACAAAATCTATTAATAATTCTGTCAACTTCATCATATTGTACTTCGTGCAAAACAAAAGAAAAAGGAAAGAAAGAGTTTTGATCTTCTGAAAGGAGATAAGAAGGAGAACTATTAATAATTTCATCAGCTAAGTTTTTGCCAATATTAACAAAAAATTTGTTGATATATTCCACTGATGCAGATACATCAGAAGATATTTTTAAAAGATCACTTGAAGAATTTACATTTTTTTTAATATTACATATATTTTTTACAGTTTCCCAAGTTCTTTTTGAATCATTTTTATTTTTAAGTAGCTCGTTTTTTTATAGGTGCATTTTAGATTTCTCAAAAGTTACAGAAGTTTCTATATCTTTTATATGTAAGTTTAAGAGTCAAATCATTTGGATACTTCTTGCATTTTGAATGCATTCGATCGCGATTTCTGATACATTTCAGTAGTCCAGATCCATGGTTTTTTATTTCTATTCCTTCTAGGGATTGTGTGTAAAATAGAATGAGTCTTAATTATTGACGAAACTCTTTCTATAAGAATTTGAGTGGCTTCATTGACCATTTTAGATGTTAAAATATCATTAAAATCAGATTTTTTTATATCAGCTATAATTACAGTTTTGATAAGATTTATTCTATTAGTATCATTATTTAATGACTTGGGTTTATATTTCAAATTTAATACTATGGGGTTATGATCAGTTATGTAAGAGTCTATTATCATGATAGTGGCGATTTGACTAGTTCTGAGTAATACATGGTCAAGACTGGTGGAAGGTGTTTGAATGTGTGGGCAGATTGTGGGATGGAAATAAGCCGAGATTGGCACACAAGTTCAAATATTCATTACAGTTATTATAAGATTTAAGTGTATCTATATTAATATCAGCAATAACTGCAAGATTTTTACATACTGACAGGCCAGAGATAACCATCTGAAAACTTTGTAAAAAATTATTAATGTTCAAAAAACAATAGGGTCGGTATATTGCGACAATAGATAATTCATTACCTAAAGTACACACTAGGCAGTTTGCTTCCTTAAAGGGGGGTTCGTGAATAGTGTAAACAATTTCCGATCTAACATAGACAACAACTCCGTCATTTTTATTATATGTATTTTTCGTTTGATGTGATTCATGTCCGACTAGGAAAGGAACACGAGTTGTTTTGCTAAGCCAACACTCCGATAAGACTATAACGTCACATTGTATTATAAGCTGCTCGAGTAATAACTGTAGACCGTTTATGTTACAATTTATACTCCGAATATTTAGATGTAATATTGTAAATGAACTTGCGCTATTATCTATGTAATTTATGCATTCCTCAGGGTTAAAATTTAAAGATTTTGAGACCGTGAACCCATCTAGGTCAGAGAATAAATCATTTATAGGATTCATTTTTTAAAAACAAAGTTTAGTGCACTAAGATAGATATTGTTTGATACTATACAAGATTTACAGGGTTAATATAAATATAATTTAATATTACGAACTAGAGAAGTATTAATTATGAAGTAGTGTTTAAATGTATAATTAACTGCTGCTTTAAAAAAAAATTATAAGTGTTTTGTGTTTGTTAAATGTAACAGTATAGGTTTTTTTAGCTTAGAGTAATAGAGTAAAATTGTTTGGTTTTAACAAAAAAACAGTTGAATATTGATATTAAATATTAAACAAAGAAGAAAATAATCTACATTTCAATTTAACAAATCATTTAAACACTTCTCTGTCTTTATAAGTATTTGTTTTGAAGAATCGTCTTTGCGGAGAAATATGCGCGCATTCGTAGACCAACAGTATTTATAACGGTTGTCCTTTGCAAACTGACGTGCCTGGGCGAAAATTTTCCTAGTGGTAATATTGAGGTGTTCAGATACAAAAATTGGTTGTTTTTTACCTTCAATTCCAATGTGCGTTGAATTTAGTTTTTCATCAATTGGGCGTTTTGAGTTGAAGGATCTAGCAGCTTGTAATACATCATTTTTAAGAAGAACAGACGTAAATTCAGCTACAATAATACCACTGGAACCAGATTTATTTGGCAGTCGATAAACATCACGGACGTCGGAAGGATTAATTTCTAAATTAAGGGCAGTGCCGATACGAGTGACGATAGAAATTAGATCACTGGCAAAGAATATATACACTACGCGAAAAGAAACGACACTTAAGCATGTGTGCACGTAAAATCGCTTGCGGCTATGCGTGGGTGTCTGGATGTGTGCGTGGGCCATGAGAGGCGCGCGGGGCGTGGAACGGGCAGTCGCCGACTGCCCTGGCCGAGGGCTAGTAGTAATACCGATATTTGTCAGTATTAGTTAATATGAATATATTCGTCAAGTGATATTATAATATTTCAATTAATATATGAATATTACTGATATCTTAATGTATGTACATATTACTATTCTATTCATATAGGTATTAAGTTTATTTTACCAAGTAACGTTATTAGTTTTTATAGCCGGTTTATATGCTTTGATAAATGTTAATGTTGTTATTAAATAAATGATATTATAGTATATGTATAAGTATTACTGAAAGTGATTTTAAGTGATAAAAATTAAAATAAATTCCACTGCACAAAACAAGGTCCCTTGTTTTTTTAGTTTAATTTTTATTAATGTTTTATGATACCTAAAAATATGTGAACTCATTTTAATGAAAGTCGATATGATCTTAACAAGAATTATAAGGAAATACCGTGACAATAAAACTAATATATCGCCAATAATTTTATTATATTACATTAACTGAAATATACACTATTAAAAATACCACTAGAGAGTCAAGGATTTTTAGGTATCTATAAAGAGCTTTTGTATTTGTTCATTGTTGTATTTATGGATTATTTCATTAGAAATAAAAATGACTTCTCAAAATTTCAAAATCTCCTCAACACATAGGGAACAATTTGTTGGCCGCCATGTCCCAGGAAACCTGCATACCTTTGGATTTTCTATAAAAAATATACATGCTACGAATTTTTGCAATTGTTAGAAATAATAATGAAAATTAAAAAATTAATCGAAAAATTCAAAAATATGTAAGAGTAAATTATTTTTAACGAATAGTAGGTAATACTGATTATTGCGTACTGAAATACTAAGTGTTGGTTAATTATTTAAGATTACCATTAACTGTCGTGCATATTTGGTTTTGTCGGAAGTTTTAATATTCCTCATTTAATAAAAGTTGATTCCAAGTTGAACGTATCTTTCACTACCCAAATACATAAGTTTACATAATATATAACATATAGCTTCTATGTATCTTCTTTGGTATACGTCTATAATATTCTATTTCGGTTCGATATCAACCCTAGCGTTACACGCTTCGACTCAAGGTCACCGGCGCTTAAGCTCTCATGTACGGGGAGTGTCACCGCTGTGTCACTGGTGGATTCTTTTCCTTTTTTTGCAGGAATATTACGAAACTCTATGGTAGCTTTTAAGGAGGAACGTTGCAGAGATTCTATATTTTGTTCTAACTGCTGTATGAAACCCGATTTTCAGAGCATTTAATTTCCAAAGAACTAATTTTGCTCATAATTCCATCAAATTGATGTGATATATGTTCAACAGATTTCTCAATCTCTGAATTGGAGTTTTTCACTTCCTGTATTTTGCTTTTTATATCTTTTATATCTATTTGAAGACGAACACGTTCCTCTTCATTTGAAGACATCCATGAAGAAATCATTTGTTTAATGTCTGCTTTAAAGTCTTTCCCTTTCACTCGGCTATCGATCTAATTGTATCATACAATACCTACCTTACGTCGGCTCTAGTACGGGGCGAATTAGATCAGAAGTACTGCCCTATGAAATATTTTTTTTAATCTATTCTTTCGTTTTAAACAAAACCAAAGACACTATGCAATAGATAATAGTATCAAAGACAAAGATATGCTCTTTTATTTTAAACCATAACCTGGCAATGTTTCTTAGAAAAAAAAAAGAAATCACTCTGAACTTACGGCGTTCCACGTGTCGCTTTGATGAAGGTGCTCCGTCTTTTTTATAGAATTTTGTATTAGTGTCTGGACTAAAAACGAAAGTATTATACTTTTTTACATTTCTTGTAATATAGTAAACACGTAGATATATAATTTGTGGTATAAAAAGTGAAAAGTAAATTGCCAAAAGTACTTCAAACTCCGGAAGGCCTAGTTTGGAGGTTGGTTCATAAATGTGTTATTTATCAAATTCTCATTTATTTTTAGTGTAAAATGTAAGTAAAAATAGTTTTCTTACATATTTCAAATAACTTGACGTTGTATTTATTTCAAATTCACACGAAGATATTTTTGAAATATTGTTCGAAATGTCATACAGATAAAATATTATTATTATTTTTTTTAATATTTTAATATTTTGGTATGAGTAACGAATAGAAACACATAAAACATAAAAATATACATATATCCAAACATTTTCATATAAATTTCTCCAAAAACAAAAGTGTAGAATTCAAATTAGTAGTAATTTTGTCACTAAAATTGCAATTTGTACTACTACTATGCTATACAGGGTAATTTATGTATTCTATTACAATTTCTAGCAACCAAAAATATCGATAGTTTATACATTCAACAAGAATTCCTGTAAGTTTTATCCATAAATATTGTCTCAAGGTGAAAATATAGCAAAATTTGCAATATAGCAAAAAATTTCTTAACTTACAAATTTTCCCGCCATTAAGGTCCTAAGAGAACGGGAGTATAACATGTCGCGCGCTGTCAGAGCTAACCTATTAATTCTTCCAAAAAGTCATCGGAGCGATGGCGCTTATTATATCGCATTTGTACGTAGTTAGGGGGTGTTTTTTTTTCTGTTTCAGAATCGGAGAATGATTGTTGCATATTTAATGACATATATAATAGTCCAATGTGTAATGTAAATTATAATTGAAGGTAACTATTAGCGCACACTAATAAAGGCCCTAACAGCATCGACCAGTACATACTAGTCCGCGTGAAGAAGGTCGTAGGCGCCGTGAATATGAGGGCGCTTACGCGTTTTATCAAGACACTTTACATTTATTACTATTTGACAGTAATAGAACATAGAAACGGATCGGATATTTATTGATTATTAATAATTGCGAATATCACTGACTAATTATTTAAAGTTAATTGTTTGATACACACAAAAACTGAAGTAACAGAACAAAAATATACTTTTAAAAGTCACTTTCAACCACTTTTTGTTTATTATTTGTTAAGAGCAAACTCAAAGAGGTGTGCGTACTTATAACATTTATTGCTATTGACGGTAATAGAACATTGAACGGATCGGATATTTATTGATTATTATTAATTGCAAATATCACTGACTAATTATTTAAAGTTAATTGTTTGATACACACAAAAACTGAAGTAGCAGAACAAAAACATACTTTCAAAAGTCACTTTCAACCACTTTTTGTTTATTATTTGTGAAGAGCAAACTCAACGAGGTGTGCGTATATATAAGGCGCGACGACCAATCACTAAAAACAGTTCAGTAGGTGATATTAAAAATAAAAGCTATGTCATTACTCCAGGAATATCATAACTATTGTTTGAAAATAAACCTAATATAGATTTGGTCACTAATGAGAATAAGATAATGTATAAAGATATTTTATTTAGTACTAATGCACACAGAGGGGGTTTATTGCATCAGGATCTGTACAAAGCAATTCAAGATTGAATTATTTATTTAAGTTATTAAGCCTTTATTTCTTAAAACTGAAACAAGACAAATAAAGCAGGGCGGCAATTTTCAAATTGGGTTGATCCTAATGAACTTATTGATAGGTAAAAAATTTTGTTGCACTAAAAAGTGCAGGAAATACGAACTATGATAATGAAATAATTTCAATAATAGAGGAATCAAAAGAACCAGGCATAATTAGAGAATAAATAGAAGGTAAAATCCTTAATCAAAAATAGTTGATGGTTGCAAGTCAACCATGAACATCGATAAGTTTAGACATCATGTATTTAAACGACAAAAATGGATAATAACTTAGAATCTCCGATTGCTAACATCAGTGATGGATATTTAAACATTAAAAATAAAACCGTCAAAAACAACGGAAATTGTGTGAACAAGCGATACGTTAATAAGAACATAGAAAACTTAGAAAATAAACTAAAATCAATAAATCAAAGTCTGGTACAACTTGGAACAGAAATAAACAGTATTAAACAAAGTATAGAGTCAGTGACACAGAAAATAAGGAAAAAATAAGTAAAGAAATGGTGGTGGAAGAAATACATTAACAGGCAAGAAAAACTTTCGGAGAAATTTATGAATATTATGATGAAAACTATTGACGATTTATGGCAAGCTGATCTAATTGACTGCAATTTGTATCTAAAGAAAATTCTGATTACAAATACATATTGGCAGTTATTGATACTTTCAAAGTTTGCTTGGGAATATCCTCTAAAACAAAAGAATATGGAATAAATTTTTAAAGCTTTCCGAGATTTATTTAGTAAAAATCTCATCCCTCAAAATTTACAAACTGATTAAGGAACTGATTTTTACAACAAAAACTTAAGAATTTGTTTGATAATTATAAATAAATCAAAATTATTCAACACATACTACAAAAGCCTCTATAGTGGAAAGAATATTAGGACCTTTAAAAATATTATGGATAGACGTTTTATTTTAAAAGGAATCTATGTTTGGCATAGACGCGACATTAATGGAAACATACGTAGGCGGTCCCATAATGAATTGGCCTAACTATGAACCAATGAAGGAAATGAAACGAAACCAATTTTATTTTTCAATATAATCACCATGAATACTAACACACTTCTGACATCTGTGAATCAACATATCGAAACCTTTATAAAAATAATCACATTTTTTATCCTCAAAATGACTGAAGACGGCCGCCTGCAACTCTTCATCGCTTGAAAATTTTCTTCCTCTTAAGTCCCGCTTTAAATTTGGAAATAAATAATAGTCGGACGGGGCCATGTCTGGACTGTAAGGTGGATGTTGAACTTCTGTGAATCCGCATTGACGAACTGCATCCTTCGAAACACCAGCAGTATGAACAGGGGCGTTGTCATGGAGCAACAGGACACCTTTAAACAGCTTGCCTCTTCGTTTTTCCTTTATCTTGTCTCGTAATTTATATATTAAAGAAGCATAATATTCGCCGTTCACGACTGTATTACGTTCTTTAAAATCCACCATCAAAATGCCTTGAAAATCCCAAAATATTGTGCACATCAGTTTTTTAGTCGATTGTTGCACCTTTGCCTTTCTAAGGGGATTTTCACCCTTATAACGCCATTCTATTGACTCGCGCTTGCTTTGTGGATCATAATACAAGATCATAGTTTCATCACCAGTCACTAGCCGCTCGATCACAGTCTTTGGATTTTCGCCACAAAGATCCAAAAACTCCGAAGCGCAGCGCACTCTTTCCTGTCTCTGTACCGCTGAAAGAAGTTTCGGTACCCATCTTGCACTCACTTTTTTCATGTGAATATGTTCATGGATCGCGAGATGAACGGTACTCTTAGAGAGCCCAAGCCTTGCTGCAATTTCTCTAATCTTCAAACGGCGGTCACTCAGAACCTCCTCTTCGATAAGAGCAATCGTTTCGGGAGTGAGCACTTCCACAGGTCGACCGTCGTGGCCAAAGTCTTTTCGACGGTTTCTCTCCCGAGGCGAAACTCTTTCACCCAATTTTTCACTGTGCTATAGGAGGGGGCAGACTCCTTATATACGCCATCCAATCGTTCTTTTATTTGGGCAGGGGATAAACCTTCTTTAAACAGAAACTTTATGACACTTCGATACTCAGTTTTCGACATTTTGAAAAAATACGCGACTCTCGTTATTCAAATGCCTGTTAAACTAAGACTAAGCATTTCATGTCGATGCATGTTTCTTATATTAAGTGCACGATAAACGTACTATTTAATGCAACACAACATGTAGCGACATGTCGCGTTGAACTATATCAGGCCAGTTCATTATGGGACCGCCTGGTATAATGATAGTGTACATATAACAATCGGTTTGAAACCAAATCAAGTAAATGCAAGTAATAAGAAACAGATATTGCAAAAATATAAAACGTGTTTGATAAAAAGATAGTACAAAAAAAATCTAAACTTAAAGCTGGAGATTGTGAACGTATTAGTAAGTATAAAGAAACTTTAGAAAAAGGCTTAACGCCAAAAAATATAAATATAAATCAACCTAAAATAATGTAGTAAAGTTCAAATAAAAAGTAAGGATACTTTTTTGCCATCCCATTTCAGTGACCCTGATGCTTTAAACAATCATTTTCTAAATATTCCTGGTAAAAATGACGTCTCATTGTCTCTTCTCACTTTCTTTGAATTTAATGGCACTAATGATAACTCTTTTTATTTTAAAGAAGCCTCGGAGGATGAGGTGATTAAAGTTGTAAGCTCTTTGCAGTCTAATGCAGTGGGGTGCGATGGCATTTCTCTTGATATGTTAAAGTTATTACCTAAAGATGTTATTACAGAAATAACATACATAATTAATAAATCTTTTGCGACAAATACCTATCCGGATCTCTGGCAAAAAGCCATCGTTAAACCTATACCAAAAACTAGTAACCCTGTTTGTATGTCGGATCTCAGGCCAAATAGTATTCTACCGTGCCTTTCTAAAATAATAGAAAAGCTTGCATGTAATCAGCTTACAAAGTACCTTGAAGCAAATAACATCCTTCCTGAGCTGCAGTCTGGCTTTAGAAAGAAGCACAGTACTACCACAGCGCTTATAGAGGTCGTGGATGATATACTGACTGCACAAGCCAGTGGTGAGGGTACAATTTTAACATTACTAGATTTCTCGCGCGCCTTTGAAACCCTCAATATCCCATTACTTCCTTCAAAACTATATTTTTATGGTTTAAGCAGAAACGCAACCCAATGGTTTGCCAGTTACTTTAAAAATAGGTCACAGCAAGTTGAAATACAATTAAATGGAAAAGGTAAAGCTATTTCTGGGGAGCGCCCTGTGAACCGAGGAGTACCGCAAGGATCCATTTTAGGTCCCTTACTTTTTTATAATATATAGTGCAGACATTATTAAAAATATAGAGTATTGTAAATACCACATGTACGCTGACGACCTACAGATATATATATCGTTTAAGCCTTGTGATGTTCAAGTAGCAGTGACAAAATTGAACTTGGATTTGGGTCGGATATCTTGTGGTCAGAGCGTAACGCATTGGTTCTCAATCCAAAAAAGTCGCAGTATCTTATTCTAGGATCGCCAAATCAAATAAAAAAGATCACACTAAGCCACCCTGCCATTATTGTAAACAACGAACCTATTGTGAGAGTCTCTGAAGTCAGAAATTTGGGGGTAATAATGGACGACAAACTTCGTTTTGAGAAACATGTAATGGTTATTGCACATAACTGCTTTTATAGGTTGAAAGTACTTTATCGTATTCGTGAGTACGTCAGTGTCACCTTACGTATACATCTCTGCGAGTCTATCGTGCTTTCAAAATTCAATTACGCGGATTCTCTCATAGGCCCACGACTATTATCTCGAACACAGCAAATAATACAGCGGGTACAGAATGCCTGTGCACGCTTTTGCTTCAATGTCCCACCACGTGCACATGTAACCCCTTTCATTAATAACGCTAATATTTTAAAAAGGGACTGTCGCAGGCGACTACACTTTGCCTCACTTTTGTTTGGAATTATTAAAAATAAAGAACCTTTATATTTATATAATAGTTGTTTTGGTCTAAAGATCAAAATAAGCAGTATAATACCAGATCATCCATTTACAAGTTGGTATATCCTTTCTACCGGTCGGCCGCTTTCAGAGGTAGTTTTAAATATAATGCCACTAAATGTTGGAATAACCTCCCCCCTCCACTGCGTGAGCTGAAAACAACTAGTGGGTTTAAAATCAAATACAGGTTACACTTACTTTCGGAACAAAAAAATACCGATCTATAAAATAAACTGGTAGGAGGTTAAGCTCTTTCAACACGTCAGTAATCTCAGTCCCATAAATTATGTAGATATTTTAATTTTCATTTTAAATAATATATAAAACTATTTTATTTAAATGTTTATATAATAAATTTACTTTTTCTGACAATCGTTTTCTTACCTTTATTCTTTAGCCAACGTTTATTCCGCATTCTTAATAAATAAAATTGATATATCTAGAAGGAAAACGTTAATTCTATTTTGTACTTACCTTCATTAGACTAATGATATCCACTATTTATGTGAATAAAAATTTAAAAACACATATTTTTTATATATTCCGCATCGCATCATAGCATGTGCATTGAGGCAGCCGTCCGAGTTACGTCGGAGTGCGGGCCGGACTGAAAACCAGTGTCGGGATCAGAGCAATTCGTGTTTCTGTATCTCGATTTTTACTGAGTCCTGTCCATTTCACGGTCTTATGCTGCTACACAGACTCATTTTATATTATTTATACATTTTTGTTAATTTAGGGAAATTATGTTTTATTTTATTTTTTATTTTATTTTTTTTTATTTATAGGATAGGGTGACAAACGAGCACACAGTCCACCTGATGGTAAGTGGTTGCTGTGGCCCATAGACATCTCCATCTATCCTCGATTACGAATCAAAATGCAGATGCGTTGTCACCCGTGAGGACTAAGATGGAATGCCTCGTTTCCAGCAAAAAAGGTCTCCGGTTCTCTACACTCACCATACGAAATACAGCAGCATTAAGCTACTATTTCACGCTGGTATTCTGTGAGATTTTCTGTTTAATTCCAATTTCTTGCTTTGCTTTGTATCTATTGTGATTAGACCGTGAATAAATGTTTTTTTCTTTCTTTCTTTCTTTCAAATTGGTCGACTGAAATATTCAAAGTTATAAAAATCCAGATCACAGATCCCACCACCTACTTCATAGAAGATTTGCCTTCTAATGAAAACATTTGGTTTGATAAATCAAAAGTGTTATAAGCAAATAATATGTATATATTACATTCTCATTCTCATGTTAACTCTCCGATAAGAAAGGTCTTTTTATATTATTTAATTTTGAATGGTAAAAATCAAATATTTTTTAAAAAAGAATATTAACAATGCTATAAATATTACTAATATTCCCCTTAACCACTCGTGGTAAACAGCTTGTGTTACGAGTGGTTCACGCCGGTAGTCGAATGGCGGATTCGAACCCACGACCTCTTGGAGTTCGCGGTCCGCGCCCTACCATTAGGCTACTGTCGCTTTACGTGTATGTATCAAAAATAAATACAAATTAAGAAAGATAAAAACAAAATATTTAAAAAATGTTTAAATAATATTTAAAAAGGCGCTGGGATGAAGAAAACTTCTAAAATATTGTTTCAAATATAAAAAATATATAAAATAGTTTTAAGCTCCAATTAAAGAAAACGGCTATCGATCTCGGCACGGCTGTAATTAAGGAATTGATTTCAGATTCAAACTCGTCTGTGAGCTACTCGAATCTACTATATATATTATCATCCTCATTACAGCCCTTCACAAGTCCACTGCTGAACATAGGCCTTCCCCAAGTAATATCACAAAGCACGGTCCTGAGCCACCTGCATCCATCGACTTCCTGCATATATTACCAGGTCGTCACTCCATCTAGTGGGGGGTCGCCCTACACTACGCCTACCGGTACGAGGCTGCCACTCAACAACCTTTCTTCCCCATCGGTTATCGGTTCTTCGAGCTATATGGCAGGCCCATTGCCACTTCAGCTTACTAATCCGTTGGGCTATGTCGGTCACTCTGGTTTTACTGCGGATATCCTCATTTCTAAGTCTATCACGCAGAGAAACTCCGAGCATAGCCCTCTCCATAGCTCGCTGAGCGATTTTGAGCGTCCTCATACGGCCAGCAGTGAAGGACCACGTCTCTGATCCGTAAGTCATCACTGGCAACATACACTGGTTGTACACTTTAGTTTTCAGAGATTGAGGTATACTTGACGAGAAGATGTGTCGTAATTTCCCGAACGCTGCCCAGCCGAGTTGAATCCGTCGATTGACCTCTCGGTCGAAGTTGGACTTACCTAGTCGGACTATTTGTACCAGGTAAACGTACTCGTCAACAACTTCGAGCATAGTGCTCCCAACAACTACCGGCATAGGTGTGACATGGACATTGAACATGATCTTTGTTTTATCCATGTTCATCTTAAGACCTATCCGTTGGGAGACACCATTGAGGTCATTGAGCACAGTGCTAAGGTCCTCCAGCGATTCTGCCATAAGGACTATATCGTCGGCAAATCGAAGGTGAGTGATGTACTCGCCATTAATGTTAATACCGTATCCTTTCCAGTCCAGTAGCTATATATATATATATATATATATATATATATATATATATATATATATATATATATATATATATATATATATATATATATTTTCACGTTGCACGTGCAGGGCTAGTCGAAATTATTGTAAACAACACCTGCGCGTTGCACCTGCAGTAGCGCTCGTGTAGCTACTTGTCTCGTTTGTATAAAACGGACGGAGCGGCCGTCGCGTCGTTTAGGCAGTCAAGACTCTGGCGTGGCACAGTGCACTTGTTGTATCCCGCTACTAGCTCATCCTCGACTCTTTGGATAATTAATTCGTGAAATCGAATTAATTATTGTTATCAGCTATTAACTTAGTAAAATTTATAGTTGATTATCTCCGATCTGTGTATTTCTTGATTTCATGAAGTGATAATAAGGTTTTCCCTAATAAACCTAGTTCCTACACATACATCCGTACGGACGTCCACGTGAAAATAATCAGAATAGCTTCCTGGGATCTCAAAACGCCTAGATCTGATGAAAACTCGATTTTTGAAAATCGAGGTGAAACCAATAACTTCCCTATTTTAAAAAAAATTCGATTTCCTTAGCGAGATGTTAAAAACTAAATCATAGGCTACCCAAGAGAGCAGTTACTAATATAGCTTTACTTAAATATAGCCAGGACATCCCATTTTTCAGAGGAGTGTTTATGAGGGATGAATTACTTATGTATTCATTAAAAAGGGAATGTGCTATTATTAATCTTGATAGTTTTGAGAATGCTGGAACTCGTTGGGTAGTCTACGTAAAACTAGATAATTATGTGGAGTATTGTGATAGTTATGGTAATTGTGATAATTAAATAATTGGAAGAATTTATCAAATGAATAGGATCGAATATATTTCATAATTATGATAACCAACTGAAACGTAACACATATAAATGCATTTGTGTTTAAAAAATTTAAAACCTTTTAAAATCTAAATAAATACTTACTTAATACTTCGTGTTTTGAATTCAGTACGTCATAATGCCTTTTTTTATTTATAGCAATTAATGTTTGGTTACATTACAGCGTTATAAAATTACATGATTAACTGCTCTTATAATTATAGCCAATCACAGCATGCGTTGTGTTACAAATGTTAAACAAAATTGAGAAAAATATGTTCTTAAATAAAAATAAAATAAAAAAGAATGATAAAGGAATAAAAGTTAATTGTGCAACTGGAGTTTAACGTACGTCAACATGCTTTAGCTTGGCAATAAATTGAGCAAAGGTTTCATGGTGAACGTCGAGGTCGGGTTCATTTTTGGTGAGCTTGTTGTACAGGCGAGATATGCGGATCACTGGGGAGTCGCGACCTAAGTTGGTTCTACAAAATTTAATCTTAAAAAGGCTACACGGATATCTTGGTATTCTGCATGGTACGTTAAATTGAAATTTGGACAATAATGGGACACAGTCAATGTAATTATTTATAATCTTATGTAGGGGTGACATGTTTAAGTGATTTCGGCGTAGAGAAAGGGGTTCTAGCTGAAAATGCTTAAATTTTTCATGATAGGTTTTGAAATTTCTTGGAGTACCAAAACCGTAAGTTAAACTACGAATTACTTTTTTCTGAACTTTTCGATCCTCTGTATATGAGTTTTATAAATGGGGCACCATACTGTGCTGCAATACTCAAGCTTGCTTCTTACAAAACTGTTGTAAAGCTTAATGACAGTGGCTGGTTTTTTAAAATCCTTTGTGTTTCTCAATATGAAGCCAAGCGACCTATTTGCTTCCGCCACTATCTTATCAATATGATCCGCAAACTTCAGATGACCATCCATTATGACACCAAGATCTCGAATAGTGATTACTTCTTCCAACTTTGTGCCTGCTATTGTGTATATCGATTCAAATTTATTACATTTTCTGCTGTACTTAATATAATAGCATTTTGTAGTATTTAGAAACATTTTATTGTTGTTACACCATTTGTGAAGATTATTAATGTCTTCCTGGAGATGTTGCGCATCTGAAGCCGTTAAAACTGTTTTCGTAATTTTAAGATCGTCAGCAAAAAGATATGCATCACTATGGTTTCTCACACGTGTTATGTCGTTGACAAAAATGTTAAAAAATAACGGTCCCAAAATCGAGCCTTGGGGAATTCCCAAAAATGCTTCAAATAGCCTAGATTGTTTGCCATCAATTACCACCCTAGTAAAGCGATTTGAAAGGTAAGATTTACACCACTCCAGTAGGTTATCTGTAATTCCAAATAAATATAATTTATTCATCAGGATGCTACGATTTACTTCGTCAAGAGCTTTCAAAAAATCTGTATAGATGGCGTCAACTTGTAAGCCTTGATCTTCTTTTTCTTTTAAATCTGAAGTGAAAAGAATAAGATTAGTGTTGGTCGACCTCCTTGACAAAAAACCATGCTGATTTTCGTTGATGTATTTTTGAGTATGCCGATAAATTACAGAGTGAACTAATGATTCCAATACTTTTGGTATTGCTGATAAGATAGAAATCGGACGGTAGTTAACTACTAAGTCTTTTGATCCATTCTTAAATATAGGGACTAAAATACCGACTCACTGATCCGAATCACTGAAGTGATTCAAAAGATTGGTTCAGTAACAACGTTTCAAATACATCATTTGGTTCTGAAACATTACTTTGCTCTGTGCTCATTTCGAACAACGCGTCGCTCGCGAGGCAACTGAGTCGCGAGCGAGAGAGTGGTGAGTGAGCGGGCGAAATAACTACAACTTATACAAATCAGAACGAGATTACGAATGAGAAGTGTATCACTCAACGCGTATGGATTTTTGTTATAGCTATTACTGCACGTAAGAATGGCCACTAAGGCGCTTACGTATCAAATACCATACGATCGTTTTTTTGCATATAATGTTTGCATTGACAAGTTATCATTTTACGTTGATCCGGCGCTTGTCAAATTGTTTATGTTCGTTCGTGCCTCTTGAAAAAACCAAACTGAGTTCTGTTTAGGACCTCTTTTTGTGATGATAATTGTGACTTAGTTTCTTTCTTTTCATCTTAAATAATACGCCAGCTGGCCACAAATTAAAGACTAGCCGCCAGTCCTAAGCCTGGATAAAGTATGAAGGAGCATCGATTTTATATACATCCTTATTACGGTACACAATAAATAACAATAAAAATAACTATATAGTATATGATAAAAGTAACCTTAGCACTTATATCATTCAGCATTGTTGCCACATAGAACTTCACCATATCAGTCAGAAATAAACGCCCGTGATGCAGCTTAATATATTCGTCACACAGTCACACAGTCTGTATTTTATATATTTTGAGTCAATGATCCAAATGAGCTAAAAGAAACATATCAGTGTTTCAGAACATTTCAGTGATCGAGATGCAAATGTTCCAATCGCAAAAATGATACACGTTTCCCACTTCCACCCATATACCTAGTACATAAATTCACGCTTAAGAATCCAGATTTTGTGAATAATAATAAAAAAAGAATCTCCACTCCAAAGTATCAACTTTTTGAAGTACTAAAAAACGTTGTTTATTACCCCATAAAATATATATCAACATTAACAGTAAACATTTGGATTTAGAAGGGAAACTAATTAATTTTAACAACGAAAATATTCAACTGTGTCTTCTCCTAAAGATATCAAAATGATATACTTTAGTGACAGTGTCTATAAAATTGAGAATAAAAAGAAATCTCAAGTAATTACCAAGTGCAACTTTAAGCGATGCAGACGTGAAAAGATAAATAAAATAACAAAAAGAAATAAGGAATTTCTTCGAGCACTGGGATTAACAATATAAGTATCTAAAAATATCAGATTATCCATAATTCGATAATTTCTATCGAAAGTTATGAAACGCATACTTAGAATCCTTACAATAATAACTTTAATGAAAATGATGAAATAAGAATAGCAATTCATCAACAAGATATCTACTTACTACCTTCAACAAGTGCAATATACATCGCGGGAAAATTCTGTGTACACGCTAAAGATCCCACTGGAGTAACCAAAACAAAAAAACGTAAAAATGGCCACTAAGGCGCATATATATATATATATATATATATATATATATATATATATATATATATATATATATATATATATATATATACATAATAACTATATAAAAAAAAACTGAGCCATTCGGCGTGGTGAGCGTTGAAATCGCCAAGAAGTACGATCTCCGTGGATAGGATCAGTTGCAGCATCAATCTGTACCCATGTGGACGTGGTTCAAGAGTCGGACTCTCCCTACCCTGTTTACACGGGCCCAGGAGGAAGATAGTTTGGGCGTAGATGCCCAGTTAGGAATTCTCTAAGATTATCGATGCTCGTGCCGTAAGAGCCGTGGTAGCTCAAATGGTTAACTCTCGCTAAATATAACAGAACGCGAGTAACCCGGGTTCGATCCCCGCCGGCACCAATGAAATTGTTAATTGCAATTTTAAGTGCCGATTTACCACGTGATCGGCGGTGAAGGAAAACATCGTGAGGAAACCTGCATGTCTAAAGAATAAGAAAAAAATATTTCAGACATGTGAAGTTCGTCAACACGCATTGGGGCAGCGCGGCGGACACTTCCTTGCCCTAAAACCCTCTCAGAAATGTGAGGAGGCCTGTGCCCAGCAGTGGGACGTATATAGGCTGTAACTTTACTTTATCTATGCTGATAGATTTTTATTTAACACCGCTTTCATCGCAAAATACGTAGTTATAATTTGTAATAAATACTCGCCAGAGGGGCGCCCATATAGTACTAGCCTAGGGCGCTGTCGATACTTTATCCACCTCTGATTTTATTCTTACTTATTTTCGTCGCCAAGCAGCAATGCACTTACTAAAGTGTTCTGGATTAAAAGATAAGAGTATCGGCATGAGTATGAAAGCCAGTACGAGTACAGGCTGTGAGGCGAGGTGAGGTGACAACACATGTGTGGCCTTATTCGTTTGAAGTTGGTTGCGACTGTCCGATAGATGTAAAACAGATGTAGAACTGTTCTCGTAGCAAAATATCTGGTTCAATGTCATGGAGCGAGAGCAGCATCAAGGATGCGAGACGAAAATGACAATCCTCAGGGCAGCATGTTAATGCTGAGTCACTGCGCTATGGAGGCTATAATATGGTTTTTTTTTACAGTCCTCCCTTAACGATAAATTATGGGAAATAACAAATAAATACAAGTCTACGTCTCCTAAATCATTTATTTATAATATATTGATTTCTCTTATCGCTCAATAAACAAAGATGGAACAAACACAAAATAAATTAAGGCAATCTATTCGAACTCCTTTGAGATCTCGTCCATTGTCTCTAGCACGTCGCATATACTGGCCGCGTAACACCTAATATCTTCATCCTTTTTAATCTTCAAACTGGCACAATACAGCTTTTTATACATATCTGTCATTTTATCGTAATCTTTATTCGACTTCGATCTGCAATACTGTATGATGCTCTTCAATATGTAATGTAGACGGTTTTCGTAAAGACATAGGAGGCTGTGTTCATTCTTCGTGGTCCTTTCGTCTCCGTCCTCCGGTCTCGGTGTCTCTTTCTGGTCTTCCGGGTCTCTATTTTTCAGGAGCTTCATGACCGAGTGGCATTGACGGAGAAGCTGGACTGCAGTTTGTAACGACTTAAGTTTGAGGTTTGGTGACACTGCAAGAGACAAAGGAACTCTTCAATAAGCTAACGTGTCTTTTCACTCCCTATTAGTCTACAATGTACACATATCACGATACCATAACATCAGAAACCTCAAGACCTCACAGGTCTATCAACTAGTTAGAAAATGGCTAATGACGTTAACATATGAGGAAACTGAGGATATAGTCAAACGCCACTAGCAGAATACACACACACACGCGCGCGCGCACACACACATACACACACGCACACACACACGCACACACACACGCACACGCACACACATATACACACACACGCGCGCACACGCACACGCATACGCACACGCACACGCGCACACGCGCACGCACATACACGCACACACACACACGCACAAACACACACACACACACTTTCAAACGAAATTACACTACACTATGATACTTTCAGTACAAGAATATGTCTTTTCTTTTGTTAAACTGTGTACGATTCTCTAGTTAACTTGCGCTCTCGGACCCCAAGATACAGGATTATCCTAGTTTGGGGCCCAACGGAAAATATTTGTATATTTTATGTTGAACATTGTTTAGCTTACTGTTCTTGCTAACATTTGTTAAATCTATATATCAATAAAAATTTATTATTATTATTAATGTATTAATTATAATTTTAAACGTTAAAGAAAAATTATTATATTAGTAATAAAAAAGCGAGTTTTATTTTATTTTCCTAAGGAATTACTAACGCAAACAATAGTTCACAAATAAGGATTATGACAAAGTTTCTGTACAGACGTTATTTATTTAATGTCTGAAACTTATAGACAACGTAATATTTTACTTAAGCAATAAAGTTTTGAGGGGAGATATTAATCATAGAAAGGTGACTCGAATTACAGATATACTTGACTAACTATATTTACACGTTTTGAGAAATAATTCCAGTTTGATGTGTAAGCATCGTAAACTTTCTCTTTTCTTCATTTTTTACTTATTATAAGTAAGTGCTTGTGATGCAGCCTTAGATGGCATATCGCACTGCCTTGGAAACGCTTAGGTTCTCTTAGGACAGTAAAACAGATGGCGGCAGATTACTCCTTTGTTCTACGCATAACAAAAGATGAACAAACCGTTTGGTTCAAATGCATAGAATATCAACGATAAATGGTTGCAAATCCGTTGACCGCGTGGTAGTCCGATGGTTAAGAGGGAGAGAGGAATTAAGAAATGTAATTCAAGCGCACACTGTCCAAAATTTATTTTTTATTTTTTTCGTGGTAGAGCCATGCTGCAGTTATATTAGTAGTATAGTTGTAGCACGAATGGGTCGGCTCGACCGGGGAAGGACCACGCTCTCACAGAATACCAGCGTGAAATAGTAGCTTAATGCTACTGTATTTCGTATAGTGAGTGTAGAGAACCGGAGACCCTTTTTACTGGAAACGAGGCATTCCATCTTAGTCCTCACGGGTGACAACGCATCTGCATTTTGATTCGTAATCGAGGATAGATGTAGATGTCTATGGGCCACAGCAACCACTTACCATCAGGTGGACTGTGTGCTCGTTTGCCACCCTATCCTATAAAAAAAATCCTATAGACTAAAGATACCGAAAGGCTGGCGTCTTTGTGCCTGTGTTTGAGGCTGACAAATTTGTTTTCAACCAAATCAAGGTTAGTAATAGGCCCTCCGTTGATTGTAACGCTACTAGGTAGGTAATCATATGATTTTATCATCTAAATCTCTAGTAGTATTTTCACTAGAATAAGTTTTCTGTAAATTTTAAGACTTCAAAAAGGCCTATCAAAGTGGACAAGGCTGCTTTATGGCAAACCCTGGCCTTATTTGGAATAGAACTGAGGGCCTAGACAAGTGGCATCCGTGTCTAATCCATTTCGAAAATCGATTTCGTCTTAGCGATATCCAAGTTAAATTGGTAGACAAGGTGATATAACGCAAGTCGAAGCGTTCATTCGATAAAAGTTAACCTCTTTGCCTATGGTCTCGAAATGAAACTTCAAATTCAACACGTCAATTGAATCGACCGGGCGCGCTAAATATAAACAAAACGTACCTAACTTGATTACTTATTAAAGTAAAGTTTGCTTGGTGAAAGTGAAGTTATTGGTGTTAAAATTAACGAAATAATTCAAAAGTAAATTCCTTAACGTCGATTAACTGTAAGTGCCAAAATTAAACAAGTTTTTTGAATATCAATAGTTGTGAGTATATTACATATTTATAACGATAAACAAGCGGGAACTGACTGTTTTTTTTTTTCATTTTTAAGGATAATTATAATGGAACCACGAGTGTGAGCTAATGGTGAACAATTTTCGACCCTTTTGGAGTTCATGGAAAGGTAAGGAATTATTCACTTAAACATAAATAATTGGCATTGCTAAGGTAATATCGTTCGTGTTACTCGTTTTCTTTATCGTTTCGTTACGCGGTTTAACCTTGTCTAGCAATTAGCGATCGAAAGCGATCAATCACGTGATATTTCGAAAGCTTATGTCAATTTCATACACTTCGGAGTTATCTAATTTCGTTATCGTTATTGAAAATGTGACTTTATCTAGGGCCTCTGGGCTGATAGTCATTGAAATCTCTTTAATGCAATTCTAGTGCTTGTGAGGATCGACGGGGCATACACACACTGTTTTGGTATTCATAATTATATTGTGTCGTAGAGTGTTGTGTAGGTTCCCCATGGCTGCTCAATATGTATATAGACACGTGTTTAAAAACTGAAAGTCGAAACATGTAGGTTAAAAATGAGTGATCGGCTGAGTTTGGCAAAAAAGAGTGCTAGTAAGCGTACAAGCGCTCTTTTTTGCCAAACGCAGCCGATCACTCATTTTAGCAAAATGGCGAAACTAAACAGTTTTCGGCCAGGACACGTTTGCTAACTTCAGAAGCGCTGACACAATCCGCCATTTTGCTTATTTATTTCGTTTGTTTTGAAGTAGAGTTTATAAGTTGTTTTGTGCAATATTAGTTCCAAGTAATATAATGACATGAATAAATATATACATGACATGTATAATATATACATGTTATTAAAAATTCATGATTGGTATGTTTTTAATATGAATACTTTACAAACATATATTTAAATTATGTTAGGTTCCCCGGTTTAAACTAACTTCGTGTCCTAGAGGAAAATAGCTATCGACAATTACGATTCGACAGCGCTTAACGCTTACGATCGCCATTTTGCTTACAAGCGCTTTTTTCTGCCACACACAGCCATTGTTACCGTTATCGTTACAGCGTGCCTATCGAAGTCCCTCGTAGATGAGGATAGGAAGTATATTTTCAATATGCCACGCTTAGCAGGTGGGTTGCAACCGCAGTTTTGTTTTATCTTTTGTTGTTATTAGGCAGACGCTGTAGCCCATCTTTTGGTTTGTTTCCCTCTACCGCTTGCTACGACTCCTACGGAACGATATTGGTCAGTGTCACTTCACGGTTAAAGAATAGGTGTGTTCTAGGTGTGTTAGTGGTGTAGAAAAGTGATATAGAAGTGTGGTGTGGAAATGTGCAGATGTGAAGGTGTGGAATTCAGGGGTGTGGTATGGAGATATGGTGTAGAAGGGTGGTATAGAAATCTGGAGACGTGAAGATGTGAAAGTGTGGAATTAAGGTATGGAGATGTGGTGTAGAAGTTTGGTGTAGAAGTATGGTGTGGAAGTATGGAAGTGTGGTGTGGAAGTATGGAGGTGTGGAGATGTGGATGTGTGGAAGTGTGGAAGTGTGTAGTTGTGAAGGTGTAGAAGTTTGGAGGCGTGGTGTGGTATGGAGGTGTGGTGTAGGAGAGCGGTGTAGAATTATGGAGGTGTGGAGGTATGGAGGTATGGAGGTGTGGAAGTGTGGAAGTGTGAAGGTTTGGAGCTGTTGTATAATAGTGTGGTGTGGAAGTATGGAGATACGGTGTGGTATGGAGGTGTGGTGTAGGAGAGTGGTGTAGAATTATGGAGGTGTGGGGAGGTGTGGAGGTGTGGAAGTGTGAAAGTTTGGAGCTGTTGTGTAATAGTGTGGTGTGGAAGTATGGAGGTATGGTGTGGTATGGAGGTGTGGTGTGGAAGTATAGAGGTGTGGACATAGGGATGTGTGGAAGTGTGGAGGTGTGGAAGTGTGAAGGTGTGGAGTTGTGAAGGTGTAGAAGTGTGGAGGTGTGGTGTGGTATGATGGTGTAAAAGTACGGTGGTGTGGAAGTATGGAGATGTGGAAATATGGAGGTGTGGAAGTGTAGAAGTGTGGAAGTGTAGAGGTGTGGAAGTGTGGAGGTGTGGACCTGTAGTGTAGATGTGTGATATGTAAGTACGGGAGTGTGGTGTAGAAGCGTGATATAGAATGGTGTGGAAGTATGGAAGTGTGAAGGTGTGGTGTAGAAGTGTGGTGTGGATGTATGAGGGTATGCAGGTGTTTCGTACGCAGTACCGACCTGCGGCGTGCGCCTCCAGCGCGGCGACGTGTTCAAGGCGCACGGTGAGGAACATAGCGGCATCCTCCAGCCCCGCGAACAATTTCGCCGCAGCCTCGTAGTTGGTGCGCGTCGCATTAAGCAGCGTCCGCCGCTTCGGCCCGTCCTCCTGCGTTATTCTGAAGCAAACTTTATCATTAGCCTCCAACGCGTCTTTCTAAAACTTTCTAAACAAGCGCTTCCAGTATTTTTACACGTAGTCGAGCCATGCTGCAGCTATATTATGGTTGTAGCACGAATGGGTCAGTTCAACCGGGAAAGTGCTCATGTGACCTTGAAAAACCACGCACCAGGAAAATCGTATGTTGAACTTTAGACTTTAAAATATTATCAAGGTAAGGATCCTTTTGCTCGAAAATCAAAGACACACATATTATTTATGAATAAAATGCATAAATCAGGGTAAATAAAATACGATGATTGTGAAGATGAAGACTTAATGTGTTGTTCTTTTTTCTTCATACCACCGCGCAATCCACCGGTAGACATGTGCCCATCTTTTTGTACGGAGTATTTACCCTTATCATCACGCTTGGTAGGCAGATATTCGATCACAGTAACAGGCGACTCGCACATTTGATGCATGGTTATTACGAAAATTGAAAAAAAAAAGTTACAAAAATAAAAACTATGGTCAACCATATCTAAGAAATACCTTTTGACGTTTCGCATTAATCATTTAGCAATAACTTTGCACAAGCGTACTCACACAATTTAAAATAACCTTTTACGTAAATCCAAAGAATTATAAAGTTATCTGTATTTCTTTACAACGTGTATAGTTTTTTACCACTAATTTAAATTTGAATCTTTCAAACAAAGCAAAATATTAAAAAATAACCAGTATCAACTTTTTTTACTTGACGTCGTTTCAATGATATGTCGCTATATGCATTACCGTAGTGTTTGGATGATTAAAATTTATTGTTATGCGAATAATCGGCAAAAATATTCAAGTAATCGGTAAAAATATTCAAATAATCGAATCATTAATTATTTTATTTTATTTTATTTGTTTCATTTAATTTTTATTTTTAAAATTCCTTAAATTACATGAGTCATGAATAAAACAAGTTTTTTTTTTTAATTTGTCAACGTAAATTTGTGAAGGCAAAAAAACTCATATATATACAAGGCCGGGCTGCAAAAATCACTTCGTAATTTCATTATCCGCCATTTCGGGAGCTTACTGTGCGTAATTTTGTGATTTTGTGTTTGTCTTCTTATTTTGTGACTCGTCTTTAACTATTTGGACTGTTTCTTCTATATTCGTTGAAGCATGTGCCCATGTCACAAAGGATCATTGGGCAAAAGTAGTAGAAAAAACGAAAAAAAATATTATGGATGTCTTTGAAAGAGACATTAATTTTGATTGCATTATTGAAAAACAAATAATAATTAATCTAAACAAAGACAGCTCAGCTGATCACTTTCAGTACAACTATGTACTGAAAGTAATTGAATAAATTTATTTTTAATCTAGTTTTAATCTTAATTTTTTATAACTGTGCCTCTAGAAATAAGCAGTAACAACAAATACGTACAAACTGATAAATCTTGTGTTTTAAATTATCCATTTTTTAATTATTCTGGTATTATTCAAACCAAACTGTAAATAATTACCAACTCTAAATAATCGATATCGATTTTTTTAAGAATCGAATATTGTACGTTCCCATTTTTTAGTTGGCATGCCTGGTGTAATAAGTCTGACGGCTGTCAAAATGTATTTCTTAGATTTGGTTGACTATAATAAGAACTTACCTGAACTGTGAATGGTATAAAGAACCCAGCCGGTGGTATATCATAGCCGCTCGAAACTGATAGAGATACTGCCTAGGCCCTGGACTTAAGAGGCAGTACTTGAGAGCGTGTTTAAACGCCTCGGCAACCTCAGTCACTTCCTGTTAAAGATATAATATAATAACATAACATAAACACTCACACCTGTCACCCAGAGTGGTAGGCAGAGACTACGATCTTCCATTTGGCACGATCCCGACATACCTCTTTCGCCTCCTTTACATCCATATCCATATCCTTTACATCTACGCATACATGCTCGTCGGTTAAGGGTACTTCTAACGTGGCCCATTTTCAAAATATCGCCTATTTGGTCAATAAGCTTTCGTCTAGGGCGTCCCTTCCCGACTCCGCCGTTCACTTCTGCCATATAAATTTGCTTTGTCACTCTTTCCTCATTCATTCTTTCTACATGACCAAACCAATGAAGCATTCCTTTCTTAATCCTGGTCACAACATTATCTTGCATACCACATTTATCTCTTATCACGCAATTTCTCACCCTGTCATTCAGATTCAACTATACATACGTAACATATATAACTATACATATATAACAAAATATAATATGTAGTTTTAAAAAGCACATTTTTGATGGGCTTGAAAAGAATCGAATTTTTTCATGAAGGTGACTTATCGTATATATATATATATATATATATATATACGATAAGTCACCTTCATGAAAAAATTCGATTCTTTTCAAGCCCATCAAAAATGTGCTTTTTAAAACTACATATTATATTTTGTTGTAAAAAACATGGGCCGTAACTCAAAAGAATGTGCATACCATGCAAGTTGCCGAGATGAAGATGCTGAGGTGGATGTGCGGCGTTACCAAGCTCGACAAAATCCGCAACGAGTACGTGCGAGGAAGCTTGGGCGTGCGCGACATCGCTGACAAGATGCAGGAAAGTAGGCTGCGATGGTATGGGCACGTGAAGAGGAGGCCACCAGACTACGTAGGGAACTTGGCACTACAATTTTCCATCCCAGGTCGAAGATCCAGGGGAAGACCCAAAACACGATGGAAAGATGTAGTGGTAAAGGACATGAGAGAGTGCGAAGTCTCCGAAAATGAAGTCGAGGATAGAGCGAAGTGGAGGCGTAAGACAAGAAAGGCTGACCCCACCACCATGTGGGACACATAGCCAGGAAGAGAGAGATATATATATATATTGTTACGAGCTTGAGGTTCGTGACAATAAAAATTGCCGATAAAATTACCTAAATTAACACTTTAATTTACTTTACACAAATTAAAGTTAAAACACTAATAATTAAACACACTAATTCACTTAATTCCGCTCCGAAGCTTCGCTTGTGTCGCCGAGTTCAACTCTGTCTCGATCGCATCTTGCGCCACCTATTTATTTAAATTAGCAAAATATCCGGAATGTTCAAGTAAACACGCGCAAGGTACCGAGAGTTCGAGTATAGATTTTCTAGTTCTTCGGGTGGCGCTATTGGTCGAAAGATTTGTGATGTCATTAACTGCAACGCTCCCCTCGCTCTCGTTCCTGACATCAGATGACGCTAGTTGTGTCGTCGACTGGAGCGCGTAACACTGCCCCCTCCTAACACATTCTCGTCCCGAGCATTATCGGTCCCATAATAACGCGCCAAGCGATCCACATGGACGATCTTAGGAGTCCCTCTTGCGCCTTTCTGTAACGGCTCCGCAATGTCAAGGGATGTCCTATCCCGTGGTGCACCAACATTGTACAATTTCGATGCTCCTCTACTCCGTGTCTGAGGTCCCCTCACAGCCGCACAACTTGTACATGTACGACACCAATCCTCCACATCGTCACGATAATGGACCCAGTAAAACTGTTCTCGGACCTTCAGTAGAGTTCGTTTAACTCCCAGATGGACTCTTGAACGACCATCATGGCACAGCTGTAAAACACTCGGCACTTTAGCTTTAGGGACAACCATTTGCAAACGACAGCTGTCTCTTCGACCATTGTCCCATTTACGGCACAGGACTCCATCCTGAAGCAGCAAGCTGTCCCATTGGGACCAATAGCTTTTCGTGGTTGAACTCATCGCTGAGACGTCCCTCCACTTAGGCTTGGTAGCACGGGCCTTCATCCATCCCAGAATCGGCTTGATGTCCTGATCTTCCTGCTGTGCATGTCGTAGGCTGTCCTTCCACCCATTGCTGAGGTGGTCTGTCCTGAGCATCCTCACGGATACCATTTCCTTACTCTCTTGCCTAGTACAATGTTTGCAATCTTCAGGACAAGGTCTTCTTGACAATGCATCTGCGTTGCCGTGAGATTTCCCGTTGCGATGTTCGATCTCAAAGTCGTATTCCTGTTGCTGCTGGGCGGTGCTGTTAGCCGCACTTCTTCTCTGAGACCGTTCAGCTTCCCTTCCTATGGTGTGCTTAGGGCAGCTGGACCGAAGATGGCCCCTTTCCCCACAGCCATGGCACCTAGGGCTGTATCTTTTATTGTGGTCGCGAACCGTAACTGCTGTAACCTCCCTAGCGTGGGGTGAACGATGATCCTGTCGCCGCCAGGCAGTGCCGTTAGCTGCACTACCCTCTCGAGATCGATCAACTTCCCTTTCTTCAGTTCGCTTAGGGCAGCTGGATCGTAGATGGCCCTTTTCCCCACAGCCGTAGCACCTAGGGCTGTATCCTCTGTTGCGGTCGCGAACTGTAGCTGCTGCAACCTCCCTGACGCGATGGGAACGATGATCCTGCCGCACGGCTTCTACCTCCAGTTCATGGGCCAAGGCGTCCTTAAGCGTCTCGTGGTGCCCGAGCCTCACAGCAGCTCTGACTTCCAGGTCGCGGATGCCGTCGATGAATGTCTGCACCAGGTTCCCTTCAATGAGCGCAGGTACAGACCGGTATGCTTTCCGCACCAGCTTCTCCACTTCTAGAGCCCACTGCTGCAGGTTTTCGTTGATGCGCTGCACACGATATTTAAGCTGCGCACGAAAGACGTGTTCCAGGTGAGCGTCGCCATATCTCGCCTCCAATGCCTCAAGGAGTTGCTCATAAGTCACTTCCTCACCGAGAGCTTCCAGAACTGTTAAGGCCTGGTCGCGCAGGCCTAGTGTGAGAGCAGTCATGGCCTGATTTTTATTCCAGCCGTTCACCTTCATAAGAGCTTCGAACTGGATTTTGTAGGCTGACCAGGAAGAAGTCCCGTCGAATGGTGGCACCTTGAACCCACGTAGCGAAGGTGTAGTAGCTACTGCGGGGGCTGCAGTTCCATCCCCAAGTTTGAGGTCGTTCAGCGTTTTCTTCACGTCAGCCATCACGTTGTCAACCCGATGGTTCACATGGTTGATTCGGGTTTCATGTTCTTCGATTCGGGTTTCAGCTTCCGACAGACGGTTGTCGTGTTGAGCAACCCTATCCTTCACCTGCCTTATCTCTTTCCCAAAGGTAGCGTGAAGGTCCTTCATGAGGAGCATCTGCTCTTCCGACCGACGAGCCTGTTCCGCCTGCTGATCTTCCAACCGACGGGCCTGTTCCTCCTGTCGGCGGTTCTGTTCCCCCTGCAGCTCTTTCAACTGACTGGCCTGTTCCTCCTGTCCGCGCTTCAGCTGCTCTTCGAACCGAAGGACCTGTTCCTCCTGTCGGCGAGCCTGCTCCTGCAGCATCACCATCAGAGCACCTAAGTCAGGTGCCACAGACGTAGAAGCTGCTGACGGACCGGCTTCCGTGGCCGGCGGCTGGCCCTCAGACATCTGCGGCGTTGCACCACCAAATCTCCTCTGGTCCGTCTCCTGCTGGCGTTGACTTCGGGTACGGACACCCTCCGTTTCCTCCTTAGGTAAAATCGGCATTATTTTATCCCACTTCTGACACCAATTGTTACGAGCTTGAGGTTCGTGACAATAAAAATTGCCGATAAAATTACCTAAATTAACACTTTAATTTACTTTACACAAATTAAAGTTAAAACACTAATAATTAAACACACTAATTCACTTAATTCCGCTCCGAAGCTTCGCTTGTGTCGCCGAGTTCAACTCTGTCTCGATCGCATCTTGCGCCACCTATTTATTTAAATTAGCAAAATATCCGGAATGTTCAAGTAAACACGCGCAAGGTACCGAGAGTTCGAGTATAGATTTTCTAGTTCTTCGGGTGGCGCTATTGGTCGAAAGATTTGTGATGTCATAAACTGCAACGCTCCCCTCGCTCTCGTTCCTGACACTAGATGGCGCTAGTTGTGTCGTCGACTGAAGCGCGTAACAATATATATATATATATATATATATATATATATATATATATATACATATATATATATATATATATATATATATATATATATATATATATATATATATATATTGTTTTACAGCTGTGCCATTTTGGTCGTTCAAGAGTCCATCTGGGAGTTAAACGAACTCTACTGAAGGTCCGAGAACAGTTTTACTGGGTCCATTATCGTGACGATGTGGAGGATTGGTGTCGTACATGTACAAGTTGTGCGGCTGTGAGGGGACCTCAGACACGGAGTAGAGGAGCATCGAAATTGTACAATGTTGGTGCACCACGGGATAGGACATCCCTTGACATTGTGGAGCCGTTACAGAAAGGCGCAAGAGGGACTCCTAAGATCGTCCATGTGGATCGCTTGGCGCGTTATTATGGGACCGATAATGCTCGGGACGAGCATGTCTTAGGAGGGGGCAGTGTTACGCCGCACTCAAATCAGCGCACTAGCGCCATCTAGTGTCAGGAACGAGAGCGAGGGGAGCGTTGCAGTTAATGACATCACCGATCTCTCGACCGACAGCGCCACCCGAAGAACTAAGTTTCTAGAAAATCTATACTCGAACTCTCGGTACCTTACGCGTGTTTACTTGAACATTCCGGATATTTTGCTAATTTAAATAAATAGGTGGCGCAAGATGCGATCGAGGCAGAGTTGATTTGACGAAACAAGCGAAGCTTCGGAGTTTTTGGAATTAAGTGAATTAGTGTTTTTAATTATTAGTGTTTTTAACTTTAGTTTGTGTAAAGTAAATTAAAGTGTTAATTTAGGTAATTTTATCGGCAATTTTTATTGTCACGAACCCTAAGCTCGTAACAATATATATATATATATATATATATATATATATATATATATATATATATATATATATATATATATATATATATTGCTACACGCGCGGCCGCCCGAGCGGTCAGTCAGGTTGTAGGTCACGCTCGTTATTTTATTTTCCAAATAAGTCTTATCACGTTATTTTGGTGTATTTTTAGCTTAAATCCCACCCCCCTATATTAAACGTTTCGGTGTGTACAGTGATTTGAATAAAACATGAACATTTAATAGAGATAATCAAGTGATTTTTACTATAAATATACGTTATCAAGTGTAATCATTCAATTGGGTATCATCGGGTGTCGTGTTCGTTCGCGACGTGTCCTTGAAAATAGAAAGTTAGACTTGAATTGCTCATCGTTGTCGACATTATACAACTGTAGGCGAGAATACATATCGCTTGTTTCACGTCACTGCGTAGCGAGACGATTGGTGCAGTGGGCAATACTTCACTTACTTCACTTCGACCTAAGTCACCGAGTTCAAACCCAGCAAGTTCACAAAACTTTTATTTTTGTTTTTTACTACCTTTGCTTACTACGAATTGCTTTTTTTGCTTTTTGACTGCTTAACGTTTGAAAGATGGCATCAACTGCGGGTAACTTTGGTATATGTTCTGGCTGCCGCAGCATCATACAGAACCGTGAGTTCTTGGTATGCGCTTTATGCAAAATGAAATATGATTTAAACTGTGCCAATATATCTCAAAGCCGCTTTAATAGCTTTTATGCACCTGACAAAGATCGCAAGCATAGCTGGAAGTGTCCAGAATGTTGCAGTAAGCAACCTAAAGTGGATAATACTAACAGCCCCATCCAACCTGCTGCTCGTCGCGACCTTGTGGAAACCGGAGACCTTGGCAACACCTGTGGTACTGGAAACTTGGGACCGCACTCCGGAAATGTCACCCTGAGGAAGCGCGATCTGGCAAAGTCAATTTCTCTCGTTGACTGCTCATCAGAGGAACCTGAGAATGGCGGCGATTACATTACTGAAACTAAGCTGAGAAGCATACTTCAACAGGAACTCGCGGGAGCACTTCGTTTAACAATAAGGCAGCTTGTGACCGCAGAGATAAAGAATATGTCGGGCGAAATCAAGGAACTGAGGGAATCTCTAACGTTTTTCAACAGGCAGTATGAAGATTTAAAATTGGCTTTGGACGAAAGGAATACATTAGTCGACAACTTAAGAAGGGACAATAATAAGCTGAATCTAACAGTAGACAAATTGACGCATCGGCTCCACCTAGTTGAACAAAATATGAGAGACAGCAATATCGAAATAAATGGCATTCCGGAACACAGACACGAGAACTCAAACAATGTTGTTGAACAACTCATTAAAACTGTAGATGCTCCAGTATCTGCTGAGGAGATTATTCATGTAACACGGGTTTCTAAGCTGACCAAAGACAGCAATCGGCCACGTGCAGTGATAGTGAAGCTGCGTGCACCCAGACAACGAGATGCTATTCTTGCTTCGGTATCTGCGTTTAACAAAAAGAATAACAAGGATAAACTAAGCTCTCAACACCTCGGCCTTGCTGGTATTAGTAAGCCAGTCTTCGTCTCTGAACATCTGTCTCCAACAAACAAGTATTTACATGCTGCCGCACGAATTAAAGCCAAGGAATGCAAATATAAGTTCACTTGGGTACGAAATGGCCGAATCTTTGTACGGAAGGATGAATTCAGCGAGGCATTGTTAATTCGTAATATGGACAGTGTAACGTTAATTAAATAGTTAGGTTAATGATTAGCGAGTGTTACAAAGTTTAGTTATAAAATTCGATATATATTATCAAAATATCCGAGGGATACGAACGAAGACTAATGAAGTGTACAAAAACATATTAGTAAATAGTTATAAGATAATCATCTTTACCGAAACATGGCTAAATGCAGGTATCTCAGAAAGTGAATTCATTGACTCTAGATATGTTGTATACCGTAGGGATCGCTCAAGTGCTTCAAGCTCCAAGATGGATGGTGGCGGAGTATTAATAGCAGTATCCCGTGAATACCTTCTATGCGAATGTCTAACTGGGAAACTGATTGCGAAGACCTTTGGGTTAACATTGGATACAGAGTAAATGGCTCATATTCCACTCTTTCTATCTGTGCAGTATACTTACCGTCGCCACCCAGATTGGAGCAACAAAGGGTTTTCGTAGATAATCTGGACAGTGTGCTGAACCATATTGATAATGTAATTGTGATGGGTGACTTTAATCTAAATTTTGTCGATTGGGAGTTTAACGATGACTGCAATCACACAATTCCTACTAATTATAATAATGATTTAGGACGCTGTCTGGTGGACTGCTTGTCTATGAATGATCTGTACCAATTCAACCATATAAGGAATTCACATGGTAGAACCCTGGATTTGGCCTTAAGTAGTTTGCAATGCCTAAATGTCTCTCAACCCTTAGATTTGTTAAGTAAACTTGATTTGCACCATCCCCCTATACTCATCGAAATATCAGAACTTAATTTTGAATACGACAAAAATCTGCTACCTCGGCCACGTGTAAAACATAACTACCACAAGGCAGACTACGATTCGTTAATCCTGTTAATTACCATTTTTAAGGACAGTAAGGACGTCAATGATTTTGTCACTGAATGTTACAAAAAACTAAAGAGTGAAATTATCAATCACGTACCCAAATACACATCTAAACCAACTCGGAACCCACCATGGTTTACGAAAAATCTAATAAAACTTATAAAAGATAAGGAAAAACTTAGAAGGAAAAGGGTCACAGCAGGACTGCAAAAACTACCGCGGTATCAGCTTGCTTAGTATTGTGGGTAAACTGTATGCTAAGGTGTTAATTGAAAGAGTTATGAAAGAAACTGATGGAAAAATTTGGGATGTGCAAGCGGGTTTTAGAAAGGGAATGGGGTGTACAGATCAGGTCTTTTCCATGCGCATGATTGCGGAGAAGTTTTTGGCCAAAAACCAGAAAGTTTTTTGTGCATTCATGGACTTGGAAAAGGCTTATGACAGAGTGGACAGGAATGTGTTATGGCAAACACTGAACTCATATGGGTTGAGCGCTGGTTTGATACAGGCATTAAGGTCTCTTTATAGGGACTCTAGTGCTTGTGTCAGGATCAATGGGGTCTACTCGGACTGGTTTGGCATCCAAAAAGGTGTCAGACAGGGCTGTGTAGCCTCCCCTTGGCTGTTCAACCTATTTATGGACCGGTGTTTGCAAACTTTGAAAGATGAAGAATGTGGTTTAAGAATGGGCGAGTTAACCGTCAAATGCCTTTTGTATGCCGATGATCAAGTCATATTTGCGTCATCGGCGTCTGAATTGCAAGTGATGGTTACATTAATGAACTGGGAATTAAAAGAAAGGGGAATGAAAGTGAACACATGTAAGACGAAAGTGATGGTTTTTGAAAGAGAAGAAACCAAAACGGTATGTGAAATAAGAATAGAAGGAGAGTTAATTGAGCAAGTGGATGAGTTTGTGTATTTGGGATGTGTATTTAGCAGGGATGGTAGATATGATAGGGATATAGAACGACGAGTAAATGCAGGGAATAGAGTGAATGGGGCACTACACTCTATTATGGAGAACCAGAATGTGTCAAAACAGGCACGTATGGTGATTCATAATTCTGTGTTAGTCCCTACTTTAATGTATGGTAGTGAAAGCTGGGTGTGGCAGAAGAAGCACGAAAGTAGAATAAATGCTGTAGAAATGCGGTCTTTAAGGAATATGCTAGGGTTGAATCTGAATGACAGGGTGAGAAATTGCGTGATAAGGGATAAATGTGGTATGCAAGATGATGTTGTGACCAGGATTAAGAAAGGAATGCTTCGGTGGTTTGGTCATGTGGAAAGAATGAATGAGGAAAGAGTGACAAAGCAAATTTATATGGCAGATGTGAACGGCCGAGTCGGGAAGGGACGCCCTAGGAAAAAGTTTATCGACCAAATTGGCGATATTTTGAAAATGGGCCACGTTAGAAGTACCCTTAACCGACGAGCATGTATGCGTAGATATATGGATGTGAAGGAGGCGAAAGAGGTGTGTCAGGATCGTGCCAAATGGAAGTCCGTAGTCTCTGCCTACCCCTCTGGGTGACAGGCGTGAGTGTTTATGTATTTTTATATGAAAAACTTAGAAAACGATATGCCAAGTACGGCAATCCTAGAGATAAGTATGAGTACAACCTTCTTCGCGAACGATGCCATAAACTTGTTAATATCTGCTATAATAATTACATGACAAAAATTGAGTCTAGCATCTGTAAAGATCCGGACAAATTTTGGCGTTTCATCAAAGATAAGCGCAAAGCTCTTTCTGCACTTCCCGCTAAAATGATATTGAAAGACTCAACTGCATCCTCAGGAACCGATATAGCGAACCTTTTTGCAAGTCACTTTTCTTCCGTGTACACCAATAACAGCGTTACCGATGTTTCTCATAGTCATGATATTGCGAACATGAGTAATTCCATCGTTACACTTGAATTGAGCGAGTCTCAAGTGTACAAAAAAATACAACACCTCAATGAAAAAAAAGGACCTGGGCCTGACAACATACCACCCCTATTTGTGAAACGATGTGGATCCGTTCTTGCCTTCCCGTTGACATTAATATTTAATCGCTCCTTAAGCGAAGGAAAGTTTCCCGATGAATGGAAAAAAACCAGAATTATCCCAATTTATAAGAAAGGTGATAAGATTGATGTTACCAACTACCGACCTATCTCCATTTTATCGTGTTTTTCTAAATTATTTGAATGCCTTGTTTACCCCATAGTCTACAGCCATACTGAAAACATTATATCCGATTTCCAACATGGTTTCAGGCGTGGTCGTTCGGTAGAGTCTAATTTGTCTTCCTTTGTGTCCGCGGTAGCACAGGACGTGGACAGGGGACTGCAGGTAGACGCAATATACACTGACTTTTCAAGTGCCTTCGACAAAGTCGGCCACCAAGTCCTGCTGTCTAAACTAAGAGTAATGGGCATAAGTGGTTCACTGTTGCAGTGGTTCGAATCTTACCTGGCAATGAGACCTCAGCAAGTGGCTATAGATGGATTTGAATCTGAAATGTTTTTGGCTAAGTCTGGTGTCCCTCAGGGGTCCCACTTGGGTCCTCTACTCTTTTTGATATTTATTAATGACATAGCTACATATATTGAAAACAGTAGTGTATCTATGTTTGCTGACGATCTCAAACTGAGTAGAACGATCAAAGGTCCCGGGGATGCTGACCTTCTGCAATCTGACTTAAACAAACTCATGGATTGGTTAGCAATCAACGGAATGATTTTAAATCCTAACAAATGCTACCACATAAGCTACACCAGAAAAAGGCGCCCCATCACTACTACCTACTCATTGGGTGACGTGACCTTGGCGGAGGTGAGGGAGATCAGGGATCTTGGTGTCTTGTTGGATTGTAAGCTGAAACTGATCGCTCACACTGATAATATCGTCAAAAAGGCGACTCGTATGTTGGGATTCCTAAAAAGAAACGCGAAAAGCTTCCGATGTGTCCAAACTAAGAAGGTTCTTTTCAATGCACTAGTACGTAGCCACCTCGAATTTGCAAGTGTTGCATGGAACCCAGTTTATAGTGCGGCTTCTCAGCGAATCGAAACGATTCAAAGAGCTTTTACACGCTACCTTGCCTTTTCAACTCCAGGCATATCGCATAGACACCCCTATAGTCAGAGGCTAGCATTTTTCAAAATGACAACCTTACGTGACCGACGTCTCATTGCAGACTTAATGTTCCTACACAAGTTACTGCATAACAAAATCAAAAGCACGCACCTCCTCGATCACATTAAATTAGTTATCCCGTACAGATATCCTCGATATCCAATTCGCAAACTATTTAGCATAACTTGCCACAAAACTAATTTAGGCGCACATTATCCCCTAGCCAGAATATGTAACACATACAATGAAATTATGACCAAGATACCGGACATTGACATTTTCAACGACTCTGCCCGATGCTTCAAAAAAAAATTGACCAATTTCTTTTTACCCTCTCAGCACACACTTATTCCTTAGTTAGTTTTTTTTTATGTAAGTTGTTTTGTATTCATTGTGGTATAATGATCTGCACATTACGGTAAATGTTGTGTATACCTGTAATTGGCAAACATATTTAACCATATACATTTGTTATTGTGTTGTTGTTAATGTTTAATGTGTTTTGCTGTTGGTGTACCTTATAAATAAATAAATAAATAAATATATATATATATATATATATATATATATATATATATATATATATATATATATATATATATATATATCAATATATCGATATAATAATAATAATAATATTCCACAACTATCACACAACGCCATCTAGTCCCAAGCTAAGCAGAGCTTGTGTTATGGGTACTAGAGACAACTGATACACATACTTATATATTTCTAAATACATAAATATTATAGATAAATTACACCCAGACACACAACAAATGATCGTGCTCATCACACAAACATTTGTCCTGGGTGGGAATCGAACCCACGACCTCCGGCATAGCAGTCAGGGTCACTAACCACTAGACCAACAGGCCAGTCGATATATCGTGATTTATCGTACAGCCTTTTAGAATCCATTGCTGAACATAGCCCCCCTGCCCCCTATAGATTGCCTCACAGGGGGAATATTTGCCGTAGTTGCCACACTTGGTTAGGAGTAGGTGTACATGTTTTACAGCATTCCTAGCCATCAGGTGGAGTGTGTGCTTGTCTGTCATATTTTCTTTACAGCCTATCAAAGACTTCTGCTAATATAAGTCTCAGAATAGTTGTCGCATTTGACTTTTTTTGCCATCTTTTATTACGCTTCCCCCACATGGACAGTTAGTCACATTTATTGTACAGTGAAAGGTTACGTTTTCGTATAGCTGCGGGCAGTCCTGCATGAGCACGGCCCGCGTGTACAGATGGCAGGACAGCTCCCACGACACCAGCTCCCACACGGACGCGGCGCCGCACGTCTCGCGCGGGCCTAGCATCTTCAGCGCGCGCCGGTACAGCTGCTCCGCTTCGCCGTACAGCCTCCGCTTCTCCACGCTGCAACCAACACGATATTCCAATGTTACACGCCTGTACTAGACTTAACTCCAAATGACTTCAATGTCGCTAAATGTGGCACGGGCATTTGCATATGTGCGCAGTTTGAACACAAATTTACTCTTTGTCATCCACTATCGGTCTTTCGACGCATGTCAATGTAAAAAAAGATCTAAAGTTTGAGCGGCCTACTCCACTTATTTTAAAAGAACAATGGCCACTCACCTAATAGACGGAGAGTCAGTGCCTAAAAACTGTTTGAATTTACTATAAGTAGTATTTTTATAGAACATTACAATGGTTATATATGCAACAAGTTGTATAACCATTATCAGCCTCAGCAAATTCATTTAATTACATTGACAGGTACGACACCTTTGATAGCTTACCTGAGTCACCCGTTTTCAGTTTCTAGTTCTGTTTTCAGTTGACTAACCGTACTACGGTTAGTCAAGCGAAACTGAGAACAGGTGTTTATGTACACAACCATTGTATATAACCATAAATAGACTAGCCACAATAAATTCAAACAGTTTTTTAAGCGTTGGCTCTTGGACCATAACTCGCTTGGACTAATCAAATCTAAAATTACGTAACTTGATTAAACAAATGGCGTTTTATTTGTCTATTTAAATAAAACAAGTTATAGCATTAAGTACATTTTTTTAAGTACGGAGTATCTAGTAATTATGCAATAGGTTCTGTTGAGGTTACATGGAACATTATGAATCTGTCATCATCATCATCATCATTATAGCCCTTCACAAGCCCACTGCTCAACATAGGCCTTCCACACTATAATACATACATAATAGAACGGGGGTGGGCGGAGCCCGTGTAGCCACTAAAATGTCAATTCACATCTATAAATGTCAACACGTGTGTTTTGACGTAACAATCGTTTACAAATTTCAAAAATTGAAAATGTAAATGCAAATTATTTTTTTTTATAGAATAGGGTGACAAACGAGCACACAGTCCACCTGATGGTAAGTGGTTGCTGCGGCCCATAGACATCTACATCTATCTTCCATTGCAAATCAAAATGCAGATGCGTTGTCACCCATGAGGACTGAGATGGAATGTCTCATTTCCAGTAAAAAGGGTCTCCGGTTCTCTACACTCACCATACGAAATACAGCAGCATTAAGCTACTATTTGACGCTGGTATTCTGTGAGAGCGTGGTCCTTCCCCGGTCGAGCCGACCCATTCGTGCTACAACTATACTACTAATATAACTGCAGCATGGCTCTACCACGTAAGCAATAATTAATAAGAAATAGGAAAAACGAAGTTCGAAATGAGGAAATTATGTCTTATCGACAAGCGGTGAACAGTCCCAGCAGTTGTCAGACATCTTAACAGCTGCTGCTACATAGAAGAATGCGTGAAGATGATGAAAATCGCGTGGCCGGGGGTGAAGCAGGGAGTATTGAATATTTTTCAAATTTTAATAAAGAACAACTTCCAGAGCTCTTTACAAAGTCACCTGCCACCTATCCAACCCAGCCGCGACCGAAACGTAATGTTAAGACTTCAAAAAACGACACCAGTATAAATTTAAGATAAAAATATATATAATAATTGAAAGCATAAAGATTATTAGATAACACAATTTATTAGGATTAAGGATACCTTACATAGGTTCGGGTGTTCGCAAGTTTATTTGTTAATTTAATATTCGAAGGCCTATCAAAGAAGTACAACAATCATGCATTTTTTTATTTATAGAATTATGTAGAAAAGTGAAATGGAAATTGTAATTGTAATATTTATTAGATATGTCATTTCGGACCAGCAACAATATCTACGACGACATTTTCTTTAAACAAACGCCCAAAGTAAACATGTCTCTCCTGGGTAATTTACGGATGTTTTCATACAATTTCCATAACAAAATCATTTTGATTTAAAAATGCTTCAATGTAGTTTAATAATTTTCCGCTTACGAGATGTAGCCCGTAGACAATGAGGTGAAGTTTTTGTTACACAATGCCAATAAAAGAGAAGTTAGTTTCAAATAAAAGTTTATCAGTTTCTAAAGTACTTAAAATATTTATACACCAAACAATGTCTAAGGTTTATTTATTTTTGATCTAATAAATATAAAATGTAACTAATATAGTACAGAAAGAAACATTAACCTTTACATTTTTCAAAAAAATAAACTTCCCGGCTATGAAATCTGTTAAATATTAAATGGCGGTGGCACAAAAAAGTCGTGGATTGGCCCTGATTGACATAATGGTCATTCATTCTTATCCGCTAGAATTCAATTCAACTCAATTTATTTAACTCCTCACAACTCACTGCCTAGTTTATAGCAAAAATGTAGTAAGGAGTATGGACCTAACGTTGTGAGAGACTATTGCTTATTACTGATTTTATAATAAAAACTGAGTTACAGATCACCAGCCCCGTCCTCGCGGATAGGTTACATAAAATACAGGATAACAGAGGGGAAATGGTAACGCCAGTTAACAATCTAATTTATCAACGTAATGAAATGACTAGTGCATATTTTTGACTCCTCCCCTTCCTTTTCCTACCACACGCGCTGCCGCCGAGGTGAAGAAAAAGGATCTCGTTGCGCGTCATTAAGACGACACATCGAAAACGCTATCGCCGTACTGATCCGAGTGAATACATAATTTCTATAAAAACTTGAAGAAACGCCGTCATAAGGTCTAAAATTGCGTAGCGCCCGCGACGTTTAAAAGCGCTTAGAAATTGTCAGAATCTTAAAATATTTTTTTAAAAATTATTGATTTAAGTTATCAAAATAATGAGCAAGTAAATTATGAATATTGATGTTATGAATATATTTGAATGATTCCCAAGCATATAGATCAAATGATTTCGTTGTAATTTCAACTATAGTGATTTTTTGAGGTGTTTTCGCAAATAATTATGATCGATTCAAAATTATACAATCGTGTTTTTGAGCAATCAAATTCAAGATAAAGACATGAATTTACCTATATCAAAATCCCACTTTCGTTAGTGGTGTCATAGTCCTATACTATTCGATGAAAGGAGATGCATTTATCCACGGTGTCGCTTTAAATGACACTACGTTCTCCGTGATCGCACGGCCAGCCGTCGCGTCGTAGACATATTAACCGCAAACCGCGCAGGACGAACAATTGAGTTCTCCTGTTTATGTTTAATACTCACCGCATCAGACATTGTGTCTTTGTAACTCATAAAAGTGTGAGACGCCCTCGTGAGTGCAAAGGTAGAGAGTGTGGGACTTCACGAAACTGTTACGAGAGTGCGCGTGCGCCGAACCTCGTGGCGGGCCCGCTGTATAGCTGACACTCCAGGAGGAAGTCTAGGCAGCCCTCATCAGGTCAGTGCGTGCTATCCCACCTACTTATTTGCCCCTTTGTCGTATGCACCAAAAATTACAGTCCACTAAATATTTAACGAAGATACCTTAAGTTACTGGCGTCTCCAGAAAATATATCATAAAAAGAGTAATAAAAAGTTACATCATAAGGCGAATTGTAGAATCCGTTCATCGGATTCTTACAATTCACCTTATAATACAGATACTATAAATACGCTAGTCGATGATGTAGTTGAATTAATGATAAATATAAGGTTTTATAAGGCTTATTTTAGATTGAAGTTCGGCTTTTGACAGGATAAATTATGATACACCGCTACTGAAATTGGAACATTATAGAGTAAGAGGCTCAATTTTAAGGTTATTAGAATCCTACTTATCAAATAGGAAACAATTTGTTGAGATTAAAACAATAATAGACGTTGGTCGAAAGGGTATACAAATTTAAATTGACAACCTTAAAGAAGGGCATTCCACAAGGCTCCATTTTGGGACCCATATTATATATATTATAATATTCATTAATCATTTAACTGCTTAAATGCATAGCAAACAGCAAGATATAAAGTTAACTATTTATGCTGAAGTTACATTCATCATCATCATCATTACAGCCTTTCACAAGTCCACTTCTGACCATAGGCCTTCCACAAGTAATGCCACGGTCCTGAGCCACCCGCATCCATCGGCTTCCTGCATGTCTTACCAGGCCGTCACTCCATCTAGTAGGGGTCGCCTTACACTACGCCTACCGGTACGAGGCTGCCACTCGAGAACCTTTTTTCCCCATCGGTTATCAGTTCTTTGAGCTATATTGTCAGCCCATTGCCACTTCAGCTTACTAATCCGTTGGGCTATGTCGGTTACTCTGGTTCGACTGCGTATAACCTCATTTTTGAGTTTATCACGCAGAGAAAACCCGAGCATAGCCCTTTCCATAGCTGGCTGAGCGACCTTAAGCGTCCCCATACGGCCAGCAGTGAAGGACCACGTCTCAGATCCGTAAGTCATCACTGGCAACACGCACTGGTTGTAAAATCTAATTTACAGAGTTTGAGGTATATCTGACGAGAAGATGTGTCGTAATTTCCCGAACGCTGCCCAGCCGAGTTAAATCCGTCGATTGACCCTCAGTCGAAGTTGGACTTACCTAGTCGGACTATTTGTCCCAGGTAAACGTACTCGTCAACAATTTCGAGCATAGTGCTCCCAACAACTACCGGCATAGTTGTGACATGAACATTAAACATGATCTTTGTTTTGTCCATGTTCATCTCAAGATCTATCCGTTGGGAGACACTATTGAGTTCATTGAGCATAGTGCTTAGTAGCGACAGTATCCTAATGGCAGGGCGCGGACCGCGAACTCAAAAAGGTCGTGGGATCAAATCCGCCATTCGGCGTGAACCACTCGTAACACAAGCAATTTAAGCTTACCACGAATGGTTATAGGGAAAATTAGTAATGTTTATAGCATTGTTAATATTCCTTAAAAAAAAAAGAAAAAGAAAAAGTGCTTAGGCCCTCCAGCGATTCTGCCATAAGGACTATATCGTCGGCAAATCGAAGGTGTGTGATGTACTAGCCATTGATGTTAATACCGTATCCTTTCCAATCCAGTAGCTTGAAAACGTCTTCCAATGCAGCGGTGAAGAGTTTCGGGGATATAACGTCACCCTTTCTTACACCTCTTGTTGTTGTTGTTTAGTTGGATAGGTTTCGAAGTCTGGTTCTGTACACGGATAGCCATCGTAGCCCAACTGTACAAACACTTCAGCACTTCGATATACCGACAGTCAACTTGGCACCGCTGAAGGGACTGTAGCACCGCCCAAATTTCGACGGAATCAAAGGCTTTCTCATAGTCCACATACGCCAGGCAAAGTGGCAGATTGTACTCTTCGGTCTTCTGTACAATCTGCCGCAGGGTATGTATGTGGTCTATGGTACTGAAGCCTTTTCGGAAACCGGCTTGTTCGGTTGCTGGCTATGCACTTTTTATACAATATTTTATGTTACTACGTTAGGCCAGCCCTAACGTGGTAACGTAGTAAGTGGTTCGCCGTGTAGTGGTGGCGTGGGAGAATCCATTACACTTTATCATCCTGTGTGCTTTGTAAGAGGCGATCTTCCTGATAACAACTCAAATTAATAAAAAATGCGGTTGCAAACCCGCCTACATGCTGTGGCTAGTGGCTACTGTGGCAAATATCCCCTCTACGAAGCGATGAATGGGGAGGCTTATTCAGCAGTGGTCGTTGGGTAATTTGACAGGCTGGCTTTAAAATGGACAGGCTGGAAGTCGTCGAGTCTGCTTGCGAGACGATTCGTAATGACTCTCGAAAACAGCACGTAGACGCGGCTCAGAAGGGAAATCGGTCTGTAGTTCTTCAAGAGAGCGTTGTCGCCTTTCTTAAAGAACAATACCACCGCACTTCTGCTCCACGCCTCCGGAGTAGTGCCACCATGGAGGACGGAATTGAAGAGCTTCTGAAGGACTTCAAGTACCGGTGTTCCACCCGCTTTCAGAAGCTCCGCTGTAATTCCATCCTCGCCTGGGGCCCTGCCATCTTTAAGGTGCTGGAGCGCCATTCTAATGTCGCTCAGACTGACGTCTGGGATATCACCGGAATAGTGTCGGATAAGACTTGCTCTTGGATCGTTACTCACACTTGCGTGTGGCTCCAACGATGATGTATACAGCTGCCCGTAGAACCTCTCAATCTCACTCAAAATCTCAGGTGTCCCAGAAACGATGCTGCCACACTCAGTCTTCAGCTTTGACAGTTGGCTCTTCCTGGCAGACAGATCTCTGGTAAAGACTTTGGAGCCCTGGTTCTGCTCAATCGCTTCTTCAATACGATCTGTACTGAAGTTGCGTAAATCCCGCCCAATGCATTTGGAGATCTGTCTGTTCAGTTGCCTGTATGCTGCCAAATCTGCTGCAGCCTCATATCCCGTCTAACAGCCATGAAGTTACATTAAATCAACTTAAATTGGTTTATTTTGCTTTAGTGGATTCAAAACTTCGTTATAGCATAATATTCTGGGGCAACAGAAGTATTATATTAAGGCTGAATACGACGCCAATGACCTTGCTCGTTTCGCAGCAAACCACGCGCCGCCAAAACCTACGCTTTGTTTATATAGACATGTAATCCTATAATCAAAGCCGTACGGGCTTTGATTGTATTTGACTAAGCTAGCTCAGATGCAGAGTAATGAACAACACAGAGAGCATTGCTCACTTCTTAAATAAAATTTTCTTATTTATAATATTAGTTCCTATAGATTATAAATTCTGTACTTTATTCGTTATAAAATATTGTTCGAAAAGTTATTGAATTGATAACGATTTTTTTTTCTTAATTGGTGCATCGTACGTAAAGAACCTCATATAACTGAAAATGTTTGTTCTTGTGAGTCTTACAAGATGCCGTAATGCAAATTGCATAATAAAGAAAAAAAAACTAAAAAGTCGGTGATTGCCCCATAGTGGGGATAGGTACTGTGTATGTAAATTCTCACAAGACTACTCCGACTGGTCAATCACTTCACATCCGAAGTATTTCGGTTTTTCTTAATTATGTACTTACCCCATGCTTTTGGACAATACATTAACTGACATTATTTGCGGTCTCTGTGCTTGCACTACTCTGTACATTCTTTTCCGACTGGGTCTTGATATTTTACATTTTTAGTGTTTCTCACTTGAAACCAGAAAAGTATAAATGATCAGTTTGGCTAATGTAAATGAGTAAAAATGCAACCTATTAGGCAGCCTCAAACAAAAAATTACCTTACAAAAATATAAGTATTAACCTCAAAATACAACATTCGAGCGGCGTTCATGCGATAAACTCTCTTTGTTTTACCACTTAGGTAACATTTATTTCTTTTCCTACCCATATTTACATTTATAGACACTTAAACGCGTATAAAACACTAAATTAACGATTTTCGCTACAGACACATCGACTGTTGTTGCCTTACGTCACACGTCGAAGCGCCTGGTAATTTATTACGGCAAACTTTTATCTGGCAATATACGATATTATTATTAGGTGTTTTAATTAAAACGAATTATGTTAATAAATAATATTTTGTATCGAAAATAAAGATAGCAGGTACCTTCGGAATCACAATACAAACATTTTTACGTAAAAGAATTTTTCCTAAATTAAAATTCACAGAGTTTTGGAAGAACAATAATTTTATATATCATTTCTTAACATTTTTTTATTTGTTGGTATATTCATTTATTTTAAAATTTTAATGACGGTTACATTGTGAAGGACCCGAACAAACCTACAAAAATGTTTTAAAGCTTAGAATTACTTCAGGTCAAAGTTCTAGTCAAGAGATATACATTAATTTTCGCAAGTTCTCTTCGTATTCGGCCTTAAGGCAGCGTTTGTATAAAAAAAGGGCTATCTTGGCATACTTACGGTCCCCTCACTGTATATTCTAGTTTCACTTACATATTTAGTAAAGAACTTTCAAAAATATGAAACAAACGAAGAAAGGAAAAAGAGAGAAATGACCCCTCGAAAAGGTATAAACATTTTAATTACACCAACATTGAATGTTGTACGCATAGAATACTATAATACATAAATAATAGAACGGGGGAGTGGGCGGAGCCCGTGTAGCCACTAAAATGTCACTAACATGTCAATTCATACGTATAAATGTCAACACGAGATGTGTTTTGACGTAACAATCGTTTCCAAATTTCGCATGCAAATTATTTAGAAAATACAATATTGCACACTTTACATATAAATATGTATTAAAATTTAAACGATTTTTTAAAAATGATTTTGCACAGCGAATCGGGTTTGTAGTAGTGATAATACGACGTAATTGCTTGTATGTGTGCTCCCGGCGACGCCGAATCTGCTTCAAAATAAGTTTGACAGCCATTCTATTGTGTATTATAGTATTCTATGGTTGTACGCCACAGCACAAGATATCAAGTCCTTGTACTATTTAATTCTTTGCCTACCTCATTTAAAACTATTAATTGCAGCCACAAATTTCAAAATTAACTTAAATCATTATTGATTTTTTTAAAAAGCTACTACTCAGTGGCCGATTACCTAAAATGACAAAATAAACTTAATTAATGTATTTTTTATGTTTATGTACCGTTTAATTTATAATCTATTATGACATGGAAAGTATTAAATGTAGAATGATAGTCAAATGATATTTAAATTTTATTCGATTGTAATTTTATTTATGTTAATTGCATGCCAACTTCATTTCGTGTAATCATTTTCCAAGACAATGTAATTTCGTTCTATGGAATAAATGACTAATGGTTTTGAACGGGTATGAATGAGTGTGTGAAAGCGTGTATGTACGTGTAGGTTTACGTACATTTGCGTGTTCGCGTGTGCATATTCGTCTGGGTGTGTGGTGATGGTACAGAAGCAATCCTGATGATGGAGTATCATTATTTGACAATTTAGAGATTGTAATAGGAGTAATTTACATGTTTGAGTAAACAAAAAGTATTAGTGTTAGGTGAAAAGAAGATTCTCAGTTTCTTGGTGGTTAAAAGTTTTTACGAATTTTATCACTGTTATTTTACAACTTTGATGAGATTTATTTTTTGTGTCTACAATTTTATTTAGTTTGTTATAAAAGGGGGGGGGGGCATCATCATCATCATTGCAGCCCATCACAAGTCCACTGCTGAAGATAGGCCTCCCCCAAGGTATTCCACAAAGCACGGTCCTGAGCCACCTGCATCCATCGACTTCTTGCACGACTTACCAGGTCGTCACTCCATCTAGTGGGGGGTCGCCCTACACTTCGCCTACCGGTACGAGGCTGCCACTCGAGAACCTTTTTTTGGGGGTCCCATGAAGCAGATAAACTTATGCGAGAGAGGAGGAGAGGAATGATATAACAATAAGAATACTCACCCAAAGCCGCCTTGATCGCAATGTGCCTTAAACCTCATGTACCGTCCCTTGTTGCAGTACAGCAAGGCAAGGTTGGGCACGTCGTTCACTTGCTCGAAAATGCTCGTCGCCTCGTCGAGACACTCGGCGGAGCGGCGAGACAATATTGTGAACTGTTTCAGTAAAATCTTGGCTTTAGAGTCGTTTTGGTCCGGTTCCTCCATGTATTTCACGTAGATCTCTGAAATGGTGTCATGTTATATAGTATGTGGTGACTTAATTGTAGATAACGATCAAGTAGTAAGGTTAATAAATGAGAACGTTATTTCCATACTTACTACAAATGGTATAGTGAACGAAATAGGAAAATGTGTTCAAGTACTTATTCATATAAGCGAAAAATAATGAAGAATATTTTTACAGCATTTAAATCGAAATATTTAACATGTTTAAACAAATTCAAGTGCAAATAATTAAATATTTATTTTAAAAAAAAAGTATTTCATGAGGGAAGTATTACATAGGTACTCCTTATTCATCAAATTATTGAAGAAATTATTAAAATTATTGAAGAATAGGAAAATGTGTTCAAGTCATAAAGGCGAAAAATAATGACGAATATTTTTACAGCATTTAAAACGAAATATTTAACATGTTTAAACAAATTGTATTGCAAATATATAAATATTTATTTAAAAACATCAAGTATTTCATGAGTTTCGTATAACATAAGTACTTCTTATTCATCAAATTATTGAACTAAAAGCTTGAAGATGTGTACTACAAAACCGCAACACGATAAGAAACCTTATTATTAGGAGTATGTTCCGAAACGTTTTCAGTATACTGCCGAATACAAATGACGTCATCAATTGACACTATACCTAACCTTCATGCACTATATTGTACTGGCGTGCCGCCGCCGTATTGTGTCGCATATCCGACCGTAATAAAACAATTTTTAATTATGTGAGCACTGAATGAAGCATGCCTGAATTTGTTTTTATTTATTCAAATGCAAAAAATTATAGAATAATTGCTGGTATCTCCATTAGGAGGATAAAACACTTTTCCAATATGGCGCAAATGTATGACGTCATATACTGGCCTATGTTTTGGAACGAATCACCAGTATAGCGTCGATTCATGACGTCATTTGCCTTGGACAGTACACTGGGTTCTATTTTGGAACATACCCTAGGTAAAACAAATATCTTTTTTTAACAATGTGCGTTTTATAACAGTTATAAAAATAAGAATTAAATATACTGATCCAAGTCTCCTCTCAACGAGAGGGATTTGTAGCAGGAACGCGTCCACTGTACTATTGCAATGTGTGTTAGCTTCATATCTTCGACATATTTGTTTATATTACATGACAGACAATCGATGGATGCAGGTGGCGCCTGGTATTTTGTGGCATTCCTTGCGAGAGGTTTCGTTCAGGGGTTCACTTGTTAGGGGGTGCAATGATGATGGTAATTTTTATTTTCAAAGTAAATCATACAATGAAAAAGAATGTACAAACTATTTACACAATTTATTTTAGAAACAAGTTGGAAGCGACCACCTCATCACAGACATCCTTACGGAAAAAATATGTTACTTACGTTGGGCATCATTCATGAACCGTACGGCGAGCTCGTTGCAAACAGACGCCAATCTTCGGAGCAACTCTGCGCGTTTCGCCCCGGCCACAAGGCCAGCTCTCCGATAATAGTCACACGAGCGCAACATTGCTTCCGTGTCGCTTGGTGGCAGTGATATATCTGCAAGTTGTAATCAATATAAAAAAATCCAGAGGGACGAACAGAGATGAATAGCGGCATGGTATCTCGGTACCTACGGTAAGCGCAGACTGCGAGTTCGAACCACGTGGTACAACTGCTTTTATTTGTGTTTTATTTAATTTTACCGGATTTGGGTATTTCTCTACATGTAATTTATAACCACACAATACAGGAGAAATTCCTAGACAGGTGTTAAAAAACTAAGAGCAAACAAAAAAATATGTATTTATTAGATAAACAAAATCATTTTATAAGTCTATCCTTCCCTTTTCGTTTAATTGTTATAATTAACAGCTTGCTATAATGTCCTTGACCAAGTAGTAACGGTGCAAAAATATCCACTACCCCATATCGCATCCCGGACGGCGTAAGAAGCAACAGACGGAATTATACCAGGAGATGGGTACTGCCCATCTCCTGGTATGTTCGGTCTTCCAAATAAAAACTAAAAAAAAACTACAGTTGCCAACCCGCCAGCCAAGCGTGGCAACTATTGCATATATTCCCCATAAGGAAATCTATGGGGAGACCTATATTCAGCAATGAACTTTTAATAGGCTGTAAACGGTAACAGTATAATGTGTCCTATTTTAAGTATTTCCTTTGTAACTTGTGTATTTATTTATTTATTTTGCAAATATGTTTACGTGGTAAGTTTTATACGTGGTAGAGCCATCATCATCATCATCATCATTACAGCCTTTCACAAGTCCACTGCTGAACATAGGCCTCCCCCAAATAATGCCACAAAGCACGGTCCTGAGCCACCTGCATCCATCGACTTCCTGCATGTCTTACCAGGTCGTCACTCCATCTAGTGGGGGGTCGCCCTACACTACGCCTACCGGTACGAGGCTGCCACTCGAGAACCTTTCTTCCCCATCGGTTATCGGTTCTTCGAGCTATATGGCCGGCCCATTGCCACTTCAGCTTACTAATCCGTTGGGCTATGTCGGTCACTCTGGTTTTACTGCGGTATGGTAGAGCCATGCTGCAGTTATATTAGTAGTATAGTTGTAGCGCGAATAGGTCGGCTCCGGGGAAGGACCACGCTCTCACAGAATACCAGCGTGAAATGGTAGCTTAGTGTTTCGTATGTTGAGAGACCCTTTTTACTGGAAACGAAACATTCCAGCTTAGTCCTCACGGGTGACAACGCATCTGCATTTTGATTCGTAATCGAGGATAGATGTAGATGTCTACGGGCCGCAGCAACCATTTACCATCAGGTGGACCGTGTGCTCGTTCGTCACCCTATCCTATAAAAAAAACTTAACCAAACAAGTAGTCTCTTGTAAGGAACAATCACCCCCTGTCGTACCGTGGGTATAGTGAGAGACGACTATGAAAACCGTCACACAAATATTATCGTCTCCGATAGACGATAGAACATAAACAAGCGGAAATAAGCATTTGCATCAAAATTTCAAACGTAAACATGTCACAGTAGGTTTTTAATATTAGTAAAGGAAAACATAAACAATAATCAGCTTCATTTATCCTATAACTTTAAACGAGCAATTCCTGTATATATATATATATGTATATATATATATATATATATATATATATATATGTATATATATATATATATATATATATATATATATATATATATATATATATATATATATATATACGTATATAATCGGAATCTCGGAAACGGCTCCAACGATTTTCATAGAATTTAGTGTCCAGGAGGTTTCGGGGGAAATAAATCGATCTAGCTAGGATTCATTTTTAGAAAATGTCCTTTTGTCCGTTTTTTCAGGCAACAAAAAAACTGCTACGTTTTGACAGCGTAGTAAACATTTTAATAGCTCAAGTGGGGATTCAGGTAGTCGCGAAATCGGAGTGCCCTGGTTCACGTCCTGTCTTTGGTCCGACTTTTTTCCCTTTTTTTCAAGTTCCCTTCTTTTGTGAGAATGTATTATTTTGAGCCCTTTTTTGGTTTTTTTTTAAAACACGAAAATTTAAATTAAGCTAATTGCACTCATGATGTTTTATTCAAATAACCAGTTTAGTTTTTTCTTTCTATTTCATCAGTACGTAATTCGTATCTAAATATACTTTCCAAAACACACAATTTAAAAAAAAACAAGCAAAGCTCGGTCATCCGGGTACTACTTGATTAACAAAATGCAGATATTTTGTCAACCTTGATGACTAATATGAAAAGCCTCTTAAAGAGTAAAACAGGGTCTCCACTTCTCAATACATACCGTACGAACGAACTACGAACACATCAGGATTATACGGCTATTTAGCGCCGGTATAATATTGTGTGGGAAACTTCCCTAGTCTAGCCCAGCCATTTGTACTGCAGCCACTATAAAGCAGCAGCGTTTCGGTTAAACCTTAAAATGGTTTGTAGGTTGGATTATTTTTATGTAACAACTGGAATAATATAATATTACTTCAGTCGGATACCAGCTTGTCGGTTTTCGCCGCAGCCTCGTTGGTCTAGTGGTCTAGTTGGGATAAAATGCTGCGTTCGAATCCCGGGTCAGGATAAAACCTAGGTTTTTGTCAAGAAATTCTCAGTAGAAGCCCCGAGATTTGCGGTATTTCACGATCGTGTCTTAGATAGCACGTACAACCGTTAGTTCCGCGCCTAAACTCCGTGTCGCAGTGGCTTAGCAATGAGTGGCTGCGCTGGAGGCCGCGGGTTTAAATTACGCACGGAACAAAAATTTGTATGGTCTACAAATAATTATTCCGGGTCTGGATGTTTGTCCTTGTGCAATTTATGTTTGTAAACTGCTCCCCACGATTCAGGAGAAAATCCTAGTGTAGGGGTAACGTATTAAAAAAATAAGAATAAATAAATAAATAAAACTCTCTCCAATCGTGTCGGATTGCCATCATATTGGACTATGAGAGTGAGGGAATAGAATTTTCACCTGTGCTTGTGCATACACTTCAGCAGTATAATGGCCAGTCTGCATTGAGTCTGGCCGCAGTGACCGAAATTCGGTCCCAAGGGAAATTACTTAACAACCACCTCATCCAACTTACCTAGATCAAACTCATCCGTCGCATCACCCTCAATCTCCTCAGACATATCATTTTCTATCTCCATCTTAATATTACTATCTATTTCGTGATCAGTTTCAAATTGTTTCCTAAACTGTTCCAATCTGTTCCAATTTTTACTCAGTTGAAAGAAATTGTCACCAACGCGACCGATCAAGCAGCTCGCGTCCACAACCCGGCTCTTTATAATCATATTGCTCAACAAAGTCTGACATTTACTGGCCATGTCAATATATTTCAATGAAAAACCATATTGCTCATGCGAGTAACTGTATTCGGCCAACGTTGCGTACGCGAGACATATTTTTTCGTATAGCAATGTCTTCAAATGCAACTTCCATGCGAAATTGTCGTCGCGGCTCGGTTCGTGCCACGACGCCATCTTGTTTTCTTTGCGAATCAAAATGGCGTTCTTGTCAATGTTTGTGTTTGTTTCAATTAAGAAGTTGCCGGACTTTTCTGTAAATTTTCTTTCACGTTTCCGGCGTCTGCTTCTCGATACGTGCTCCTTTGGGTCTTGTTTCTTTTTGTTCAATGGCTCGTAATTCATTTTGATCGGCTCGTACGGGTTAGCCATTTTCGGATGTTGTTCTTCTATTATTATCTGTTGCTTTAGCCGTTCTCGTTCTTCCTCCTGTCAGTAAAAATAAAACACCTATTTATTACAAGTAATATTTTGAGGAGAATTCAACCCCCCACTAGAAGTTTCTTATGTACCGTGGAGGCAGTTTACTTATTACACCAATGAAGGACAAATGTGGACAGACCCTGCACAATTTGTTGTGAACCATACTTTTTATTTCTATATAATATATATATATATATATATATATATATATATATATATATATATATATATATATATACACATATATATATATATATATATATATATATATATATATATATATATATTATATTTAATTACTGTTCTTAGTAATCGGCTCTGTAGCGCTACATCAATAAACTTGTACAATACATTTATATAAAAATATAATTATATATTTTTATATAATTATATTATACACATTTTATTTCGTGCGGGATTAAACCCGCGGCTTTCAGCACCGTAACTCAATGCTGAGCCATTGCGTTACGTAGCCGTCATAATTATATTATTATAAAAGGTGACAGCCTCGTTGGTCTAGTGGTTGTAGTAGTACGAATGCTGATCATGAGGTTCTGGGTTCGAATCCCGGGTCGGGCCAAAAAAAAACTAATTATTGAATTTTTTCGTCAAGAAGTTCTCAGTAGCTGCCCGGAGTCAGGAAGTTGGAGGTGTCTCACCCCTGTGCCTCCGAAAGCACGTAAAGCCGTTGGTCTTGCGCCTGATCTCTCTCCGGTCGTGTCGGTTTACCGTCTCATCGGATTATGAGAGTGAGGAATCTATTCCCACCTGTGCTTGCGCATACACTTGGGCACTATAATCCTGTCCTGCGCCAATGGCTAGCTTCCGCTGAGGCAGGCCGCCGTGGCCGAAATTCGGTCCGGAGGACATTATTATTATTATTATAAAAGGTATAACTCAAACGATCCACAGAAAAAGGAAAAAGCGTTTAGACTTGTCGTAAGTGTAGTGTAGTGGCTCGATATAGCAATACACTGAGGTCGATATGCAGACACAATCTCTAGTTTTAACTAAAAACTCACAATAGCAAAATTTCTTTAAATCTAGACTCAAATATTCGACATTGTGGAGTTTGTATTTTAAATGGAGATTTTCTTGAATATCGACTGGTCTTAGACTGCAAAAATACCGATTGCAGATCATATACTGCTGTATACTGTTGGTAAGAACACATGAGTAAAGAAACCCACAGGACGCAAAGCTTCTAAGGAGAGTCCAAAATCTTTAACTATTTTGGAAGGGTTGGCAGCAGGATAACATTTAATAAACAAAACGTTTATCAGCTTATTATTATGAAACAGAAACTTTTTTATTCAATATAGATTATAAATAATACTTATTGAAAGTCATTTTTTGATACCTAAAATGTGACATTTTTTGTTACAAACTTATTACTCCATGTTTTATTTTCATATTCTTTGTTTTTGAATAATTTGTTGTGTCTTTTAGTAAAATGGTAAATTATAAATGTGATATAATGTTTCTTGCTTAAATTATTTAATAGAAAGCACCCAGATGGCAAATACAAGCTTGTACACGTTTTAATATACCACTATCAATATTGACGATGATTATTTGGAAATCAAAATATTAGAGAAATTGTTAGTCAAGCAATTCAACAAATGAGATAAATTTGATGACGTACTACCACAATAAAATAATAAATAATAATGAAATACTAACTACATAGCCTTTGGGGTAGTTTAAAAATATATAATATTTTTTTTTACTTTATTTGCTTTAAACAAAATACAATCTACCCCTCAAATAAAAATCCCATGCAGTCGCATGCGCCTGGAAAATCCCAAACGGTCTCATGAGGTCGAGCCCACCCACAGCACTTTAACCCACAAAGACTTGTATATAGAGACTACTTTTCTATGAAGAAGTTTAGCATTATAAAATCTATACAAAATTCTCTATCTTGTAGTCTAAACAAAAGTCAGGTTTTACATCATTACAAAAAGATTTTATTGTATTTTAATAACAAAAAAATATACAAAGCGAATGTTGGCAGCGTGAAAATCACAATTATTTCAATATATATTAATCGAAATTATTTACGTAAAAAGATAAATTATATTCACACAAAAACTTTCCTTACTTTTATAATAAAACACTATACTAAAACACTAGAAAAATCCAAAAATCAACACAATAACATTCACGCGAAAGTGGCCTACGAAATGAACGTAGATTATAAATAATATTCAGATATAATAATACCTTGTTCCCGTAATCGAAGTTGAAGTAAATGTGGTCTCAGTATGAGAGGAAGAGAACAATACGTGGTATACACGCTGTACGTGCAGATTACAACCTTGTGGTGCGCAGATTACAATCCTGTAGTGCGCACGCTATAATCATTCGGTACGCAGACTACAAACCATGTGATGCGCAGACTACAATCCTGTAGTGCGCAGACTGCATTCCTGTGTTGCGCAGACTACAATCACGTGGTACACAGACCACAATCATGTGTTTCACAGAGTAAAAGCATGTGATGCACGGACTACAATCATGCGGTGCACATACTAAAACCATGTGATGCGCAGACTACAATCCTGTAGTGCGCCGACTGCATTCCTGTGTTGCGCAGACTACAATCACGTGGTACACAGACCACAATCATGTGGTTCGCAGACTAAAAGCATGTGATGCACGGACTACAACCATGCGGTGCACATACTACAACCATTTGATGCGCAGACTACAATCCTGTAGTATGCAGACTGCATTCCTGTGTTGCGCAGACTACAATCATGTGGTGCTCAGACTACAATCATGTGGTGCTCAGACTACAATCATGTAGTGCGCAGACTACAATCTTGTGGTGCACCGAATACAATCCTGTAATGCGCAGTCTACATTCCAGCGGTGCACAAACTACAATCATGTAGTGCACAGACTACAATCATATAGTGCACAGACTACAATCATGTGGTACACCGAATACAATCCTGTAGTGCGCTGTCTACATTCCAGCGGTGCACAAACTACAATCATGTAGTGCACAGACTACAATCATGTAGTGCACAGACTACAATCATGTAGTGCACAGACTACAATCATGTGGTGCACCGAATACAATCCTGTAGTGCGCAGTCTACATTCCAGCGGTGCACAAACTACAATCATGTAGTGCACAGACTACAATCATGTAGTGCACAGACTACAATCATGTGGTGCACCGAATACAATCCTGTAGTGCGCAGTCTACATTCCAGCGGTGCACAAACTACAATCATGTAGTGCACAGACTACAATCATGTAGTGCTCAGACTACAATCATGTGGTGCACCGTATACAATCCTGTAGTGCGCAGTCTACATACCAGCGGTGCACAAACTACAATCATGTAATGCACAGACAACAATCATGTGGTGCACCGAATACAATCCTGTAGTGCGCAGTCTACATTCCAGCGGTGCACAAACTACAATCATGTAGTGCACAGACTACAATCATGTAGTGCACAGACTACAATCATGTAGGGCACAGACTACAATCATGAAAATACCACGATTTCAAAATCATTATGGAAGACAACGACTTGCCTATATTATACCCAAACTAATAAATGAATTACCCTGTACACTTAAAAATGACATTACTGCGGAAAATTTCAAAAGAAAACTAACACTACATTATTTAGACGAAATAAAAAAGCATCTTATTAAATAATTATATCTCATTTATATTATTATGTACGTAATAAATGTACATATTATACATAAATAAATAAAATAATAAAAAAAAATCATATAGTATGCCTGTATGAATACGTATATATTATTGTTATATATATGTGCGCACAAATGTGTATGTGTGCGTGTGTTTATATTTTTATACAAATATCGATTATTTTCTATGTGTTATAATACTTAATTATAAAAGAGAGATTATTAACCAACCGTAGTACAGTTAATTTTTTTACCGCTTGTTTACCGCTTGTGAACATCCTGTGTACGTTCATTGCCTAACCGGTTGTGTGCGTCCAAGTAATGACATATTTTTACTACCCGTGAATATAGGTACGTATGCATTGCGAGCGTGTAGACCTTCGCTACGATTTTAAAGCATATTATATCTATCGTAATATATAATAGATAATGGGTATGTTCCGAAATACAACACAGTACACTGTTAAATGCTAATGACGTCATCAATTGACACTATATTGTACTGGCGTGCCGCCGCCATATTGCGTCGGATATCCGGCCACAATAAAACAATTTTGTGTGTGCGCTGAATGAAGCATGCCAGAATTTGTTTCTATTTATTCAAATACAAAAAATATAGAATAATTGCTGGTATATCCATTAGGAGGATATGATTTTTGGATCACAAAATAATCGCCAACACTCTTCTAAATGGCGCAAAAGTATGACGTCATATACTGTCCAATGTTTTGGAACGAATCACCAGTATAGCGTCGATTTATGACGTCATTTGCATTGGACAGTACACTGCGTTGTATTTCGGAACATACCCAATGTCTGTACGTAGGTAGCGCATCGAGTGCCGTCGATGAAGCATGGTGTACAGATAAACGTTCTTAAGTTTTAGCGACATCATGATAAAATAATTTAAGCTTTGTATTTGATTTATTTTAAATAAATAAAATGTGGTGCGCAGATGGCTAGTGTCCTTTATGGTGTCGATTACCTTGTCCTTCTGTATGACGACGTGGTGCAGAGCAGCGAGGCCGCGCAGTGCGTGTGAGAGCGCGCGGCCGCAACGCTCCGGCACGCCTGCGCTCGCGCTCGCGCCCGCGCCCCCGCCCCCACCCCCATCAACACCTACTCCGCACTTTGCTTTCTCATCCTGTGTTACACACAAAACACACATTTTATATTATGTCAAAATAAAGATAATATAAATTAAAACCCATCTACTAATCCATTTCAAACCATAACTTCACCGCCAAACAAAGGCCTTTTCCATAGATTTTCTCATGGGAAAGATTTTGCCATAGTTAGTACCTGGTAGCCTGATTGACAAATGCAGTCCTCTGAGTGTGAGAGTGTCCTCTCCGGCTGATGTCTCGTATCTCTCCTACCCGGGGTACAAACTAGAACACTCCTTTGTGCCTCGGGCTGGAGTTTGCGTTTACGTCAGAGAGGACATCTGTTCTCGACGCAGACTTGAAGGTTCGGACCTATCCATCCTTTGGCTACGCGTAGACAGCGACGACTATCCGCGCGTCTACGGGTGCCTCTATAGGTCCCATAGCGGTAATGCCGAAACAGATCGACTCTTCGACCACGTCCAAATGGTTACAGATTCGTTGCTACAACAGATCCCCTCCGCAGAGATCGTGATCCTCGGCGACTTTAACGCCCATCACGCCGAATGGCTTGGTTCACGTTTAACCAATCGTGCGGGGAGATCTGTTCATGATTTTGCCTTGGCATATGGTCTGACTCAACTGGTTACTTCGCCTACGCGGATTCCAGATGTGGAGGATCATGCACCTTCCCTGTTGGACCTTCTGCTGACCTCTCACCCGGACGGATATCATATTTCCGTCGACGCCCCTTTAGGCTCCTTGGACCATTGCCTTGTTCGGAGTGTGGTGCTGAAACTCACGCTGAAATCGCAGTTGCATTCTGCAGGCTGCCGCCGTGTTTGGCACTATAGGTCAACCGACTGGGATGGGATACGGTCTTTCTTTGCATCCTACCCTTGAGGGCGGGTTTGCTTCTCGCCGGACGATCCCAACGTTATTGCGGATTCTGTCGCTGATGTGGTACTTCAGGGTACGGTGAGGCATGGTACATGGGGGGAAAAGAAAAGATACGTCTTCACCGTGTGTCGGTCGTTTATTGAGTCCCAAATACAATAATTTCTTATAAAATCTAACTTATGCTAAACGCGCTTGCGCAGCAGAGTCACACGGGACTCGCGCATGAAATATAAAACTTCTAGGTAATGCACTACATCTCCCCCGAAAAGTAAGGGGTACCTCACTACCCTCTTCAGGGAAAAAAAATGATTAGTGTACATATAACTTAAGACTAATAACATAATGAATGTATAGGTACTTGTCTGAAAGGCAAACATTTTTTTTTTTTGATTACAAAGATAAACATTACAAGTGAAATGGCTTTGTGTTATTTTTATGTAAAATAATTTCTTTGTTATTTTTCAGAAATTTTACATTAGGTGGTAATTCTTCCAAAACTTTATAAGGTCCTTCATACAAACAATCTAATTTGTTACCTGTTTGGTTTTTTATTAAGATCAAATCTCCTGGCTTATATTGTACTTTATTACATTTTTGATAATACTTAATTTTTCTAAAATTTTTACTTATTAACAAATTTTCCTTAGCATCCAACTGTGCTTTTTGTAAACGGTACTTTAACTCCTTAGGGTAATCATCGAAATTATACAGTGGGTCAACATGTGTTGATAAATTACTAGGAATATTACAAATTTTGCCGAAAACTAGTTCGTATGGAGTATATTTTGTTTTTGAATGAACGCTTGTATTGTAACAAAAACACCAAAAAGGAACCCATTCGCTCCAATCTGACTTGTTATTATTGCACTGAATTCTGAGGTAAGCGCCTAAATGTTTATGTGTATTTTCAATGCCTCCTAAGGTTTCATGATGATAAGGCGTTGAATGGATTTTTTCTATATGTAGCAATTTGAAAACTTCGGACATAAGTGATGAGGTAAATTCGGTCCCCATGTCACTTAAAATTTTTCTTGGAATTCCATAACGCAAAATAAAATTATTAACGAAAGACCTAGCAACACTTTCGCTATCCTTTCTAGGTAAAGGATAAGCCTCTACAAATTTGCTTAAATCACACTGGATTGTTAAAATATACTTATTATTATAGTTATCTATATCTAAAGGGCCCATAATATCTAAATTAACCTGTTCAAACGCTGAGTTAGCAGTTGAAGTGATTGTCAGAGGATCTCTAATATTTCTGTTAGTATGCTTTTGAACTTGACAACTTTTACATTTGCGGACATAGTTCATGACGTCATTGCTCATACCTGGCCAGAAATAATATTTTTTAATATTATTTAACATACGATTTATGCCTGCATGGCCACTTGTTGGTAACAGGTGAAAGTCATTAAGTACCGTGGTAATTTCTTCTTTATTATTTATTCGCTTAATGTCTTTAATAATCAAAAATCGTGGTGACGCTATTTTATACATTTTTATGCTGCGCAGCAAACTCTTAATATTTTTCTCATTACTCTTGTTTTTAATTATGAGTAATTCTTTTATATTTAATTTTATGCACATTTTTTCTAGATCTCTCGCTAACTCTTCTAGAGACGATAACGATCGAGAATATAGAAATATGGTCGATAACGACGGGTTATACGTGCAAAGTTTAGCGTCGGACAAAATATTATACGCATTATTCAAATGTTTTTCGTTACTATTTTCTGGAAAACGCAACTCTATTATGTCATTGGGTCGTTTTAACAACTCTACAGTAGTAGGTTGATCAGGCCTACTAACTGGAGGCTGTTTGTCTATCTGTCCGGTGTCCGTTTGGGGCTCTAACTTTTTCCTTTGAGCTCTAGTTAAAACGGATACTACTTTTTCCTGCATTTCTTTCAAATCGCGTGACGTCACCGGGAGTCGACTTAACGCATCTGCAGCTGCGTTATTTCGCCCTGGGACGTATTCTACTTCGAAGTCGTATTCTTCAAGGTATAGTCGGAATTTTGTTAAACGACTAGACGGATCTTTTAAACCGAATAAGTAAACAAGGGGTCTATGGTCCGAAAAGATTTTAAATTTTCTGCCGTCTGCCCACACGATAGCTAATAATTCTAATTCTATTATTGGATATCTAGTTTCTGCCGGGTTCAAACTCCTACTAGCGTAAGCGACAACCTGGAAAGGTTACTATTTGAGAGTACGGCGCCTAAGCCTAACTTAGATGCGTCTGTCTGCAACTGAAATGTGTTATTTTCCGAAAAGTCGGGATAGTCCAACACTGGAGGGTTCGTTAAAGCAGATTTTAATGTAATAAACGAACTTTCGCAATCTTTAGTCCACTCAAATCTAATACCTTTTTTAGTTAATGCATTCAATGGGAACACAATATCAGTAAAACGTGGAATAAACCGACGATAATAGTTGGCGAACGCGACGAGTCGTTTTACTTCGTCAGCAGAAGTCGGGCGTGGGTAATTACGTATGGTGTCAATTTTACTGGGATCTGGGAATATTCCGTCTTGAGTAATTTTATGACCTAAATAGACTATTTCTTTTCTTAAAAATTCGCACTTAATTGGGTTTAGTTTGAGATTAACTTTTCTTAATCGATTCAATACGCTAATGAGATTTTTGTTATGAATATCGATACTAGAACCGATTACGACGCAATCATCTAGGTATAAAAAACATTTTTCGTAATTTAGGCCTGCCATGGCTATAGTCATCAGCCGAGAAAAGACACTAGCACTTGTCTTGAGACCCATTGGGCACCGCTTCATTTGATACTGTTTTCCTGCCGTAAAAGTAGTGTACTTTCGTGACTCATTATCTAAAGAAATCTGATACATTTTAATTATGTAAAAGAAGTATATTTACGGGAACTTGGATTTAAGGACAATTGATAATAAGATTGGGAGAGGTCTAATTTTGAAAAATAAATACTGCCTGACAATGAATCAAGTATCTCCGTTATATTGGGAAGCGGAAATTTGTCATCTTGAATTCGATCGTTTAATTTCCTGTAATCTATGACCGGTAAGGTCGATAAAAATAACGAAAGAAAATGGAGATTCCATTTTCTTTCGTTATTTTTATCGACCTTTTTGGGTACTAAAAGTACTGGGCTAGACCATTCCGAAACGGTTTCCTCAATGATGTCGTTTTTTAACATTTCCTGAACTTGTTTTTCTATCTCACCTTTGAACGCCTGAAGAACCCTATAAGGCTTAGAATAAACTGGGGTCACGTTATCTTTTAAAACTATGCTATGTTCCATTAAGTTCGTAACTGATAACGAATCACCTGGTAAATGGAAAACATCTGCGTATTTGGCACAGATTTGTTCAATACTGAGCCTTTCTTCCCTATTTAAATAACTCAAATCAAGTAAATCGTATAAAGTTTTTATTCGCTCAACAGTTTTTTCTTCGCTTTCGAGGTGGCATACCTCGAAGTTACTAATGGAATGGACATTGACCTTTGAAAAATCTATCTCAATATCCTCATTTCTCGTATTCAACACTCTAATAGGAATACTTTTATTTAATGGTTTAGCTAAGATTCCTGCGATAAAAATCCCTTCCTCAATTTCTTGAGCTAAAATAACGCTATCTTCGCTTAAAGTGCAAGGAATATGTTTGATAACTTCGCAACGGGCGGGTATGACGTGTCTATACCTATCACTCCATCTACCCATATTAAGACAAACTACGGAACCCTGATTCGATAACTGTAAGGTTCGTGTTTCGTAGTTGATTATCGCATTATAACGCTTAAAAAAATTATCGCCCAATATACCGTTAGCAAAACAAGAGAGATTCTTAAAAACGTAAAATTTCTCTCTAAAAGTTATGCCATTACAAACTAAATCTAAGTAAATATAACCGTCTGAAATTAATTTACCACTAACGCCCTTAATTATTTTATCATAATGTAACTCATTCAAATACTCCTGGTTATCGAGGAGCCACTCATATTTCATAACACAAATGCTCGCGCCCGTATCTACTAAAAGACTTACCTTGCTATTATTACTTACATTTAAATCTACTACATTGTTTATGCTATAATTACAAACGAAATTATCACTAATTGTAGAGGCGAAAAAACTCACTATTCGGTGCAGATTGAGTGCGTTCCACGCTCTCAATGTGCTCCGATTGTATCTGAGAAACGCGGGCGTTTACATTTGGGCGAGATGGGTTGTACCAACCTCGGCCTCGCGAAGTACCCCGTTGGTACCTACCACGATTGAGCCCTCGAGAGTTACCCCTGTAAAATGTCCTGGAATTCGATCCGCTTTGCGCTCTCTGATGGTTATAATTAGTATTTGAGCGAGCGTTATTAGAGCCTCTTTTATTTCTATTAAACTGTCTCTACGTTTTGGTCCGATTTTCACTAGATAATCTCTAATTTCTTTTAAACTACTGTACACATTATTTAGTTCAGCCAGTGACATTGAAAAAATCGACAAATATAATTTGTAACAGTAAAGGGAAAGGAAACTATTATTACACACTATGTAAAAACACTTAAAAAATTATAATTTCACTTACTTGTTAAAATATCACGTACATACTAATTACAAGGGCGGGGCGATGGTGTTTGTGGATGTAACCATTTTTAGGGCGGCGCGAGCAAGCGGGAACAGCACTGCAAACAGGATGTGTGGCTGCATGGGGTCATCTTCTTGAAGCGGGCCGGGTATTACCCTGGACACCTCTTGATGTTGAGCTGGGTATTACCCTGGACTGCACTCTTAAGATCTTCTAGTTAGTTGTAGGGCGGGCGATGTTTTCAAGAGAGATTGCGTTGAGTTCTCGCCTCAGAGTTTTCACGGCACTCTTCCTGCATTTTTTCATCAGGTAATAGATAACTGCTGCAGCCAGTATAACCACGGATACAATCATGAGGGTTTGTATGATGTGGTTTGTGTGAGCGTCTTCTAGGCTTGTATTTGCGGATGCTGCACCATTTGCGTTTTGTGCTATGACTACTTCTTTCGACTGCGATTTTCCCATTTCGTACCTTTATTTCTCTTTGGATTTCTGGCGTTTCTTCTTGTTTTTTTTTTGTTTTCTTCAAAATAGGGCGCTTCTTTTTTTTTCTTCAGAATTTGTGCTTCTTTCTTCTATATGGTTTTCTTCATTCTTCTGTAAGGTTTTCTTCTTTCTTCTATAAGGTTTTCTTCTTTCTTCCGAATTTGACTTTTTTTTTTGCACTGGTTTTTCACTTAGTGGGTAATTTCTTTGTTAGGATCCTGGCATCTTCTGATGATCCTGGCAGGGTCGCCATGAGGCATGGTACATGGGGGGGAAAAGAAAAGATACGTCTTCACCGTGTGTCGGTCGTTTATTGAGTCCCAAATACAATAATTTCTTATAAAATCTAACTTATGCTAAACGCGCTTGCGCAGCAGAGTCACACGGGACTCGCGCATGAAATATAAAACTTCTAGGTAATGCACTACAACGGAACTTTTTATTCCTTCCTTTGTGGTGCCCATTGGAGGCAAATCTCAGCCATGGATTGGTCGCTCCTGTAAAATATTATCATGCTATAAGCAGGAGTGCTACCAAGCCTGGGCTGACGCATCAGCGTCCCGGCATGTAAACACCAGCGCTCTAAAAAAGAAGTATAATTCCGCCTCTAGGTCTTTCAAAAGAGTCATTGCCAAGGCAAAGTCAGAGCACATAGGCAGAATTGGCGCGAAACTAGTTCGCCTTCCTTCTGGAACCCGTGCATTCTGGTCTCTCGCCAAGGCTGTCCAGGGGAATTTCTGTCAGCCATCTCTTCCATCTCTGCACAGGGAGCACGACTCACTGGCCCATACCGCAAAGGAGAAGGCCGATCTTCTAGGCTCTTTCTTTGCGTCCAACTCGACCCTCGATGACGGGGGGAGTACGCCGCCGACCATCCCGCGGTGTGAGTGCTCCATGCCGGAAGTGTAGTTCACACAGCGCTCGGTTCGCAAAGCACTCCTCTCCCTGGACATCCACAAGTCGAGTGGGCCTGACGGAATCCCCCCAATTGTGCTGAGGACGTGTGCTCCAGAGTTGGCAGCGGTTTTAACGCGTCTTTTCCGGTACCCCTACTCCCTAGGCGTAGTCCCAAAATCATGGAAGACGGCTTTCGTCCACCCGATCCCTAAAAAAGGCGACCGCTCAGACCCGTCCAACTACCGGCCTATCGCCATCACCTCCTTGTTCTCCAAAACAATGGAGCCCATTGTAAACTGCCAGCTAATGAGGTACCTTGAGGATCACCAGCTGATTAGTGACCGCCAATACGGTTTTCGCCGTGGTCGGTCAGCTGGTGATCTTCTGGTCTACCTAACTCACCGATGGGCGGAGGCAGTAGAGTCCAAGGCATTGGCCGTTAGTTTGGACATTGCGAAGGCCTTCGATCGGGTTTGGCACAAAGCGCTTCTTTCGAAACTGCCTTCCTATGGGCTTCCCGAGAAATTGTGCGATTGGATCACTAGCTTTCTTGCAGATCGGGGCATCAAGGTCGTTGTAGACGGTGCAAGCTCCGATTGCAAGCCTATTAACGCTGGCGTTCCACAAGGCTGCGTGCTATCGCCAACGCTGTTTCTTCTGCATATCAATGATATGTTGCAAACCCATAACATTCATTGCTATGCAGATGACAGCACTGGTGATGCTCTTTACACCGGCCGAGCCAATATTTCTCGGGAAAACGTCTCCGAGTGCCGGGACAAACTTGTGTCTGAAGTCGAGTCTTTGATGAACAGAGTCTCAGATTGGGGGCTACTAAATCTAGTCCAGTTTAACCCCCAGAAAACACAAGTTTGCGCGTTAACCGCTAAAAATAACCCCTTTGTCGTATCTCCTCAGTTTCAAGGCACTACCTTTGTTGCCTCAGCCAGTATCGGAATCCTCGGTGTCGACATATCGAGTGACGTGCAGTTTCGTGGTCACTTGGAAGGGAAGGCCAAATTGGCCTCTAAAAAGCTTGGCGTGCTCAGCAGAGCGGGACAGTATTTCATGCCTGCACACCGCCTGCAACTTTACAAGGCGCAGGTTCGGCCGCACATGGAATACTGTTCCCATCTCTGGGCTGGGGCTCACCAGTACCAGCTCCTTCCACTTGACCGCATCCAGCGCAGAGCGGCTCGAATTGTCGACGACCGAGTGCTTTCCGATCGGCTCGATTCACTGGCACTGCGAAGAGATGTTGCATCTCTTTGCATTTTTTTTTCGCATATACCATGGAGAGTGCTCTGAGGAGTTGTTCGGATTAATCCTAGCCGCCAAATTTCGTGAACGCACTACGAGGCAAACGTCCCGATACCATCCACATCATCTGGATGCTTGGCGGTCTACCACTGTACGTTTCAAGAAGAGTTTTCTTCCGCGTACAACCTCTCTGTGGAATAGTTTACCACCAGCGATTTTTCCGGACTGATACGACCTGGGGACCTTCAAGAAAAGAGCTTACTCCTTTCTAAAGGGCCGGCAACGCACCTGCAATTCCCCTGGTGTTGCGGTTGATCATGGGCGGCGGTAGTCACTTAACATCAGGTGAGCCGCATGCTCGTTTGCCCCCTCTTCTATAAAAAAAAAGTTTTCTTATAATTTTGAGCTGTAACCAGGAAGATATTGCTGACTTTATCCTGCTACAGTTTCCCTCTGTCTCATCTTACGACATCAGAGACATTAAGGAGTAGAGTAGTATTCTTACAGAGAGTAGAATATTCTTACACCGCCACTACACGAATAAACAAATAAATGAATTAAAATAATAAAGTTCAACTATTCAGTGACGGCGTAACAATCCCATAACATCTAATAAGTACCATAAATATATAAAGAAAGGAAATATTCAACGAACTCAAATAGGTTAATAATGATAATGATTTTGTTTATAGGATAGGGTGACAAACGAGCACACAGTCCACGTGATGGTAAGCGGTTGCCGCGGCCCGTAGACATCTACATCCATTCACGATTACGAATCAAAACGCAGATGCTTTGTCACCCGTGAGGACTGAGATAGAGTGCCTCGTTTCCAGAAAAAAGGGGCCCCAGTTCTCTACACTCACCATACGAAACACAGCATTAAGCTACTATTTGACGCTGATATTCTGTGAGAGCGTGGTCCTTCTCCGGTCGAGCCGATCCGTTCATGCTACAACTATACTGCTAATATAACTGTAGCATGGCTCTACCACGTATAAAAATGAATAAAAAAATGAAAGTTATTATCAAGAAAAAGAAAGAGAAAAAGAGAGAGAAGGGGAAAGAGAAAGAGAGAGAAAAGGTGAGAAAGAGAGAGAAAAGGTGAGAAAGAGAGAGAAAAGGTGAGAAAGAGAGAGAAAAGGTGAGAAAGAGAGAGAAAAAGGGAGAGAGAAAGACAGAAAGAATAATAGTTATATGAAGAGTGTACGGCACTTACCGGTGCAGCGTTCCGCATGCGATCGCCAATGTGCCGCAGCGCCAACTCGCGCCCGCCCGCCTGAACCTCCTCCCTTTCCCCTTCCTCCTTTGCTTCAACTGCCTCCTCCTCCTGGATAATATCGCACAGAAGATAAGAAAATAAGCTTAGTGACTTATCCTATCATACAAAAAATGTCACTAAAAGTTTAAAAATAGAGGTTGACAGCAGGTGTCATTAGTGTGACGCCACGGCTATTATATAAATGAATAAATTACATGCAGAAGTTCTCAATAAATTATTTTTATACACAATAGACAAAAGAAATTTAAATGCTTTTAAATCAGAAAATTTTAACTGAAATAAAGACCCATTTTTAACTTTAAGGTTAAACATTACAACTTGTCTCTTTATTATCAATTTTACTAATTTATTTATTTTATATTCCATTACAATAAAACCCTCTCAGAAATGAGGGGAAGCCTGAGCCCAGCAGTGGGACGTATATAGGCTGTAACTTTACTTTACTTTACTTTATATTCCATTACAATAAAACCATAACAAAAAAAAATACAACAGTACCAATATAAAAACCACACCTTATCGGAGTGATCACTCATAATTTCAACTCTGTCGCAGGCTTCCTTGTCGCTGGTGTTGTCTCGCTCGCTCGCATCGCCAGCGTCGTCTCCGTCGCACACGGTGCACGTGCTGTCTCTGTCGCTCGCGTGGTCGGTATCACTCGCTGCGTCTTTTGCGAACTCCGCATAGTTGCCGAATTCACTTTCGTCTTCCGAATCGGAGCTTTCGTCTGGGGATTATTCAAATTAATCCATTATATATAAAATTATCACTTAATTAACTTTCAGTAATATGAATTCATTTATGTATTTAAAACTTTTCTTCAACCAGTCTACCTTGAGGTGATGCATAGTTAGAATGAAGTAGGTGCATTAGGCACACGGGCGTAAAATTAATATGAGAATACCTAAAATAACTAAAAATTTTGTAAGACATGGAAATAAAATACAATTGATATAAACGGTACATAACAAAAAATATATGGATAAAAATAGTAAAATGAAATATAAAATAACTATGTAAATAAAATTACATTCATATAAATATAATGTTCATGTTATAATATCATATATATATATATATATATATATATATATATATATATATATATATATATATATATATATATATATATATATATATATATATATGATATTATAACCATCGACCATGGTAACGGCGGGGCAGGGGGTGCTAAGAATCTCCGGTGGAGGTTCGGTTGCCACCTACGACGACTCGACCTGGCAACATTTAACGCACGCACACTGAGGACTGACGAGAAGATCCTGGAGCTGGAAGAAGAGATAGACAAGTTGCACTTAAGTATTATAGGATTATCCGAGGTCCGAAGAGAGGGGGAGGACACGGTGATTCTCGAATCCGGCAACTTGTTCTATCACCGGGAGGGCGACCATCTGTCCCAAGGAGGTGTCGGATTTATCGTCCACAAGTCTCTCGTCAACAACGTTGTAAAGATTGAGAGTGTGTCGACGAGGGTCGCGTACCTGGTACTCAGAATCACCAAACGGTATTCGCTGAAGGTCATACAGGTTTACGCACCAACCTCGGCACATCCCGATGAGGAGGTGGAGGAAATGTATGAGGATATTTCCAAAGCCATGCATTCCTCCAAAACCCACTACACGGTGTTGATGGGAGACTTCAACGCAAAACTAGGCACAAGAGGAAGCGGTGAGCTGAAGTTAGGGAAATTTGGAGTAGGGCAACGGAACCGAAGGGGCCAGCAGCTGGCCGACTTTATGGAGAAAGAGGGACTCTTTATGATGAACTCTTTCTTCCAGAAGCGGCCCCACAGGAAGTGGACCTGGTCGAGCCCCGACGGTTCGACAAAAAATGAGATTGACTTCATTATGACGACCAGACGCCAACTGTTCAGTGATGTCTCAGTGATCGCAAGGGTGAAAACTGGCAGCGATCACCGAATGGTTAGAGGCACACTGAACCTAAACGTTAAGTTGGAGAGGTCTCGTCTAATGAAGTCAACGCTCCGTCCCCCTCGTGCTCTAATCCAGAATCCCGAAAACTTTCAGCTCGAGTTACACAACCGCTTTCAGTGCCTACAAGATTGCAATGCAGTGGACGATATGAATGACAAGCTCGTGGAAACTGTCCATGCGGTCGGAGCTAAGTTCTGCAAGACCCGCCGCAGAAGAACACAAAAACTCTCCGATCACACTCTTAATCTCATGGCTGTTAGACGGGAGATGAGGCTGCAATCGTCAACAGACTTGACAGCATACAGGCAACTGAACAGACAGATCTCCAAATGCATGCGGCGAGACTTACGCAACTTTAATACTGCTCGTATTAAAGAAGCGATCGAGCGGAACCAGGGCTCCAAAGTCTTTGCCAGAGATCTGTCTGCCCGTAAGAGCCAACTGTCAAAGCTGAAGACTGAGTGTGGCAGCATCGTTTCCGGGACACCTGAGATTTTGAGTGAGATTGAGAGGTTCTATGGGCAGCTGTACACATCATCGTTGGAGCCACACGTAAGTGTGAGTAACGATCCAAGAGCAAGTCTTATCCGACACTATTCCGATGATATCCCGGACGTCAGTCTAAGCGAGATTAGAATGGCTCTCCAGCACCTTAAAAACGGCAGGGCCCCAGGCGAGGATGGAATTACAGCGGAGCTTCTGAAAGCGGGTGGAACACCGGTACTTGAAGTCCTTCAGAGGCTCTTCAATTCCGTCCTCCATGGTGGCACTACTCCAGAGGCGTGGAGCAGAAGTGCGGTGGTCTTGTTCTTTAAGAAAGGCGACACCGCTCTTTTGAAGAACTACAGACCGATTTCCCTTCTGAGCCGCGTCTACGTGCTGTTTTCGAGAGTCATTACGAATCGTCTCGCACGCAGACTCGACGACTTCCAGCCTCCCGAACAAGCCGGTTTCCGAAAAGGCTTCAGTACCATAGACCACATACATACCCTGCGGCAGATTGTGCAGAAGACTGAAGAGTACAATTTGCCACTTTGCCTGGCGTATGTGGACTATGAGAAAGCCTTTGATTCCGTCGAAATTTGGGCGGTGCTGCAGTCCCTTCAGCGGTGCCAAGTTGACTGTCGGTATATCGAAGTGCTGAAGTGTTTGTACAGTAGGGCTACGATGGCTATCCGAGTACAGAACCAGAGCTCGAAACCTATCCAACTGCAGAGAGGTGTAAGACAGGGTGACGTTATATCCCCGAAACTCTTCACCGCTGCTTTGGAAGACGTTTTCGGGCTACTGGACTGGAAAGGATACGGTATTAACATCAATGGCGAGTACATCACTCACCTTCGATTTGCCGACGATATAGTCCTTATGGCAGAATCGCTGGAGGACTTAAGCACTATGCTCAATGACCTCAATAGTGCCTCCCAACGGATAGGTCTTAAGATGAACATGGACAAAACAAAGATCATGTTTAATGTCCATGTCACACCTATGCCGGTAGTTGTTGGGAGCACTATGCTCGAAGTTGTTGACGAGTACGTTTACCTGGGACAAATAGTCCGACTAGGTAAGTCCAACTTCGACCGAGAGGTCAATCGACGGATTCAACTCGGCTGGGCAGCGTTCGGGAAATTACGACATATCTTCTCGTCAGGTATACCTCAATCTCTAAAAACTAGATTGTACAACCAGTGCGTGTTGCCAGTGATGGACTTACGGATCTGAGACGTGGTCCTTCACTGCTGGCCGTATGAGGACGCTCAAGGTCGCTCAGCGAGCTATGGAGAGGGCTATGCTCGGAGTTTCTCTGCGTGATAGATTCAGAAATGAGGATATCCGCAGTAAAACCAGAGTGACCGACATAGCCCAACGGATTAGTAAGCTGAAGTGGCAATGGGCCGGCCATATAGCTCGAAGAACCGATAACCGATGGGGAAGAAAGGTTCTCGAGTGGCAGCCCCGTACCGGTAGTCGTAGTGTAGGGCGACCCCCCACTAGATGGAGTGACGACCTGGTAAGATATGCAGGAAGTCGATGGATGCAGGTGGCTCAGGACCGTGCTTTGTGGCATTACTTGGGGGAGGCCTATGTACAGCAGTGGACTTGTGAAGGGCTGTAATGATGATATATATATATATATATATATATATATAGTTGTGGTCATATAATTAAGAATGATTTGAAGTTCTAGAAGTTTTTTATTGAAATCATGTCGCACACAGAGATGTGCACCTTCTGAGAAGCAACTAGTTATGTTATAAAATAGCCACATTAATAGAGCAACGTGGCTTACGAATAAATAATAAAATCGCTAATTTTATTTATTTTACCTAAGTGACTCATTCAAATAATAATGCAACTGGACAAATAATTAAGAACGATTTATTAAACTGCTCCGATATTGTTTTGTATGACACTTACATTTAAAAAATCACAATTATATGTAGCGCGGAAAATTTAAAATGGAATTTAATACATTTTTAACTAAAATTAATAATCAATAGCATACCCACGGCTTTTAATTACAGCTTTACACCGGAGAGGCTTTGACTCTATTAATTTTTGACATTTCACAAGAGAAATAGGATTCCATTCTTCTAAAAATACGTCATACAGCTCTCTAAATTCCCACACTGTGTATTTGAAACCTTTTTCTTTACTTCGAACCACATATAGAGAATATTGAGCTCAGATATATATATATATACACTTTTATATATATATACATATATATATATATATATATACACTTTTTACTTTTTACACTTTTATATATATATATATATATATATATATATATATATATATATATATATATGTATATACACTTTTTACACTGCTTCCAAACATAGTGTTTCTATTTACTGACTGGTCACGTAATTAAGAACGCTAAATAATTTATACCTTTATTCAAATTTAAATAGAGAACGCTCAGTTGATTTGTTACTGTTTGTATAATTATGGCGCCATTAAGTGCTGTAAAAGATTGAAAGTGATTGCTTCTTATGAAAAAACAATGGGAAAAAATAAAAGTTGTGATAAATCTACAAGGGAAGTAAAATTTCGCCGGAAGAATTGGTCTTATAAAAAGATAGCCGACCACCTGCAATGTTCAAATACGATGGTTTTCCACGCTGTAAAGCATTTTGCTACGTATCAAACTACTTCGAATGTTCTACGTGTACCTAAACAGAGAAAAACAACTCCTCGAGATGACCGAAACATCGTTCTTATGGCAAAACAAAATCCTTTTAAAGGGTCCAATGAGCTGAGAAAAGAATATTTTGGTGAAAAACCACCCTTCAGCAATCTCAGCACGCACTATTCGAAGACGTTTGGTAGAAGAAAAATTGCACGGTAGGATAGCAAGAAAGGTACCCATGTTGAAACTTTGCCACTGGCAAGCCCGGCTGGCATTTGCGAGAAAGTATGGAAACTGGACTGTGCGGCCGTGGAAAAATGTACTTATTTCTGACGAGACGAAAATAAACAGAGTATGTTCTGATGGAAAACGATATGTACGACGTCCCCCGAATACAACATTCAACCCTAAGTACACGACAGTTACATTAAAGCACGGTGGTAGAAATATGAAAATCTGGGCGTGCTTTTCTAGACATGGTGTTGGACCTGTATAGTTGATAGAAGGTAACATGGATCAGTTCCAATACAAAAATATACTGGAAGAAACAATGTTACCTTATGCTGAAGAGGTTCTACCGGTTATTTGGACGTTTCAGCATGACAATGATCCAAAGCACACTGCACGCACCGAAAAGGAATTTCTTACAGCGCAATCAGTTTTTGTCTTAGACTGGCCAGCAAACAGCCCAGATCTGAGCTCAATATTCTCTATATGTGGTTCGAAGTAAAGAAAAAGGTTTCAAATACACAGTGTGGGAATTTAGAGAGCTGTATGACGTATTTTTAGAAGAATGGAATCCTATTTCTCTTGTGAAATGTCAAAAATTAATAGAGTCAAAGCCTCTCCGGTGTAAAGCTGTAATTAAAAGCCGTGGGTATGCTATTGATTATTAATTTTAGTTAAAAATGTATTAAATTCCTTTTTAAATTTTCCGCGCTACATATAATTGTGATTTTTTAAATGTGTCATACAAAACAATATCGGAGCAGTTTAATAAATCGTTCTTAATTATTTGTCCAGTTGCATTATTATTTGAATGAGTCACTTAGGTAAAATAAATAAAATTAGCGATTTTATTATTTATTCGTAAGCCACGTTGCTCTATTAATGTGGCTATTTTATAACATAACTAGTTGCTTCTCAGAAGGTGCACATCTCTGTGTGCGACATGATTTCAATAAAAAACTTCTAGAACTTCAAATCATTCTTAATTATATGACCACAACTATATATATATATATATATATATATATATATATATATATATATATATATCATCATCATTACAGCCCTTCACAAGTCCACTGCTGTACATAGGCCTCCCCCAAGTAATGCCACAAAGCACGGTCCTGAGCCACCTGCATCCATCGACTTCCTGCATATCTTACCAGGTCGTCACTCCATCTAGTGGGGGGTCGCCCTACACTACGACTACCGGTACGGGGCTGCCACTCGAGAACCTTTCTTCCCCATCGGTTATCGGTTCTTCGAGCTATATGGCCGGCCCATTGCCACTTCAGCTTACTAATCCGTTGGGCTATGTCGGTCACTCTGGTTTTACTGCGGATATCCTCATTTCTGAGTCTATCACGCAGAGAAACTCCGAGCATAGCCCTCTCCATAGCTCGCTGAGCGACCTTGAGCGTCCTCATACGGCCAGCAGTGAAGGACCACGTCTCAGATCCGTAAGTCCATCACTGGCAACACGCACTGGTTGTACAATCTAGTTTTTAGAGATTGAGGTATACCTGACGAGAAGATATGTCGTAATTTCCCGAACGCTGCCCAGCCGAGTTGAATCCGTCGATTGACCTCTCGGTCGAAGTTGGACTTACCTAGTCGGACTATTTGTCCCAGGTAAACGTACTCGTCAACAACTTCGAGCATAGTGCTCCCAACAACTACCGGCATAGGTGTGACATGGACATTAAACATGATCTTTGTTTTGTCCATGTTCATCTTAAGACCTATCCGTTGGGAGGCACTATTGAGGTCATTGAGCATAGTGCTTAAGTCCTCCAGCGATTCTGCCATAAGGACTATATCGTCGGCAAATCGAAGGTGAGTGATGTACTCGCCATTGATGTTAATACCGTATCCTTTCCAGTCCAGTAGCCCGAAAACGTCTTCCAAAGCAGCGGTGAAGAGTTTCGGGGATATAACGTCACCCTGTCTTACACCTCTCTGCAGTTGGATAGGTTTCGAGCTCTGGTTCTGTACTCGGATAGCCATCGTAGCCCTACTGTACAAACACTTCAGCACTTCGATATACCGACAGTCAACTTGGCACCGCTGAAGGGACTGCAGCACCGCCCAAATTTCGACGGAATCAAAGGCTTTCTCATAGTCCACATACGCCAGGCAAAGTGGCAAATTGTACTCTTCAGTCTTCTGCACAATCTGCCGCAGGGTATGTATGTGGTCTATGGTACTGAAGCCTTTTCGGAAACCGGCTTGTTCGGGAGGCTGGAAGTCGTCGAGTCTGCGTGCGAGACGATTCGTAATGACTCTCGAAAACAGCACGTAGACGCGGCTCAGAAGGGAAATCGGTCTGTAGTTCTTCAAAAGAGCGGTGTCGCCTTTCTTAAAGAACAAGACCACCGCACTTCTGCTCCACGCCTCTGGAGTAGTGCCACCATGGAGGACGGAATTGAAGAGCCTCTGAAGGACTTCAAGTACCGGTGTTCCACCCGCTTTCAGAAGCTCCGCTGTAATTCCATCCTCGCCTGGGGCCCTGCCGTTTTTAAGGTGCTGGAGAGCCATTCTAATCTCGCTTAGACTGACGTCCGGGATATCATCGGAATAGTGTCGGATAAGACTTGCTCTTGGATCGTTACTCACACTTACGTGTGGCTCCAACGATGATGTGTACAGCTGCCCATAGAACCTCTCAATCTCACTCAAAATCTCAGGTGTCCCGGAAACGATGCTGCCACACTCAGTCTTCAGCTTTGACAGTTGGCTCTTACGGGCAGACAGATCTCTGGCAAAGACTTTGGAGCCCTGGTTCCGCTCGATCGCTTCTTTAATACGAGCAGTATTAAAGTTGCGTAAGTCTCGCCGCATGCATTTGGAGATCTGTCTGTTCAGTTGCCTGTATGCTGTCAAGTCTGTTGACGATTGCAGCCTCATCTCCCGTCTAACAGCCATGAGATTAAGAGTGTGATCGGAGAGTTTTTGTGTTCTTCTGCGGCGGGTCTTGCAGAACTTAGCTCCGACCGCATGGACAGTTTCCACGAGCTTGTCATTCATATCGTCCACTGCATTGCAATCTTGTAGGCACTGAAAGCGGTTGTGTAACTCGAGCTGAAAGTTTTCGGGATTCTGGATTAGAGCACGAGGGGGACGGAGCGTTGACTTCATTAGACGAGACCTCTCCAACTTAACGTTTAGGTTCAGTGTGCCTCTAACCATTCGGTGATCGCTGCCAGTTTTCACCCTTGCGATCACTGAGACATCACTGAACAGTTGGCGTCTGGTCGTCATAATGAAGTCAATCTCATTTTTTGTCGAACCGTCGGGGCTCGACCAGGTCCACTTCCTGTGGGGCCGCTTCTGGAAGAAAGAGTTCATCATAAAGAGTCCCTCTTTCTCCATAAAGTCGGCCAGCTGCTGGCCCCTTCGGTTCCGTTGCCCTACTCCAAATTTCCCTAACTTCAGCTCACCGCTTCCTCTTGTGCCTAGTTTTGCGTTGAAGTCTCCCATCAACACCGTGTAGTGGGTTTTGGAGGAATGCATGGCTTTGGAAATATCCTCATACATTTCCTCCACCTCCTCATCGGGATGTGCCGAGGTTGGTGCGTAAACCTGTATGACCTTCAGCGAATACCGTTTGGTGATTCTGAGTACCAGGTACGCGACCCTCGTCGACACACTCTCAATCTTTACAACGTTGTTGACGAGAAACTTGTGGACGATAAATCCGACACCTCCTTGGGACAGATGGTCGCCCTCCCGGTGATAGAACAAGTTGCCGGATTCGAGAATCACCGTGTCCTCCCCCTCTCTTCGGACCTCGGATAATCCTATAATACTCAAGTGCAACTTGTCTATCTCTTCTTCCAGCTCCAGGATCTTCTCGTCAGTCCTCAGTGTGCGTGCGTTAAATGTTGCCAGGTCGAGTCGTCGTAGGTGGCAACCGAACCTCCACCGGAGATTCTTAGCACCCCCTGCCCCGCCGTTACCATGGTCGATGGTTATAATATCATATATATATATATATATATATATATATATATATATATATATATATATGATATTATAACATGAACATTATATTTATATGAATGTAATTTTATTTACATAGTTATTTTATATTTCATTTTACTATTTTTATCCATATATTTTTTGTTATGTACCGTTTATATCAATTGTATTTTATTTCCATGTCTTACAAAATTTTTAGTTATTTTAGGTATTCAGAAGCAGTGTAAAAAGTGTATGTATATATATATATATATATATATATATATATATATATATATATATATATTATATACTTAACGGCAGCCGACACATTCGTGCTACAGCTATAATATAGCTGCAGCGTGGCTCTACCACGTAAAATAACCGACCACGTAAAGGTGTTCCCGAACCTTCATCTGAAATATTCTATTATATTAAAATCAAAGGGTGCGTTTGGCAGAAAAAAGCGCTAGCAAGCGCTTGTAAGCAAAATGGCGATCGTAAGCGCTAAGTGCTGTCAAATCGTAAGTAGCTATTTTCCTCTAGGACACGATGTTAGTTTTAACCAGGGAACCTAACCTAATTTAAATATATGTTTGTAAAGTATTCATATTAAAAACTTACCAACCATGAATTTTTAATAACATGTATATGTTTATTCATGTCATTATATTACTTAAAATTAATATTGCACAAAACAACTTATAAACTCTACTTCAAAACAAACAAAATAAATAAGCAAAATGGCGGATTGTGTCAGCGCTTCTGAAGTAGCAATCGCGTCCTGCCGAAAACTATTTTAGCGCTTGTAAGCGCTTGCTAGCGCTTTTTTCTGCCAAACGCACCCAATCACTCCTGTTTCAAGTTTGGAGAAAAACGTGACGACGATGGTGAGCCAATTTGTGGTTAAGGTCACATACAGAGCTATGGAAAGGGTTATATCCGCAGTAAAATCAGAGTAAATGACATAGCGCAACGGGCCAGTGAACTGATCAGCAGTGCACTTAAGAAGGTCTGTAAGTATGGTGAAAGGAGAACTTAAGGCTCAAGGGCTGTGTCAGCCCGTTTTTGTATATTTATACATGTTTTAAAGTTATCGGTCATCGTTAATATCTATGACCTATGAAAGTAAATATTAATACAATAAAGAAAACACTTATATTAAATTTTACTAAAGTTCCGTTCTTTCTTTATTATAAAAAATTATAATAAAGAAAAAACGGATTAGTAAGTTGAAGTGGCAATGGACCGGCCATATAGCTCGAAGAACCGATAACCGATAGGTAAAAAAGATTCTCCAGTGGCGGCCTCGTACCGGTAGGCGTAGTGCAGGGCGACCCCCATTAGATGGTGTGACAACCTGGTAAGACATGCAGGAAGTCGATGGATGCAGGTGGCTTAGGACCGTGCTTTGTGGCATACCTTGGGGGAGGACTATATTCAGCAGTGGACTTGTGTAGGGCTGTAATGATGATGATGATGAAAGAAAACACTTCCTCACCTTTAAAATCCGGACAGGCCGGATTGGTTGTCGCTGGAACGTACAGATCGGCGAGCATGTAATGAGACGACGCCACTATTTGAGGATACCTTTCCACTTTGAGCAACTTTACAACGTGCTCCAACAAGTTTTTGACGTGTTTCGACCTGTTCGTCAATCGCATATTCCTCGCGACGCGATATAGTAACATTGCTACGGGCGTGGTGAACGGATTGTCCATACTGTCTGGACACAGAGACGTCAAGTCGTACAACTTGACCACATCGTCATGTGGCCCTTTGAACAGCCAATAAGTGTGTCCAGCTTTGGTAACGTTGGATTTGAGAAAGGAGAGAATATTCTGAGCGACGTTCCTTATGACTTTAGGGGAAAATCTGGAGTTTTCCATATTGGGCAGGTCCTCGGTCTTCATAGGTTCATATTTCTGGACAATGCCATCTATATGGTAGCACATCAGGACTTCGGGAACGTTGCACATTAAGTTATCAAGCCAGTAGTCTATCCCGGTAAGGACATTGATGGGTTCCCTCGCATCCCTCAAGCGAAGGCTTACGCAAGGCCTGTCCTTATCGCCAAATATCGGAAGATCGCTGCCGACCAACATGTGAATATCTTCAAAGGTCCAGAGAACGTTTCTATTGTAGAGGTGCTCATTGGGTGGGCCTTCCACTTTTGTTTCGGGCTCCGGTAGAAATGGTCCTGGAAATAAAAAAGTATCTATAAAAATATTTTTTCTTTGCTATATATATAGTTGTTGTGTGTTGAAAATGGTACAACTACAAACCCTTATTCGTTTTTATTCGTCATAATTACTGTCACCATCTAGTGGCGGTGTAAGAATATCCAATACCTTATATCGTCCCTTTAGTGTCAGTTCCTTTAGATGGGCAGCAGCGTGTTTCTAATAAAAACTAAAGAATTTACAAAAACTACATGAATTAGGTTGCGAACCAGCCTGTCATGGTGCCCCTATTCAGCAGTAGACTTTTGATAGGCTGTAACAGTATAAGTACATATTGTCAATCTTTGGTGCCAGATCTGAGATTGAAATAATTTCAACATAAGATTTTAAAAAAATCCAATAAACAATAGTGCAATAGACACATCTTATCAATTTAAATACCTTTTCGAACCCTCAAATCAAAACCTTTCTGTAGAAATTTTATGAGAATAGCAGTAAATGACGTAAAAATTTCTTGATGTCAAAGCATATATATATTTTTTTTAATAAGATAAGGGTTACAAACGAGCACACAGTCCACCAGGTGGAAAGTGGTTGCTGTGGCTCACAGACATCAGTTCATTCAGTAACCTAGACGGCTCGATGGATTTTAACATTTAATTTTACGTCTTAGTTTTGGAAGTGATAGAGTTTTCTCTTGTCAGTAAACTTTATATGCAGTCGGGTTTCTTTAATCACTATTTTAACCACTGGAATTGTTGAATAACAAAAACCCATAATGATTTCTTAAATTTACGCGAACACTACACATTGAATAAAACTAAATTTACGGATTTTATCGCGTTTATTTCACTACTTTTACTTATTTTTGATTCCCGACGTTTCGGGTGCTTTACAGCACCCATGGCCTCGGGGGACTGAGATGTCTGACGTCCCAATGTCATAGTTAGTCCGGCTACCTTCAGTTTTTGAATATTAATTTTTGGTCCGATTTACGCAAAACGGGCTTATAGTATCAAATGATACTATAAGCTCGTCGACGTCAAACATCTCAGTCCCCCCGTGACCATGGGTGCTGTAAAGCACCCGGAACGTCGGGAATTAAAAATAAGTAAAAGTAGTGAAATAAACGCGATAAAATCCGTAAATTTAGTTTTATTCAATAACAAAAACCCAGTTTAACTTAAAACAGAACCCGATCTAGTAGTATAAGTCGCGGCACGTAACTCTAGCGCTGAATTAAACGTGGAGGGGGTAGCTGCAAATGTCACATCAGTGCGGAGGACAGTATGCTACTGGAGAGCCAATCAGCGCGTGCGAACCATGCACAAAGCCAATCACACGCAATAATGCGCAATACGGCCACTTATGCGCAATAACGGTCACCGCTAGACTTTCGTGCCGCGAGTTGTAGATACTACTTAAGTAGCAAATTCAAACTATACGATTTACTCATTTATTAACGATGATGTCAGGTACCTAATTTTAAGTTTATGTTGTTTAATACATAACATGGAATTTTTATATCATCATTCTGAGTAACAGGCCACAAAATGTCCAGTTGGATAACCTAACTTACGCCGGTTGAATGTTAGTATGTATATACATGATATCTTGAATATATAAAAACATAAACTAATTCTAATTTTCTACAGGATGGCATCGGTGTCTATACAACGAATGATAACTACAACTATACAGTTTTTGTACAATAAATCGTAATAAAACAATCATTCACTGTAATTTAGTTACTATGGATAAATTAAATTCAGTAATTTACTTAATCTTTTTAATTCAGTAATTTCAAACTTTATGCAATAATTATATAGTGTAAGTAACGTGTAGGGGGTATTTTGTGAATTGTGACCCTCTACATATAATTGATATGTAGTATACTAATGTAGGTAGTATCTTCTACGTTACGGGATGTGGTAATTAAAACTGTGTCCGTTTCCGTAGAGAGCGTTTATTGTACTGAAAATACTTATGAATAAAAAATGTAATTATAGTGAACGTGTCGCGCGCGCAGGCGCGATATCAGCATTATTTTCTAAACTGTTGAAATATCATGTACTTGCTCGTACATCTTGCCAATTTTATAAACAAGAAGAAAGTTTAAGGCGATGAACCCCTATTGAGTTTACGGGCAGCCGTAGCGATCACCGCATCCACACTATCGATGTCCGAGACCCCATGCTCCGATGAATGTCCTTGGGTTGGCTGCTCGACATTGTTGGGGTCTGGCTTGTCGCGAAGATTCACGCTGCAGCCTTGACGTCTTCCTTTCAGCCGGAATGTCCCCCATGCAATGAAGGCTACAATAATAAATCCGACTACGGTGTACAACACATAGTTGTGTGTGTCATGTGTGAGTGATTGTACACTCAGTGTTTGTTGCTGTTCCTTGACCTTATCAATGTTGTTTTTCAGCTCTTGTAAGGCGTCTTTATGATCTTCAGGTCCAAATGTATGATTAAAGTCTGTCAGTATGTGGTTCAGGCTTGATTCACGCATGTACATTCTTTCTTCACTGCCTGTTAGTTTCAACTCGCTGTGATAGTCGTTGCGAGCAGTGAATGATGAAGCTTTCTCCCTTGAGCATACACCCAAGTCCGAGTAACATAATCCCCGTGCCGTGTAAGTGCTGTGACGTCACTCCAGCTGGGCAGAAAATGCGCATCGTGCAGTCTTCGCAACAGGAGAACAGCCACGCGCCACGATTGTGTAATCGCACCCACCTGTCGTTGCAATCCAATACTCTTGTGCGGCATGTTGATGAGTCGCCATTGTTTAATATTTGCGCTTCACATAATGTATCGGCTACCTTAATGTTGTAAATAGGTTGATTGATAGCACATAACATTTTGTTTTCTTGCAGATTTAAGCATGATGATACATCTCGGTTTTCTAAGGGTATTATCATGTCCCCTTTTAGGTTTACAGCAAGGTATTCAGATGTGAGTACTATAGTTTTCTCTGTGTGTCCAGTTATTTGCGGAATAGGAATGATGTGGTTAAGTTCATATTGTTCGTTGTTTATTAGTGGTAGCTTCACTTCGAATATTATGTATGCACTTGTTAAGCGCACGTGCACTCGCGCCAGCTTGTATAGGCTTCGCGTGCAATGGCGTGTGTTCACACAGGGTAGCGATAACTCGCTTGGTAAATGACCGGAGATGATGTTGAGCTGATCTTCAAATTGGTTGGGCTTGATGAGATGGGTGTCAACTCTCCCGTCCTTCACGTCAGTTACTAGGTCTAGGAGTTGCTGTTGTATTTGTCGTATGTTTGAAATGACAACGCCACCAAGGGGCGAGAGTTGAGACATCCTTCAATCTGCGCCAACAGTGTAGAAAATTCCTCGAACGTAAGTTTTTGATCCCCAAGTACTCGTTTGAGGTGATGTTTCAGGCTTTTTACTGCAGCTTCGTAGAGTCCACCAGCAGTAGGCCAGGAAGGAGCGTTAAAATGCCATTCAATGCCCCACTCTGATATGTTAGTTATGACGTCATTGTTTATGTAGCATTGTAATGCCTCCTTTCGTTGTTTTTCCAATGCTCTTGCTGCGCCCACGAAGTTGGTGCCGTTGTCGCTGTAGATGTGACGAGGCTTTCCTCGGCGGGCACACATTCGTTTCAAGGCGTTCAGAAAAGCCACTGTGCTGAGATCGGAGACAAGTTCGAGGTGAAGAGCTTTTGTGCACAGACACACAAATACAGCTACGTAGGCCTTCATTGTCTTTATTCCTCTGCCCTTGTTAGCCTTTACCTCCACATGCCCAGTGAAATCTACACCGGTGTGTGTGAAAGGCCTTGATGGTGTGACGCGTGGAGGAGGTAAATCACCCATAAGTTGGTTGTTGTTGATAGTTTTGAAGCGATGACACGTGATGCACCGTATAAGTCGTTTTTTCACTGCTCTCAAACCGCTGATAATCCAATATCTGTTGCGTAGATATGATAGAGTTAGTCTGGCTCCACCATGCAGGGTCCTCTTGTGCGCTTGGTCGATCAGTAACTCCGTTAACCTGTCATTGTAAGGTACGATAATTGGATGTTTTTGTTCTTGACTTAAGTTGGCATTTTCCAGACGTCCTCCTACACGTAAGATTTCGTGTTTGTCCAGGAATGGATTTAAGTTTAAAATACTGCTTGTTATTCGCACTTTAGGATGTTTATTGAGTTGTGCAATGTCGTCGGCGAAATGATTAGTTTGTATAGCCTTGATAATTGCATTATGTGCGTTCTGCAGGTCACTCGTTGCTAAGTACGATGACCGCATGGCATTGTTGACGTCACGTGCATTGTTTATGAACCGAAGTATCCAACTTAGGATTCGAGTTACGCGTGCCATACAGCTGTGTTTGTTTAAAAGTTCTCCGATTAATGGCATCGACCTTTGTGACACGCAAACTTGTTTGACCTTTTTCTCTTCAACAGTTGTGTGGAATTGGTCTTGAAGTGGGAGATCGTTGTCCTTTAGCCAAATAGGTCCCCACCATAAATGATGATTCGCCAGTTGTAGTGGAGTTAGGCCTCTGCTGGCACAATCTGCTGAGTTATATTCAGACTTGACGTGCCTCCAGCATCCCGATGGCATGATGACAGTGATCTGTGTTACGCGATTAGCCACAAATGTAGTCCATCTTGAAGGCCCCCCTTGTAACCAACCCATCACGATCATAGAATCTGTCCAACCATGTATTGTTACAATCTGTGAGTTTATTGACTCTATGACCTTTTTCATAAGTCGAGACAGTAGTAGGGCACCGCATAGTTCAAGCCGTGGTAAAGACGGGGGTTTTCTTAATGGTGCGAGCTTAGTTTTTCCCGCCACCAGCGTGATAAATTGTTGCCCTTCTTCACTAATAGATTTACAGTAGATAACGCAGCCGTAGGCTTTCTCGGAGGCGTCACTGAATCCGTGTAACTCGATGGGTTGTTTAGTGTTACCAATCCAGCGTTGTAAAGCGATGGTATTGATAGTGGGCAATTCTTGTTGAAAGGTTGTCCACTCTTGTTGTATGTCTTCCGGAAGAGGTTCATCCCAATTTGTTGAAGCAAGCCAAGCTTGTTGAAATATGAGTTTTGCCTTCATTGTTACCGGAGACAGCCAACCAAGTGGGTCATATAATTTTGATAGATCAGAGAGCAATGTCCGCTTCGTTGTGACGTCACGTGTGTTACTAAGTGGCGCCTTGAATGTAAACTGATCAGTGTGCGGATTCCAGGTTAAGCCGAGTGTTTTGTTACTCTCTGCGTCCTTGAAGTCAAACATATTCTGGCTTATGAGATGTTCAGGTAAAGGTTGAAGCGAGAGGATAGCGGTGTCCATCGTCCATTACGAGTTGTATTATGGTGCGCATTGCCAAAAATGGTGCAGCTTTGGTACCATATGTTACAGTGCACAGTTGGTATTCTTTGATGAGATCTGTAGCAGAGTCACGCCATACAATTTTTTGCAGGTGTTGATCTTCATTGTGTATCAGTACTTGACGGTAAAACTTCTCAATGTCTGCAGTGTAGACGTATTGAAAGGCTCGCCAACGTAGAATCATAGATTGTAGGTCTTGTTGGAGGTTAGGCCCGCACTCCATGAGATCGTTCAAGCTTTGTCCTGTACTTGTCTTGGCAGAGGCATTAAAGACTACGCGCAATTTTGTAGTTGTTGAGTCCAGCTTTTGTACGCCGTGATGAGGTAAGAAGTAGCTTGGTTTATGGTGTTCAGTGCATAGCTTCATGTGGCCGAGTTGTAGATATTCGTCAATAAACTTCTTGTATGACGTAGAAAATGTTTCCTGTTTGGCCAATCGTTTTTCTAACTGCCGAAATTGTGCGATTGCCTGTGGCTTAGAAGTGCCCAAGGTTTGTTCGTAGTTTATTTTCATTGGAAGTCTGACTGCATATCGTCCGTCTTCTTTTCTTGTTGTTGTGGTTGAATAAATAGATTCACAGTATTCTTCCTCTGATGTTAGATTGTGATTGGTTTCGGTTATCTCCTCCATCTCCCAAAATCGAGATACATCGTCAAGATTAATGAGCACGTGGCAGTTGAAGGTTTTGATATTGCCCAGCAGTACCCAGCCCACTTTTGTCTGTTGAGCCATGGGTGCGTGTGAGGGTCCTCGTAGCATACCACTCATTACTATGTCAGCATACACTCCAGCGTCTAACAGAACGTCCACTGGTCTCGAGATGTTGAAGTCGGGATCCGCCAGTTGTATGTTCTGAATATGTGGCCAGTCTTGTTTTTCGAAGGTGTAATTAGGCAGGTTGCTGAGCATGTCGGCCATTACCATGGCTTCGATTGTAAATGAATGGCCTCCGTACAAAGACTCACAGTCTAACCGTACGGTTCCGTTGCTATGATGTGCTGACGTCCCTATGCCTGAGACTGTGGCGTTTCGATTTTGTCTTTGCAGTCCCAGCCGTTGTGCAGCATCTTCAGTTATTAGATTTATCTGTGATCCTTGGTCGAGAAGGCATCGCAATTGAACAGTCGATCCATCAGCTGCCATCACCTTTAATTGAACGGTCGCTAGTAGGACTTCGTTATAATTTCCAGACACGTGGTTTGCCTTTTGCTGTGACGTATGTGGCTTGTTGCTAGGTATAACGTTATTTGAGACCGCGATTTCAACTTTGCGGTAAATATCGTGCAATGTTGTGTGGTGTGCTTCTTTGCACACGCGGCATCTTTTGTTGGAGTTGCATTTATTGTCGTTGTGTAAGTACAGGCAATTGCGACAAATATGTAGTTGCGAAATTGACCTCATTTTGTCTTCCGGTGACATGTCTTGAAACGACTTGCAGTAGAGTAAAATATGATTGTTTTTACACAGCGGGCAATTTTTGTCTGTGCTTGTATGATATGCTCGAAGAAAACTACGCCTGTTGGTGTTGTTAAAGTCCTTCTTAAATTGAGCTGTTGCCTCCTTGTTGGTCGAATTGTTTGACTTGTTAGGTGTCTGTCTCTTCTTTTGAACAGGTTCAAGCGCAGTAAACTTGTTTTCCAAGAAGTTTATCAGCTCATCCAAGGAAGGTAGCTCTCTCGGAGCCTTTCTGATCTCCATGTAGGCTGCATACGTGTCGGAGTCCAATTTGCCAGTGAGAATGTGCACCAGGATCGGATCCCAAGTCGTTGTGTCGATGCCCAGATTGTGAATAGCATGTATGGTCTCGACACTTGTGTCATGTAGCTTCTTCAGCTCGTATGCATTCTGTGTTTGCAACGCCGTTTGTCCCATAAGGGTTTGTATATGTTTTGTAAACAAAAGTTGTCGGTTGTTGTACCTATGGGTGAGTATCTCCCAACAGGTGTCGTAATTATCAGCTGATACTGTAAGATGCTGTACGATGCGCTCCGCCTCGCCTTTAAGTTTGCCCTTGAGGTGCTGCATCTTTTGCGTTTTTGTCAACATGACATTGTTGTGGATGGCTTCACAGTAGAGGTCCATGAATGTAGGCCACTGGGTATAATTACCAGAAAAAGAAGGAATCTCAATTGTAGGCACTTGCTGATGCTGTTGAGATACTGAGTTAAGCTTACGATTCAAATCCCTTTTTGTAGTTTCGTACAAGGTTTCGTATGCAGAAAACTCTTCTTCGTAGCCTACATCACCGCCAGAAGTCAGGTTATCGATTTGCCAGTGGAGTTCGTCGATCAGTTTCCAGCGAGACTGCAGCGAATTCAGTTTGTCACAAATTTCCCACTTTTCTGTCAACTCTTTGGTGTTGATGTTTTTAATCACCCTAGAGAGCGCCCGGAAATTAGTGCGTTGTTGGCTAATGAACTCATCAGACCTTGATGGTACTCCAGTTTCCGCAGTTTTCACCTCGTAGTTCGCCAGCATGTCACGAATCGCTTCGTACCGCTTCTTTGTGGTGGTGTAGGTATCATTGATGAAATAGTCGTCATCCAAGTCACTGTCTGTTTTTTTTAGAACGCCATGATTCATGTTGAACACCTCCCATTGAGCATTCAAAGCATCCAACCTTTTCTGTATGTATGTTCCTGACTTACGTGAATCAGAATCCTTTTTGAAGTTAGCCTCAATTTTAAGGATAGATTCAATGATTGTTCTCTGTTGTTGAAGTAGGTTCTCCATGGTTTAAGAACGATGTTGTAAATAGTTGGTTTCAGATACGTGTGACTGCGACTCTTACCGTAGTATGCACCTCAATCAAGCTGGTGAGACCCGCTTGTGGGAGGCCAGCAACCAAAGTGACACTACAGATAGAATCACGAATTACTCTTTTTTTTTTTTTTTCTTTTTTTCAAATACACTTTACTGTTGAACTATTGTAGACGTAATATGCAAGTCTTAGTTCACGTCGAAAGCTCGAAGGACCAAAATGTAGGGGGTATTTTGTGAATTGTGACCCTCTACATATAATTGATATGTAGTATACTAATGTAGGTAGTATCTTCTACGTTACGGGATGTGGTAATTAAAACTGTGTCCGTTTCCGTAGAGAGCGTTTATTGTACTGAAAATACTTATGAATAAAAAATGTAATTATAGTGAACGTGTCGCGCGCGCAGGCGCGATATCAGCATTATTTTCTAAACTGTTGAAATATCATGTACTTGCTCGTACATAACGAATTCAAAAAAAAACAATTCGCAATAATATAAAAATTAAAAAGGTAAGTTTTCAAATAAAATAATTATATTACTTTTAAACTATAAACAACAGCATGTCTAATTAAATATTTTTAAAGCAAAACTGGCAATAACACTTTCCTTAATTTGTAGAAAGGAGAAAATTTTAACGTGGGAATTATGTATTTTGAAAGGAAAAAAACCTGGCTACGTCGTACGTACGTACGTGTACGATATAAAAACGCTGTATTAGTCGAATAATTTATTGTGTGTTACTTGGCGCCATCCTGAATAAATGTCAGTGTATGTTATTGGTACTACAATAATCAGATGCAGCGCTGCAGCACGCTGTGCGACAGGAACTGCTGCGTAAGCTGCAGCGCTGGTGCATTAGGTGTTGACTGACCTGCGAGGCACACGGGCGTGGTGTGGGTACAGTCGGGCTGCAGCGGCTGCGGCGGGCGCTGCAGCACGCTGTGCGACAGGAACTGCTGCGTGAGATGCAGCGCTGGTGCATTAGGTGTTGACTGACCTGCGAGGCACACGAGCGTGGTGTGGGTGCAGTCGGGCTGCAGCGACTGCGGCGGCTGCGGCGGGCACTGCAGCACGCTGTGCGACAAGAACTGCTGCGTGAGCTGCAGCGCTGGCGCATTAGGTGTTGACTGACCTACGAGGCACACGGGCGTGGTGTGGGTGCAGTCATGCTGCAGCAGCTGCAGCGGCTGCGGTGGGTACTGCAGCACGCTGTGCGACAGGAATTGCTGCGTAAGCTGCAGCGCTGGTGCATTAGGTGTTGACGGACCTGCGAGGCACACGGGCGTGGTGTGGGTGCAGTCGGGCTGCAGCGGCTGCGGCGGGCGCTGCAGCACGCTGTGCGACAGGAACTGCTGCGTGAGATGCAGCGCTGGTGCATTAGGTGTTGACTGACCTGCGAGGCACACGGGCGTGGTGTGGGTGCAGTCGGGCTGCAGCGACTGCGGCGGGCGCTGCAGCGGCTGCGGCGGGCACTGCAGCACGCTGTGCGACAAGAACTGCTGCGTGAGCTGCAGCGCTGGTGCATTAGGTGTTGACTGACCTACGAGGCACACGGGCGTGGTGTGGGTGCAGTCATGCTGCAGCAGCTGCAGCGGCTGCGGTGGGTACCGCAGCACGCTGTGCGACAGGAATTGCTGCGTAAGCTGCAGCGCTGGTGCATTAGGTGTTGACGGACCTGCGAGGCACACGGGCGTGGTGTGGTTGCAGTCGGGCTGCAGCGGCTACGGCATTAGATACTTATATAGGAACTTGTGTAGGAACATTAAGTCTGCAATGGACGTCGGTCACGTAAGGTTGTCATTTTGAAAAATGCTAGCCTCTGACTAGGTGTGTCTATGCGATAAGCCTGGAGTTGAAAAGGCAAGGTAGCACCTAACCTTACCTTACCTAACCTTAGATAAGATTAGATCCTATCTAGTTAAACCTTGGAAAGCAAAACATTATCTCATCATTATTAGTATCTATACAAAAAAAAAAAAAACAAAAAACAAAATGATAAAGCCGTTTCCGAGACACCTGTTACGTATATTATATTAAACGTGCAAAAGTTTTCTTCAAAGAGTAGCCAAATTTAAAACTTAAGTTCAAATATACAAATAACGATATAACGTTTTTGCAGTTTTTGAAAATACGAGCAAATGCGCGTATTTTCAAAAACTGCTTTATGCTTGTTTTCTAAAAGGTTTCTACTTTTATTTGAAATTACCTTAAATTGAATGTGATTTATGGGCAAGAACGTTTTTGCCTTACCAAGGATGCAGCGCTGGTGCATTAGGTGTTGACTGACCTGCGAGGCACACGGGCGTGGTGTGGGTGCAGTCGGGCTACAGCGACTGCGGCGGGCGCTGCAGCGGCTGCGGCGGGCACTGCAGCACGCTGTACGACAGGAACTGCTGCGTGAGCTGCAGCGCTGGTGCATTAGGTGTTGACTGACCTACGAGGCACACGTGCGTGGTGTGGGTGCAGTCATGCGGCAGCAGCTGCAGCGGCTGCGGTGGGCGCTGCAGCACGCTGTGCGACAGGAATTGCTGCGTAAGCTGCAGCGCTGGTACATTAGGTGTTGACTGACCTGCGAGGCACACGGGCTTGGTGTGGGTGCAGTCGGGCTGCAGCGGTTGCAGCGGCTGCGGCGGGCGCTGCAGCACACTGTGCGACAGGAACTGCTGCGTGAGCTGCAGCGCCGGTGCATTAGTTGTTGACTGACCTGCGAGGCACACGGGCGTGGTGTGGGTTCAGTCGGGCTGTAGCGGCTGCAGCGGCTGCGGCGGGTGCTGCAGCACGCTGTGCGACAGGAACTGCTGCGTGAGCTGCAGCGCTGGTGTATTAGGTGTTGTCTGACCTGCGAGGCACACGGGCGTGGTGTGGGTGCAGTCATGCTGCAGCGGTTGCAGCGGCTGCGGCGGGCGCTGCAGCACACTGTGCGACAGGAAATGCAGCGTGAGCTGCAGCGCCGGTGCATTAGTTGTTGACTGACCTGCGAGGCACACGGGCGTGGTGTGGGTTCAGTCGGGCTGCAGCGGCTGCAGCGGCTGCGGCGGGTGCTGCAGCACGCTGTGCGACAGGCACTGCTGCGTGAGCTGCAGCGCTGGTGTATTAGGTGTTGACTGACCTGCGAGGCACACGGGCGTGGTGTGGGTGCAGTCATGCTGCAGCAGCTGCACCGGCTGCGGTGGGCGCTGCAGCACGCTGAGCGACAGGAATTGCTGCGTAAGCTGCAGCGCTGGTGCATTAGGTGTTGACTGACCTGCGAGGAACACGGGCGTGGTGTGGGTGCATTCGGGCTGCAGCGGCTGCGGCGGGCGCTGCAGCACGCTGCGCGACAGGAATTGCTGCGTGAGCTGCAGTGCTGGTGCATTAGGTGTTGACTGACCTGCGAGACACACGGGCGTGGTGTGGGTGCAGTCGGGCTGCAGCGGCTGCAGCGGCTGCGGCGGGCGCTGCAGCACGCTGTGAGACAGGAACTGCTGCGTGAGCTGCAGCGCGCGCCGCGCCGCGCCCCCGCCCACACGCAGCCCCGTCAGCGACATGCGCTCCTACGATCAACTCATCACATCATGACCATATTCCCGGACACTTCTGCCCCTAACTGGCACTACACCTTGGTAGTAAATTGATGCTCAGCCCATAGCCTCTTTTTACTGAAAACCTGACATTTTATTTTGAAAAACTGATGGTTTATAATTTTATTAGATAGGGTGCAATATTCAACCGAAAATGCCCCATGGGGAATACTAACCATAGTTACCCCTTACAAAATTCACAAGGCGCAATGGGATGATGGATTCTCTTGCATCAGAGAGTTAAAATCAGACAAATAATGTTGTTTTTTTTTTTGGTAGAATAATGTGACAAACTATCATGCAGTCCACCTGATGTTAAATGGATGCCGTCATCCATGGACATCTACATCTTTACTTGAATAAAAACTTAGATTTGTTGTCACACCTGAGGACTAAGATTGAATGCCTTGTTTCCAATTAAAAGGGTTTCCAGTTCTCTATGCTCACCATACAAAACAAAAAAAGAAACATTAATTTGCTACTTTACAGGGGAATTTAAAATATTAGTTATTATATAAATAGTTATACAAAATTCTTACCTGTTCAGACATGGTTTTCACAATGTTTTCATAGAAGAAATCTTTTAGCCAGGACCACTCAGATTTCATCAAGTAGTCATAGACATCAAAGTCATCAAGTAACAATGTATTCTCCACTCTGTGAACCATCATGCTCACCTATAGCCAAAGATAAATAAATCACAATCATTTAATGAAGCTTTTATAAATGGTAGGGCTTTTACATTCTCGGTGGCGAACAAAACCATACAAACCTTACAGAGAAATATAAGTTCATGCATTAAAGTTTGTGAAGTCTGTCAACTCACACTATTAAGTAAATTTTAAATAAAAAAATTTTATTAAGCAACACTCGAAACTCAATTTTTACGCCATGTGGGCATGTGACCTTTCTTAACTTAAATTCTTTTATATTGTTAAATACCTACATTGATGAGATTTTAAGTATAATAACTGGCTTAAAAAAGATGAGAAGAGCAGTCCGATGAGACAATATACATAATAGTATATTCAAAAGATTTAAACATTTACTGGCTGCCCCGTTAACACATATCTTTCAATTATGCCTATCTAAAGGTATTTTCCCGAAAGTGCTTAAAAAAGCTGTGGTTTCTCCTATAAAGCTGGCAATAGAAACTTAGTAACTATAGACCGATTTCAGTTTTATAAGGTTTATCTAAAATATTTAAAAAAAATAGCGGCGGAATAGCGGAAACTAACAATTTGCTTTCAGATAGACAATTTGGTTTTAGGCCTAAAAGATCTTGTAACAATGCCTTGCACCAATTGACAGATTACTTGCGACATAATCTTGACAATGGTATGTATACACTCAATTGGGATTTTTTTAGACTTTGCCAAAGCATTTGATACTATCTCTTGCCCTATACTACAGCAAAAACTTGAAACACTTGGCATAAGGGGAAATCAACCACAACTTTTTACTGATTACCTTAGTGATCGCTCTCAACGTGTTAAAATCAGTGAGTATACAAGTACTGAATTACAAAAACAGCTCTTATGACATCTTACAGGGCAGTATCCTGGGGCTTACATTGTTCCTAAAGTTACAGCCTATATACATCCCACAGCTGGGCACAGGCCACCACTCATTTCTGAGGGATTTAGGGCAAGGAAGTGTCTGCCGCGCTGCCCCCAATGCCTGTTGACGAGCTTCACATGTCTTCGAAATATTTTTTTCTTATTCCTCAGACATGCATGTTTCCTCACGATGTTTTCCTTCACCACCGAGCATGTGGTAAATCAGCATTTAAAATTGCAATTAACAATTTCATTGGTGCCGGCGGGGATCGAACCCGGGTTACTCGCGTTCTGTTATATTTACAGCAAGCGTTAACAATCTGAGCCACCACGGCTCTTACATTGTTCCTAATTTATATAAATGACTTATGCAATCTCCAACTTCAAAATGGTATCATGTCATATGCGGATAACACAGCCCTAATGTTCTCAGCTAAATCACATGATGAGGTTTATAAATACGCTCAGCAAGGCTTTAATATAGTATTTAATTGGCTTCTTAACAATCTCCTAAATTTAAACGCAGATAAAACACAATATATGTTATTTTTAATGAATTAATATATGGATTTTGGATGTAAAGGAGGCGAACGACGTATGTCAGGATCGTGCCATATGGAAGTCTGTAGTCTCTGCCTACCCCTCTGGGTGACAGGCGTGAGTGTGTTGTTATATATGTTATGTTATGTTTTAATGAGAAACAGTAACATACCTACTCATCTAAATATTTACGCTTATTAACGAAAACAGACAATATAAAATAGCTAGGTATCACCTATGGTCAATCCGTACTCACTTATGGCATTGCTTCCTGGAGTGCTGCTTATAAAACAATAATGCTTCCACTAGAACATGCTCAGAGAGCAGTTCTAAAGGTAGCCACTTTCCGTCCCTTCATGTTTCCGACACATCAACTTTACTTGGCAAGTAGTGTACTAACTGCCTATCAGTTGTTTATCCTGAACATCATATTAAAACAGCATACCGAACTTCCATTTAATTTAAAATCCATAGACAGGAGAAGAATGGACTTAGTTTGCGTAAACTCAAATAAATTTTAAAGAGCACCTAAAATTGCAATTAACAATTTCATTGGTGCCGGCGGGGATCGAACCCGGTTTTCTCGCGTACTGTAAAATTTACAGCGAGCGCCATCTCAGCTACCACGGCTCTATATATAGTAATATATTATATAGCGTACGTTATAAGAAATGTAATATAATTGTAAGGGAATTTCTCAATAAATTAAATTACGAAGACACAGGTAAGTTGTTAGAAATTCTAAAATAGTTTTGTATTAATTGTAGGTTACTAATAATTGTTATATAGATACTTTGTTTATTATATAATAAAGTTTAAATATTTAAACTATCTTGTGTCTTATATTATAAAACCCATAGTGTAAGTGATGGTCTGAAACGCAGGTACTCAACCGAGTTTAGACAGGTATCTAATATTACAAACTTGAGTTTTAAATTTTTCTTTTGTAAATTCTACATTATTATTGCATGTTATTTTTAGCACCCGGTTGACCGAGCTTTGCTCGGTATTTTTCGCTCGAATTTTTTTTAATTCGTGTGTTTTGGAAATTATATATAGATACAAATTACATACTGATGAAATATAAATAATATTTTTTGATCTTAGCGACATAACAGAAAAAACGGAACTGGATATTTGAATAAAAAATCATGAGTGCAATTCTTTTAATTTAAATTTTCGTGTTTTTAAAAATATTAAAAAAAGGGCTCGAAAAAATAGATTTTCTCAAAAAAGAAAGGAACATGAAAAAAAAGTTAAAAAAAGTCGGTCGGCCGGTCTGGGCTCGAACCGGGGTTTTACGATTCTGTGACCGACCATTATACCAATTAAGCTATTTATAATCACTAACAGTCAGTCAAAATTTACCTTCTTATTCTAACGATAGTGTAGCAGTTTTTCATTGCCTAAAAACACGGACAAAAAGACATTTTCTAAAAATAAATCCTAGCTAGATCGATTTATTATCCCCGAAACTCCCTGGACACTAAATTTTATGAAAATCGTTGGAGCCGTTTCCGAGATCCCGATCATATATATATATATATATATATATATATATATATATATATATATATATATATATATATATATATATATATATATATATATATATAAGACTTATTGTTACTTTCTTTCATTGTAATCATATATGTTCCTCTATGTAAACATGTGTTTAAAAATGAAATTTAAATAATTATTATTGGGGGTATCAATATAGTTTTCTCATCTGGTTGGGTTCTATAAATATATAATATAAACATAACATAAACACTCACGCCTGTCACCCAGAGGGGTAGGCAGAGACTACAGACTTCCATTTGGCACGATCCTGACACACCTCTCTCGCCTCCACATCCATACACCTACACATACATGCTCCTCGGTTAAGGGTACTCCTAATTTGGCCCGTTTTCAATAAATCGCCAATTTGGTCGATAAATTTTCGCCTAGGACGCCCCTTTCCGACTCTGCCATACACTTCTGCAACATAAATTTTCTTTGTCACTCTTTCCTCATTCATTCTTTCCACATGACCAAACCACCGAAGCATTCCTTTCTTAATCCTGGTCACAACATTATCTTGCAAACCACACTCTTCTCTTATTACACAATTTCTTACCCTGTCGTTCAGATTCAGCCCTAACATACTCCTTAATTCTCTACTCTCGTGTTTCTTCTGCCACACCCAACTTTCACTACCATACGTTAAAGTAGGGACCAACACAGCATTGTGAATTGCCATATGTGCCTTTTTTGACACATTTTGGCTCTTCACAATAGAGTGCAAGGCCCCATTTACTCTATTCCCTACATTTACTCATCGTTCTATGTCCTTATCATATCTCCCATCCCTGCTAAATACGCAGCCCAAATATACAAACTCATCTACTTGCTCGATCAACTCCCCTTCTATTCTTATTTCACAAATCTTGATCTGTACATCCCATTCCCTTTCTGAATCCCGCTTGCACATCCCAAATTTTTCCATCAGTTTCTTTCATGACCCTTTCAATCAGTACCTTAGCATACAGTTTTCCCACAACGCTAAGGCTGATGCCACGGTAGTTTTTACAGTCCTGCTGCGACCCTTTTCCTTTATATACTGGGACTATCACGGCTTTGCACCAGTCTACCGGTACCCGCTTCAGTTCCCAGCATAAATTAAACAAGGTGTGCAGCAGGCCTGCCACGACTTCCTCTCCATCCCTTAGCATTTCGAGTGAAACTCTATCATATCCGGCAGCCTTACCTGCTTTCATGCTTTTCATTGCTTTCATTAATTCACCTATACTTATCTCGCTACCTCTTTCCTCTTCTTTCGGAGTTTCTACTTCACTTAGTACACACGTTGTCTCCTCACTCATAAACACGCTTTCAAAATATTCCTTCCATCTCTTTAAACTCAAAACTTCATCTTTCAGAATATAGCCAATCTCGTCTCCTATAACATTCATCATAGGCTGTTTTGAATGTCCCCTGGCAGTTCTTACAAGTTTGCAGAACATTTTAATATTTACCTGGAAGTTATCCGATATTCTTCTATCATTCTTATCCGTTCTTTCTTGCTTTTTTCTTTCAACTTCTTCTTTTACTCTCTTATTAAGATGTTTAAAGACTGCCTTTTTTCTTTCAATATCATCATTCGTACCGCTAGAATTACCAGCTTTTGTTGCTAGTAAATCTAGCCTTTTTTTCTTTGCTTCAACTTCCATACGTATCTCATCATCCCACCATAACATATTATTTTTCCTTTCATTCTTCCTCTTACTAACATCACATACTTCGGTAGCTGCATCCACTAAACCTTTCTTTACATCTTGCCATACATTCTCCAAGTCTAACTCCTTCATACATAATTCATCCAAACCACTTATATTTTCTTTCAGTCTACATTTGAACTTGTTCTTCTCACCTTCATCTTGTAACCTTTCTGTTCTAATACGCTGTAACGCAGTGGTAGACACAGATGATCGATGGCGCCAACGCCTGAATAGACCATTAATTCGGCATAAAACCAAATAATGATCCGTTCCTACGTTAGAACCCCGGTAAACCCTTGTATTTACCACTGCGCCCCCCAATCTTTCATCCACAATTATGAAATCTACCATGCTTCTATCGTCACCTCTTTCCCAAGTATACATGTGAATCCTCTTGTGGCGAAAGCAAGTGTTCGTCACAAAAAGATTCTTTTCCATACATACGGAAATATAAAATTATAGGAAATATAAATTAATACGGAATATATAATTATAAATGAAAATGAAAAGATAAATATACATAAATATCAATAACATAAAATAAATATAAAAATACATAAATAAATAAAAGCCCAACCAGATGGAGGCCCTCGGCAGGGGAGACCAAACGGCCGAGGGTTAGGGGGGAAAGGGAAAGAAACCGGCGGACGATGCGGGCGGTATCGAGGAGCACCGCCTTCAGCATTTGAGCCCGGAGCGGTCCGTCACGGAGTTCCAGTCGCCTCAGATGACCCGAGAGGCTGTCTGAGATTAGCCCATTCGCAGAGACGACTACAGGAATAATTTCGGCCGGCATACCACCCCACATGTCGGTCACCTCGTGAGCCAGGACCAGATATTTTGTTCGTTTATCTGTTTCAGCTTTCACGAGGTTCTCGTCATACGGAATGGTAATGTCGACCAAAAATATCCTTGACTGTGCCCGGTCCATCAGCACAATATCAGGCTTATTCGCAAGAATAGTCCTGTCTGTGATGATGGTCCGGTCCCAGTAGAGCCTGGCGCGGTCATTTTCGAACACGGCTTCCGGCAAGTACTTGTAATACGGCAATTTTCGGTCCACGAGACCGTATTTCAGAGCGAGCTCCTGGTGCAGAATTCTGGCTACAAGGTTGTGCCTGTGCAAGTACTCAGAGTTAGAAAGCGCCGAACAACCGGAGTTGACACGCCTAAGTGACTCCCCGGAATGGCGACAAGCTCGACAGACGTCGACAGTGCCATCCTTTAGGATGTATCTCCGATAGTTGTTGGTCTTAATAACCTGATCCTGTATTGCACAGACAAAACCCTCGGTTTCCCCGAAGAGGTCACCAAAACGTAGCCAGTTGAGGGAGGCGGCTGTATCAACCTGGGGCTCATGTAGAGCCCTGTAGTACCTCTCGTGGAGCTCCTTCTCCTTCCATACGGTCCCCCGGTCGGAAATGCTCTGTACTGCCGGGTCTTGCCATTGCTCGTTGGCTAAAGATAGACGGGTAAGTCCTTTATCACTAGAAATGACGTCATTATAGAATGGATCATCCGATCTCGCCAGGAAGTAACGACGGAGGCTGCACACTTCGCGATTATGCATGGTGAGCGCGCTCAGGAAGCCACGCCCACCATGCTTTCGCGGCAAGTACAGCCTCATTACCGACGATCTCGCATGATGCATCCTATGGGACGTCATTGTAGTGCGGACTTTTCTATCCAGGGCGTTAAGTTCAGTCTGACTCCACGTGAGTATGCCAAAGGTATACATGAGGACAGGCATGACCCAACCGTTATATGCATGTGTCTTTTTCACACCGGACAAAAGGCTGTTAAGCACTTTGATCAAGCATGCATAAAACACGTCACAAACTGACTGTTTCATACCAGCCTCATCGATACCGATGTTCTGTGACATAGCCAGGTATTGGTATGTTTCAGCCTCGGAAAGGTTCCTTAAGTTGACGGGCATAGATAAGTTTATGCCCTCAGAGTTAACACCTTTCCCCTTTCAACATGGAGGACCGCACACTTATCCGTCCCCAGCTCTATTCCAATAGAATTGCTAAATTTACAATTGATGTTTAACAATTCCATAAGATGGGAGCGCCTGGAGACGAATAACTTGAGGTCATCCATATAGAAAATGTGGGTCAGTTTTGTACCTCCTTTTCGAAGCTGAAATCCCCTCCCGGATCCCTCCAATAAAGTACTGAGAGGGTTCAAAGTGAGGCAGAACCAGATTGGACTCAGACAGCTGCCCTGGAAGATACCCCTTCTTATCCTTATGCGGCTTTCCGCAGCCGTAATCCGTTCACCCAGATGACAAAGGATCATACTCCACTACCCCATACACTGCTCGAGGAAGTCTCTAACTGTACAGTCAAACTTGTACAGCTCGACGACCCTGTTTAGCCATGTATGGGGCACCGAGCCGAATGCCTTTTTGTAGTCTATCCAGGTGGCGGAGAGTTCCGATGGCTGCGTTTCACCACTTCGCCAATGACTGCGTCAATGAGGAGTGGTACCTTAGTTCCATGACCACCGCCCCGACATCCATTTTGAGCGCGTGACATCACCTGATTTAGCTCGAGTGACGAGTGATTCTCGCGCTTAAAATGGATGTCAGTGTTTTATATATGGTTGTTAGACACATAATGGGGCAGTATTTGCTTGGGTCTGTGGTATCCTGATCTTTAGAAACTCTTAGTAGTTCGTAGATCTTTAAAAAGTGAGTGATCCCAGTATTGAAGAGGCTCGGGAGCGACTTCTGGTCGAGAGCCTCTTGAAACTTTAGGGCGAGCACAGTGTGACACACTACGAACCCCTTCAGCCAGTAGTGATGCAGCCCGTCAAGCCCGGGACTTTGCCAGTTCGGGGCCCTACGGACTGCCTCAGCCACGTCTTTCGGCGTTATGGCGATATGGCGATACGGGGGTCCGTAGGCGTAACGCTCGCAACCTGGCTCGCCATTATTACTGCTTTTTTACACTTTATTACTATTACTATTTCAGGCCCGGCACATTCTTACCAAACACCTTTTTTTAAACATAACACGAATAAACCCCAGTGATTTTTTTTGTATGGTTAAAATCTCCCATGAGTATATATTTTTTTAATTTAATTTATTTGACAATTTAAAGAAATTACCAGAACATCTTGTAGCTTTTGATGGATTCTAAATAACCGTCTGGGTGTCTATGTAAAATAACCATTCATTACACAGTGACAGGAAGCGGAATCTAAGATCCGTGACATCTAGTAATGCAATTTTGAAATTAAAATGGGAATAAAGTTAGTATTATCTTTATTCATACTTTAATTTCAAAATCCTACTAAGAAAGAGGACATTTTTAGCAAATGTCTATTTTTAGGCTGATGAAGAAATATTTCCTATTCAAATTTTACGATTTTCATATACATTTCTATAATAACTATAGGCAACCAAATCTAAGAAATACCCTTTGACATTTCAAATTAATCATTCCGCAATAACTTTTCACAAACGTACTCACACGATTTAAAATAATCTTTTCCTTAAATCCAAAGAATTATGAAGTTATTTATATTTCATTACAATGTGTATAGTTTTTTATCCCTAATTTAAATTCGAATCTTTCAAAGCAAAATATTAAAAAAATAACCAGTATCAATCCTTTTACTTAAGTTGTTTCAATGATATGTCGCTATGTACCATACTGTAGTTGTTGTTTAATAAATTTTTAATTTTTAAAATTCCTTAAATTACATGAATCATGAATAAAACAAGTTTATTTTTTTTTCTTTGTAAAAAAAAATAAACTTGCTTTTTCAACGTAAATTTGTGTAGGCAAAAAAACTCATACATATACATATACAAGGTCGTGCTGAAAAGACCACTATGTAATTTCAATCTCCCGCCATTTCGGGAGCTTACTGTGCGTAATTTTGTGATTGTCTTCTTATTTTGTGACTCGGCTTTAACTTTTTGGACTGTTTCTTCTATATTCGTAGAAGCATGTGTATGTGTACATGGGTATGATTGGACAAAAGTGGTGGAAAAAAACAAAAAAATTGATTATGGATGACTGAAAAAGCTATTAAATTTGACTGCATCATTGAAAATCAAATAATAATTAATCTAAACAATGACAGCTCAACTAATTGTACTGAAAGTGTTTAATTAAATTTATTTTTAATCTAGTTTCACTCTTAAATTTTTATAACTTTGCCCCTATAAATAAGCAGTAACAACAAATACAAAGAAACTGATAAATCTTGTGTTTTAAATTATTTGTTTCTTATTTATTCTGGTATTATTCAAACCAAACTGTAACTGATTACCAACTCTAAATAATCGATATCGATTTTTTTAAGAATAGTTTCTTCTTTTATATTGTATATATAATTAGTTTTAATCGTAAATATTATAATTTTAATTATTATTTTAGTTAAGTTCTTTATTATAATATTGAGGCTAAATGATTTTAAGAATCGAATATTGTATATTCCATTTTTTTGGTTGGCATGCTTGGTGCAATAAGTCTGACTGTTGTCAAAATGTATTTCTTTAATTTGGTTGACTATAGTGCTAAATATTCAACTGTATTTCATTACATTTATATATTTGTATATTAAGTTATATTTTATTTTTTTGTTATATTTAAATTTGGTTTTTGAAAGAGAAGAAAGTAAAACGATTTGTGTAATAAGAATAGAAGGGGAGTTGATCGAGCAAGTAGATGAGTTTGTATATTTGGGTTGCATATTTAGCAGGGATGGGAGATATGATAAGGATATAGAATGACGAGTGAATGCGGGAAATAGAGTAAATGGGGCCCTGCACTCTATTGTGAAGAGTCAAAATGTGTCGAGAAAGGCACACATGGCAATTCACAATGCTGTGTTGGTCCCTACTTTAACATATGGTAGTGAAAGTTGGGTGTGGCAGAAGAAGCACGAGAGTAGAATGAGCGCAGTAGAAATGCGGTTGTTAAGGAGCATGTTAGGGCTGAATCTGAATGACAGGGTGAGAAATTGTGTGATAAGAGAAGAGTGTGGTTTGCAAGATGACATTGTGACCAGGATTAAGAAAGGAATGCTTCGGTGGTTTGGTCATGTGGAAAGAATGAATAAGGAAAGAGTGACAAAGAAAATTTATGTTGCAGAAGTGTATGGCAGAGTTGGAAAGGGACGTCCTAGGCGAAAATTTATCGACTAAATTGGCGATTTATTGAAAACGGGCCAAATTAGGAGTACCCTTAACCGACGAGCATGTATGCATAGGTATATGGATGTGAAGGAGGCGAGAGAGGTGTTTCAGGATCATGCCAAATGGAAGTCTGTAGTCTCTGCCTACCCCTCTGGGTGACAGGGGTGAGTGTTTATATATTTTATGTATGTATATTTTAAGGCTAATATTTCCAGTATGGACCATCGATTTCAAAGCCCATATTTTTTTTGTAGATAGTACTCACTAAAAAAAAGCGTTTTGCAAAGTTTTAGGTTGCGGAAACTCATGAGATATATTTTTTTAAACTTTTCATACAAATTGGTAAATAACACGCAATTACAAAATAAATTTGACAAATGATTGATGTTAAACGTCAGTTAGTGTAGGGTTCCGAATATTTTGAAAGTATCGATACCTACTCGATACCAAGTATCGTATCAAAAGTATCAATACTACTTGGTATCGAGTACATTTCGTTAATTTTGGAGACGAAAAATTATGACAAACCAATTAGATGCATAGGAAGAGCTGATAAGTGCAATTATAGATGTATATAAAGTAGAATAAAGTTTACTCTATTTAAGTTCCACCTTAGTACTTGTATTTCATTGTTTGCAACTTGTTTGTATATCTTAATTAGTACAGCTTTTGTACTTTTATTTTATTGTTTGCAACTTTCTGTATTATCTAATTCTTACTACAATAAAGTGTTTACTGACTTATTGACTTACTTATTTAATATTCAAAAAGTACCCAAAACCGAATCAGAGCACCCCACTATCCACGTGGTCTTGTCTGCCCTACCCCTAGAGTGTATATAAGAGCCCGGAGGCGCGGAGGGAGAGCAGTGCCCGCCCGCCGTAGGAAAGCGCAGGCATCGAGACCGCCGTAGCTGCGAAGGCGAGCCCAGGTGCCTGTGCTTCCCTACGCTAGGGCGGAGGCACTGCTCATCCCGCAGCGCCGGAGCTGCCACGGAGCGCCGGAGCACAATTTCCCGGCTTCTTACCCCCCCTAGTCTCCAAAATTAACGAAACGTACTCGATACCAAGTAGTATTGATACTTTTGATACGATACTTGGTATCGAGTACGTATTGATACTTTCAAAATATTCGGAACCCTACACTAATTGACGTTTGACATCAATGATTTGTCAAATTCATTTTGTAATTGGTGTAATTGCGTATTATTTGCCAATTTGTATGAAAAGTTTAAAAAAATATATCTCATGAACTGTAAGTTTCCGCAACTTAAAACTTTGCAAAACGCTTTCTTTTAGTGAGTACTATCTACAAAAAAAATATGGGCTTTGAAATCGATGGTCCATATTGGAAATATTAACCTATTTTAATTTCAACTACACATTAATGCCTAAATATCTCCAATACAAAAATTACAATAAACTACAAAAACAAAAAATTGAAAAAAGAATATTTGAAATCACATTAAGTAGTAATTATCTCTACCCTGTGCACCTGTTTGACCACAGACTAATAATGTGTTCCACATTGGCAGCATGAACTTAAGCAATGAATTTTTTTTTATAGGGCAGGAGGTGCTCTTCATACTAGGTAAGACACATCATTTTATTTTATTAAGCAGATGTGTGCAAATTAATTCTTAACAACTTTGTTTTACTGTATTTTATATAATGTATTAGTAAAACATATTTTTTATAAGTTTTAGCTTTATGCACTCATCTATATGAGCTTTAACTTCACCGCCACTACCTAATCTCACAATCTTTCAAGTCCACAATATGCTTAAAAATGTGTATAAATTTTTCCTTTCACATATTAATAATATAGATACTTACTGTACCATTAGGCTGATAGGGTAATTTCAGTAATTTTTTAATGCACTCTGCATCAGATATCACATCCACTTCTCCAACACAGTCAGGAAACATATGCGCCATTCTGAAGCTGTAAAAGCATACATATTTGATATTAAATAAGTGCTTATAAAAGGACTATATAGAAAAGTCTAATTGATTGATTACACCTGACTTAAACATTTAAAGAAAAGAGATCCCCTCTTTTGAAATTTATTTTTCTGTTACTTTTCTTACGTGGTAGAGCCATGCTGCAGCTATATTAATTGTATAGTTGTAGCACGAGTAGGTCGGCTCGACCGGGGGAGGACCACTCTCTGACAGAATACCAGCATCAAATAGCAGCTTAATGCTGCTGTGTTTCGTATGGTGAGTGTAGAGAACCGGAGACCCTTTTTACTGGAAAAGAGGCATTCAATCTTAGTCCTCAAGGCTGACAATGCATCTTCATTTTGATTCGCGAATGAGGATGGATGTAGATGTCTATGGGCCACAGCAACCATTTACAATCAGGTGGACTGTGTTCTGGCTTGTCACCCTTTTCCTATAAAAAAAAATTACCAAACCCATTTCAAATGAGGCTGAGTTTGATGAGTGTAAAACTGAATTAAGATTTACCTTGATAAGCCAGTTCCTCTAGTCAATATTTGTTTCAACCCATATGAGTCAATGGCTGCTCCCCAGTTTGAGGGGGGCAGATTCAGGTCCGTATTGCACTGCAACCGAGCATATCCCACCGGGCTCTGGAATGCTGTGTACTTCACCACAGCTGTTGATTTGATTCCCGGTGATGGACTTCGATCCTGAATTAATATTTTAGTTTTTAAACCCACTATTTCTACAGAAACCATAATGATGGTAGCATATCGTCAAAACGTTAACATTCCGAACATTTATCAACGCTCTAGGAACATATCTAATTAGTATTTTAAAGAAAATATTACCATAAAATAATCAAGGTATAGATTACTAACCTTGTTCCTATTTTGTTCGTTTTCATTTTCACAGCCCTCCATCTTATTAATTATTGTAAGCAGTAAAAGGCTGGATTTCACAAGTTATGCAACCCATAAGTTGTAACTCTTCCTCACTCTTCCTCTTATATTTATATTTTGTATTTATGAGTTGAACCGAAAACAAACTACGATGCAGATATATTGACAATTTGAGTTTGACAATCAGCCTGTGCTGCCAGATGTAAAAAATACTAGATGTAAACAATGGTTTATAATAACAATTTTGAATAATTGAATATTAAACCAAAGAAGACGGCATCGCTAGGCATACCCATCTGTAAGAGGTACGAGAATACGACTCATAGTCTTTATACGAAACTAATTGGTCCGCGTCGTGCGCCATTACGCAAGTGATCGTGCCAGTAAATTGAGCTCCGACAAAAATGCAGAATAATAGTGTATTTTCATGCAAAAAACAATGAAAATCGTCAAATCTACAAAAGCACCACGTGGCTTCATTTGTGAATACTTTTAACATAATATTATCATTAAAACTCGTATTTTCTGAATATTTTCGTAAAATATTCAGAAAATACGAGTATTGCCAGCATAGTTCATGAAGCGAAAAATAAGCGATTTTAAAATAAATATAATTTACAGCACGCAAGGGCGTAGCTACCGCCGTATCAGCCATATCAATGATACGGGGCCCCCGGCATACTGGAGGCCTGATCGTCTGTAAGCAAAAATTCCTTAAATTTTATCCACAATCTCACTTAAACACTTAGGCCGTACTTCCCGAGAAAAAAATCATATTACCAAATAGTGCCCAACATTCCTAAAGAAGAAGACCTGTCAAACATTGACCAATTTTCTGTAGTTTTCGATACATCTCGATAACAGAAAATTATGATAATGTTACGCGCTCAAGTCGACGGCACTAGCGCCATCTAGTCTCGAACCGACAACAACTAAACTTCTTGAAGTCGAAACACGAACTCTCGGTACCTTGCGCGTGTTTACTTGAATATTCTGGATATTTCGCTGCTAATTTATATAAATAGGCGCTGCAAGATGCGATCGGGGAAGTATTGGAGTTGGCGACACAAGCGAAGCTTCGGAGCGGAATAAAGTGATTCAGTGTGATTAATTATTAGTGTTTTTAACTTTAATAAGTGTAAAGTGAATTAAAGTGTTAATTTAGGTAATTCTATCGGCAATTTTTATTGTCACTAACCTCAAGCTCGTAACAATAATATACCTAAAGAAATAATTATCTTTATTGATAAACATATTACATGCGCAAAATTTAAAGTGGTCATTAGCCCCTAAACTAGGATATTATACCTCCATTTCAGGGGTAAATAAATGGCGGCGGCGACCTCTCGCGTCCGGCCCTGGTCGAAGCCATGGTCCGGAGCGAGACGGAATGGGATGCCGTCACCACCTTCTGCGAAGCAGTGATGCTAGCGAAGGAGGTGGCGGAGCGGGAGAAGGAGAGAGCAGCAGCTTTCCTCCCCGGCCGTCGCGGGAGACGCCCCAGGCGTCGGGGGCTACGTCGTGGCCACCGTAGGCGCGGGCCTGTGGACGGCGAGCAATGGGTAGCTCGCCGTCCTTCCGTCTAACGACGACAGGCCGTGTCGACGGCACGTTTTGTTCCACGCGCGCCTCAAAGAGCTGTCAGCAGCGTGAAGGGGCCCGCAAGGGCCGACGCCTGCCGGGGCTGCGGGCTGTTCGAAAGAGATACCGTGGCTCCGGAACGTAAGGGCATTGAAGGAACACGGATGGTTTTTAGTCAGTAAAAGTCTGACACTCCCTTACGCTCCACCCAGAGCGAAAGGCGTCATTAGATGATTTTCCATCCGCAAAAAAAGGGGTAAATAAATAATTGCTTAGAGGGTGCATTGTCGGAATTCATATATATTACTTTTCTTATGAATTTCTCAACAAATAATTGCTTTGAAAACATGCTTAAAATCTGAAATTCAGAAAAGTTATTCCATTAAGGATGAATAATTATTTACTACTATAATGATTTCTTATATTTACGCGAACACTACACATGATTAAAACTACTTTTACGGATTTTATCGCGTTTATTTTTACTTTTTATTTTTAATTCCCGACGTTTTGGAAGTCTGCAGTTTGTGATCATATCCTAGACGGCCCCAACCATTACATCAGATTTGATAGACCACAAATCCTCGCGAAAGAACACCGATTCCTACCAAGGATGATACGTGAGGCTATTGAAATTAAAAAACATCCTAATTTCAATAGAGAAGGAGGCTGGGTACTACCACCTGCTTGGGATCCTATAATCAATAAAATTAAAACTAAACCCAAGCATACCACTGCAAGACCTCAAGACAGAGTTAGTTCATTTTGCATAGATCGGACCATAAACAATAATTAAAAAAGCTGAAGGTACTCCGGGTTTAACAATGACATCGGGACGTCAGTCATCTCAGTCCCCCGTGACCATGGGTGCTGGAAAGCGCCCGAAACGTCGGGAATTAAAAATAAAAAGTAAAAATAAACGCGATAAAATCCGTAAAAGTAGTTTTAATCATATTTACTACTACTCATAGCATTGTTGCTGCTAAAATTCAATAGCTTAGCAACCTGTTTTCCTGAGGTAATAATAGTATATTCTACATCCGGTTACAACTACAACAGCTGAAAGAAGTTTTTTGAAATAAAAACTGATAAAAATGGAACTGATAAAAATCTAAGTATAAGTACCTCTATGAGATAAGAAAGGCTATCAGGCTTGTCGTAATTGCCTAGAGAGGCAGATAATTTAGAAAACACTGAAATCATCTTCAGCTATGAATGTTTTTATAAAGGTCGGGAAAAAAATTCTTCGTGTTTTGTTTGTATAAAATTGAAGAAAAATATCTTGAGTTGTACGGTTTGTATTTGAATGGTTTTATTATAAATACATATAGGATATTAAGAAAAAGAAAGAGTAAGCAACACTTTCCTGCCATTTTTAAATTGTTTTTCTGTCTGCCAAAATGAGTAAATTTAACGAAGAAATTCGATACATTCTGAAGTTTTATTACAGAAAAGGAAAAATGCTACGGAAGCCGCGAAAAATTTTTTTGACATTTATGGACCTGACCAGTGCATTACACTCTCTGTAAAAGTAGCACAAAGTTGATACAAGCGTTTTCAGTCCGGGAACTCGATGTCAAAGGTGCAGACCGCTCTGATTGCCTTCATACGAATAAAGTCGATGCCATTTTTGAAAATGGAGCAAGATCAGCATACTGAAGAATAAAAGATTGACCACAAAACAATTTTGAGCAATTTGAAAAACTCACTGAAAGAAACCTAGGGAATCGTGTACTCATTTGCGATTCTCTATTGAAACGTAATAAAACTAAACCATTTTTTCAAAGATTCATCACCGGTGAAGAAAGTGCGACTACGACAAGATCGTGCGAAAAATATCATGGTCAAAGGGTAGTCAAGTCCAGAGACCAGTAGTAGACCAGTGTAGAGAAACCTGGATTAACACGCAATATGGTGTTGCTGTGCTTTAACAGTTGGGCAAAAACATCGATTCGGCTCTCTACTGCCCACAACTAGTAAAGCAAAACACACTCACACAAAAAAATGAGAAAAAACGGCCGGAATTGCTCAACAGAAACGGAGTGGTCTTTTATCATGATAACGCTAAACCACATAGATCTTAAGCCACTCAGCATAAATTGAGAGAGCTTGATTGGGAAGTGTTAATGCATCCACCATATAGTCTTGACTTTGCACTCTCAGATTATCACCTATTTCGGTCTCTTCAGAATTATTTGGCTAGTGTTAGGTTAACATCAAGAGAGGACTGTCAAAACTACTTCTTGCATTTTTATCAAAAACTAACTCGATATAAATGTTGTTATTTTTATATATTTTTATTTTTCATATATTTCGTATTGTCTAATTGTTTTTGTTTGTTTTATATTAGTATTTTACTCGTACTTGTAACAATTATTAAGTTATCGTACAGTTATCGTCTTTTTTAAACATGCTGTAACTACCTTTAAATGGAAACATGTAAATCTTAGTTCCTAAGCCTATTGTCAATTTTTTTTAAAACAACATGTTATTCCGTTGGTGGTTCTATCAATAAATAAATCCCAAAATTTCTACAGCAACGGGAATATGTCATCTACCTACAAGATGGCAACGTATATATATATATATATATATATATATATATATATATATATATATATATATATATATATATATATATATATATATATATATATATATATATATATATATATATAATTAAATGTAATAAAACTTTGAAAATAAAATGTGTATAAAATACAAATAAACTTTTCCCCGACTTATTAAGTTCGCCAAACAAGACAAGAAAAGTGTATATTTGATTTGAATTGTTTGGCTAGCTTAGTTCTTAGGGGTGTTAATAGTTATTCATCATCATCATCATTACAGCCCTTCACAAGTCCACTGCTGAACATAGGCCTCCCCCAAGGTATGCCACTAAGCACGGTCCTGAGCCACCTGCATACATCGACTTCCTGCATGTCTTACCAGGTCGTCACTCCATCTAGTGGGGGGTCGACCTACACTTCGCCTACCGGTACGTGGCTGCCACTCAAGAACCCTGCTTCCCCAACGGTTGTCGGTTCTTCGAGCTACATGGCCGGCCCATTGCCACTTCAGCTTACTAATCCGTTGGGCTATGTTGGTCACTCTGGTTCTACTGCGTATATCCTCATTGCTAAGTTTATCACGCAGTGAATTTCCGAGCATAGCCCTCTCCATAGCTCGCTGAGTGACTTTGAGCGTCCTCATATGGCCAGCAGTGAAGGACCACGTCTTGGTTCCATAGGTCATCACTGGCAACACGCACTGGTTGAACAACTTAGTTTTCAGGTTTTGAGGTATACCTGACGAGAAGATGTGTCGTAATTTCCCGAACGCTGCCCAGCCGAGTTCAATCCGTCGATTGACCTCTCGGTTCAAGTTGGACCCACCTAGTCGGACTCTTTGTCCAAGTTAAACGTACTCGTCAACAACTTCGAGCTTAGTGCTCCCAACAACTACCGGCATAGGTGTGACATGGAAATTAAACATGATCTTTGTTTTGTCCATGTTTATCTTAAGACCTATCCGTTGGGAGGCACTATTGAGGTCATTGAGCATAGTGCTTAAGTCCTCCAGCGATTCTGCCATAAGGACTATATCGTCGGCAAATCGAAGGTGAGTGATGTACTCGCCATTGATGTTACGTTACGTATCCTTTCCAGTCCAGTAGCTTGAAAATGTCTTCCAATGCAGCGGTGAAGAGTTTCGGGGAAATAACGTCACACTGTCTTACACCTCTCTGCAGTTGGATAGGTTTCGTACTCTGGTTCTGTACTCGGATAGCCATCGTAGCCCTACTGTACAAACACTTCAGCACTTCAATATACCGACAGTCAACTTGGCACCGCTGAAGAGACTGTAGCACCGCCCAAATTTCGACGGAATCAAAGGCTTTCTTATAGTCCACATACGCCAGGCAAAGTGGCAGATTGTACTTTTCGGACTTCTGTACAATTTGCCGAAGGGTATGTATGTGGTCTAATAATAAGTAAGTTAATATATATAATGATTATAAGTTAATAATAAATAAAATAGTTATTATTCACTTATAATCAATATATAATTATTTTAATTCAATGCGAGCGGTTTTGGGCCTTTTATTTCAGCCCACCAACAAATTTTGATACAGGGCCCATGTAAGGCACGCTACGCCACTGTCAGCACGAAATAAATATATTAACGATAATTTATTTCATATCAACTAAAGCTATGGGCACGGCCGTGCCTCCGCCAAGTTGAGCAAAAAAGCAGCATGGCCGTACCAATCTTTTCTCTAAGCAGTTCAGACCATATTCGACCCCCCCGAAATAACTTTGTTGTGGATAAAACTAGAAGCCTGAATTTTCAGTAACCAAGCAAGCACTGTATAAACACGGCATGTTTCTAATTTCATTCCAATTCAACCAGTAGTTTAAAGGTTATAACCAGTCAAAATTTCTTAATTTTGTCACTCACTCACTGACTGACTGACCGATCATCAAAACTCTATAGAACTTTTAGCAGACTAGAAGCTTAAAATTTAGAATATAATTAGTGTTTAATGTATAAATCACGGAAAAACTAAAATATTTTGCAATTTCGGTTCAGTTTTTTAGATACAACAACAGAGATTTTTTAGATGCATAAATAACTTTGTAATCCCATATACTAAACAATCTAATTACTTGTGAGATACATTGTGTTTTCATGCGATCGCCCAAGACAATTTATTTATTTAAAATATGAAAGTTTTTAACATTGATATGGTCACAATAAGATGTTAGCACTGTTACGAGCTTGAGGTTCGTGACAATAAAAATTGCCGATAGAATTACCTAAATTAACACTTTAATTCCCTTTACACTAATTAAGTTAAAAACACTAATAATTAATCACACTGATTCACTTAATTTCGCTATGAAGCTTCGCTTGTCTCGCCAACTTCAATAATTCACCGATCGCATCTTGCAGCGCCTATAAATATAAATTAGCACCGAAATATCCAGAATATTCAAGTAAACACGCGCAAGGTACCGAGAGTTCGAGTTTCAACTTCAAGAAGTTTAGTTCTTCGGTTCTAGAATAGATGCCGCTAGTGCCGTCGAATTAGGCGCGTAACACTTCCACCTCCTAAGACATGCTCGTCCCGAGCATTATCGGCCCCATGATAACGCACCAGGCGATCCACATGGACGATCTTAGGAGTCCCTCTTGCGCCTTTCTGTATCCGGTAGGTTACATCGTTGATCCTGGTCACAATCCGGTACGGGCCGTCCCATTTAACTTGAAGCTTAGGAGATTTCCCTTTGCTGCGGACTGGATTGTGCAACCACACTAGTGAACCTTCGTCGAACCCTTTGTTGTTCATTTTGCGGTCGTACCGGGTTTTCATCTTTTCAGACATTTGCTGGCCCGATTGTCTGACGTGCTCATAAACGTCATTCATTTTGTTCCGCAAGTCATTTGCATAATCGGTTATAATGCGTGGAGCATCAGGTGGTATCCCGGTGATCAGGTCTGCAGGCAGCCGTAATTCTCTTCCAAAGTTTGCGAAAGCTGGTGTCACTGCTGTACTTTCGTGAACAGCGCTTCGATATGACAACAAAAACGGTTGTATGTGCTTGTCCCAATCTCGTTGCCGATTGTCTAAAACTTTTGCTAGGTACCTCTCCAATGTCTGATTAAATCGTTCTACCATTCCATCAGATTGCGGGTGATAAGAAGTCGTTCTTGTTTTATGAGTACCCATAACTCGGCAAGTTTCCTGGAATATTTGAGACACAAAATTCCTTGATCGCTGTGAATCTCTAAAGGTACTCCAAAACGACAGAAGACTTCATGAACTAGTTTATCTGCAACTGTTGAAGCTTCTTGATTTGGAATGGCGAAGACTTCTGGCCACTTAGTGAAGTAATCCATCACAACCATGAAATACTTGTTACCGCTTTCACTCTTTTTTTTGTTTTTACATTTGTTTATGAGTCACTTTACTTGGCATCTTGATACACAATATCAGTCCAGATACAAACCAAGTCGTTGTAAAATTACCAACAAAGTCCAAATCACAAAGAAAAACTAAGAGTCCAATGAAATAGCCAGGAGTCACAGCCTCATTACCGACGATCTCTGGGACGTCATGGTTAGGCGGACTTTTCTATCCAGGTCGTTAAGTTCAGTCTGAGTCCACCTGAGTATGCCAAAGGTATGAAGACAGGCATGACTTAATTATTATATTTGTATTGCACAGACAAAACCCTCGGTTTCCCCGAAGAGGTCACCGAAACCTAGCCAGTTGAGGAAGGCGGCTGTATCAACCTGGGGCCAGACGTAGGTCTTTAATCTCGCTGACAAAATGGTAGGAATCCTTTATGTGTGCTCTTGTATGTCCCCTGAGCGGTGAGAGTATTTTCGCTAAGTGTTCAGCCAATCTGTAAGTTGGTGAATCGATTTGGCTCACTATGGGGCGTAATGGAGCATTGGGCTTGTGTATTTTTGGTAACCCATACAACTTTGGTGATTTGGCGCACGTAGGTATTATCCATTTTACGTCCAGATTTAATTTTTCGGAGTGTTTCTTTATGAGTTCACTAGTTGTTTTTAGTGTGCTATTTGTTGGGTCGTTTTTAACCTTTTTATAAGTACTTACATCCGACAAAAGTTCTTGTTGAACATCTCAGTCCTTCCCGTGACCATGGGTGCTGTAAAGCTCTCGAAACGTCGGGTAAAAAAGTTAAATATACGCGATAAATTCCGTTGAAACTAGTATTATTTCAATGTACAGTCAAACTTGTACAGCTCGAGGACCCTCTTTAGCCATGTATGGGGCACCGAGCCGAATGCCTTTCTGTAGTCTATCCAGGTGGCGGAGAAGTTCCGACGGCTTCGTTTCACCACTTCGCCAATGACTGCGTCAATGGGGAGTGGTTCCTTAGTTCCACGACCACCGCCCCGACATCCATTTTGAGCGCGTGACATCACCTGATTTAGCTCGAGTGACGAGTGATTCTCGCGCTTAAAATGGATGTCAGTGTTTTATATATGGTGGTTAGACACATAATGGGGCAATATTTGCTTGGGTCTGTGGTATCCTGATCTTTAGAAACCAAGTGAGTGATCCCAGTATTGAAGAGGCTCGGGAGCGACTTCTGGTTGAGAGTCTCTTGAAACTGTCGGGCGAGCACAGTGTGACACACTACGAACCCTTTCAGCCAGTAGTGATGCAGCCCGTCAAGCCCGGGACTTTTCCAGTTCGGGGCCCTACGGACTGCCTCAGCCACGTCTTTCGGCGTTATGGCGATATGGCGATACGGGGGTCCGTAGGCGTAACGCTCGCAACCTGGCTCCGCCATTATTACTGCTTTTTTACACTTTATTATTATTACTATTTCAGGTCCGGCACATTCTTACCAAACACCTTTTTTTAAACATAACACGAATAAACCCCAGTGATTTTCTTTGTATGGTTAAAATCTCCCATGAGTATATATTTTTTTAATTTAATTTATTTGACAATTTAAAGAAATTACCAGAACATCTTGTAGCTTTTGATGAATTGTAAATAACCGTCTTGGTGTCTATGTAAAATAACGATTAATTACACAGTGACAGGAAGCAGAATCTAAGATCCGTGACATCTAGTAATGCAATTTTGAAAATAAAATGGGAATAACGATAGTATTATCTTTTTTCCTACTTTAATTTCAAAATCCTTCTAAGAAAGAGGACATTTTTAGCAAGTGTCTATTTTTAGGCTGATGAAAAAATATTTCCAATTCAAATTTTATGATTTTCATATACATTTCTATAATAACCAGTGCTAAATATTCAACTGTATTTCATTACATTTGTATGTTTGTATATTTTTTATGAAGTTATATCTTAATTTCAACTACATATTAATACCTAAATATCTCCAATACAAAAATTACAATAAACATTTTTTCGCCTTGAAATGTACTACCATTGAAAAAAGAATATTTTAAATCACATTAAGTAGTAATTGAGCCGTGGTAGGTCAGATGGTTAGCGCTCGCTGTAAATATCACAGTACGCGAGCAAACCGGGTTCGATCCCCGCTGGCACCAATGAAATTGTTAATAGCAATTTTAAGTGCTGGTTTACCACGTGCTCGGCGGTGAAGAAAAACATCGTGAGGAAATCTGTCAGAGAAATAAGAAAAAAATATTTCGAAGACATGTGAAGTTCGCCAACACGCATTGGGGCAGCGCGGCGGACAATTCCTTGCCCTAAAACCCTCTCAGAAATGAGCGGAGGCCTGTGTCCAGCAGTGGGACGTATATAGGCTGTTACTTTACTTTACTTTACTTTACTGAAGTAGTAATTATCTCTACCCTGTGCACCTGTTTGACCACAGACTAATAATGTGTTCCACATTGGCAACATGAACTTAAGCAATGAATGTTTTTAGGGTTCCGTAGTCAACTAGGAACCCTTATAGTTTCGCCATGTCTGTCTGTCCGTCTGTCCGTCCTCGCTTAATCTCTGTGACCGTTAGCACTAGAAAGCTGAAATTTGGTACCAATATGTGTATCAATCACGCCGACAAAGTGGTAAAATAAAAATTGGAAATAAATGTTTTATTAGGGTAGCCCCCCTATATGTAAAGTGGGAAGTGATTTTTTTTTAATTTCAACCCTTACGTGTGATATATTGTTGGAAAGGTATTTAAAAATGAATAGGGGTTTACTAAAATCATTTTTTGATAATGTCAATAATTTCAGAAATAATCGCTCCAAAAGTAAAAAACAATGTGTCCTCCCCCCCCCCCCTCTAACTTTTGAACCATAGGTTTAGAAAATATGAAAAAAATCTGAAAGGTAGAACTTTATAAGGACTTTCTAGGAAAATCATTTTGAACTTGGATGGAAATAGTTTTTGTACAAAAAAGACAAAAAGTTGTACAAAATAATTTCTGGACTAAGTTTGTAGTATAATCGTTTAAGCAAGCATTTTTTTAGGCTTTCTTTACATACTAATTTCTAATTTTATAACAAATTATGGGGTAAATTTTTCCTCACACTAATAACCCTAAATATTGTGACATTTTTTTGTCTCTTTTTGCGACTCGCTTGGCCGGTGTCTACAGTATTCTCTGCGTAGATTGGGGGGTAACAACTGTTTTCAAAAATCAAAGGCGAAAGATAACGAAGCGTTTTTTTGGTGAGTTATCACAAGATGAGAGAATTTCAGACCCGGAGTCATATTTCAAAGTCAATGTATACTATTGCTGTTTAGATACATTATTTTCTCCAACTAAACAAAGATATAAGAGTCTTTGTCATCTGAGTAATACGTTCAAAGTATTACAACCGGAGAAACTCCTATCTTCTTCAAACGAAGTGATAAAAACGCTTGCGGAAAACTGTCGGCTAAATACATTTTTTTTGCAGTTCTGTAAAGACATATCAGTTAATCTTTATGAACCACTAATTGCTCTGAAAACATGCCTAAAATCTGAAATTCAAAAACTTCATTCCATTAAGGAACTCATGGAATTATTGGTGATAAAATTCAACAGCCTTGCATCCAGTTTTCCATAGATGGCGGTTATTTGTACAGCTCGACTCGTGCGCTCGAATGCACATGAAATAGTAGGTAAATTTTAATGTTAAGTTTTAGTGATAACATTTAAGTAAGGAAAGACCATAGTAATAAATATGTAGTAAAATTATGAGGATGTTGAAACATTGACGGAAAATGATGAAAATCCATACTAATATTATAAATGCGAAAGTGGGTTTGTTTGTTTGTTTGTTTGTCCTTCTTTCACGTCGCAACAGAGCGTCGGCATGGCATGATTTTTTGTATGGGGATAGTTCGGTGGCTATAGAGTGACATAGGTTACTTTTTTCCGCGGAAAAACATTTCATTCCCGTGGGGAAAATAGAATATGTTGCAAAAAATTTGTCCTTCTTTCACGTCGCAACAGAGCGTCGGCATGGCATGAATTTTGGTATGGGGATAGTTCGGTGGCTGTAGAGTGACATAGGCTACTTTTTCCGCGGAAAAAGATCTCATTCTCGTTCCCGTGGGAAATATTCTATTTTCCCATGGGAATGAATGTTTTTCCGCGGTAAAAAGTAGCCTATGTCACAGCTCCCGAACAAAGATTTTGGATCCCTTGTTTCGCTCTATTGCCGCTTGTATAGCAATTGCACTAGAGCGACGCAGGTCTCGCCTCACAGCTTTCCTCACAAGCTTGGTTAGTGTCACCTGTTCCGATGGTGATGCTGTTGTTAACTCACGCCTTCTTTTCATAAGTGTCTCATCTGAGAACTTCAACTTTCGGCCCGTATGTTGCTGGCCACAAAACCTGTTACCCTCATCCCGTAAGATCTTAATCACGCTGTTAAGGTGCTCGTCAATATCCAAAGTGGGTCTCAGGGCATCGAATCGATTTTTAAGTTCTAGAGGGAAGCGTTGGGAGCCAGTTACGGTTTGAAACAGATTTGGTCGAATCGTCGACTTCACCAATCGGGACCTTTCAAGCGTAAAATCTATATTCAGAGTGCCTCGAACAAGTGGGTGATCGCTTCCGGTATTGAATTTGTTGATCACTGAGATGCCTCTGAATGTGCCTTTGGTCTGTCATGATGAAGTCAATCTCATATTTTGTAGTATTATCGGGACTGCCATCATGTGCATCCTATTGTGAAGAATTTTGTAAACGAAATGGATAATCGTCACACTAGACTTGATGGGCATAGATTCCTTTGCCTTTAATAAAAAACAACACCATAAACGACGAACCGGACAACGAAAGAACCGGAAACCCAGCCGGCCATTTTGAAGCAGTTGTCAATTGCGCTTCGCTTCAGTTCAGCTTAGACCTTAGAGTTAGATTATAGAAGTAGAAGAGTTGTAGTGTGGCGTCTCCTGCATATTAGGTGTAAAAGTGTCTGCGAAATACATTATTTTACGTCAGTCAGTTCACTCATCTTTTTAATTGGTAATTATTTCATATGGCATTTGTTCAACATTTAATTTTATAACATTATGAAAAAATCAATAATTTTGACATGTCATAGAACTACATACCGGTTCAGCCATATTTGTCTCAAATTTACATTCTAGTTTATTCAATTTTAGTTTCACAATATATTTTTAATATTAGTGCTCACCAATTAAATATATTATGTGTATATTGCGCAGGGCTTGGTTATGGGGTTAACTTGTCATTTGTGCCGCCATGTTGTATAAATCAATTTGTGTTTAGAAAACTGCAATGGCGAACAGAAGACCTCAGAACAGCGGTCGCCGGATGGACTTCGGGCGCAATGATCGTCCTAAGAATTTTGGTCGCAGCGGGGTGTCACCGTGGCAAGGGGCTGGTCCCGGCGCTGGCATTCCCAATCTTATGCCTCTTGCCAGTGGCTCTACTGAAGCCACTCTCGCTCTTGCTAGCAACCTTATCAATTTGCTTCAACCTCGTCAGAACACGGTTCCATCTCTACTAGATATGCCCATTAGGCGGGATTTTGGTCCGAGTATGGGTCGGTATGACCGTGGTTATGGTCCCAATAGGGTATGTATAAATTTCAGCTTGTTACATTTTTTTAAGGTTTAAGTAGGATGGTTGAACATAAAAGTATTGTAATTATGCGTAAGGTTTACAATTCGGTCGCCTGAATTACCTACTTCCACTTTCTGCCGGACGTGCTTAGTTTTTTTTATAAAAAATATTAGTTTTTTGATGTTATGTTTCGTAATTTTTATGACAATTTTAACCTGATTTATGGGGAGAGAGAGTTGGGAGACAGAAGCCCCACACCACTTTACGTGGTGCAGTCGAGGGAAGCCCGGTCGACGAAGCTCCGCTTGGCGGGGCTCCTACTTCTGAGTGGTTTACAAAAAAATAACCACAAAATATAAAAAGTAAAATAACCCTTCTAACCTAACCTGTCCAAGTTGGGGTGCCCCACATCCTAGGCTCGCTTCGCTCGCTATTGCACCCAATATAACACCAAAACATTAACTTTTATAACTACTTTAATTTATAAGCATAATTTATAGCTGCCACCATTTGTAAGAAAGGATCTTTGCGATATTTAGCACTATTCCGCCGCCACAAATATTCCACTATTCACCAAAATTATGAAACTCTGGAGCAACGGCATAACGAAAAACTGTCAACAAAATGGCCGGCCTAGTGATTAATTTTACACATTTTTAAATCGATTCAAATCGAAATTGGATAAATCGATTCACAAAAAATCGAAATCGTAAAGATCTTTGTTTGATTTGCGTTATCAAAAGTAGTTAGTACAATAAAGTACAGATAACATTGAATGATTGAATTAAAAACTGTCATTCCTTACGAGTTAGGGTATATTCAACTAATTGTAAATAATTTTACAAATCTTAATAACACAGAAAAAGTTTCGATCTCGATTCTGTAGGGTGAAATATCAATTCACTAGATCGATTCAGTACTATATATCGATATGACATTGACAGGTGAAACGTCAAAAACGTAATTAATTAGTCATTTACCAATATTTTTAAAAAATAATTAAAAATACTTTGATGCCGCTCCAGCAGCAAAAGTCAAGTGGGGGTGCTTCAGATAAACCCCCTTGACCCCCCCCCCCCACAGTGACAGAATCTTCAAATTCATGTGACCAAATTGTAAATCCAACCCATAGTTACTAATGTTAGTGGTACGACTTTCCATTGACGTCCGTCGAATTGGAGGTGGTAGGGGGGTGGGGGGAGTGCGCGGGGAGGTGTACTACTCCCCCTTAAAAGGAAAAGTTGCGGAGCCCTCTTTTTGAGTTTTTTCAATTTTAATTCTGAGGAAATTTTATTTTTTATGGATAAATATTAACCCTCTGTAGGGCAAGATATACAATTTTAAAACTAAGTGGTGAAAAATGTTAATTGAAACAAATAAATATACACATGTTCCGGGAAAAATCTTTCTATTTTTATTTATTTGAGAAAATCAAATTTAAAGGGAGTGTGTCATAAATGTCACACTGCATCATAAAGGTAACTTAGGTGAAATTGTTTGAAACAAGTGTTATGTTTATTGTAGCACAAAGCAATGCCACACTTCTCGCATATTGTTTGCGAGACAACAGAGCATTTAGGAAATTTGCAGCGAATTCTCTTTTCTGTCCAAACAGGCCAGTGTCCTGTCTGATCCTGCCTGATTGCCACTGGAGGAACATGTTGTGCTGGACCTTTGTGTCGTTTTGATTGAAGTTCGTTTTCGATAGATCGAAGGTTCTTTATCTTCGATGGTACACTAAGCTTACATAAAGTAGTAGCAAATTGAAGCCGAAAATCAGCCGAGTTCAAATGTTTTTTCCTGCAATCCCTTAGCCTTATGAATTCAATAGAAGCCATGCGTTTGCCATACTCAAGTCCAATAAATGATAAAACATTCTAACCTGCCACTTTTTGCTACGAAGCCGTATTTGGTACGACTTTCCATTGACGTCCGTCAAATTGAAGGCGGGAAGGGGGGGGGAGGTGTTCTACTCCCCCTTAAAATGAAAAGTTGCAGAGCCCCCCCCTTTTCTAGTTTTTTCATTTTTAATTCTGAGGAAATTTTCCTCATTTTATGAATAAATATTAAGTGTAAAAAACCAGAGTGACCTCTTGGGGGGGGGGGAGCCCCCTTCACCAAATAAATAGAGGGACTCATTCAGAGGGATTTTTGTATCTATTTTGAGACTGCGACGTCTCTGGCGCTATAAAAGCACTAGGGGTAGGATAGACTACCACATGGAGTCGGGGTCAATTAATTTGGTTTGTTGACATAAGTTGAACCTAACCTATTTTATTTGTTATCTGCCCTAATAGGTGGGTACTGTTTTATACAATTTTATACACATATTGCTTTAATTAATTCTTAGAAATCATCAGTTTTACGTTTCGTCCCACAAGACTGCAAAAGACTATACACAACACATTTCAATTTTAATAGCTCGTAATGATAATAAATCTGTAATTTAAATACAATATGTAACATAATTAACGCACTTTGAGTAAGTAGTTTGTTCAGAATCGTTTACTGAATTGATTCCTATCATTTTTAATATAGGTAATTTTTTTATTCCAAAAATAATTAAAACTACGTAAATTACAGTCACACTAAATCTGTACAGTCAAAACAAACTGAAATGGACCGTAACTTAAGGCAATCAGACTTATAAGAGTGCAGTTTTATTTGTATTATTACTAATTCAGTCATTCAATAAAAATAAAGAAAAATTAACTTTATTTCAAGCTCGTTAAAGTCTTTGCATTCGTGGATTTGTACTGTGACCACAACATTCTTCCGGAATTAGTATAACTAATTTGATAAATAATCAGTGCATAAAATTGTTTAACTAAAAATTCAGTGTATGTATTATGATTATAACATAATATACTAATTGGGGTGTCTGAGGGTGTGTGTTAATTACATTACATATTGTATAAACTGTTAAATATATGTGTATGCATGAAAACTATTGAAATGAGTACAAAATATAATTATTTACGTACATTTATGTAAAATAAAATGTTACCAAACATATGACAACTTAATCATACATAAAACGAATGTTCAATGGTGAGAATTCTATATAATTTTTTTTCTCCAAAATTACGCGTTACCGCATGTTGAAACTTTGCGTGTGGTGTGCTTATATTAATGTAACCTTTCTTTAAAACAAATATCAACCTCAACTCTATGGACGTCAATGGAAAGCTTTACAACAATTATCTAGATTTTGATTGTATTTCTTCAACAGTAAATGCTATTGTGGTTCATTAATACTGACCAAGCCTAAAAAGTTTCATATTTTACTTAACTTAAATAGGAACAATAACTTGGTTTTTACAATAAACTATAATAGGAATATTTTTCTCACCAAGTTTATATTATAATATAATGTTAGTGCTGTAGCGTAAAGTGAAGTAATAACTTATTTAAATATGAGGGCACCCAATTTTTGTAAAAATAGAAACAAAACATTAATTTCGTAACAAAGGTGTATTAAAACACACAAAAGTATGTGCAAATATCAAAGAATTTATATTTCTTGATACTCTGATGTTTTCAGCAATAATAAAAGAGAAAAGACTAAATACAAGATAGAATGAACAGACACTGAATTGGCGTGATTTAATTGACGATTTTCGACTGATATTTGTAGATTCTACACTTTTCCTTGCTATCACAATAGATTCATTGAAATTGAGAAGCCTTGTCTAAGACACTTAGTTCTGTTGTTTATGCAGTTAAATAAGGCTATTATCGAATTTAGATACAGGGAAATTGGTTTGTTTTAGCTATAACCATTTTTGTTCGATATTCCATATATACCATGTAAATTGTGTGTATGTGCTTGGTATAGATGTTAATTATCTTATTGTTATCGTACTAGTGGCATAAACAAAAACAAGCAGCATGGATCCATTACTGTTAAGTGGCTATAAAACTTGACTGAATATCAATTACTGCTTTGATAATATTTTCAAAAACTCAGTGTCTTATTAAGGCATTGTCATGTCACTATATTCTGAACTTTAATGACTCCAAATATTAATTTGTTAAAAAACACCACCTTTTTTAAAACAATGCACCATTTTTTCCTCAATGATTCCCTTCCAATGTCAAGAAAATAAACTTCACAAAAAATTGTCAAAAAAGCTTGTACATGGTCAGAAATGGTATGCATGCGTCGTCGACACCAGACAAGTGCAGCCAACTGTATGCTGTGAACCAATTTTATGTAGTTAAACATTGTTTAGGGTGCATATATTGATGCAGTGCATCTGATATCAGCCTAATACTATAAATATATTTAGAAAAGTACCTCTATTTGTGTACTTTTTAATAAGGGTGTTGTCATTAAATTTTAAAATATGATATTTGATCCAAAATTCTTCAATGTGACATAATGTTTAGTATAAAAACTTTAACTTTAACTGTTTCTTTCAGGAGCTGTTGTCCCATTATGTTTTAATTCTTAAACAGGTTACATGGCTCTTCATTGGTTACAACTTCAATGTTTATATCTTATAATGTTCAAATTTCAGCAAAACTTCGTAAGGCTCCTTAGCCTCGCTACTTCCATACTAACTATAATCAATTATCCCTTTAGATGGGCAATCAAGGTAATTTCCGGCGTACGGGAAATTACAATCGCGCTGGTGAGCGTATCAACACGAATCGTAAGCCGTTCAGGCCCAATGAAGGGCAAAGGCAACAAAACAAGAGTTCCCCGAAAAAGGAGGCCGATTCAAAGGCTAAGCCTGTAAAGGAGAGGTAAGGAACAATGACCATTTCCTTCCGGTGCTCACGCCGATTCTCTGATGCCATTTCGGTGGTGACCCCTTCACACTAGTTTCCTTTAGTGCAGCATAATTTTTCCATATACGTTCACCGGCCTCTTATAACTTTGGCCAGATTGGCATGCTACTTTTCTGCTTCCATCATGTGGGGGCTTAAATTAAAAATCTACACAAGTTTTACAACAAATTATATGAGAAATATTTGATCTTCACCATTGACAGAACACTGTCTTTGTCGCACATAATTATTTAATCTTGAATTTTCTGCCAAGGAAACAATAATTATTGAAATGACTAACAAATTTTTGTATATTTTGAAAACAATGTTGGGTTTTAAATGGTTTGGATTTATGTCCATAATCTCTATTCAAATGTGGATTTTTACTTTTATACACTTGAAATATGTTGTATGTCCATAAAAGATACTTTAGCCTATCAATCAACATGCATAATTTTTTTCAAGAATTCTCACAAAAGTTCTAAGTAATCGAACAAAATATTTTTAAAGCATCTTTTTGATTATTATCAAAATATAGTTTGAGTCTCATACATTATTGTCCTTTATTGGTTTTACTATAAATTAATCTACAAAGTCTGCTGTAGCAATCAAGATCAAGTTGAAACAGAAGAGTCAACTGTGAAATCAGAAAACAAAGATGAACAGAAGAGAGATGCGCCTAAGACTCGTTATGATGATATCAATTCCCAGTTGCTGAAATGTCACATTTGTAACAAGAGTATGTGGGATGGAAGGTCATTTGAAAACCACCTGAGTGGAAGAGCTCATTCCATTATGATGCAGAAGACTGCGGAGAGCTATGCTCTTACTGCTGACACCATGAGACAGGAATTCAAGGTAAAAAATACAAGCTTAATAGTCTTGTTTAATTATAATATTGGTAAATATTGTTACTGGGCTCTGATATTGGAGAAAATAAGAAGATAACAGAGCCACCTTAGTCATTTGGAAGGAAAGGTCAAGTTGGCCTCTCACTCAGAAGCTTAGTGCGTTTAGTGGAGTAGGCTAGTGTTTCATGTTCGCTCACCTTTGCAACAAATAAGAAGTTGATTCTCATATGGAAAGTGGATTTTTCTCAACAGCAGTTTTTATAGACCAATATGACTTAGGGATCATTAATAATAGACCTGATGTCATCTACACATCTGGTCTATTGTAATACAATTATGGAGAATACTTAAAACTAACATCAATTTACAGATACGTGAAATGAAGCGTACAAGAAAAACGGGACAACAACCACCTCGAGATTTCTATTGCGCCATGTGCGATATGTACGCTGCAGATGGCGCGATCCACAGGACGACTGTAGGCCACCGCAAGCTAAAGAAGTATTTACATCCAACATGTACGTCCTGCCATAAAGAGATGCCAACCAGGATTGAATTGGATGAGCATCGTCTTACTGCTGAACATCTGAGGAATATGCAGGATAAGCAGGAGATTGTGACAAAGCCAAAGCCTGAAGGTGATAATATCTTTGTTTATTATTATGTACGTATTATGATGATTGCTTGTTTAGGTTCTGCTGTGTATTAGTGGTGTAATAGACTTCTTGACTATCTCGTGGGTGTCATAAGTCAACTCATAGAAACACCACTAATTCATAATTTCCAACAGAAACCATCTCATTTATAGCCAGACCTGACCACAGGGGGCTGACAGTATTGGAAACATTGTCAGGTATGAGTGAGTCAGTTGGTACTAGGGTCACCAATCTGACTTGTTAAGGGTACACTAGTCGCTCGTTCTTCCATACAAACGTAGTCTGGCGATAACTCCACTGTTTGATGGTGTAGGTACAAAATAAAAAATGATTTCAATTTGTCTTATCATTATCTAGCCCTGTATGGAAACAAAAAAGTAGAAAAAGATTATGTTTAAAAGTAATAAGCGTCGAAAATTCCGAATTTCCACACTATTTTTAACACATCTTTGGGCGGAAATAAATACGATAAGAAGAACGAAAATTGCAAAACAGTTACCATACAGGGATAGATTAGTTATTCAAAAATGCAAATAATTTTATTTTAAACAGATACATTCAATAGATTTTTCATGACATCCAGACTACCAAAGGTCTGTTTATAAAATTTCGCGCGCCCGCTTTTGTTATAAAACATCTTGCCTTTCGCTACAAATTGTTTCCCCGATCAGTGGGACGGACGGAGGGGGGGCGCAGCGCGCACTCACACATGCTCACTAGGTTAGCGGCTGCTATCTATTTATACATATCTACATCTTTATTTAGAATAATTGCTTCCTTTTGTTCGTGTCCACTTGCTGAAGGTTAAAACCGGGATGAATATAGCTGGTAAAATGTACCCATAAGTTTGTTAAAGCACATGTATGATAGTTAAAATTGAAAACAGGTAGGTACATAATAATGAACTTTCGATAGTACATTAGGTACTTAACTACTTTAATTTGCCAACTAACGAAAACATCTCAATTATCGATTGTCGAAAATCTTAAAATTATCTATAAATTTAATTAGAATAGGTAATTTTTAGATTTTCGATAATCGTGCTTACGTATAGGAGCCTCATATCCTAATATACCTAATGTAATTTATGTAAGTAATCTAAGAACAATAATAATTTTAAAACACTTTAACACAACAAAAACATGAAACTGAGAAGAAACACCCGATCTGCCGAAACAAACTCTGAGAGGTCAGTCCAGTACATTGGTCATGTCAAACGAGAACCAGGCAGGTGGCTAATATGGTCCTTTGAAGAAAGAACCATAAAGAGATTCCGTACCCCAAGGGTAACCTCCGCTGTCTGCCTGCGGGCTGCATCTCATGATCCGTAACTGGCATAGAGAATATAACCACCTGGTAGATGGTTGTAATTTTCACAGAACGTGTATTTCTGTTGCCGCTATAACAACAAATAGTAAAAATAAATTTGAAATTAAAGGGTTTCCTACTAGAAAAAGAAACGTGTATTTTTGGCTTTTTTTGATAGATAGTAATAATATGTAGTAGCTCGGAAGTCCGATTCGCACTTGGCAAATATTTGTTTATAATATTTAACCTTACCTCAGACATACTCATATTTTTACATATAATTTACTATAAGTACTACTATATAACCTACTACTAAATAAAATAGTAGCTTTGCTATGGTATTATAGTATATTTTGAATTAGATTTAATCAATGATATTATAATTAATTTCTTATAATATCAATGGATTTAATTTATTACAGAATAATACGAACTATATAAAAACTAAGGAGCGCATAAACCTACCTCAGATATTGGGTTATGAATACAGATTAAGTACATATAGGAGAATAGGATTTAGTTTCTAAGTTGTACATATTTTATAGCCTTCGTTATCAATAGCATAAACAGGCCGAGCCCCCTAGCCTACAAACGTTACGTAACGAATCTCTTTCTACAATCGCGCCTTTTATTTGTTTGGACTGACCACCCGACTCGTTCAGTGATGTCATTCCCATACAGTGTTTAGTTTTCAACTAGCGTTATCTATCATAAAATAAATCAAATTTTTATTTATATTTCGCTAATTGTGTCTGTACTGTGAATTTGATTTACAATCAATCTCAAGTTGTAGTTTTCTTCTAATTACTTACCTTGTCTAGACGTGTTCTTTGGACTTCTGTAAGGAAGTCTGTGCTGTTAGTATTCCGTTTAGATACGTTACCATTTTGATAGACTTATGTAATTGTCCCTGCAGTGACACAATGCCTATTGTTGATAACTTTTTAAGTACTAGGAGAATATTGCAAACCGCTATTGAACACAAACAATCAATAAACAATTTACAAACTAACATTTTTTATTTATTTAATTAACCTACATAAAAGCCCCACTCACATCAAAATCGCGCAGTTGAAAAAGCAGTTGTCCTGACACTGGCTTGCATATACTTCGGGGAGTTGCCTGTGTGCTATTATAGCTAACTAGCTATGGTAATAAATACCTATTTAAAATAAATAGTACCTACAGTAATATTTACATAACCTACAATAAAATACGAAAACATAAAGAAAACAGAAAAAAGTGTAAAATAATTATGTTTGTGTTAGAAGTCGGTTACATTTTTTTTCAAAAAAAAAAAGTTTTTTATGTTACCATTTTTAGTTGAGAGTTATGTCCCTTTAGTAGGTACAGGCGTGATATTATACTGTGTGGTTGCGTAAAGAATGCATAGATACGCTATAGCAGCAATCGCGGTTGATTTGCTGTCATTTATTGAAGAGTTCCGTCGATTTCTCCAAGATCGCTTCATCAGATCCTGACCTGACCATTATCGATTACCGTGGGATCATCTGGAAAGTATATTTTTAGAACATACATAAAACCAACGAATTGAGAACCGCCTCCTTTTTTCGAAGTCGGTTAAAAATTAGGTAAAAACAAATCAATGAAATTATTAGTATATAATAACACTCACCTAAGTTCACATAAGAACTTTCATAATAACAACGAAATTGGGTTCATAATAATTACGTTTCACACAGCAGATCGTAAGTTCTAATGACACCAATTTGTTTCTTCTCTCTTTTCCCTTTTTAAAATACGTTACCCCCACAATAGGATTTTTTCCTGTATCGTTGAGGCAGTTTACAAACATAAATTACACAAGGACAAACATCCAGACCCGGAACAACTATTTGTAGACCATACAAATATTTGTTCCATGCGGGATTCGAACCCGCAGCCCCAAGCGCAGCCACTCATTGCTAAGCTACTGCGTCACGGAGCTCGGAATTGCCTTTTGAGTTTATGTTATCATTCAAACATGAACCGCATAGGTAGGTATAATTATAATTATACGCGATGACGCCGTGGCTTTGCGTCACTCAGGAGTGCGTGTGTGTGCGCACTAGCTTCTTACTGCTCATCACAGCGTCTATTCCTTTCGCACGAAATGTCGGTTGAGATAGCATGCATTTTTACCCCGCCCACCACTTAGTTCGTGCCATCGACTAGGGCAACCTTAAGCATGATGATTGTGGCATACATTCTCGGTCTGATTTATTATAATAGAATGGGATTCTACCAAAACTTGACTGTTACGGATAGTATGAATGCATACACATATTTTTACTTGATAATATTTTATGAGACCAAGAAAGGACCGAGAACAAACTGTGGATGGCATTATAATTAGGATCGGCCCTTACAGTCTAATGAAAATTATTGACAAATCTTGCATTTTTCAAATGATAATAATGTAGGATAGGAGATCTGCTCACTGAGTATGAGTTCTCTAGTTTATCGATTTTGTATCACCATTGAGTGACTATTAGAAAATTATATAGTTCCATTTACGTCCAAAAGGGATGTTCATATTTCCATAATATTTTGGTCAATGAGGTTACGAAAATGTTAGTGTGATCAACTTGTGAGTAGGGCTCTGTATACCTTGTAATTAGTATACTATATTTTACACAGTGATGGTAATATCAACCCTATCAATGGAGCAGTTGTACTTGCGTGACGATCGCGAACGTTGGCGCCGTCCTGAAAAGCAGGAGAAAGAGAAGGAATCTGAGGATGCAGGAAAGGATGAAGACAAAGATGATAAAAAGGATAATGAGGTAGATTCATATAAATTATAAATAAAAGTTCAGTTTTTTTGATGTACAACTCTGTTTACATTTTGTTATTTATGAAAGGACACAGGTTTACATTTTATCAGAGTTGGTTCAGTTTTTGTATGTAAAGTAAAAATAAATTATTATTCTATATTGCAGCTTAAAATATACTGTTAAATTGATTACATTAATATTAGTCCAAGATATAAATACAAAATTCTTTGTCAAACAATGTCATAGAAGAAAAAATTGTATTATAAATTCTTTTCAGGATGAGGTAGAAGTGAAGAAAGAGAATGACGAGGAAACAGAAGACAATCAGGATGCAGAAGTGAAGAAGGAAGGTAACAGCATCGACAATGAAAACACTATTTTAGACTTCAAGGAGGGTGATGATCTGTCTAATGTTACTCCAGACAAGATTCCTGCATATAGGTTAGAGCAATTGTACTCTAATATTTTACAACATTGTCATCAGATTGTATATAATCCATTTCGGCAAATCACGCTTTATTAATTAATTAATAAAGTTTATCCTATTCAATTCAATTTACATTTTATTCCAGTACTGAAAGGGGAGTGGGTCGTTCATTCCTTACGGAGTTCCGTTGTGTGCAATGTCGTCTGTGTCGCAAATTGCTAGATAGCGAGGAAACTGCTGAAGTGCATCTTAAGACATGGAGACATCATCAGCTTTTCCTCAGACTGATCACAAAGTCTAATACTCAGGTAATTATGACGGTTGATCTCATAGGTTTTAGAAATTTTCACTATTTACTCATATACATAAGCTTTCACCTTAAAAGAATATCAAAGTAAATATTTTTTATGGTACAATCTTTCCACTTCCATATTTCTTATGTTATTTTTAAAATATATAAATCTATTATTTTTAAAATCTAGAAACTTTCTAAAACTACCAGAATTGCCCAGATATACTGCTGTTATTAGACATCCATAGACATGGAGGACCTAAGCACTATGCTGAATGACCTCAATAGTGTCTCCCAATGGATAGGTCTTAAGACAAACATGGACAAGACAAAGATCACGTTTAATGTCCATGTTAGCGATGGGTCGTTCGCAGCTTTTCCATTAACGAAACGTTAATGTTGATTTTCTTTTGTCAACTAGTTAATCAACTAGTAGAATTCGTCAACGAGTTAACATACTACTAATGTCAACTTTTAATGTAAACACATTTGATTCAATGTATATATTGGAAAAATTTTTTTTTGGTTTGATTGATGGTTCTACTTAGATAACCTTCCCTTCATACTTTTTCTTCAGGCTTAGGACTGACTGAATACAATTAGCTATAAACCATATTCTACTCAGGCGTATTTAAAAGATCATCTGATTCTATTTAAAAAAAAAAATCAATTCAGGGGTCTAATAACAAAGGCGGCAAAGTCCCATATAATTATATGGGACTTTGCTGCCTTTGTTATTAGACCCCTAAATTGTTATTTACAATATGTTTTTTTTATAGTTTTGTTTTTTGTGTTTTTTGTATTTTTTGTATTTTTCCATTTTTCTTATGTTGATTTTGTTGATTGTATGTACATTCGTCAATTTGTTTTATTTTACATTTAGTTCATACCCCTTGAACCGGTCCTGAGGTGAATTTAGGTTAAGAAACATGATTTGCTCAACTTTGCTGGTAGTCAGCCTTGTACGTCCTTGGTTGATAATAAGACCAGCTTTTGAGAACATCCGTTCACAAGGAACGGACGTGGCTACTATATTACAGTGCTTCACAAATAATTTCTTTAGATTAGGGTGTACAAATTGTTGCTTTTTCCACTTTTCCACTTTTTTAAATTTGCTGTGGTTGATTTTTATGATATTTTCTCCTTGTATATGTTAACAGACAGCTTTCCCGCTAGAATTGTCTTTTTCAAAATGCAGCCACAATGCACTGTTACCCATATGTCCCGACATTTTTAATTTTGTTCCTTAAATAGTACTATTTTATGCAAATATACACAATTATATTTATGCAAATATACACAATTATATTAATACAAACAAAACACTGTTCCTGTAAACATTAACTAAAAAGTTTAAACATTTACGATAAGCCGCAAAAAACTTCTGACCTTCCGCGCAGCTTGTCACAAAGTGTAAATAAAAAATTAGAGAAAGCGAACTTCATATTGTTCTTAAACGTAAACAAAGAAACTATTGTTAACTTGGTTCTCTCGGGCGGCATGAATGGGGCACGCCATTTCACCAATATCATCATAAGTACTATTCTTAATATAAATATTTCGTAAATCAACTCTTTAGTACGTTACTTAGAGTTCAAATTGCATGACACGACCGTCGCGTCGCTTGCAGTCTATGACGTATTTTCAACGTAAGTTTTTTAATTTGGTCAGTTGGTTGAGTTTGCATTCTCGCTTATTCAATGAGACGCACAAGTTGAATTCCTAAACGTCGTTGACGAATTCAACTAGTTGATTTATAAACAGTAAATGTTAATACGTTGACAGGAGATCAACGGTTGATTCAACTAGTTCGTTGATTCAATGCTCATCGCTAGTCCATGTCACACCTATGCCGGTAGTTATTGGGAGCACTATGCTCGAAGTTGTTGACTAGTATGTTTACCTGTGACAAATAGTCCGACTAGGTAAGTCCAACCGACGGCTGGGCAGCGTTCGGGAAATTACGACACATTTTCTCGTCAGGTATACCTCAAACTCTGAAAACTAGATTGTACAACCAGTGCGTGTTGCCAGTGATGACTTACGGATCTGAGACGTGGTCCTTCAGTGCTGGCCGAATGAGGACGCTGAAGGTCGCTCAGCGAACTATAGAGAGGGCTCTGCTCGGAGTTTCTCTGCGTGATAGACTCAGAAATGAGCATATCCGCAGTAAAACCAGAGTGACAAACATAGCCCAACAGATTAGTAAGCTGAAGTGGCAATGGGCCGGCGTTACAGCTCGAAGAACCGATAACTGATGGGGAAGAAAGGTTCTCGAGTGGCAGCCTCGTACCGTTAGGCGTAGTGTAAGGCGACCCCCCACTAGATGGAGTGGCGACCTGGGGTAAGACATGCAGGAAGTCAGTGGCTTAGACCCATGCTTTGTGGCATTACTTGAAGGAGGCCTATGTTCAGCAGTGGACTTGTGAAGGGCTGTAATGATGAATGATGATGATGAGACAGAGAACTTAAATATATAACAACATTTTTGTGCATACCAACATACTGAAACAGAATTACAATTCTTCTTATTTTTCTTAATCTTTAATTTTTGTCTAACTATTAAACCTATATTTTATCTTTCATACATATGTTGACAGAATCATGAAAGATTAATATCATTACTCTCAATTAATTTTATATCATCATACAGCAGTTGTTAACTTTACCGAATCCCGAACATTGGTTTCTTGAATGAATCTTGTATTTCTAAATAATATTCACATAGGCTTGTTACTATCTAGTTTGAAACGTATGTTACTATATTCTATGGGAGTCAATTTAAAATAAGAGAAATATATGTAGTAATCTGCTGAGTTTGTTTGAGCATGTTTTTCTCCTGCTGTAGGGAGGATGACAATCCACCTTCCAAGCATGGGATTTAAGTCTTTTGTGTACTATGAAATCACAGAATAACTTAATAATTATTTGTAGACCCAAGAAACTGCCAAGCGACCAATGAAAAGCGAGGAGTCTGGTAACTGGAAGCGGCGTAAGACCTCCCGTGACGATAACGAAACAGAGGATGATAATGACAATGAACAGGAGACTGAGCAGAGTGAACATGATCAACAAAATGGGGACAATCAGGATATTTCTATGAATGGTATTTATTTATTATTTATGTATTTATATATTATTTATTATTGATGTAAAAATAAAGTCTTGTCTTTAAATATCCCACTACTTACACTAGGTTTTTGGGAGAGTGGAGACCAGTTTAAAAATATTATCAGACTTGTCTGGAAATGATTGCGGATTAATGGCAAAGCAGATATCTCACAATGGACCAGGTCTATGTACACTTCAAGAAAAAGTGACATCTGTATAATTCGGAAAAAATACAGATAATTCATTTAAATGTAACTTGTTGTGGTAAACAATTGATGTTTATCGATTATTTTTATTGACTTTCCAACATGGCATCTTACCAATTTAGTTACTCCTATGCTTATAGACAATGACAGTAAACCAAAAACCGACCACTGATCATAGAAAGAGAACTGTCAGTTGTCACAACAGTGTTAAAAATACGTAGACAGAGAAACCTATAGACAAATTGACGCCTTCCTTCGTATTCGCACACGAAAAAGATAGATTTATGCATACGTCTTGCATAGAAATGAGATAGAGCGGTGTGATTGTTTGTCCCTTTCTCCGTGCCGGTTTTTTTTAACAACTTTGACAGTGTAGCGATTTAAGGAGTTTATAAGTTGGTTTAAGTTAGAAAAAAGTATTTTGTGAGCTTAAGATTGGTGAATCTTGTTAAGTTCAGTTCTTAGAACAATTAAAATTTTTATCTAAATGTGTTTAAAAGTCATAAAGATTATTCTATAACCTAAAAATTCGTTATCGTTCTTTCTCACTCGAGGCCACGCCAATCATTAGTCTATAGGTTTCTCTGTCTACGTAAAAATACGTGAAATAAACATGTAAAACGTCAAAAATGACAGCTTACCACCATGACAGGTTTTTGTTGTGTGTTGTAATTTCCTGTACTTTACCAGCAAACAACGCTATTATAAATTAATTGGACAGTTGCAAACCATTTAAAATGTGTTCTTATTTTTGAGTATAGTGTACAAGGATCTGGCCCAGGCTCCTCTTGGAAAATCTCATTAGATATTTTATGATATAGAAGTTTAATCAGTAAAATACAACACAAGTGTTACAGTGTAAACTTTATCTTACCCAAGAAACCACATAGCTATAACCATTATAGCCTATCAATAGTCCCACTACTAAATATTGGCCTGTGCCATAGAGGGTATTTTTGCCACAGTTGCTATGCTTGACAGGAGGGTTGCAGCTACATTTCTTTATTTGTAGTTGTAATTAGGAACATGCTGATGCCCATCATCTCATTTTTTTTCACCCATGGGACGGATACGGGGTAGTCGATATTCTCACTCTGCCACTCCACAAAGTAATTTAGAGAAACCATATAATTCTTTGAAAATAATGCATACATAAACACTCACGCCTGTCACCCATAGGGGTAGGCAGAGACCACAGACTTCCATTTTGCAAAATCCTGACATACCTGTCATCGGTTAAGGGTACTCTCAATTGGGCCCATTTTTAATATATTGCCAATCTGGTTAACAAACTTTTGCCTAGGGCCCTAGGGCGTCCCTCTCCAGCTCTTTCATTCACTTCTGCAACATATATTTGCTTTGTCAGTCTTTCCTAATTCATTCTTTCTACATGACCAAACCACCGAAGCATTCCTTTCTTAATCTTGGTCGCAGCATCATCTTGCAAACCACACTCTTCTTTCCATACTTTTCCGTACTTTCTTTTCACACAGTTTCACACCCTGTCACTCAGATGCAGCCATAACATACTCCTTAGCGACCGCATTTCTACTGCTTTTATTCTACTCTCGTGCTTCTTCTGCCACACCCAACTTTCACTACCATACGGTAAGGACTAATGCAGCACTGTGAATTGCTATGTGCTTTTTTGACACATCACTTTTCTCAATAGAGTGTAGAGCTCCATTTACTTTATTTTCTTTGCAAATAAGTCTACTATATCTAGTGAAGTAATGAACGCCATATCCAATGTATGTATACATTGTAATTGTCTTGTATTTTCATTTTCATCTTTAAAAATATTTTTTCTTTTTTGTACAGATGAAACTGAAGAAAAAGAAGACAATGAAAAGCCTGAAGGTAATGCAGATAATACTGTAGATGACGAGCTTGAGGATTGGGAGCAGTCTGTTGATGAAATATTGAATGATGAAATACTGAACAGTAGAAATGACTCTGCCACACGTAAGTAAAAAATTTTTTGTCTAGACTGTTTGATCTAATGGTCCTACAGCGTGGATGGTGGATATTCTTACGCCGCAACCACGTTACCATGTAGGGGGTGTAAGAATATCAACTACCTCATATCATCCCATGAGTGTCGTTCTTAAAATAAAAAATTACTGTGGTTGGCAAATTGCTTGCTGATTGTGGCAACTATGGCAAGTGTCCACCCTATGATGCCTTTGTTCAGCGGTGAACTTTAATATGTTGTACCGGTAACAGAGAGATGACGGTATAACTATTTTACTAATGTTAGATGTAAAATACCCAGGACCGAAGTTGTGAAATGTATTGTACTATAATCTTCAATTCAGCTGCCAAGAGTGACAATAAAGGTGAACGCTTCTAATGCTGGGAGAAGCCCATGTACAGCTGTGGACTTAATAGACTCACTAAAAGCTAATAGTATATAAATAATAAAATAGTATATAATAATGGAATACTATAATACATACATAATAGAACAAGGGAGTGGGAGGAGCCCGTGTAGCCACTAAAATGCCACTAACATGTCAATTCACATGTATAACTGTCAACACAAGATGTGTTTTGACGTTACAATTGTTTATAAATTTCACATGCAAATTATTTAGAAAATGCCAAATTGCACGCTATTTACAAATAAATATGCATTGAAATCTGTCTGTCAACAGCGAATCTGGTTTGTAGTAGTGATTAACTGATAATACGACATTATTGCTTGTATGTATGTGTGCTCCCGGCGACGCAAACCCTCCTACAAAATAATGTTGATAGTCATTCTATTGTGTATTATAGTATCTATGATAATAATAATAATATAGTATGAACAAGAAACCTATGTTTGTTTCAATCTTAACTGGGGATACAAAACTGTAAGCACAAACATTTTCCATATTAATTTGCCATAGAAACAAGTACAAACCTTTTAAGTGATTTCAGAGACGAAATTGAGAGCAACTAAAATTAATTGAAAAATAATGTTTCTTGTTATATTTGTTAACTATGTACAAATTGTAAAACTTGAAAGAAATGAGTTTTATATTGTTTGATTGAGGATATAAAATAGTTAATTTACTCAATCAATATATTCTAAAAACAACGTGTTATTATAAATCCCATTAAAAGTCATTCTAGAATTTAACCTTCGATCAGCAATACCAAGTCGGGTCGACGCTAGAATTCCATCTCAGTAAATAAGAGCCCACATGAGACGTGAGCTCTTGCACGTGAGAGTGTAGCACATGTTATTTAACACTAAATGTTATTTTATTTATGTCTTCATAGTTTAAATTCATGCGGACAGTATTTAGCTATGATTTTGTGTGTGACCCGTTATCTTGTTGGTATTGTTGATCAAAGGTTTTTGATTAACACTCAAAAGTATAGAAAGACACCCATACCATCATCCTGTTTTCTGAGTCCTTGACAATTTTTAATGTGTGATTTTAAACTTTAGAAGATGATCCAGAAGAGATGTCGGAAGAAAAATCTGAATCAAAAGAAGAAGCTACTTCAAATGAAGAAGAAAAAGCCGCACCAGCTAGAGAAAAGTCTCCTCAGCCTAATCTAGCTACTGCTGAGAAACCAAAGTCTTCCCCACGGGGAAGGGGGCGTGGCAGACGTCGTTATTAACTTTAGAAACTACTTATTTCATTACCGGAGCTACAACTAAAACATTTTTGTTTCATTCTTTATAATATACATAGAAATTTCTTTTAAAAATGACATCCCTATAATATACTAAAAAAAAACAAACTGTTCTTTATCACTGTACTATTTGGAAAATTGTATAATTATTAATAATTACTAGATTGATGTTAGGACTCCCTTTCTAACTGGGTTGGCTTGTTTTCTGGTGCAAAATAATAGTTGATCCATTGTGTTCCTGTTTGACAGGCGTATAAAGCCAGTGCGTGCTGTGAGTGATTTCACCTTAGGTCTTAAAGGGTAACAATGCACCTGTAGTATTCTTAGTTTGATAATTGTTACAGGTGCTCATTAATCACAGTAGCCACTTACCATCAGGTGGGCTGTCGGCTCACCTGTCATTTCAATGTCCAACAAAAAAATAGGTGAAAAGTACTTAGGTATGTTAAATAAAGTCACTTAATACGTTAGTAATATCATGTATTTCATTAACGGCATAAATTATCACAAATCTAAACAAGGTTATAGATATTCATAATATTAACAATGTACGTTTTAGACAAAGAATAACAAGGTATAAAAATAATTATTACTTCTCACAATGTATCTTCCGTGTAGGTGTACGTATTCTCTACTCAACAGTTTTAGAAAGACCGCCGCTCAAGCCGACGACATCTGTCTTATAGGCTCTTATTTAACAGTGCTAAACTACAGATGACGTTGCTTGTGTGGTTTCCATTACAATTTTTTAATAAAATTGAATATTTAGCCGTAAGTTTTTACGTTATGAAACATTATATATATATTTTTTAATATTACCTTAAACAGTTTTACATTCTAGTTATAAATAAATAACTAGACATAATATAAAAAAATAATGTACCCGCAGACTTATAGTATGAAAATAATTAATTACCCACAATGTTAGTTACAATAATATAAATTATTAAAGTACGCTAACAGGTTTTTCATGTAAGTTAAAATTTCTTCAAAGTGTAGAGGTTTACTCACAAATGTGGTAAAACGGCACTTACAATTGCTGTTCAGTACCTCGTTGTTGCCAACAGAGATCAAAAACTGTGAAATAAACATCAAGCGTTTAGCCCGTGAACTATCACAGCTAATAAGGTATAGTTAGATAGTAATGTAGACTACTATCATAGTTATTTTTGTCATTTTAGAATTAAGTTTTTAAAATACGAATTTTAGTGTGTAATCTATAATTACTAAATTATAGAATAAACATAATTAAGTCATTGCCTCCATAGAGGCAAAAAACTTATTGTATTGATTTATTAACGACTACAAATTATCTGTGTACTATCTTTCGTCAATTAATTATTTACAATTTAAAATCTGCTTTCTTAGACGTGAGGTAGATATATTTTAAATATATGTATTTTTAATTAATGATAGAACTTGTAGTTTTTAGTACATATAGTAATAGAAATTTTAGATTTTTTGATAAACATTTAACATGTTACTTTTTAATAGCTTTGGATTGGATGTCGTATAATATTGTATTTAAATATGGGTAGAGAAAAATCCTACTTTTACTTTGAATACATTTTAAATCATAGCCATGGATTAAAATGTTATGTGACTTACAAATTGTAAGCATATCTCGTATTTTGGTATACCGTGTCGTCTTCTTTAGCAAAGTCCGAAACACGCTTCAATAGCATAGTTGTTTGATCCTTGCATTACTTAGAGATTGGGGTCAGATTACATGACTACCAAATCCTCTATAGTTAAATAAACACAATACATGCAATTTGATTGTATTTTGTAAGGATGTTCATTATAATATGGAACAATTATTATCTGGAGTAAATATTGATATAATGTTTAAGATTAAGAGTGGATTTTGTTAACATGTAACTATATGTCATACATCATCAATTATTGAAATAAATTACTTTAGTTTTATGTTTTATATTTTTTTATTTAATAATTGTTATTGTTTTTAACGTAATTATATATTGTTGTCGTACTGGGTCCGAACGTCCAAACTAAAAGTTAAAAAGTCTTGTATTTTATTTGATCTTTCATAAATGGCTAAATAATAAAATATTAGGTGCTTAAAGATTTTGACCGAAGTTATGGGGCTTTATATTTGTTGTTAAGAGGCCATGCAGAAAAGAAAAAGGCAAATTCATTGCGGTGATATCTTTGTGTGCATCGATTACGCACACACGGCTAAAGACCGAGCGCAGTGCTCGCTTAAACAATTTTGATCCTTTAGTTCATAATTATTTTAGGATAAATAGTAAGTACGGTTTAGAAATAAAAGTTTGGGATGTTCTTGTATAATAGTTTAGTATATTTATTACAACCAACATAAAATGAAAATAAAAAAGAAATGTGTTAGACAAATGTACACTATATATAAAAATAATATATATATGTATATATGTATATATATATATGTATATATATATATATGTATATATATATATATATATATATATATATATATATATATATATATATATATATTTAAGTAATTCAATGTTTGTATGTACAGATTGTATAAAAAATCATATACATCCGATATGAAAGGAGGAACTGGAATAATAGAGCTGAACCACATTTAATACAAAAAAAAAACAAAAATAGAATTTTTTTTTACTGATTCTACATGCAAAATGTACAAGGTAGAGGCGAAATTTGTATGAAGAGGCAGCTTTTATTTTCCTTCGGTTGTATATACCCTTTTTAAAGCTACAATCCGTATAAACATTACTAAAACCGACATTTATGAAATATAAAAAAGGTAAAAAAATCCCAGCAATGATACGGTGGAATTCTTAGAACGCGATGACCGTACTCCAGAGCCAGTTCATCGATTTCGTATCGCACATTTGCCGCTTTATTTTCTTAAACTAATTTAATTAGCTCTGGTTTTAGCATCTGCATATTTGCGTCAATGCCTTTTGCTTGCAACCAAGCCACCATTTCTTCTTTTTAGGGTTCCGTAGTCAAAACTAGGAACCCTTATAGTTTCGCCATGTCTGTCTGTCCGTCCTCGCTTAATCTCTGTGATTGTTAGCACTAGAAAGATGACATGTGGTACCAATATGTGTATCAATCACACCGACAAAGTGGTAAAATAAAAATTTAAAAAAATGTTTTATTAGGGTAGCCCCCCTATATGTAAAGTGGGAAGTGACTTTTTTTTAATTTCAACCCTAACGTGTGATTTATTGTTGGAAAGGTATTTAAAAATGAATAGCGGTTTACTAAAATCATTTTTTGATAATGTCAATAATTTCGGAAATAATCGCTCCAAAAGTAAAAAACAATGTGTCCCCCCCCTCCCTCTAACTTTTGAACCATAAGTTTAGAAAATATGAAAAAAATCTGAAAAGTAGAACTTTATAAGGACTCTAGGAAAATCATTTTGAACTTTGATGGAAACAACAGTACCCACTACTGGGAGCAGTTACAGGAGCGCGGAGCGCTGCTGGAACGCGAACATAATGGATACCCACCTTTAAACTCCCATAAGTGGGAACACTTATTGTGACGGACGGGAAACTACGGAACCCTACACTGAGCGTGGCCCGACACGTTCTTGGCCGGTTTTTATTTATTAGCTTGGGTAGGTGGTTTCTGTATTTGAACCGAGTGATAGGAGGCATTATCCATGAATATTACAGAAGGCTCTGGTAGGTTGGGCCAAAGCACGTTCTGGAACCACTCTTTAAATGTGGCATTCATTTCCTCGTGGTAGTCATTTGTGGTTTTTGATTGAAATGCCAGTAACGCGTTCTCCACAAAGCCGTATTGTGCAGAACTGCGTGGCATATTATCAGACCTGCCCCCTTACCCATTGGTACTTTCGACGTCGACGCTTGTGTATCATCCGTCCAAGAACGGGAAACTGTGTGATTGGCGTTTAGCCATGTCTCGTCAATGAACACGACATTATCCCAGTTATCAATATTTTTTGCTTCTCTCAAAAAACTTATCCGTTTTAAAATTATGTCGTATCGTTCTAATAAATTTTTTATTTTGTCTGTTTTTTTATATGAAAAACCAATATCTTTTAAGATTTTGGTTAAAGCAGTTTTACCCCCGCTAAACAGTCCAGCTCCTCTTAACGATGCCAAAAGCTTCTTCCTGTTAAGATATTAATTTCTGGAATAGTAACCATATATATGATTTCTGATTGCATCGGCGTCAATGGTGTCAATATCTGTCACGGGTTTAGTTCTACGTTTCTTCTTCGGAGTATGTAAAATATTATCTTCCGTGCCAGTAGAGCCGAACTTTTCTTTATCAATATTTGTTATCGTTCGTTTGCTAACTCCCAAGCGCCTGAGAGACGCGTTCTTGTACTTGTTCCACAGATAACAGGGGTCTGCCTTTTGCCGCTCCCGCTCAAAGTAATCTTGTAGCTTGATGATTAACTCACGGGCTCCACTTTTCAATGTTTGTCCACGTTTAGGCATTATTATGCACCAAAAGTAAAAAGAACGCAATACAAAACACAATCGAAGTCCGATTTAGCGCCGATGTCAGTTTGAAAAGCAGAAACAATCCATGAAACGAATGCCGGGTACCTAATCAAATAAAAACAGATCGAAAACACTGGAAGAACGTGGTCTATGCGCACAAAACGACAACAGACGACTGTTTTAGCGTCACAAAATGGCGGCCCATAACGCCATTTGGGGTTACCATTTTCAACCTAAATATAAAAATGCTACTTTCTTTCGCGCGTTCAGTTTGGTCGTAGTTAGATTTTTATATTTAATAAAAGTGTAGTGGCGGTTAAGAATATCCACTTCCCCATATCTTCCCGTGGGTGTCGTAAAAGGCGACAGAGGGAAACTGGCAGGAGATGGGCAGCAGCATCTTCCTGATACTGATATGACCTGATATGATATGACCTGATAGCAACTGTACGACAAAAAAAACTGCGGTTGCCAACCCGTTCGCCAAGCGTGGCAACTATGGCAATATACCCCCATGAACAATTACACAAATAGACGGCCCCCAGGCCCCGGCGGCCCCGCTATTCCTGGCTAGGGTGGCGACCATGGTAACGGCGGGGCAGGGGGTGCTAAGAATCTTTGGTGGAGGTTCGGTTGCCACCTACGACGACTCGACATGGCAACATTTAACGCACGCACCCTAAGGACTGACGAGAAGACCCTGGAGCTGGAAGAAGAGTCACAAGTTGCGCTGGAATATTATAGGATTATCCGAGGTCCGAAGAGAGGGGGAGGACACGATGATTCTCGAATCTGGCAACTTGTTTTATCACCGGGAGGGCGACCATCTGTCCCAAGGAGATGCCGGATTTATCGTCCACAAGTCTCTCGTCAACAACGTTGTAAAGATTGAGAGTGTGTCGACGAGGGTCGCGTACCTGGTACTCAGAATCACCAAACGGTATTCGCTGAAGGTCATACAGGTTTACGCACCAACCTCTGCGTATCCCGATGATGAGGTGGAGGAAATGTATGAGGATATTTCCAAAGCCATGCATTCCTCCAAAACCCACTACTCGGTGTTGATGGGAGACTTCAACGCAAAACTAGGCACAAGAGAAAACGGTGACCTGAAGTTAGGGAAATTTGGAGTAGGGCAGCGGAACCGAAGGGGCCAGCAGCTGGCCGACTTTATGGAGAAAGAGGGACTCTTTATGATGAACTCTTTCTTCCAGAAGCGGCCTCACAGGAAGTGGACCCGATCGAGCCCCGACGGTTCGACAAAAAATGAGATTGACTTCATTATGACGACCAGACGCCAACTGTTCAGTGATGTCTCAGTGATCGCAAGGGTGAAAACTGGCAGCGATCGCCGAATGGTTAGAGGCACACTGAACCTAAACGTTAAGTTGGAGAGGTCTCGTCTAATGAAGTCAACGCTCCGTCCCCCTCGTGCTCTAATCCATCGAGTTACTTAACCGCTGTCAGTGCCTACAGGATTGAAATGCAGTGGACGATATGAATGACAAGCTCGTGGAAACTGTCCATGCGGTCGGAGCTAAATTCTGCAAGACCCGCCGCAGAAGAACGCAAAAACTCTCCGATCACACTCTTAATCTCATGGCTGTTAGGTGGGAGATGAGGCTGCAATCGTCAACAGATTTGACTGCATACAGGCAACTGAACAGACAGATCTCCAAATGCATGCGGCGAGAATTACGCAACTTTAATACTGCTCGTATTAAAGAAGCGATCGGGCGGAACCAGGGCTCCAAAGTCTTTGCCAGAGATCTGTCTGCCAGTAAGAGCCAACTGTCAAAGCTGAAGACTGAGTGTCTGTTATATATATCTGTGTTTGAGTGAGATTGAGAGGTTCTATGGGCAGCTGTACAGATCATCGTTGGAGCCACACGCAAGTGTGAGTAACGATCCAAGAGCAAGTCTTATCCGACACTATTCCGATGATATCCCGGACGTCAGTCTAAGCGAGATTAGAATGGCTCTCCAGCTCCTTAAAAATGGTAGGGCCTCAGGCGAGGATGGAATTACAGCGGAGCTTCTGAAAGCGGGTGAAACACCGGTACTTGAAGTCCTTCAGAAGCTCTTCAATTCCGTCCTCCATGGTGGCACTACTCCAGAGGCGTGGAGCAGAAGTGCGGTGGTCTTTTTCTTTAAGAAAGGCGACAACGCTCTCTTGAAGAACTAAAGACCGATTTCCCTTCTGAGCCGCGTCTACGTGCTGTTTTCGAGAGTCATTACGAATCGTCTCGCACGCAGACTCGACGACTTCCAGCCTCCCGAACAAGCCGGTTTCCGAAAAGGCTTCAGTACCATAGACCAATTGTTAAAACGGTAAACAACCAGCAAAAATATTTTTATCGTAACTGCAACGCCATTACAAAGTTACGTCGTCAGTTCAATCGCGACGTGTCAGGAACGCATTCTCTGAACGGCCGAACTATAGTTGGCAAGCTTAGAAAGCGGGTTGGCAAACGCAGTTTTTTATTTTTGTCGTTATTAGGAAGACGCTGCTGTCCATCTCCCGATTTGTTTTCCACTGCTACCTTTTACGACACCCACGGGATGGTATTGGGTAGTGGATATTCTTAAACCGTCACGCCACTACAATGCATATACAATATTTTTGATTTATTATTTTTTGTTTCATAGCCTGTTCGAATCTTTAATTATAACCAAACAGATATAGCTTAGCTTGGGACTAGATGGCGTTGTGTGATAGTTGTGGAATATTATTATTATCTACTAGTAGTGTTGCCCAAAATAGGTCTTGGTGTTGTTCTTGAATTTTTGCAAGACAAAGACCTAGTTCAAGACCGCCTAATGTTAACAAGACCAAGACCAAGACTGACCGTGCAAGATTTGAGCAAGAACATGCCTAAGCCTGCGAGACTCTTGCGTCTTGCAGTTAGGGCTGAGTGTCGTTTCAGGGAGTACGCTTAGGGACTCTATGAGACGCAAAAAATATATTTAAAAAATTTGGAAAATTGGAATTTTTTGACATTAGCATTAAGAACAATACCATAAACATACATAGCGAATGGAAATATCCATTAAAAGAAAAAAAGAGTGCATATCTAGTTTTGACCATCGGTACGTTGATAGTGCGCGGTATCTTGTTGTCGGCATCATCAAAGGTCGGATACTGACCTGTCAAAGAAATTTTGCAGCTATTGTGTATGTATGTAATTCACAATTTTAAAAGCAAAATTATCACACGTTTATTCAACGAAATCAACGGAACTTCAATGACTATGACAAGATTCTTTTTATTTTTTCTATAGACGTTACTAATAGTAACGTATATCATACAGCCAAGTTCATAATGAACATAGTCACGGTCTTATTCCACAGAGAAAGATAAAAAAATAAACGAATTTAGCCGCGAAATGCGACCTTGTTTTAATGGCGTGTTTAAATAAATTTAATTTTAATTTTTTACTGGCTGAAATCAGCCACCTCACAGACGTGACCGAGAGGCTGAACCTATTCTTATCATTAGCAAATGAAACCCAGAATATTAATGTCCTACCTCTTCATTTTGACTCCGCGTATTTCAGCCGCGACAAAATCTTTGTTTCTTAGAAAATATTCCGCCACCATCATGTCACGGACTATTGGAAGGTTATCAGATTGACGCTTTTGAAACCCTTCTTCCATCATTAAATACTTAAAAACACCAGAGCGAACGCGGGCAAACAACTCACCCGCGAAATATTACTACATACGTATGATCGGCGCGCTGGAACGGTATGGCGGCGCGGCCGCATGGAACGAATGACGTCACGCGCTACTCGCGGGCACGGGCGAGATTTTAGAAATGTACGTAAACTTTCCACGCTTATAACTTCGGTAATAGTGCACCGATCGATGTGAAATAAAAACTAGAATTATGTGTTTGGTCTAGACTTTTTAGCTACGTACTTAAAAGTCTAATATTGTAACGTTGTTATCTTCTCCATTGTCGCTGCCGCGCCGCACGCACAACATTTGACACTGTTTGATTGCCGCCACAGAGTACATCATCCAAGAATAAATTAGTTACGGGATGCCCAAAATGGACAAGAATTATGCTGATCTCACATGGAATATTGTAATTAGATAATGGTAAAGACAGGTAGATATCATAACAATTTCTTCTAATAAGTAATTATTATAATATTAACTATATGAGTTTATAATAAGTACTTACTATTATTATTATTACCTAATAGATAAACATGTTCAATAAGTTCACTCTACAAACCTCGATTTTCGGAAGTGTTTGTTTTTAGAACACAAAGTGCTCGAATATGTCCTCACCCAATAAATAAATATTGTAGACACTTAACTCACTTGAAACGTGTAAAAAATTTTCTAACGCAACCATATCGACATTTTGTCGCATAACCACAACGCAACTGCAAAAGGTTGCAGCGTGACAACAAGTGACCACATTTTGTCGCTGCGATGTGGTGTGATTGTGGTACGTGTGGGTGGATACTTAGGCAGACACACTTATTGGACTATGCATGCCACCGAAAAAAGCGGAATGTACAATATTCGATTCTTAAAAAAATATCAATTCTTTTGAGTTGGCAATCATAATTATTTTTTTAATTTCAGTAAAGGTAGTCAAAATTAATGTCTTTCTTAGTCATAAATAATAATTTTCTTTGTTTTCTCCTCTACTTTTGCCCAATCATACTTTGTGATATGGGCACATGCTTTCTTCAGCAAACCTTCCATCTTCACCGTGAAAAGTAGCTTGGTGCTATGTCGCGTTGAGTAGCCTTTAAAAGCATATTTATCTTTTCTAAGCATATATATATATATATATATATATATATATATATATATATATATTGCCGTGTAGTGGCGGTTGAGAATATCCACTACCCCATATCTTCCCGTGGGTGTCGTAAGAGGCGACAGAGGGAAACAAGCAGGAGATGGGCAGCAGCATCTTCCTGATAACAGCAATAATATAATAAAAAACTGCGTTTGCCATGAGCAACGACGCAAACAAACGGCCCCCAGTCCCCGGCGGCCCCGCTATTCCTGGCTACAGTGGCGACCATGGTAACGGCGGGGCAGGGGGTGCTAAGAATCTCCGGTGGAGGTTCGGTTGCCACCTACGACGACTCGACCTGGCAACATTTAACGCACGCACCCTGAGGACTGACGAGAAGTTGGAAGAAGAGGGAGACAAGTTGCGCAGGCATATTATTGGGTTATCCGAGGTCCGAAGAGAGGGGGAGGACACGGTAATCCTCGAGTCCGGCAACTTGTTCTATCACTGGGAGGGCGACCATCTGTCCCAAGGAGGTGTCGGATTTATCGTCCACAAGTCTCTCGTCAACAAGGTTGTAAATATTGGGAGTATGTCGACGAGGGTCGCGTACCTGATACTCAGAATCACTAAACGGTATTCGCTGAAGGTCATACAGGTTTACGCACCAACCTCGGCACATCCCGATGAGGAGGTGGAGGAAATGTATGAGGATATTTCCAGAGACATGCATTTCTGCAAAACCCACTACACGGTGTTGATGGGAGACTTCAACGCAAAACTAGGCACAAGAGAAAGCGGTGAGCTGAAGTTAGGGAAATTTGGAGTAGGGCAACGGAACCGTAGGGGCCAGCAGCTGGACGACTTCATGGAGAAAGAGGGACTCTTTATGATGAACTCTTTCTTCCAGAAGCGTCCCCACAGGAAGTGGACCTGGTCGAGCCCGGACGGTTCGACAAAAAATGAGATTGACTGCATTATGACGACCAGACGCCAACTGTTCAGTGATGTCTCAGTGATCGCAAAGGTGAAAACTGGCAGTGATCACCGAATGGTTAGAGGCACACTGAACCTAAACGTTAAGTTGGAGAGGTCTCGTCTAATGAAGTCAACGCTCCGTCCCCCTCGTCCTCTAATCCAGAATCCCTAAACCTTTCAGCTCGAGTTACGTAACCGCTTTCAGTGCCTAGAAGATTGCAATGCAGTGGACGATATGAATGACAAGCTCGTGGAAACTGTCCAAGCGGTCGGAGCTAGGTTTTGCAAGACCAGCCGCAGACGAACACAAAAGCTCTCCGAGCACACTCTTAATTTCATGGCTCTTAGACGGGAGATGAGGCTGCAATCGTCAACAGATTTGACAGCATACAGGCAACTGAACAGACAGATCTCCAAATGCATGTGGCGAACTTACGCAAATTTAATACTGCTCGTATTGAAGAAGCGATTGAGCTGAACCAGGGCTCCAAAGTCTTTGCCAGAGATCTGTATACCAGTAAGAGCCAACTGTCAAAGCTGAAGACTGAGTGTGGCAGCATCGTTTCCGGGACACCCGAGATTTTGAGTGAGATTGAGAGGTTCTATGGGCAGCTGTACACATCATCGTTGGAGCCACACGTAAGTGTGAGTAACGATCCAAGAGCGGGTCTTATCCGACACTATTCCGATGATATCCCGGACGTACCAGTCTGAGCGAGATTAGAATGGCTCTCCAGCACCTTAAAAACGGCAAGTCCCCGGGTGAGGATGGAATTACAGCGGAGCTTCTGAAAGCGGGTGGAAAACCGGTACTTGAAGTCCTTCAGAGGCTCTTTAATTCCGTCCTCCAAGGTGGCACTACACCGGAGGCGTGGAGAAGAAGTGCGGTGGTCTTGTTCTTTAAGAAAGGTGACAACGCCCTCTTGAAGAACTACAGACCGATATCCCTTCTGAGCCGCGTCTACGTGCTGTTTTCGAGAGTCATTACGAATCGTCTCGCACGCAGACTCGACGACTTCCAGCCTCCCAAACAAGCCGGTTTCCGAAAAGGCTTTAGTACCATAGACCACATACATTACCTTCGGCAAATTGTACAGAAGTCCGAAGAGTACAATCTGCCACTTTGCCTGGCGTATGTGGACTATGAGAAAGCCTTTGATTCCGTCGATATTTGGGCGGTGCTACAGTCTCTTCAGCGGTGCCAAGTTGACTGTCGGTGTATCGAAGTGCTGAAGTGTTTGTACAGTAGGGCTACGATGGTTATCCGAGTACAGAACCAGAGTACGAAACCTACCAAACTGCAGAGAGGTGTAAGACAGGGTTACGTTATTTCCCCGAAACTCATCACCGCTGCATTGGAAGACGTTTTCAAGCTACTGGACTGGAAAGGATACGGTATTAACATCAATGGCGAGTACATCACTCACCTTCGATTTACCGACGATATAGTCCTTATGGCAGAATCGCTGGAGAACTTAAGCACTATGCTCAATGACCTCAATAGTGCCTCCCAACGGATAGGTCTTAAGATGAACATGGACAAAACAAAGATCATGTTTAATGTCCATGTCACACCTATGCCGGTAGTTGTTGGAGCACTAAGCTCGAAGTTGTTGACGAGTACGTTTACCTGGGACAAATAGTCCGACTAGGTAAGTCCAACTTCGACCGAGAGGTCAATCGCGGGATTCAACTCGGCTGGGCAGCGTTCGGGAAATTACGACACATCTTCTCATCAGGTATACCTCAAAACCTGAAAACTAAGTTGTACAACCAGTGCGTGTTGCCAGTGATGACATATGGAACTGAGACGTGGTCCTTCACTGCTGGCCGTATGCGGACGCTCAAAGTCGCTCAGTGAGCTATGGAGAGGGCTATGCTCGGAGTTTCTCTGCGTGATAAACTTAGAAATGAGGATATCCGCAGTAGAACCAGAGTGACCGACGTAGCCTAACGGATTAGTAAGCTGAAGTGGCAATGGGCCGGCCATATAGCTCGAAAAACCGACAACCGTTGGAGAAAAAAGCTTCTCGAGTGGCAGCCTCGTAACGGTAGACGAAGTGTTGGGCGACCCCCCACTAGATGGAGTGACGACCTGGTAAGACATGCAGGAAGTCGATGGATGCAGGTGGCTCAGGACCGTGCTTTGTGGCATACCTTGGGGGAGGCCTATGTGCAGCAGTGGACTTGTAAAGGGCGCTAATGATGATGACATATATATATATACAGGATGTTAGTGTATACACCGTTATACTTGAAACCAGTGGTTTGGTTGCATTTATAGAACGTAAATTCAATGAAAAATAACAACATTTTTTTTTTAGTAAAATCTCAATTTTTCCTTAATTTCTCAATTTTTGCCTGTCCTAAGCTAGGATGAAAGTATGAAGGAAAAGTTGCATCACAAGTTATGTGTACGTATTGTGTTTTTATTGAAATGTAGTGTAGTTAGCTAGGGCGAGCGGTGATCTTTACAGTGATTACGTCACTCGAGCGCATAGGATATCCATGAATTTACGGTCGATGTCGGATAGAAACTTTTTAAATTTTATGAAAGAAAATAGCGTTTTTTTTTAAATTCACTGAATTTACGTTCTATAAGTGAAACCAAACCACTGGTTTCAAGGATAACGGTGTTTACACTAACTATATATGTATATATATATATATATATATATATATATATATATATATATATATATATATATATATATATATATACATATATCATCTTGTGTGTAAGTAGAGTTAATATGTTTGCATGTAGAACATTTCATATAAGAACTAGCCTTCTAGATGGGCCCAAATCAATTCAATAGCATTATATTGGCAGTGGTAAGTATGGTGGTAATCTTATAACTTGATCCCCCTGCTCTACTGCTAATTTATCAATAACAAACAAAGGTTTACGTCATTTATTTCGCTTTACTAATTGTATTAGCTCAGCTTTCAATAAATTCATGACCGCCTCCACTATTTTGTGTTGCGGCCATGCTACTAAATCCTAAATCCGCTTTCTTATTTGCTTGGGTTGGCGCTTCGTCGATTTGGACAAATAGTACGGGGCGTTGTCCATTATTATGGTGATTTTCGCAGAAATGTTTTGTAAAAGGTTTATAAACCACTCATTGCATTTTTGCATCCATTTCCTCATGGTATTCTCTTTGGTGGAAAGGCTAATAAACAATTACAAATACTAATAATACTAATAAACAAAAACAAATCCGCCTCCCGCGGATCCCGCATGACAAATTATGATGGGCCCACCTATTCCCATGGGCATCTTCGAGCATGATGCTGCAGTGTCATCTATCTATATTTGCGGCACAGTGTGGTTGGCGTTCAACAACCTTTCATAAACGAATTTTAGGTTGTCAAAATTGGTTATATTTTTTACATCTCTCTTAAAATGTTATTCTTTGTTTGCGATCATCTCCATAATTATTTTGCGGTTATCAATTTTCTTGTATCGGAAGCCCATGCGTTTTCTAATTGGTTCTCAATGACTTCACACTACCGTTCTACATGCCAGTATCTACTAAATTTTGTTCCAACTTCGCTGCGATCGGAATTTCGTCACTTGTAAAATACCCGTGGACTTGTTTTCCAATAGCATCTGCGTCTTATTGATCCATACCTGTTATGTTCTATTTTCGTTTTTGCGGCGTGTGAAGTAAACTATTCTCACTGCCTGGAGGCCCGTACTTATCAATGATGACCTTGGCAACGGTGCGTTTGCCAATTCCGAGTGCTTCGCCGACGCGAACCAGCACTTGTGTTACTGGTAAATGGGGCCTACCGTTTGTGACTCGCGTTCAAATTATTCGTGTAATTTCACCACAAATGCACGAGCCCGACTGCTTAAAGCATTGAGTTATACAAAACTAGAGAAGCAAATCACATTACCGCTCGTCGAGAAAAGTGTAACCACTATCCAAACGCGACGACGTAGCTGTGAAATTACTAAACATTTTAAATAAACACTAGCTTCTGCCCGCGACTTCGTACGCGGATCCTGTTGCTTATGCCAGCGACAACGGGGTCGTCAAAATCGAAGATCTGAAACGTCTGATGTTGAATTCTAAGAGCCCGGGGACGGGAAAACAACGTGATTCGCGAACGATTCCAGACGTTCTAGATCTTTCATTTTTGTAAGTCAATAGGAAATGTCCATCAGACTAAACAAGTTTTGCTAAGATGTCATTCCTATATATGTTATAGTGTCGCTGGGCTGTGGATGGAGGGTAACTCCTTGTGTGTTATTAAGTTAATATATTGGTAATATTGTTTAGATCACGTTCACATGAGGCTTAAGTACTTATAGAACAAAAATACTTCAGCGCAAAGCTTCCGGGTAAACTATGTTGAAAGTTGACCCGTCCAGCACGTGAACATAAAGATTTTCTAGAACTGCTAACCCGGGAAAGAGCGACGTACAACTGACCATGCGAGAAACAACTGACACCGAGATCTACTCCAGCAACACGAAAAGTCTGCCCTTGAGCCTTATTAATTGTCATTGCATAACACACTGATACTGAGAATTGCGTTCTTTTAAATTGCAATGGAAAATTATTTGGAATTATGGGAATTTTGGAAATAAAGACGATTTCTCCTGCACCGCAACCTGTTAAAATATGAGCCTCGATTATATTTTGTTGCAACTGAGTTACTTTTAGCCGAGTTCCATTGCGAAGTTTTGGTGGTCTTAAATTACGGAGCAGAATAATCGGAATGCCAATTTTTAAATTGGAGACGGGCGAAAGTTCATAGAAAGCTGGGCCTGATGTTACAGTAACGATAACTGCATTATCCTATACTATTAAACGAGCAATTCTTGTATATATGTATATATATATATATATATATATAATCGGGATCTCGGAAACGGCTCCAACGATTTTCATAAAATTTAGTGTCCAGGGAGTTTCGGGGATAATAAATCGATCTAGCTAAGATTTATTTTTAGAAAATGTCTTTTTGTCCGTGTTTTTAGGCAATTAAAAACTGCTACAATATAGTTAGAATAAGAAGGTAAATTTTGACAGTTTGATAATGATTATAAATAGCTTATTGGTATAATGGGCGGTCACAAAATCGTAAAACCCCGGTTCGAGCCCAGACCGACCGACCGACTTTTTTATTTTTTTTTTTCAAGTTTCTTTCTTTTTTGAGAAAATATATTTTTTTCGAGCCCTTTTTTTAGTATTTTTTAAAAACACGAAAATTTAAATAAAAATAATTGCACTCATGATTTTTTATTCAAATAACCAGTTCAGTTTTTTCTGTTATGTCGCTAAGATCAAAAAATATTATTTATAATTCATCAGTATGTAATTTGTATCTAAATATAATTTCCAAAACACACGAATTTAAAAAATCGAGCGAAAAATACCGAGCAAAGCTCGGTCAACCGGGTACTTTTATTTATATACCAATACCATTTTAAAAAAACAAAAATGTTTGCGACTGCTTCATGGCAGGAAAAAAATATAGGATGTTAATGGTTTGTATAAAAACAATGTTATTAGAACTATGTTCTTATTTACAATGTTATTCTTACACCAAGCTCTCACATTACACTTTAAGAAAATAATTATTAGACTTTATTGTAAACTAGACTTTACAATAATTTTATGTATTGTAGGACATTCGCACATAGGTTTGAAATAATTATAAAAAAGCAGGGGGAGTATGAATTAAAACACTTTCTCTTAATGATTTATTAATCGTCCACTTTATCATAAACAAATTAAATATCGTCTAAAAACGGTGCACGCGGTATTAAATTCTCTTGATGCCTTGCCCAACTTAGGTACCATATATTATGGACATTACATGACAACAGCAACCTACAGTTTTTTTTCCTACCAAGCAATTAAAATAATACCTTTTGATGGCCTCTCTACCATTAAGAGAACTGTCAACTAAAATATATGTAAAATACGTAGACTTATTATATTACTGCGTATGCGTAGTAAAATATTTTTCTGAGCTTAAGTATGCCTCGATTTTATTCGAACTCTTAATAGCCAGCTAGAATGGTTGGATATTGACAGTTCTCTTAGGAGGTTGCTATCCGTTTCTCGATACACTTCTATTTCATATCTCCCGTCTTGTCGTATGTGTTCTCCATAGTGGGACCTAGCTTAAGTAATTTGATAAATAACTAAAGATATTTTATTAAATCACTATGTGTGAGCTGGGAAAAATCATTTAAGTTATCATTTTGCATATGTATTCTTGTAAAATCAGAAAAGAAACCGTCAGAATCTTTTATACGTAGCCAGAATCGTTAAAGATCAGAATATTATTACAGCACACAAAAACAACAGAAAATATTCACTACCACCGTAAGCTCAGAGCCAAACGTAAAAAATTATTTGATTGATTTGTTTTTGAACTAACGTTGAAATTTTCGCTTTGTGGCCTGTATAAAACATTGATAATCGATTGTGAAATCGATTTATTAATCTATTCAGTCAATTTATTTTTACGACTTTTTTGAAACGTTGAAGTGTTAGGAGGAAACCATTGTTTAAATAATAAGTTTCTTAAACTTACCTAAAGAAGAAAACACAAAAAACACAAAAGTGATTCACTTTTTATTCTTTTTTTCTATTTTTGTTTTAAAATCGATTAACAAACCTATTTCATCCGGCAGCATTGTTTAAAAATGAAAATAACGGAAGTCAGTATTATTTTTATTAAATGTTTAATTTCTTTTGCCATGATAAAACTGCTTAATATTTCATTATTAACTATAAAAAAATATTCATAAATATTTCACTTGTGTAACGTTAGGCCCAATTTCGCCCGCCTCCTTTCATGAGAAGGAAGTTCAGGCATATTTAAAAATTCTATCGGGTAATTAGTGGCTTCTTGTTCATCGACCATTCTATTTATTGAACTATAAACTTTGCTTTCCCCCTGTATATTCGACAGTATTTTGTTATTAATCTCAGATGCCTGGTCACTGCGAGGAGTTAAAATGGATCTTTCGCATAAACAAGAATTGTCCCTATTTAATATAATTGTTACGTAAACCGTTTTATTTTTAATCGACGGCATTCAGTTACCTAACAAAATAATCTACGTTAGAGGTCCTAACTATAGCTACCATACACTTAAAAAAATTAAATTCTTAAAATATATAAGTAGGTACCTAAACTACGTCTAATAGAATGAAATAACCTATTTGATACCTAGGTACCTATTTAAAACTAAAGCTAAATAAAAAAGTTTAATTTATAATTAAGCTAATACTAAGAAATATTTAAACACTACCAAAATAACTAATACCTATTTTATAAAATAACCAAAGAAATCTAAAAATAAATTATTAAACGTAATAGTAGACTAAAAGTCACGCTGATAAGCACTGTTTGTTAAAATTAATTATTGTCTGTCAATAAGGTCGAACACTCTGAACGTCTATTCGCATCAACAGCGAAATATTGTATGAAGCTCGCGCTTTTTTTTTCCAGCCCGAAGCAAATATGAGCAACCCTCCGGAAAGCGGGGGAGGGAGGTGGGGAATGCTCATAGCATACCACGCAGCCGGCTGCGTGGTTATGTGGAGACTTTTTTTTATAGAAGAGGGGGCAAATGAGCATGCGGCTCACCTGATGTTAAGTGACTACCGCCGCCCATGATCAACCGCAACACCAGGGGAATTGCAGGTGCATTGCCGGCCCTTTAGAAAGGAGTAAGCTCTTTTCTTGAAGGTCTCCAGGTCATATCGGTCCAGAAAAATCGCCGGTGGTAAACTATTCCACAGAGAGGTTGTACGCGGAAGAAAACTCCTTTTGAAACGTACAGTGGTGGACCGCCAAGCATCCAGATGGTGTGGATGGTATCGGGACGTTTGCCGCGTAGTGCGTTCACGAAATTTGGCGGCTGGGATTAATCCGAACAATTCCTCAGAACACTCTCCATGGTATATGCGAAATAAAATGCAAAGAGATGCAACATCTCTTCGCAGTGCCAGTGAATCGAGCCGATCGGGAAGCACTCGGTCGTCGACGATTCGAGCCGCTCTGCGCTGAACGAAGCTGGAGCGCTCTGCGCGAAGGAGCTGGTACTGGGGAGCCCCAGCCCAGAGATGGGAACAATATTCCATGTGCGGCCGAACCTGCGCCTTGTAAAGTTGCAGGCGGTGTGCCGGCATGAAATACTGTCCCGCTCTGCTGAGCACGCCAAGCTTTTTAGAGGCCAGTTTGGCCTTCTCTTCCAGGTGACCACGAAACTGCACGTCACTTGATATGTCGACGCCGAGGATTCCGATACTGGCTGACACAACAAGGGGAGTGCCTTGAAACTGAGGAGATACGACAAAGGGGTTCTTTTTAGCGGTTAACGCGCAAACTTGTGTCTTCTGGGGGTTAAACTGGACTAGATTTAGTCGCCCCCATTCCGAGACTCTGTTCAGCAAAGACTCGACTTCAAACACAAGTTTGTCCCGGCACTCGGAGACGTTTTCCCGAGAAATATTGGCTCGACGAAATTGGTCTTCAACGACCTTGATGCTCCGATCTGCAAGAAAGCTGGTGATCCAATCGCACAATTTCGAAAGAAGCGCTTTGTGCCAAGCCCGATCGAAGGCCTTCGCAATGTCCAAACTAACGGCCAATGCCTCCCCCTTGGACTCTACTGCCTCCGCCTATCTGTGAGTTAGGTAGACCAGAAGATCAGCAGCTGACCGACCACGGCGAAAACCGTATTGGCGGTCACTAATCAGCTGGTGATCCTCAAGGTACCTCATGAGCTGGCAGGTTACAATGGACTCCATTGTTTTGGAGAACAAGGAGGTGATGGCGATAGGCCGGTAGTTTGACGGGTCTGATCGGTCGCCTTTTTTAGGAATCGGGTGGACGAAAGCCGTCTTCCATGATTTTGGGACTACGCCTAGGGAGTAGGAGTACCGGAAAAGACGCGTTAAAACCGGTGCCAACTCTGAAGCACACGTCCTCAGCACAATTGACGGGATTCCGTCAGGCCCACTCGACTTGTGGATGTCCAGGGAGAGGAGTGCTTTGCGAACCGATCGCTGTGTGAACTGCACTTCCGGCATGGAGCACTCACACCGCGGGATGGTCGGCGGCGTACTCCCCCCGTCATCGAAAGTCGAGTTGGACGCAAAGAAAGAGCCTAGAAGATCGGCTTTCTCCTTTGCGGTATGGGCCAGTGAGTCGTCCTCCCTGTACAGAGATGGAAGAGATGGCCGACAGAAATTCCCCTGGACAGCCTTGGCGAGAGACCAGAATACACGGGTTCCAGAAGGAAGGTGAACTAGTTTCTCGCCAATTCTGCCTATGTGCTCTGACTTTGCCTTGGCAATGACTCTTTTGAAGGACCTAGAGGCGGAATTATACTTCTTTTTTAGAGCGCCGGTGTTTACATCCCGGGACGCTGATGCGTCAGCCCAGGCTTGGTAGCACTCCTGCTTATTGCATGATGCTATTTTACAGGAGCGACCAAACCATGGCTGGGATTTGCCTCCAATGGGCACCACAGAAGAAGGAATAAAAAGTTCCATACCCTGAAGTACCATATCAGCGATAGAATCCGCAACAACGTTGGGATCGTCCGGCGAGATGCAAACCCGCCCCCAAGGGTAGGATGCAAAGAAAGACCGCATCCCATCCCAATCGGCTAACCTATAGTGCCAAACACGGCGGCAGCCTGCAGAATGCAACTGCGATTTCAGCGTGAGTGGCACAACACTCCAGACAAGACAATGGTCCGAGGAGCCTAAAGGGGCGTCGACGGAAATCTGATATCCGTCCGGGTGAGAGGTCAGCAGAAGGTCCAACAGGGAAGGTGCATGATCCCCCACATCTGGAATCCGCGTAGGAGAAGTAACCAGTTGTGTCAGACCATATGCCAAGGCAAAATCATGAACAGATCGCCCCTAATGATCGGTTAAAAGTGAATCAAGCCATTCGGCGTGATGGGCGTTAAAGTCGCCGAGGATCACGATCTCTGCGGAGGGGATCTGCTGTAGCAACGAATCTGTAACCATTTGGACGTGGTCGTGGTCGAAGAGTCGGTCTGTTTCGGCATTACCGTTATGGAACCTATAGAGGCACCCGTAGACGCGCGGATGGTCGTCGCTGTCTACGCGTAGCCAAAGGATGGACAGGTCCGAACCCTCACAAGTCTGCCGAGGCGTCGAGAACAGATGTCCTCTCTGACGTAAACGCAAACTCCAGCCCGAGGCACAAAGGAGTGTTCCAGTTTGTACCCCGGGTAGGAGAGATACGAGACATCAGCCGGAGAGGACACCTGCGTCTCGGTCAGAAAGAGCAGAGCCGGCTTCGCCGTCTCGAGATGGTAGTAGACGGCGTTTAGGTTAGAGTGAAGTCCCCTGATATTGCAGAAATTCACGGACAGCGTGGCAGGGGTCGCCTTGGTCTTATTGCTCCGTTTGCCCCGAGCAGTTGTAGACTTGAGCGGAATTTTGACCCCCCTCCCCCCCTCAGAATACGCGGGGTAGCCTGAGCACCCACGCTCAGAAGTGGAAAAACATGGTCGTGGATGCTCAGCGAGGGATTCCCAGGGGTGCTGGTACCCACTAAACCCCACCTTTAAGGATTGGCTTACTGATCTGACGAGAGATCTCTAAGCCGTATACGAACGCGACCCTCCTTGGCAGAAACGAGGGCGCAAGCGGCGAAAAGCCGCTTAGAATTGTGCCTAACTAAGGCAGGAAGAGGCGGTAACGGAGTACTCACTGAAGTACGCTGGCTGTCGAAAGGCTTATGTTTGACAAGATTTTTTGCACTTTTTAAGACTATTTTAGAATTTCTGGATACTAAAGATAAAATTTTAAAAGAAAATTTAATGAAGAGGAAAACAGACATCGCCTATTTAACAGATTTGATTACAAAATTTAATATGGTTAATTTGCAATTACAAGGCGACAGTTTAAATTTGATTAAAACAAAGTCCATCTTATCAGCGTTTCTTGCCAGAGTTAAACTAATGAAGCAAAATATTGGACGGGGTGAATTTTCTCAGTTCCCCAATTTGTCACAGACAAGCTGCCAGGAAGACGTTTCAACTTACGTTCAACATTTAAATGCCCTCTAATCAGATTTTGAATCTAGGTTTGAGGATATTTTGACTATGGTAATACCACCGTGGATAATTAATCCATATGGTGACATAGAAGAAACGAATGTCATAATACAAGAGGAACTGACTGAACTAAGTACAAACGAAGAACTTAAGGTTCAGTTTAAAAACGGATATCAGCAATTCTGGCTGCAAAACAACATCCCGTTACTTATCCCGTATTATGGAATATAGCGAGGAAATTTTTTAATTTCCTTTCCATCGTCATAACTAGTGGAAAGGGGGTTCAGCCCTGTTACCAATCTCCTAACGAAAAAAAGAGACAGACCGGACATCATTAGCCGAAGAGATTTAAGATTAACCCTTACAAAATTGACGCCAAATGTTGACAATTTATTATTAAAGCATCAGGTTCATCCTTCTCACTAAAAATATTGACTTATTGCTTATGTTATTTTATTTATAGTTTATTTTAAGTTTATTTAATGCTACGTATATTTTACATAACAGATACAAAGTTTTATTTTGAGTAGTTTTAATTTAAATTCAATTAATAAATGTATGAATTAACATGTGTTTTTACTTTAAGTTTTTAACACTAAACTTCACTACAGTTAGAAATTTACAGGAAATCAATATCAGGTAAGTAGGGGGTCTACCCAACAAGGAAAAACATGGCAAGGGGTCTACGACACAAAAAAGTTTGGGGAACTCTGCTCAATGTGATAGTTTTTTTTTTTTTTTTTTTTTGCGCCCGAAGCAAATATGGGCAACCCTCCGGAAAGCGGGGGAGGGAGGTTGGGAATGCTCATAGCATACCACGCAGCTGCGTTGGTTATGTGGCGACTTTTACCCACTAAACCCAACCTTTTAGGAATTGGCTTAACGATCTGACTAGAGATCTCTAAGCCGTATACGAACGCGACCCTCCTTGGCAGAAAGGAGGGCGCAGTGTGATAGTTCGGAGATGTTCTATATATACTGTTTATGATTCGGAATTTTGATAGCGTGATTTAGGCTTCGGTGTGTATCGCTTGCGGCGCGACGACAGCGCCGCCACAACATCATTGAAACAACTTCAGGCAAAAAAGTTCACTCTGATTAAATTTTTAATAGTTTGTTTTTTAACGTCCCGGAATTAAAAAGCAATGATTTAATAAATTCTGTTTTTGTTCTCACCCCAGTTTTCGAAACACAGTTTTCATCAGATCCAGACACATGCATAGCGCAGGCACGAACGCACCGCACACGTGCTTGTGCACACACGAACCACGCACGCACGCACGCGTGCACTATTAATACTCACCATTGATTAACATTTTGTACATACTAATAAGTTAAAACATTTATCGAACAAGATCATTTTTTAATGATATGGGAAAAAGCACCTTTACAAGTGTTGCACTGCCAAATATTTATGTGACACTTTCTTTTTATAGATGTTTTCAATTTTCAATTGTTAAATTTAATTATGTAGTGTATTCATATTTGAATACTTACTTACTTACTTACTTATCGTCACGCACAATCCCTAACGGGGTAGCCAGAGAGAACAGATCGCCAAGTGTCACGATCCTTACATACCTCTTTCGCTTCTTTCAGGTTCATTAACTTCTTCATACATGCACGTCTAGGTATCCGAGTACTCTTGACCCTCCCCTCTTCGAGCAATTTGCTCACATGGTCTTCGAAAGTTAGTCTCGGTCTACCTCGACACCTTTTAATATTTACTTTCGCTCTATATATTTTCTTCACCATTCGGTCTTCACTCATTCGTTCAACGTGTCCAAACCATTGGAGTACGCCCCTATCAATTTTTGTGATAAGGTCATCTTTCAATCCTGCCATATTGCGAATCTCTTCGTTTCGCTTTCGGTCGGCTATGGTAACGCCACACATTTTACGAAGAGATCGCATCTCCACTGCATTCAACTTGCTTTTATGCTTCTTCTGGCATACCCATATTTGAATAAATTTTAATAAAAAACAAATGAGGAAAACATGAGAATGGCCGTCATTTGAATACAATTCTAGTCAAGGATTTATCATACTTAACAAAACGAGCCCAAACTCGGCACACCTAGTAGTACTCGGCGACCAGTTCCAATATCGATCACCAAAGTACACCCTCAGGTCACTCCGTCAAGTCCGGAGGTAAGGACTCATCATACCTAACAAAACGAGCCCAAACTTGGCACACCTAGTAGTACTCGGCGACCAGTTCCAATAGCGAATACCAAAATATTTAATCGATTTTTTTTTGTTGGCAACCCCCACTCTCCGTTTACCCACCGGTCCGATAGCGTCCTTCATTCTTTTAGAGATATTTGTTTAAGTTTTTTACGCCGGGTATGGGTGGTGGGACCTTTGTATCTTCGAATGAAGCGACTCATATAATAATGATCGAACTTCACTTCAAGAAATTCGTTTGATATCATATATTATATTTCGTCGCTTCATTCTTCAGATACAATTAATTTAGGTAGATGTTTAGAGGTAGTTAAAATCAGAGATAAATGTTCTTAGGTTAATAAAACATTTATAGTATTAGGAAAAAACTTTAATTTGGGTAAACAAAAATATAATACTACTTTCAACTTTTTCTTAATGATTTAAACAAATAATTACATAACTTGTCTTATTATTTGTTAGTATTAGCACTAATCGCACAGACGGATAGGGCAAATTTTTCTTCATCCATTACTGGGCGATTATAGAACCTAGCGAACGTCATAGATGAGGTAGACCATTCAGCCGGTTTTCTTATGGTGTCAATACAAACTCTGGCGGAGGCCGCTGCTGAAGTAGAAGCGTGACGAGTGCTGTGGGCAGTGAATATATTTACGTCCACACCGCTCTCTGCTAAAGTCTGCTTTATCCATCGGCTTATAGTTTGAGACGATGCCTTTTTGCAAGGCTTTTTATGAGTAAGCAAGAGATTGTCAGTCCATTCAGGTCGCAGCCCAGATGTTACTATACGATAGTCGTCTAGGGTTCTTGCTGGACATATGCTTGGGTTCTCGAAATAATGCAGGAATAATACTGGTTGCTCTCGATTTGGTGCTGCAGTTTTTATTATGTCAGTTATAAAAATTTTAGCACCTGACGGGGATCTTATGATATTAGAAGTTCTTATTAGCGAGTGCGTGTTGCCAGTGATGACTTACGGATCTGAGATGTGGCCCTTCACTGCTGGCCGTATGAGGACGCCCAAGATCGCTCAGCGAGCTATGGAGAGGGCTATGCTCGGAGTTTCTCTGCGTGATAGACTCAGAAATGAGGATATCCGCAGTAAAACCAGAGTGACCGACATAGCCCAACGGATTAGTAAGCTGAAGTGGCAATGGGCCAGCCATATAGCTCGAAGAACCGATAACCGATAGGGAAGAAAGGTTCTTAAGTGGCAGCCTCGTACCAGTAGGCGTAGTGTAGGGCGACCCCCCACTAGATGGAGTGACGACCTGGTAAGATATGCAGGAAGTCGATGGATGCAGGTGGCTCAGGACCGTGCTTTGTGGCATTACTTGGGGGAGGCCTATGTTCAGCAGTGGACTTGTGAAGGGCTGTAATGATGACGATGATGATTAGAGAGAGAGTTTGTACCCGATGAGAAGTACACAAAGGAAAAAGTATTGTTATTTTCTTTTTTTGTTAGGCTTATATTGCTATTTGGATACCATTTAGATACATAATCAGCACAGTTTTCGGATCCCATGTATTTTTGTATTTGGGAAGGGAATGTTTTTGTCTATAAATACCCTTTAATAACCGCTTAATTCGTTCATCTGACCCTATATTATTCCCGAGGAGTAGTGATGGGGCAGAGCGATGACTATTAATAGATCCATATGATGTTCCATTTTTGTACAGATCCACTAAAATGATATTATGGATGAAAATGGAGCTTCATAAGTATTTACTTGGTTATTTCGTCGCAGTCGTAGAACAAAGACGGATCTGCAATTTAGCAATTTTACAGGAGAGCCGTCCAAAGATTTTTTATGGGATATTACTCCATATTTTTAAAACTAGTAATTCAATTAACGTGAAATTTGGACAAGTTGTTTTGTATGACGACTTTTTTAATGTGATTTACACTACAAACTCCTGATATGTATAGTTTTCGTAAAAAGTCACATCGGTCGTTGTTCTCTGCAGTATAATGTGACGTATGTAATTAACCGACGTTATTGTATGGAGTTCAAATTTTTGGTTCATGACCGATGATACTTTCCGTCAATATTCTAGGCGTAGTTACAAAAAAATATGGGCGGTTTTGAAATATGTAGGTCTAGGAACTGAAATAACAAACAATTTATAATTTTACATATTTTATATCACTTAAGGCACGAGAAATAGGTTTAAAATCAAATTCTTACAACTACAAAACTAAAAAACTTTTTTGGATAATCTTAGGGAAAATGAATACCCACATAATATAAAAGTAAACGTATTTTATACGGTACTATTAGTATATATTTAAAAAAATATGTATTTTCAAAAGTAGAGTACAGTAATTTCAATGAAATAACAGTATATCTTATATAAACTATTGAAATACTTATTATAATAGACGGTATATCAGATTTATAGCTTGAATATTGTAACTTCTCATTAAGTGAAATGTATTTCTTTTAAGAATAAAAAAAAATATCTTTAACCATAATATAATAGACGGTAACCAGCAACTCTGTTCGTGGTAACATTTTAAAACAGTCTTAAACTTTTCTTAGAATAATGTAACCTACAAAATATAAACTAATCAAAATTCTTTGATAAGTTTTGTTTTTTAACAATCGTCATCATCATCATCAGTACCATCAGCATCTCCTGACGCTTCTACTGTGAGACTATGTGGCAAGGATCGAAAATAAGGATGGTATTTTTCTGGGATTATTCCAGTCTCGCAAAGGCTGATGATATCTTTATATTTATCGTTTGTAATATCAATTGGCCCTGAATAAGCATTTTTAAGTGTTTCTGTTATAATATTTCTTGTCTCCTTGCGAATTATTAACGTCATTGAATCATGTTCTAGGCTATATTTATACTGCATTTTATTAGGTTGACTTTTTTCAATTACTACTTCTCTTATTCTTGTCCACATTATTTTATCATTTTGTGTATTCTTTGTCCAGTTTCTTTTTTTTAATAACTCTCTAAAGTTATAAACCTGTTGTCTATTAAGAACTCTTACTTCGTATGGATTCTGAGATTTCGCCCATCTTATTAGAAGCTTCCATTCTTCCGGAGTATAAATGACTTTATGCTCTCCAGCTCTTTCGATCACCGAGTGCACAGAGTCACCCTCGTTTTGAGTGTGCCCCAGATTCAAGAAAGCGGTGAGTAATAGTAACACCAAACTTTTTGGCCACATGACTGTAGAGTGCAAACATAATACGGTTCTTATTTTGGCCAGCATAGTTGTCTGACCAAAACCTGAAATCCTTTACTCCTTTATCAGAAATATCTTTCATAAAATCATATAGACAACTAGCGACCTCATTAGAGCCTCGTTTCGCCACACTTTCGTCCCACACATAACAATATCCCTTTTTTGTAGAAACATCAAATATTGTAAAATTGTAGCAAGACAGCTTGCGTTTGTAATAGAGTACACTCATCTGTCCATATGGGCACGATAAAACCTTTTGAAAGTCGAATGTTGCACATAAAATCATACCGTTTGATAAAACAGCTGCATTTTTGTTAGAATTTTTTAGCTGTCAATAGTCTTATGTGATTGATGTCTTTTGTGTTGTTCTTTCAATTCTTCGGAAGGGTTTTCAGTCTGTTTAAAAATATGGCATTGATCACAAGTATCTTTTTTAGGAATGTGAAAAGATAGATTAAATTGACTGTTTACAATATCTCAGTACTGTCGGAGAGTTGTAGCTTTTTTCGAATACTTGTCTAAGTCCGGCCAGTCATTATACATCATGAACATGCGAGCCACACTCAGACTGCCTTCTAAATAAAGCCTTTTTGACCCTTTCCGACAATAGTGCGATTCTATTGGCACGAAAGAGTTGACATGAGCGCATACGGATAACAACATTTCGTTATCAATTACTATTTTATGATTATTGTGACACCCTCTCATGTCTTGTTCGACATCTGAACTGCCATCATGTTTTTGCCAGGCAGTTCTTGCTGTACGCTCGCTGATACCCAGAGTGTTTAAAAACATGATTTTGCAGACATCAATTTTGTCATAAATGGTAGTGTTATCAGTTTTTTTCAGTAAATAATATTTATATGTAAATACTCTATTGTGCTTTAACTGTCGTGCGAATGTCCTGTTTTTCGGTTGTTTTTTTGTATAGTTAGCTACATACAACCATTGCTTTTCTTTGCTACCAAGTTCCCAAAACCTGGTAAAAATCTCAAGACGCTCTTCATTTGAAATTTTTTAGTACATTGAAATCTGCATTTGCATGGAGAACCCATTATTTTAGCATCAACTATACGCCCTCTTTTTGAAACATACGTTTTGCCTTGGTTTTTTAGATTTTTTCACTTTATTTCTCCCCAATCATCATATTTTCGAGTGCGCTTTTTCCCTCTGTTTTTTAAAAACGTTGAACACGATGGAGATGGTTGGTTAGAGTTTGTACCAATAATCTAATCTAAATTAATTAATAAGAAAAATCATCAGTTTCATGTTGGCAACAAAACGGATCATCACATTTTGCATGTCTATTTATTGGGGATGCTACTGGAGTATTGGGTAAAGACACTTGAGAAGAACCATCGATATTTTCAGTTAATGGGGATGGTAAAGCATTAAAAATGGGAGTCAACGGCGTTGGAGATCTAATGTTACTATGTACCTGTGAGGTTTCTGATGGAGGGAAATCAATTGCGCTAATAGGAGTCATTTCACCTACAGGCATAAAAGGATCTTCATTTTGTTCAGGAACGGAATCTGCTGCAATTGACTCGTCTTGATGGTATGTGACTGGTGGTTCTTGAATGTCATTTTCTGAAAAGGCATCATTCCATACATCTTGCATTAGCTGAGTTGACAATAATATTTCAACCGCTTCAAGTGGTAACGGCGATTCACAAGTCTGTTCCGCTGAAAAAAATAAGTAGTTGCTAAGTATCTTTTAAGCAAAAATATCAAAATGAATTTGTTACACTATTACCTTCTCTCAACTTAACATATACCGTGTCCTTTCTATAGATTTTTAGAATATGTAATTTTACAAATGTACTCGCTCGGAAGTCAAACTCGTAACCTATTCCGATTGTCCAACAACACAACCACCGTGTCATCGCGATTAATAAAAGATATTAGGTCATATCAAGGTTGTATGTTGTGTAATTATTTTTAATAGAATAAAACCTTAAATAAAAACTAATTTCAAACATACATGAAAAAAACTATTTTAAAAAGCGTGATGCTAATAATGAAAACAAATTATAAGAAAAAAAAATATCAAAGTAAGTCTATTTATAAATGAGCAACGACGTATGTTAAAAAAAATCCCATAAATAATGTCGGATATGCATATTCAACTAGCATCTATCCGTAGAAAAATGACGGGTCGTACAATACGCCCTCGAATGGTCCATAGAACATTGCCGGTCAATCAATTCCATCAAGAAAAATAAACACGACTAACAAGCATGTGTTGTGACACGTATAAATACTATTAATATTATTTAAACTGTTAACACAAAAATAAGAATTAAAAATAAAAATAAAATTATCCATAGGACAACGACGAGTTTGACAAACCGTCGTTGTACGGTGGATAAGTAAATTCAATCTTATGTAATAACCAAACAACATACAAAGTCTTAGTAAAGCAATAAAATATTATGATATTCACTTACCCGTAATGTGTGTTGACTGCTCTTCTGATTTTTCTATACCATTGTTATTATTAACCAATATTCTTTGATCTACATCCGTACCTTTATCACCATTTTTCACCAACGCTAACATTCGTTTTGACCTGGAATTCATATTTTTTCTTTATTCGAGTTAAATACATACATATGTATAAACTCGTGTGATTTTAGAAATAATTTCAAATTTATTTTAAAACTCGCCGCGAGTGACATGTGCGCGTTCCCGTAGAACAAGAACACGCCAGGTAATGTCCTAACAAAAAAAATGGTTCATATAGAATGACATTGCAAGAATTGAATCTGACGTTCCGCGCCTCTCTTTAGCCTTCTTCACCCCCGTAAACTCCAAGCGCGCCATTTTGTGATGTCAATGTCACTCACCCGTCATTGCTTATTTCGTGTTGATAAAAGTGCTTGCTTCGATCATCTTTACCTCTATCCACAAATAAAGCAATATCAGGGTGAAATTTCGAAAAATGTTTGGAAAGTGTTGTGTTTCAGAGTGCATTACGTTACATATATAAGTATAAAAAAGTCATATTCAATTCTTGCATACGGTTCAAAGACAATATACGTGATATGGCGGTCTGAAACGTCAGTTTCTCTATCTAGTCTGTGAACAAGAACGACACTAGTGATCCGCCGCGGAGAGCGGGGTGCGGGGGTCGAGCGCCGTCCGCCGAACACGGACGGACGCATTCTTTAATCGGGCGTTGTACTGCGCTCACAGAATCAAATCCGTCGTTATTCTAGACTATATCTCAGGCATTTAGTACCTTTTATTACAAAAAAGTGTAATCAATCGACAAAGCTCATAATTACATGTCGATTTATGCAATAAACAATTTTTATAAAAAAATCAGAACCGTCTCTTTTCTACGACTGCAACGATTTATACAAAATTGCCACCACGGTCTGTACGTACTAGAATATTGTTTCATAGTATTATCTGCTATGATAGTTGCATAGGATGCTAGCATGAGATCTAGTGCTATGTCCGAAGTGTTTAATCTCTTACAGTGTCGAAGTGTTTAATCTCTTACATAACAACAGTACCTAATAATTTTGGCCGACAGTGTACCTAAGCTGGCTCAACCCCCACCATAGTTCATCTGTGCTCACCTAACTCACCTTTCGTGACGGCAACTATACAAATATAAACTAACAAAAATAAACTATATAACAAAAATAAAATAAACTATAAAATAAACTTTACAAATGAATAGTACATTTATTCATGCAGTAAAGAAAGAAAGAAGCTTAGGAGAAATGTATACCTGAGTAGTTTGAGTCCCTAGTGTGTTAGTTTATGATGTGTTTATGAATGTGTCACATTACCTACTGATTTGTTGCGTCAGTGTGTGTCATTTCTTTCTGACCAAAATGTCTTTCACATCATCATAATTACGAGTGGAGAGCCACTCCGGCAGTTTTTCTACACTCAAACATTTGTATGGGGTAAATTTTAAGTAAGCGATTGATCTTGTTATAGGCTTTGAGCTATATTTTGTCGAGTGGCAAAAACTGTACGTGCAGGGTATGAGGGAGCCACGATATCGCATCGTCTTTTCGTAAGTTTGGTATGGTCAAGAGGTAACATTTTGTGATATCTTAGTATCATGTGTAAAATATAAAGTTTCCTAACGGAGAGCAGCTTAGATGTTTGGTATAGGGTTTCGGTGGAAAACCTATAGAGCCTACAGTACATTACCTTAATCAAGGATCTTTGCGCCCTTTCTAGATCTATAAAGTATGATTTAGCTGCTCCTCCCCATACGGAGATGCAGTAGATTATTACAGATTGGGCTAGTGCGATATATATTTTATTCAGTAGTTCGGTACTCATCACATTTGTCAGAGATTTGAAAACCCGCATGAGCTTCCTTAAAATTCCTTCCCTATTGCTAGTTCTAGGTGTGGACACCAACTTAATCTTTGATCCACAATGATTCCGAGGTATTCACACAACTATCTGAATTACTATGCAATTACATGTGTTAAGGAAAGGTGTACCACAAGAATGAATTTTGATTTCAAAATTAGGTTAGGAAGCATACATAATTCGTTTATTGAGTGGTAAAAGTAAGGAGATTCTCACTTAGCCAGTGACTAACTCTACCTAGTCCTCTCTCAGCCCCCATCCTAATTTTATCCCAGGTCTTAGCGGTGAAAATGATAGCGGTGTCATCCACATAGGACAGTATCCTCCCTCCAACGATACCAAGGTTACAGAGATTATTAATATAAATCAAAAAGGGCGTTGGGCCGAGAACACTGCCCTGCGGTATACCAAACGTTACATTTTCTACTTCACTTACTAAGTTATTGATTTTTACACCCTGCTTTCTGTTTTGAAGGTAGCTGCTGAGAAGGGAGAGAGCAGAGTCACGGATTCCGATACTTTCTAGCCTACGTATAAGAATGGGGACAGAAACGGTATCGAAGGCTTTCTTGAGGTCAAGAAAGGCCACTAGACATTTATTACCTTTGTCTACTTCTTTTGTTATATGTAAGATCCGTGATAGCATCCTGCGTCGACATTCTCTTCCTAAAACCAAATTGAGAAGTAGATAGAATGTTATACTTAGTCAAGTAGCTTACTATTCTAGAGTTCAAGAGCTTCTCAATGATTTTAGAAATGGTGGCCAGCACAGAGATAGGTCAATAGTTGTTAACGTCGTTTCTATCTCCACTCTTATACACAGGGGTCACAATGGAGCGCTTAAGAAAGTATGGGAAGTTTCCTGTGCGAAAACACAGGTTGGCAAGGTCAGTAATCAAAGGGACAAGAATATCCTTTGTTTTAGGAAAAAGTAGGGATTCCGTGGTGCACTCCTAGAGTTTAAGGACATTAAAGTATGTTCCACTTCCTTGCAAGATGTGTCTAGTAAAACAAAAGAGGAATGATGATGCTTGTTAGAGTTAGTAATTTACGAAGGTTTGAAGCTATTTGAAATGTTTTCAGCTAGTGTTTGCCCAATGTCGACAAAGTATTTGTTTACATGGTTGATTGAGGTTTGCGGACAAGATTTTATATTAAGTAGGTCGTCAATTGGGCACTTGGGTGGCTTATAGTGGGTGATTTCGTTAATGGTTGACCAAAGAGCTCGAGGGTTTTGTACCAATTGCTTTAATTTTTTTTTAATTATATTGTTTTTTATAAGATTTCCACAAAACGTTCGATAACATCTATATGTTATAATTAAAATTTGATTATGTGGGTTTGATTTAAGTTTTAGGTAAATAGTATTTCTCAGTCTAATACATCGCAAAGCAGCTGTGGTTATCCAGGGTCTTATGATTATTTTGCTGTTCGAGACAATTAATTTTTTATATTAAGTAGGTCATCAATTGGGCACTTGGGTGGCTTATAGTGGGTGATTTCGTTAATGGTTGACCAAAGAGCTCGAGGGTTTTGTACCAATGCTTTAATTTTTTTTTATTATATTGTTTTTTATAAGATTTCCACAAAACGTTCGATAACATCTATATGTTATAATTAAAATTTGATTATGCAGGTTTGATTTAAGTTTTAGGTAAATAGTATTTCTCAGTCTAATACATCGCAAAGCAGCTGTGGTTATCCAGGGTTTTATGATTATTTTGCTGTTCGAGACAATTACGTTTTTAGTGTCGGATAGGATAGCTGACCTGACCATTTCCATTAGCGCAAAGGTGTAAGTATCAGGGTCTTTAAAAACATTAAAATAAAATTTTAATTAACTGAGTAATATACATTAGTAGCAGGTTTTCGCTGTTGGTGCTGTGTGACAGTATGGGTAAGATGAGCCTCCATTTCTAATCCCATTCTTTATCTATATAGAGAGTAAAGTTTCAGCCTTTGTATGTCCTACTACCAGGCACATAGCTCCACCTAATTATTCTAAAAAATACTGCATAAAGTAGAATAATTATTACAAAAAAAATGTTATGGAGCAATTAGTCTGCCACTGCTCCTGTTTACAGATTTCACATGTCCTCAAAATATTTCATTGCTCGGATGGTTTCAGAAGGAAGTTTTATTGATGCAGTCTGCGACCAAATCTTAGTTACTCATATCTCATATACATGTACAGCATTTATGGAGAGTGCTTAAGCTTTGAGCTATGACAGACTTGTTTTTGTACCTAGAAGGGGGTCCACTGCATTGCCTTAAGTGCTAATTTTGATAATGCAATGCTCTAAGCATTATGAAAATTAGCATTTAATATTGAAAAAACGCAAAAATTACTAATGGGGATTGAACTTGGGTTTATTACATATTTTGAAAGTTTATTACACAATTTTATAATCTTCAAGTACTAGGATTTTTTAAATTCCATTTTAATTAATGGATTTAATATTGTTAACTTGTCAGTCATATAGTATCACATTACAAACAGGCGTATCTCATTAAATTGAAAAATTAGTTAAATACACCAAACTGAACATATCATTGTTTTATGTCGTCACAAAGAGGTGTTTTCCTATTGGTTTACAAAATATGCAATAGGCTTAACTCAAGGAACAATGAAATGAGGCTTGACTTACAGGTGTATATTTATTAATGCCTATTAACAAATGTAATGTTTTAAAAATTTGGCGGCATAAACAGCCCTATGTCAGGCATTGTATGAGTATGTAGTGCCTAGTATTTAGTTTATGTTTCCACTGCTATATATTATAGTGCTTTGATCATATCAAGAAAACATTTTTACTTGCAGTGGACATGGAACAAAAGATATACAAGCAAACCAAAATAATAATTAAAAAATATAGTTTGTGCATCTTTCGATATTCAACAAGTTATATATTTGCCAAATTCCAAAACAAGAGCAATTTTCTATGTAAGATGTCTATCGGTATATAATTTTGCTATTTGCTCTTCTTGCTTTTTTATCTTCTCAAGATTGTTATTGCTTTACCTGGCCAGAGACGGAAAGTAAACATGGCTCTTCGGAAATTGTCACAGCACTAACGTTTTTTTTAAAGACTGTATTGATGCTAGCGTCGAAACGGCATATCTTTATGCAGATGTTTGCGCTGGCCAATACAAAAATTTGATAGTGGACTGCGCTTTGTTAAAGTTCATCAACAGCTGCACAAATATTAACCAAAGGCTAAGCTTTCCATTGACGTCCGTCGAGTTGGGGGTTGATATTTTTTTTACAGAAAGGTTACATTAATATAAGCACACATGTAAAGTTTCAACATGCGGAAAAGCGTACTTTACGAGAAAAAAATTATTGAAAATCAATTATTTTTGCAATATTTATGTCAATCCCTATCTCAGATTATATGATATTTTTTTTACAGAAAGGTTACACTATTGTAAACACACACGCAAAATTTCAACATGCAGAAACGCGTACTTTTTGAGAAAAAAATTATTGAAAATCAATTATTTTTATAATATTTACGTCAATCCTTACCACAGATTATATCGAATTCTCGCCGTTGAACGTTCGTTTTCCGTACAGTTAAGTTGTCATACGTTCGGTAGCATTTTATTGTACATTTTACGTAAATAATTATATTTTGTACTCATTTAAATAGTTTTCATGCATACACATATATTTAACAGTTTATATTTAAATTACAAAATTATTATCATTATGAGCTATTAAAATTAAAATGTGTAGTGTTTACCGTTTTTTACCGGCTTGTGGAACGTAACGTAAAACTGACGATTTCTAAGAATTAATTAAAGCAATATGTGTATAAAACAGTGCCCACCTATTAGGGCAGATAACAAATAAAATAGGTTAGGTTCAACTTATGTCAAGGAACCGAATTATTAGACCCCGACTCCACGTGGTACGAGTCTGTCCTACCCCTAGAGTGGTTTTATAGAGCCGGAGGCGCGTAGGGAGAGCAGCCTCCGCCTGCTGTAACAAATCTTGCTGGTCGCCGAAGGCGACCAACAAGCCGAAGCTGCGGAGGCGAGGCTGGATGCCTGCGATTTGTTACGCAAAGGCGTAGAGGCTGCTCTTCCCGCAGCGCCGGAGACGTTGCGGTCTCAAAATAGATACAGAAATCAATCTGAATGAGTCCCTCTATTTTTGGTGAAGGGGTTCCCCCTTCCTTAGGGGGTACCCCCTTCCCCCCCAAGAGGTCCCCATGGTTTTTTACACTTAATATTTATCCATAAAAAATAAAATTTCCTCAAAATTAAAATTCAAAAAACTCAAAAAGGGGGGGGGGCTCCGCAACTTTTCCTTTTAAGGGGGAGTAGTACACCTCCCCCCCACCCCCCTCCCACCTCCAATTCGACGGACGTCAATGGAAAGTCGTACCCAGCCTTATGTTGTTCGACCATTAGAATACAAAATGTTTAAACATTTTAAAGAGCTTTTTTGCAACCTAAAAGTACTTTCTCAACGAAAAGACAACAACAGTGATGATGTTAGCTGGACACAAATGGCTGAAATATGTGTAAGCAGAGAAGACCCTACTACAATATTTTTCAAAACTAGCCATACAGAAAACAGCATATAGATATATAATCATAAAAAGAATAGAAGCTAAATGCTTAAAAGACGACATACCTTGCATAAATTTAGAACATCAAAAATATCTAAGGCAAAATATGCTGATCTTTTAAGTCTTTGCTCACGTATTATCAGAATTCAAGAGTACAAAGACTGCCTCATAAATGAAAGTTAAATCTTTAACTATTATGTGCAGCAAATCCAATGTTCCTATATTAATAATTGTCTTGGTGAAAAAGCCTATCTCTATTATTATTTTTGTTTTTATTTTTTTATATTCTTTATTCATAAACTTATAATAAAAAACTTATTTCTGATAATGTTTTTATTTTATTTTTCGTATGAAATAATTTGGGCGTAACTACATCCTTGTTTCTATATTTTAGAATTAGGGCTTCACAAATAGGCATATATGAATAAAAAGCATTTTATATACATATATACTTGTATTATTTTCTTAATGTGATATTATACTGAAACCCCAACCATATGACATAATAACCACACAAGTTGATTTGCCTCGGTGGCTTTATAACCAAAGTAAAACAGAAAATATTCACCAATCAGTCAAATAAAAACTGTTTGGGCTCTCTGTATAGTTGCAAAAAATTATATACACCTGTATGTAACATGAGCAACTGTATGTTTTATCATAACCAACTCAATAACACAGCATTTGACCAGTAATTAATAATGGCTTAGTGAGAATTTAGGTGTCCACCTATATTCCACGTTTTTATTAGTTTTATTGATCAAGACTCCTCTCGTAAAGGTTTCTACAACATTCTGCAAACAATAATAGGTGTCTTCAAGCTTTAACTTCGGATTACTATTATTATTGTTTAGTACATATTTGATTTTTCTAGCGGTCGGGTAACCCTATGTAATTATCCCTATAAAACAATGTATATCGCTGTAGTTGTTTGCGCGGCAATAGATGTCATAATGTATGTGCAGTAAGAATAAAGTAATCATTGAGTGAAGACACGTTTATTTAATTATTTCACCTGCAAGCAAAAGTGCACCTTATTATAAAGTGTACATGGTTCTTCGAGCACGGATCATTCAACTAGCCCTATTTTAATTATGTAAATTTGCAAGTCGATGTAATTGGAGTTATTTTAAAAAATACGGAATACGGACTAATTAGTAAAAATAAATGAACGTTATCGATGAAAGTTTTAAAGAAAAAGTGAATAACAGTGGAAGAATAAATCAGTTACTAGTGAACAAAATTACATTACACGTTTAATTGAAATATAAAACATTACTTTTGTGTAACGGTAATCTTATACGAAGTAAATTAAACTAATATATAGTGAGTTGGTAAACAATTATTCAAGTATTTATTAACAACCGTGACTGTTTTACTGTGAACATTGGACCTATTGGTAAGAATAATTACCTACCTACATATACGTTTAAGTTTAAGAAGGCTAAACAAAATAACTGTGAATTATTACTAAAGTAATTGATTTGTATTGTTGTCAATAAAAGATATTTAATATGGAGAGCGTTGAAAATAGAATGTTGCTACAAGTTGATATATTTGAAAAAGTACAAAAGACGTACGCTAATTACAAAAAATCGCCTAAGGACAGGATAACCGTGGGTTATATACAGAGTAGAATAGAAACTTTAGAAATATATTGGAAGGAATTTAAATCCGGTCATGAGAAATTAGTTACGGCTGTTTCGAAAAAGGATAGACACATGTTACCGTATTTCGCAGAGGATATGTTTGATAATTTTGAAGAATTATATTTTACGTACAAGGGCGAAATGAAAACTTCATTAAAAAAATTAACGGCCGATGTAAATACAACAGATAAATTGCACAAAATAGATGAGATGAGACCATGTGGTTCCGGGAGTGATATAAAATTACCCAGTATTTCAATTCCAATTTTTGAAGGCAACTACACGGAATGGCAATCGTTTCACGATCTCTTTATGGCATTAATACACAAGAATGAGTCATTAGAAGATGTTCAGAAATTACATTATCTTAAGAGTAGCCTGAAAGGAGATGCAGAAATTTTGTTGCGCCAGTTTTCGGTAACGGATACAAATTATGCTGAGGCTTGGTCTGTTTTGAAAAAGCGTTATAACAACAAAAGGTACATTGCTAATTGCGTATTTAAAAAGTTTTTTAGCCAGAAAACACTTTCTCAGGAGTCAGCTGCGTCCTTAAAGCAACTACTAGATACGTCAATTGAATGTATGAATTCATTAAAAAATCTTGGCTTACCAACAGCGCAGTGGGATGCGATCATAAACTATGTCATCGTGTCAAAGCTGGATTCTGAAACGCATAAACAGTGGGAAATTACAGTAAGTAAAGATAGTACTGATGACTTACCTAGTTTTGAAGTACTGAAGTCCTTCCTGGAGACACGGTTTCGCATGTTGGAGATGGTGGAACCTGAAAATAAAGCCTACAAACTAGTTAAACCTAAGACATTTCATGCAACCTCTACAAGCGAAAATAAATGTTGTCCCTTCTGCACAGAAACTCATTTTATATTTAATTGCAAGGAATTCGCTAAGCAACCAATAGAGGAGAGATACAGTTTCGTCCAGAAAAACAACTTGTGTTTCAATTGCTTAATTCCAAATCATTCCGTATTTAAATGCAGGCAGTCAAATAAATGTAAAATATGCAACAGACGACATCACTCTTTATTACATCGAGAATTTATAAAACAAGCAGGTGAAGTAAAGTCAAGTACAGAAGAAACTACTACAAATACACAAGAGGTTAGCAAGGTTACAGCACATATGTTACGTGGAGAACAACCTACTCAACAAGTTTTGTTGGCGACAGCATTGGTAGAGGTACCTTCGCGAACGGGACAATTGCACGTCTTCCGGGCTCTGATTGATCAGGGATCGGAGGCCTCATTCGTGACAGCGCGAGTGGTAGAGTTATTAGGTCTGAAGAGAACTCAAATCAGCGGCGTGGTGTCAGGAATTGGTGAAGGTAACAAAGTTTATATTAATCATTTAGTAGGATTACATATTAAGTCGAGGCATGAACGTGATTTTTCTATAGATGTTAATGCTTATGTAATGAAGTCGTTGACGCGTAGACTACCTGCTAGGGAAATAAGAGGGTACAATTGGCCTCAACTTAAAAATGTGAAGTTGGCTGATCCCAGCTTTAACGTCCCGAGTCGGATTGATATCCTACTTGGAGCTGACGTTTTCGGCAAAATTATAGATTTAGGTCTACTAAAGGGACCGGGCGATGTAATTGCTCAACGCACACATCTAGGCTGGATATTGACAGGTGATATATACGCAAATCCTACTGAACCACAAAACATTGTTAGCTTACATGTCACCAGGCTCGTAGATGAAGACAATAATCTGTTGAAAAAATTCTGGGAAATAGAATCGGAAGAATACACAAGCAAGAAAGCATGGACAAAAGAAGAAGAAATATGTGAAAGACACTACATAAATACAACGACAAGGGATACATCGGGAAGATATGTAGTCCATTTACCTTTAAAGCATAGTGTTGAGGAAACCGTGAAAACATGCGGTGAAACTAAATATCTGGCCATCAAACGATTTAAACAGTTGGAAAGGATATTTACCAAACATGAAGATTTGAGAACAGAGTATAAGAATGTGATACATGAGTACTTAAAGATGGGTCATATGAAGAAAGCTGAAAAGGAAGAGGAAGAGGAAGCAATTTACTTACCCCATCATGCGGTCGTAAGAAAGGATAAAGACACTACAAAGGTAAGAGTGGTCTTCGACGCCTCAGCCAAGGGTTCGAATGGTCTCTCCTTAAACGACGCCATGATGATTGGCCCCACTTTACAACCTGAACTTCGTGCTCTTATCACTCGCTGGCGGTCTCACAAAATTTGTGTTGTCGGGGATATAGTAAAAATGTATCGTCAAGTAAGGATGACTAACAAACACACAAATTTACAACGTATTGTTTGGCGCGATGATATGTCTGGAGATATAGAAAGTTATAAATTACTTACAGTAACTTTTGGAACCGCTGCAGCACCATACCTTGCTGTACGGTCTATACACCAGCTGGCTGATGATGAAATCGACAGGTACCCCCGAGGATCTGCTGTTGCTAAGAATTCGTTCTACATGGATGATTTAATGACGGGGCACGAAGATCTATCAGAAATTAAAGAAATTTGCGATGAAGTTAAGAATCTGTTAAAGAAAGGCGGCTTTAAAATGCAGAAGTGGTCTAGCAACTCTGACGAGTTGCTGAGGTTTCTGCAAGATGACAAAGACAGTTCGGAAACGGTGGACAAAATAGAAATTAAATTAGATAAGGTGATAAAAATACTTGGTCTCACATGGGACAGAAAAAGGGATACGTTCAAGGTTACAGTCAATATACCGGAAACCAGGAAACCTGTTACAAAAAGGTTAATATTATCAGATGTGGCCAGGCTCTTTGATCCATTTGGCTGGCTCTCTCCAGTGGTTATCACAGCTAAAATTATGATACAGAGACTGTGGTTAAGTAATCTTGGTTGGGATGATGAACTACCTTCTGAGCTAGTAGAGGAATGGCTTAGTTACAGAGAAGCGCTTCAAAAACTGCAAGATATTGAAGTCCCGCGCTGGATTAAAACGACGTCACGCTGTAAAGAAGTGCAATTGCATGGATTCGCAGATGCCTCTTCTGTTGCGTATGCAGCAGTGGTCTATATTAAGGTTTTGGATGAATATGACAGGATCTACGTCACAATGGTGGCATCTAAAACTAAGGTAGCACCATTGAAACAATTGACGATTCCGAAATTAGAGCTTTGCGCTGCAGTGTTATTGGCTAAGCTATTGCACGAGTTGTCTGGTCTATGGGATATACATATGGATCAAATATATGCCTGGACTGATTCAATGGTGGTTCTGTCTTGGTTGCAGTCTCAACCAAGTCGATGGCAAGTTTTTGTTGGCAATAGAGTGTCGAACATAATTCAGTTGATAGACAATGACCGGTGGTATCATGTTCAATCAACCGACAATCCCGCTGACCTCGCGTCAAGAGGGGTAGCACCAATTGAAATAGTAAACAATGACATGTGGTGGGTTGGACCAAAGTGGTTAAAAAATAAAGGAATGGATTTAACAAAGAATTATATTCCTCAAACATACTTAGAGATGAAAGGATCTTTTAATGTAGTATTAAAGGAGAAACCAGTTTGGGAACGATTTTCATCTATGTTACGAATGAAAAGAGTTCTTGCATGGTGTTTACGATTTCTACATAATAAAGAAAAAAAGGAAACGTATTTAACTATGGAAGAAATGAATGAAGTTGAAGAAAAATGTATAAAATACTACCAGTACTTAGTATACGAAGATGAAATTGAAGAACTTAATAAAAAGGGAAAAATAAAGGGTAGAAGTACTTTGATAAGTCTTACACCTTTTTTAGACAAAAGGGGGCTTCTTAGAGTAGGAGGGCGACTATCTAATGCTAATATAAATGAGAATGCTAAACATCCAATTATAATACCAAAAAAGCAGCATATTACTAAGCTTATAATTAACGAAGCCCACATAAGAACTTTGCATGGAGGTTTTCTTCAGATGCTTACATACATCCGCAGCAAGTACTGGGTAGTTAGTCTGAAGTCTGCTCTCAGAGCAATTATTCATAACTGTAAGGTGTGTATAATTGACAAAGCAAAAATCAAGCAGCAGCTGATGGGCCAGTTACCATCTGCAAGAGTGAATCCAAACCGTGCTTTTTTTAACAGTGGAGTTGATTTTTCCGGACCTGTGCAATTGCGAACCTCAAAGGGCCGTGGTTACAAGTCAACAAAAGGCTATATTTGTGTCTTCGTTTGTATGTCTACGCGAGCTATACATCTCGAAGCTGTTACGGATTTAACGTCACAAGCCTTTATTTCAGCATTCAGGAGATTCGTTGCAAGAAGAGGTCACTGTAGGAACTTGTGGAGTGACAATGGCACCAACTTTGTGGGAGCCGCAAGGGAATTAAAGTGTATGTTTGAACAGGGCAAAGCTAATCTGGCGAGAGAGGTAGCTGAGCTCCTATCAAATGATGGTACAACATGGCACTTCATTCCGCCGAAGGCACCCAATTTTGGTGGGCTATGGGAGGCAGGCGTTCGTTCGGTCAAGAAACATTTGTCGAGAATAAGTGGTACTACAAAGCTGACCTATGAGGAAATGGTAACACTATTGGCACAGATAGAAGCCTGTCTAAACTCGAGACCTATCTGTCATTCCGAAAACACCAGTGAAACACTAGATCCACTCACCCCAGGTCATTTTCTCATTGGTGAGCCAATAATTAATATACCAGACACAAATTATGAGCACAAAAGCGTAAGTATGTTATCTAGATGGCAATTCTTACAAAACAGGATGCAAGATTTTTGGCGTAGATGGAAATCGGAATATCTCCACTCATTACAGCAACGGCATAAATGGCAAGACACAGTACCGTCTCCATGTGTTGGAGATATCGTAATCATTAAGGAAGAAGATCTCCCACCGGCGAAATGGTTATTAGGAAAAATTATAACACTACACCCTGGCGCTGATCAGCTCGTCCGCGTGGCAACAGTGCAATGCAAGGGTAATAACATTCTTAAGAGACCATTGTCTAAGTTAATATTACTTCCAATGAAACCGAATGATGAAGAACAAGGTCAATGCTGAGGGTTATACCTAATAGTGGTCAGTTAATTTCACATTTTTCTATAACATCACTTGTATTTTTATTGATATTTCATTACATTATGTCACTAGAATATCTATATACAATAAAAAAAGGTCAGTAAAAAAATGCAAATGATAAAATACGAAGTTTCAATGCATCATGCTAAAACAATAAGCCACAGAGGACTTTGTACCTGAATAATGATGGTAATGAGAACACTTTTGTTATAGCATATTTTAGGTTCAAACTTGTAATCCTTGAGTTTATGTATTTTTTCATAGCATATTAATTAATTTATTGCCTTAATAAATGTAAACCTATTTTTCGATTTAAGATTGACTTATATTACTCCTTCATGCATATTATTCTGAGTACAAGTGCTGAAATGTTAAATTAATTTATAAAGGTATTGTTACATGCAGATACAGTCCACGTTTGGAAGTAAAAAAAGATAAATAAAAGGAAATAATATAAATTACCACTGAAAAATTATATTTAGGATTTATTGTTTGTTCTTGTCCTACTTCATAATAAATCTACTTGATCATAAGATTGTTAAAATAAATACTTCATAGTGCCTAGTACTTTGATATTTTACAGATAGTAGGAATTTTGTACAAGTGCTCCCATTCCATACATGTGTTGCATGTTATAATAAGATATGTTTGGGTTTGAGCGAAAAATGGTTTTGCTGTTCAGATTTCAATTCTCGTGAATTTTATATTATAAGTTTAAGGTATAAGTTGTAACTTAATTACTATGTGCATTACATTTTGTTTTGAATTTTGTTCTTTTTGAGCACTTAGTTAAAAAACTGTGGTTTTTGGAGGGCGGTATGTTTAGTACATATTTGATTTTTCTAGCGGTCGGGTAACCCTATGTAATTATCCCTATAAAACAATGTATATCGCTGTAGTTGTTTGCGCGGCAATAGATGTCATAATGTATGTGCAGTAAGAATAAAGTAATCATTGAGTGAAGACACGTTTATTTAATTATTTCACCTGCAAGCAAAAGTGCACCTTATTATAAAGTGTACAATTATTATACCTTAAGGTGTACACAGTGGCAATCCAGTTATGCTAAATTAAAAGAATAACACTTATAGTGAATAAGTATTATAAAGTTTGTAATAAAATAGTGTATTTATTTTAATAAATTTGCTTAATAGTTCATATTATAAATATTAACAAATTAATACAAAAAAAGAAATATTGATATTAGTCCTGAAATATTTTCAGTTGCTTACTTCTTTTTCATCAACTTGAGGAGTAATTTAGTATCATTCAACTGTGTCTGTTGTCGCTTCTTATGCTTTTCCACAGGTTTTCGTTTTTTTGTTTCATTGACAGGTTTCTGAATAGTTACTTTCTTTTCATCTCTCTTTTTTGATAGATTATTCAAAAGTAGCTCTGTCTTCTTAATGTTCTGTACTAAGGTGTCGTTTTTTACTGCTTCTTTTAGTAATACTTCTTTTTGGAAAGTCACCTTCTTCTCTACATTCAATTTCTTTTTTAATATCTTGTTTGTAACATTATTAGGGGCGACGTTTCTGTTTTTCGTAAGTTTGTTTGATGCTTTGAATTTATTTTTGCCAAACTTCACCATTTTAAATAGTTTGTACCACACTTAACAGTTCATACTAACAGTTGTTGCATATATTTTATATAACACAGTATAGTATTAATTATATGGATTTTTATTGTTATAATACACAATAGTAAATAACAAATACTATATAATAGCACTTTCCTTATTTAGGTGTTTACTATTAATACATCCTTTGAATTTGAATTTGAATAGCACATCATGACAGTAACTTTTTTTTAACACGTGCTCGCTTTTTTATATTTAAACTGGCTTTACGGCTCTGGGTTCTAGCCCTTCTGAACGTATCATTTCCTTCAGAATCTTCATTTTATATATTTTTCCTTCACAATATGCTGATGCGTCATGTGAAGTTTTTGGGAGATTTTGACGACAGCTCATTCCAACCGACTGTTGATGACAGCCACTCAAGTTCATAAGGCACCCACGCGATCAAAATAACTTGAGGTTTTTCTAATAGTTCACACGCGCAGACACTTAATTCACAAAATCACATCACTTTTACGAATTAAAATCGACTTCAAACCATTATTCAAGCGACGAAACAGGAGCGACAGTCCGAGGATGGCCCAGTTCCTGCCAAAAACCCACGTGCTTGCTTTTATCCTTTACATCCTTTGAATTTGAATAGCACATCATGACAGTAACTTTTTTTTAACACGTGCTCGCTTTTTTATATTTTAACTGGCTTTACGGCTCTCGGTTCTAGCCCTTCTGAGCTTATCTTATCTTTATTTTTATATTCCTTTTCTTAACAATATGTTGACGCGTGTCATTGCGAAACCCTTGGGAGATTTTGACGACAGCTGAACCCTGAAGCTGAAGTTGATAGTTGATGACGACAGCCACACAAGTTCATAAGGCGCCCAAGCGATCAAAATAACGAGGTTTATATCGACATCAAAGCACTTGTTTCTCTAATAATATATAATATTATATAATAAAATATAATAAGTCGTTTTCTCTAATATTTCACACGCGCAGACACTTAATTCACAAAATTACATCACTTTTACGAATCAAACCATTATTCAAGCGACAAAACAGGAGCGACAATCCGTCTACGGCCAAGTTCCCACCAGAACTCCCCCACGTGCTTGCGTGCCAAATAAATCACTGATAACTTACTTAGTGTCAAATATAGAATGTAGATAATAGACGTAGACAGAGGCGAATGCTACACGCGTGATATTTATCACGATCCTTGGATTGAGATCCAGGATCGTAATATTTATTGAACGTGTAGCATCAAGAATTGATGGATCGCGACACGGATCACAGAATTTCTAGATTTCCGAATCCACATCGCGATCCAAGGATCGTGATAAATATTTCGCTTGTAGTGTTTCTGCGATACGGATTGCGTCAGTCTGCTCTGGACACAGAGTACTTTTTTATACTTGGAAGTAGTCATTGAGAATTGGTATGATATGGACGACGTAAAAGTTATTGCACATTCTGCTATTTATATGAGTGCATATAATTATTATGTCAGTGTACTCCGTAGTAAAGTTAAAAAACATTAAAGATGTCTTCGTTAGCATTGTCGAAATTATTTTAAAGTTGCAACTTAATGAAATCAATATCTCACCGGGACGGACGCCAAGCTGTAACCATAACATGTAGACGAGACTTGCTGAGTGCAGGCGATTTTGATTTGTGCAGAAAAACCGACACTGTTCCGAAGTGGTCGAGTCGTAGCGAGCGATCCCGAGTGGCGGCAAGGCATGTTTATCGAACCGTATACACGTTGGCGTTCGCCTTCACTTGGCCAGCTAGACGAGCGTTGACGAGCAATGATGAGGCTGGACAAATGGACTGTCTATACGTTGGTACGCGCTTTCGCTCGGCCAACGGGTATAGCCGGCTTTAGATATTCTTAAAACATGTTTGCGTCTATCCCGAGTTGCGTCCGGACCGCGCTAGCAGCCGGTCACGTCCGTCGGTCGTCGGCTCCCGCCGGTGGGAGAAGTACAGCATGTCACTTCGCAATGGGCACACGTGCTGTGGGGCCAACTCGGCTTGCGTCGAGCCACGAGGACGCCCCTGACCCCTCCCGGGACGTTACATACCCAAAGCTGCGTATAACCTACTATGCTGGGAAGCGAACTCCGAAGGCCCGGCGTGCTGCTAGGAGAGCGCGAGCCTGTTGGTGACTTCGGCTCCACGTCGAGATGCGTCTCCGCGGGATCTGGAGGTTGCTGACCCTTCGGCAGATCCCGTCCCAGAGGCGCGAGATACGCCAACTTCTGCCTAGGAAACCACCAGGCCTTAACCTAGAGCCAGGGAGGAGCACTGGAGGCCCGGAGTACTGCTATCAGGAGCGCACACCTGTCGGCAGGATTGGCCATGCGTCGACTCCCTGTTCGTGGAACTCCGCGGGGCTTCGAGACTGCTGACCCTCCGGAAGCACCTACCTGGCGGCGCGCAATACGCCAAAGCAGATTGCCTACAATGTCATACAATGTACGGCTCCCAGGACCGGCCCATAGAAATGGGCTGTGAGGATTACCCGGGTAATGGGGAACACCCCGAGGCCCGAAACCTGCATGGGATGAACAAGAGTAGTCCCTTGTAGACGACAAACACTGAGCGTCCATCCACCCCGACTTGGAGACTGCCATTTTTGATGATTTGGGAGCATTAACTAACCAGTATGACTAACAATGTTTCCACTTAAATATAAAGAATGAGGGGGAGGATGTCTTCAATAGCATTACCAGCAAATACTATTGTAAAATGTGATTTTCCAGAATTTTTCACCAGTTCCGGTTGGCGAGTGAAACGTCTGAATAAAAGTTTTCTTTTCCAGGGTCATCATGGAATCCGTTTTCGTCCATATTGTAAATATTGTCAGGGCTAACATCTTCAATAACGTTTTAAAGTAAACTACTTAAAACGTTATTGAAGATGCGCAGCGAAGATACGCTATAAAAAATAGCGTACACTACAAAATCTTAGTCCAGCTTATAGATCGATTGTATTTTGTTGCTGGCTCTTTGTAAATCGCTGTTTCCATTACTGACCAGCAACATAGTATAAGCTGCTTTTTACTTAAAAAAATCTTTTGTAAAGATAATGAGCAAAAAGTAAAGAGCATGTACACACATTTAAACAGCAACTGGTTACTTGGCGTAGCTTATCGATCGATAGTAGCGTGCTACTATGATACTTTGATGCAATTTTTAGTAAACAATAACAATTTTATTGCCGATGTCGATAGGGAACTGGTGGGTGTGTTGTGAGGGTGCGCCATCCGTACGATTGATGCTTACTGCTACTTGCGGTATTGCGTCTTGTGATGGATCTGCGGGTATGTTGCGCCTGATTCGACTCATCTTGTGGTTCTCGTCGATGGAGGTATGCCGGTGGTGATTTTTCCTGGGATTGTATGGGGTCCTTAGGATAGTGTAAGCCTGACGACAGTCGTATTGATGCGTCTCTGCGACGGTTGCTAAGCGGGTCGCTATTCTGCGTCTTGGTTTGACTCACACCTAAGTAACTTTGCCCAAGTCGGGTCCATTCATGACGGGTCTGCAGACTGGTACGTGGTACGTGACACACGTGGAAAGTCTGATTTACATTCCGCCCCTGCCACTGCTCCTCGCGCTGCCGGCAATACTTCGCTAAAGGAGTACCACAGGGGAGTGTGCTGGGTCCTTTTATATTTATATTGTACATCAATGACTTACCTAAATGCATTGAGCAACCAGTAACACTGTTTGCGGATGATACCACAGTGACAATACCATGTAAAAGTGTAGAGACCTATGAAAATGACATTAATAACTCCTTAAAATTAGTTGTAAACTGGTTGGACGAAAACAATTTAAAAATCAACTTAAATAAAACAAAAATTATCCATTTCAGTCAATGGATGGCATATGGCTAGCATGAGCCTAAATGTACACTACAACAATGATGTTGTAAAAGAAGTTGAAACTGCAAAGTTCCTGGGTCTCGAAATAGATAAACATCTTAACTGGAAAGCACACATTAATACTTTATGTAAAAAAATTAGTAAAACCGCATATGCTTTACATAATTTGTCTTCAATAGTATACACGGATGCACTCCTCACTGCTTACTACTGCTTAGCAGAATCCCACCTCCGATATGGAATAATATTTTGGGGTAACTCAACCGAAAAAGAATCAGCGTTAAACGCTGATTCTTTTTCGGTTGAGTTACCCCAGGCTCAAAAAAGATGCATAAGGGCGATGTTTAAGCTCAAAACTACCGATAGTTGCATGCCATATTTTAAACAGTATAAAATACTGACATTACCTTGCTTATACATACTAGAAGTAGCAGTGTTTGTTAAATTGCATCCGAAACGTTTTAAACGCCTTGACCAAGTAGTTCCACGTAATAGATGTGACAATACCTTTTTATGTCATCAATCCGCTAAGACAGCACTAATGCGCAAAAGTATATACTGCATGGCTCCAGTCATATATGATAAAATACCAAAAAGGTGGAAAGAATTGCCGCTATCGATATTTAAAAAAAGGCTTCGTAGCTTCTTGACAGTCAAAGCATACTATAGCGTAACAGAATTCTTGACTGAAAAAAAAATTTTCATTTTGAGATTAAGACTGTAATGTTAAAAATTTGAATTATGTTTGTTTTTGTGTTATTATTTTATTTTGTTATAGCTGTTTAAGTGATTAGTTTATATTTCTGTATATTTTGCATGCCTACTGGTAAAATATGGCTGAACTCACTACCTATATTTCCATGTACTGTACCCATATTTGCAAAATAAAATATCTTTATCTTTATCTTTAAATACTGCCGTAGCAGGATCGCGGGAAGTGTGTATTCACACTCTGCCCTACCACTCACATCGCTTTCGGCTTTCGACTATGGCAGACGTCGAAATAATTACAGCGTCCGTGCTGTGTCTTCTTGCAATAAAAATTATGTTAATAATTTAAAAAGATATCAAGTTCAAAAGAAGATAGATAGTTATATAGAAAATTTATTTGCTTAAAACCATGGTACATAAGATGATCAATGACGTGGAACTGACATGTTTTGCCATAATTGACATGCAAAAATGATATGAAATACAGCTAATTACACAAACCCAATGTTAAATTTTAAAATTATTGCATTGCTTAAAAGTTAGGTACAAACATTCTTTTTGAATTCAAATATTATGTACAATTAAATACTTATACAGATCCACTCTATTTGAATTCTTATACAGTAAATTGTTCATAAATTATTAATTGAATTATTACAATATTGTTACATAAATAATATTAAATATTATATGAGATTAGTTAAGCTATTATTATTTTAATAATTACACTACAGTATAAATTAATTCATAATTTTAATTACAATAAAATTATAATTTAAAAATCTCAGGCTATTATGCAAATATTACCTTTTAACTTATTTTACATTTTAATTAATAAATAATCAACATGACTTACTAATAGTTTTTAGAAATAAAATGTCAATGTTTATTAAGGACGCGTTTGCAAATCAACCAAAATTAGGGTGTTTTTCGGTAGATTTTGTGACAAAACTAAACCAAATCAAATATAAGTAAAAATATATATTATAAGTAAATGTATAGATTGGTTCTTCATCTGCAAACGTCTGTAACTCTTTTGTTGAAAATAGTAGTTTTTTATATTGTAAAAACGAACTTTCGTTGCCATTTTCTACAAAATTAACGATACCGGCTTGTGTTTCGGTACATGTTTTGGTCTATTATCAACATATTTAAAAAATTTAAAAAATACTATAAGATGACAGACATATTCAATTAAAAAACTCTGTGTTTATTTTTTATCAAAATGTCACAAATAGTCGTAGAAAAAATAAAAACTGATGCACATTTTTTCACATATTTTGCTAATACGGATAAATCATAATCTATTGCAATAAGGGCTATTTTATTGTTGGTGCCTGCTTTGATTTATTGTACAAGGATTTCGATGAAACTACAGTCCGCGCTCGGCCGCCGTCGTGAGTGGACACTGTATCGCCTGTTTACAGCGACTCATTCTGAAAAGATCGCTGTACATACACAAAATATTAGAAAAAAACAAATTGGAAACGTAAGTACTTGACAAGTGATAAAATTATTATTTTTCTACTCACAGTTTTTTATTTAGCTAAAAATAAGTAGGATATATAAACTTCCCTACTACTGCAACTCCTGGACGAGCGGAACTAGGTGTGCCGAGTTTGGGCTCGTTTTGTTGGTTATGATGAGATCTTACCTCCGGACTTGATGGTGTGACCTGAAGGTGTAATTCAGTGATTAAACTGGAACTCCTAGACTAGTGGAACTAGGTGTACCGAGTTTGGGTTCATTTTGTTAGTTACGATGAGACCTTACCACCGGACTTGATGGAGTGACCAGAAGGTGTAATTCAGTGATTACAACTGGAACTCCTGGACTAGTAGAACTAGGTGCGCCGAGTTTGGGTTTGTTTTGTTAGTTACGATGAAACCTTACCACTGGACTTGATAGAGTGACCAGTAGGTGTAATTGAGTGATTACAAATGGAACTCCTAGACTAGTAGAACTAGATGTGACGAGTTTAGTTTCGTTTTGTTAGTTACGATAAGACCTTACCACCGGACTTGATGGAGTGAAATTCGGCACACCTAGTTCTACTCGTTCAGAAATTCCAGCAGTAGTTACTGAATTACCCCTTCTGGTCATTCCATCAAGTCTGGTGGTAAGGTCTCATCATAACTAACAAAACGAACCTAAACTCGGCACACCTAGTCCTACAAGTCTAGGAGTTCCACTTGTAATCACCGAACTACACCTTCAGGTCACTCTATCAAGTCCGGTGGTAAGGTCTCATCATAACCTACAAAACGAACCCAAACTCGGCACACCTAGTTCTACCAGTCTAGGAGTTCTAGTTGCAATCACCGATTTACACCTTCAGGTCACTCCATCAAGTCCGGAGGTATGGACTCGTCATAACTAACAAAACGGAGCTCAAATTCGGCACACCTAGTTCTACTCGTTCAGAAATTCCAGCAGTAGTTACTGAATTACCCCTTCAGGTCACTCCATCAAGTCTGGTGGTAAGGCCTCATCATAACTGACAAAACGAACCCAAACTCGGCACACCTAGTTCTACAAGTCTAGGAGTTCCACTTGTAATCACCGAACTACACCTTCAGGTCACTCCATCAAGTCCGCAGGTAGGTAAGGTCTTATTATAACCGACAAAATCAGTTCAAAGTCCAGAGCTAACATCTCACTACCAGTAGAGGGCTTCCAGTGCCAAGCAGTCTCTGGAGCAGGTATTCGTATTTCGTATCGAAGTATATTTCTGAGGTAGCTATAAGAAATTAAAAACAAATTCAATCTTTCAAATTATCAAAATAATTTCATTTGACTACGATTCCCACAGCCAACCGTGCGTACACTAGTGTGTGTGTGACATTTGTCAATGTAGTAGTGCGATTCTATACCTATCAATTTTGTAAACGCGTCCTTAATTCCTTAAACTAAATTTTATATTAATATAATAAATTTGACGAATTTATAAGTAATTATGTACATAGGTACTATGTTATCTCAAAAAGAAAATTCGTATTCGTAAAAGATGATGAATTCTCGTTTTTACCGTTGAAATCCCATATAGTTTTTTCTGATTCCAGCAGTTCCAAAAACTTTATTGGTTTTTCATTATTCCACTCGAAACGCATTTTGGTAGATCGTATTTATTTAACAACAAGACGGCACGCACGTCCGTTCATCCTAGCGCTTGTCGCGAAGTGAGCGATGGAGCTGAATGTGAACACTCACTGCCGCTCGCGCTGCCCATCCTTTGACTTCCGCACGAAAAACCGACATTTCGGGCAGTGGCAACGGCAGTGGCAGTGTCAGCGCGAGTAGCCTGTTTACATACTGCCCTGCTCACTTCCCTGCCCAACAGGGCTGAATGTAAATGGGGCATTAGGGCCACACTGCAGATATATTATGATTGTGGCACGAATGGGTCGGCTCGACCGGGGAAATACCAGAGTAAAATAGTATCTTAATACTGCTGTGTTTCTTATGGTGAGTGTAGAGATCCGGAGACCCTTTTTTACTGGAAACAAGGCATTCCATCTTAGTCCTCGAGGGTGGCAACGCATCTGCGTTTTGATTCTTAATCGAGGATAAATGTAGATATATATGGGCCACAGCATCCACTTGGCATCAGATGGACTGTGTGCTCGTTTGTCACCCTTATTCTACAAAAAAGACTGACCTTCATAATATTTTATATAACAACATAATAAAATATCTTTGTAAATTTCCCATCACAATGATTGGAAACAAACTGTTGGTAGGAGAGATAGACGTAATCGAAAAATGCATACACACAACATCAGTGACACAAACCCTTTGTGATGGTTGAATTGTTTATTACTATTTTACTAAATGCCTTTGGCCTTACCTTTTCTCCCGAATACTTAGATCGTCATTTTCTCTCTTGTAAAATTATTTATGACAATTTAAGAGCTAATGCTATCTCATATCATCCATGAATCTTTATTCTCATGAATCTTTAGCTTTTTCTCCTGTAAACAAAGACAAGATACGCAAAGCACTTTTTTATTAAATATAAAGCTATTGGTTCTTATGATGTAAGTAGGGTAATGGTTTTGCTGGTGTTGGAGACTGATCAATCTGTGATCTCCTTTCTCATTTAAATATTTAGCCAGCTCAGGAATGGTTCCCATCATATCCGAGGGCGCCAACAAACCATGAATGAATGAATGAATGAATGAATACACTTTATTGCACACCACAAACAAATTTACAAAGATCATAACAGAGAGCAGATTACATGTACAATTTGGCGGCCTTATCGCTACATAGCGATCTCTTCCAGGCAACCAAAGGTGTAAAGGAATAAAACAGTGAGTACTAGGTAGGTGGTGCAATATAAATATACCTAATATGATATCAATACATGCAATAAAATAACATATAAATAACTAATACATTAAAAAAATATATGATACACATATACATACGTATATAAATAAACATACACACCCATATATATATATATATATATATATATATATATATATATATATATATATATATATATATACATATCCATACATACATACATACATACACATACACACATACATATCTATATACACATATATCCTCAAATATATACCACTAACAATAACATAAACAAATAAATACAAAACTACATAATCACATAATTTATCCTAATGATTTTCGAACGATTGAGACAAGTAATGCTCTTTAAGAAGTCGCTTAAAGACTACAATAGTCTGAGTTTCGCGTATATACAAAATTAGGGCATTCCAGAGCTTAATAGACTGTACAGTAAAAGATTTATTAAAGACAGATGTATTGTGATTTAGTACCCTTAAAATGAGTTTTCTTGAAGAGCGTAAAGGTTCCCCTGGAAGCCCAACAAAACTAAATTTCTCCTTAAGATAAGGAGGAGTAGAAGAGTGAAATAAGACACAGTACAGAATAGAAAGAATATGCATGTTCCGGCGAAATTGGATAGGTAACCACTTGAGACGCGAGCGAAATTGGGAAATGTGGTCAAATTTGCGCAATCCAAATATGAACCGAATACTAGTATTTTGAAGTCTCTCAAGCTTAGTTAGCTGGTCTTTAGTTATGTCTACATAGCTTGCGTCAGCATAGTCAAGAATCGGAAGGAGAAGAGACTGTGCGAGCATAATTTTTGTAGGAATGGGAAGAAATGATCGAAGGCGACGCAGTGAACTAAGAGCGACAAAGGTTTTCTTACTTACCTCATTCAGTTGGCGTTTCTAACTTAAGGAACTATCAAGGTAAACACCAAGATTTTTGACATTGTCAAAGTAAGGGATCACAACCCCATCGAATACAACAGGTGGTATGGAGAACCAGTCAATTCTTGAGATAAAGCTCTGACTACCAAAAATGATAGCCTGTGACTTTTTAGGATTGACATTTAGGCCATATGATTGACTCCACTCATGAATCATATTTAAGTCATTGTTTAATGTAGCCATTGCATTCGGCAAATTCTCAAGAGTTGACTGGGTGTAAATCTGGACATCATCCGCATACATGTGATAGAGAGAAGAAATTTTGTGAGTAATTGAATTAATGAAAATGGAAAAGAGTAAAGGTGACAACAAGCTACCCTGCGGCACGCCTGCAGTAATATCACACCAAGATGAGTGAGTTTTATCAACGTGAATACACTGCCGACGGCCACAGAGATAACTTTGAAACCAGTCAATTACTGATGGAGATATGTTAAGGGAATACAATTGACTCAACAGTATATCGAAATCAACAGTATTGAACGCATTACTGAAATCTAGCAAGGTCATGACTGTGAGTTGTTTATTATCCATACCCCACCGTATGTCATCAGTAACTTTAATTAAGGCAGTAGCCGTACTATGACCGGGACGGAAACCGGATTGTAAAGAATTCAACAAATTGTGCTTATTAAGGAAAAGTGTCAGCTGTTGGCAAATAAGTTTTTCAAGGACTTTAGAAAGGAAAGGTAAAATTGAAATGGGACGGAAATCAGTGAGGTTGACGGGATTAGATTTCTTCGGAAGGGGTATAACATAAGCACTCTTCCAGGCTTGAGGGAATTTAGAGGAAGATGCACATGCGTTAAGCAAATGAGTGATAATGGGAGTGATAACATCAAGGAGAGGAACGATCATATTACGGCTAATGCTGTCGCTACCGACAGCATTTGAGGAGATGGGTAATATGATTCTCTTAACATCACATACAGTAAATTGACTAAAAACGAATGGAGAATAATTAGGAGTCGGACGTACAGAAAGAGAACGAAGTGTTTGCAGTTTATGTTCACTATCAAAAGAGTTAGAAGGATTAGAAAAATGTTGATTTAATAGTTCAACATCAACACTGGGAGGTGAAGTATTAAGAGAGTTTCTACCAACTCCAACTGTTTTAAGAAACTTCCACACCCTAGATGAGTCGCCGTTCTCGACTGATGAATGAATATGGCGTCGTTGTGCATCTCTACACAATGTGTTGCAGCGATTCCGGATTTTAGTGTATTTTCTAAGGTTTTCCTCTGTTTTGTTCCTCTTAAGCTTTGACAATGCCGCATTCTTCTTCAAAATTAGCCTTTTCAGATCATCAGAGAGCCATGGAGCAGGTAAGTGCTTGATTTTAACATAATGCATTGGCGCGTGTACGTTATATAGCTGAGTGAGAAGGGAATTGAAAAGTTCCACTTTATCGTCAATGCATGATGCTCTCTCAATCACTGACCAGTCAATATTATGAGCATCTTCGCAAAGTTGGTCAATATCCATTCCTCCAAAATTACGTCGCAGAACTAATTTAGGTTTGATTTTAGGAGGGCGTAGTTTATACGAAAGGAAAAGTAAATCGTGATAAGAGAATGCATCAGCAGGACACTGTCCATGCTTGAAAACTAGATTTGAAGATGACACGATAATTAAGTCCAGAAGGGAAGGAGTACAGTTAGGAAATTTGTGAGTAGCAGCAAGGGGTAGGATTTGCATATTACACGCTTCAATTATAGACTCAAGTTTTATAGCCCGATTGTCGCCTTTAAGTGAACAGGTGTTAAAGTCACCCATCAAAATAGTATGACTATATGTAGGGACTAGTGATTCTAAAAGAGATTCAAAAGAAGTAAAATAGTTTATAGAAAGAGAGTGACTGTAGAAAACTCCAAGTAGGATTTTATTCTGAGACAGGGAGACCTCAACTAGCAAATGCTCAGCAGAATCACCAGGAGGCGGTTGACATGACGAACTAACAATTTTAAATGGAAAGTAGGATCTTAGATAGATCGCCACGCCCCCACCACCTCTATTACTGCGGTCATTTCTAATTAGATGAAACCCAGGCAAAGAGTAAGCAGTAGAAGGCAAACAGGGTTTTAGCCAAGATTCTGAAACTAAAATGGAATGAATATTTCGGGATTCAAATGACGCAAGCATGTCGGGATAATGAGCCGGATTGCTTTGGGCATTAATATGAATAGCATTGAAATTATTCACACAGTCTGAGAAACAAGAATTTAAGGTGATGTTGAGTGAAGGAGAAGCAGTTGTACTGTGATAACTAACATCACTAAGTGTTTCATAATCCGAAGACAACGACAGAAACAAATCACTATGGTTACAAATGTTTGAGGATAACATAAAAACTAATTAAATATACAAATAAATACTAATATACAATAAAAAATAAAATATAAAAAATATAAATGCAAGATCGAACGGTACCCACACAATTACAACCACCAGCAGCATGAAAGAGAAAGCGAAAACACGACAACAACTTAGCACTTTCACTGTCCGGGTACCGCATGTGGGACCCGGACGTATAGCACTACACGTCCGGGTCTCACATGTGGTACCCGACTAGTATAGTATTTCATACAAGAAAATATCCTTAGACTCTACGGAAAGGATTATTATCAAGAGGTGAACTTGTAGGGCTTGAAATTAGTGAACTAAAAATCTTGTGTACCTCCAAATATCTTTATTTTTGACCAAGTTATGACAAAAACAAAACAGTAAATGAAATAAAGAAAATAAACATAGAACATAAGTTTTATATTATGACCTAACCTAAATGAAATTTAGCAAAACATGCCAAACAGAATGGTTTCTCACATTGTTTACAAATATGGTCAACTTTTTTGGCTTTTGATTTTGCTTGAGCAACTGTCAGTCCCAATTTTCGCTGTTCATCGTAACACAGTGAGCACCGTCTCCTTATAATTTTTTTGTCGTCCTTACGAGGTATTTCCTCAAGATAATGATTTGTGGTTCTTCGTGACGGTGGTATCGATATTATGGACGATGATGACGTACGATGAATGGAGGAAGTGTCCTCTTCCAAATTCAAAAATAGTCGTATAATACGTGATTTAGCTTGAAGTATAGTAATTTTTTCTTTACGTACAGCAGTTGGATGTAGTTTGTTATAAACCACAACGCTGTTTGTAATTGCTACGCCGAAAATCATGTCGATTGCAATTTTTTTATACATATCAATGACTTTCTTTTTGGTGATTGATAACTGCATAACTGGTCCGAGAAATCAATGCCCTTTTTTTTATTATATTCTAAAACTACTTTGGGTTTTGGTTTAGGATTTCTTTGTCTAGTCATACACATTTCATCACTATGACAGGTGGAAATCATAAGAACGTCTCTTTTATCCTTCCATTTGCTGACGGTAACATTTTCTTTTTGGCTGGCAATAATTTCACCCCGTTGTAGCTTTTTTGCTTTCACATATTCCGGTAGATGTTTTCTATTTTTTCTTAGAGTGCCACAAAGATCATTTTGATGAGCTAAAAGATATGTCGCTAGAGGAAAACTAGTATAAAAATTGTCTGCGACAGTCAAACGACCAGCACCAAGTAAATTACGACATAATTTCACAACGATACTGCCAGGCTTATCCAAATTCTCTATAGTTTCGTCGGCGCCGCAATATATCTCATACTTCCAAGTATAGCCATCTGCCGTACATAACTTATAAAGTTTTATTCCGTATTTATTAGTTTTGGATGGATTGTATTGTCTAAATAGAAGACGACCTTTGAAGGGTACCATGGACTCATCAATTATAACACAATCGCCAGGAGTAAGCAGTTGTTGAGATTTGTTTACGATTTTATCAACAAGGGGCTGTACTTTGTATAATCTATTATTTGGATCTCGTGGGGCTGAATTATCAGCAAAATGCCAGCATCTAAGCATTAGAGTAAATGTATTATAGGACATGCCTAGTTTGTGCATGAGTGAATGGTAATAAATTGGATCCTTTCTCCAATAGCATTCCAGGGTTGGCTTCACAACAATACCGGTGTAAAGAATAATTCCTAGAAATTTTTTCATCATATTCCGATCCACGTCTTTCCATCTAGCAAGTCTACCAGCGTCCGAACTAATTTGCGCTGCATATATATTTGTTTGTTCCACCATCATATCCAAAAACTCGTCGTCTATGATATAACAAAAAATAGACTCCACAGTGGAATGACTTTCAACATCGACGCCTAAACGTTCTTCAGCAGTAAATGGTAAACGTTGTAGATCACGAAGGGTATAACTCCATCCGTTGTTCACATCTTTAGTTTTCATATGTTCATGCGGATCACTTCGAAGGCTATTTTGAGAAGAAAGTTCACCTACTGAAACTGCAGACACCGACGGCACCTGATTTTCGATGGGATTTGGTGACTGTGCAATATTCATAGGATTGTCGTCAAAATCTCTCTGGTCTGAATCATTTTGCGGTAAAAATAATTCCTCGTCAACGTGCATTTGTTGGGGCTGACTATATTGAATGAATCTATTTATATTTTCCAATGTTTCATTATCAGAACTTCCTGAATCATGTCGATTATCTCGAGGCACTTCATAATCAGGATCATCTTCATCACTAGCGTGGAATGGATCTGATGACGAATCACTGCAATAATCTAATTCTTCGTCACTGTTTTCTAAATAACGTAAAATATCTTCGTCATTTGTTCTGCGAGACATCTTTCGTTTTTATTTAAACAATTTTATTGAAAAATGTAAACAGCTGATTGCTATAGATTAATAACAAAATGTACTATAGATATAAAAATAACCCCACAGATTAAAATTAAAAATGGGTCACATGTGGGACCTCGGACTCCTGATGCTAATTACTCGTCCCAATCAGCCCGGGGAGTTCAGGGATCCACATGCGGTACCCAGCACATACTATATATAATTGCTTGGACGTAGCGGGAAATTTGTAATAAATGCTTGGACAGTGAAAGTGTTAAATAAATAAAACAATAAGTTTAATATTAAAATTCCCAAAACAAAACAAAAAAAAACTTGTAGTCTAACACCAATAAATTGTAAAAAATTATAAACGTCGGACTAGGCAGTATGGTTATAGATGCCTTTGCCAAGCTAGTAAAATATAAAAAGTAAAAATGAATCTTAGAATTCTCTGTCTACGTCTAAAGCGCTTATTACACTATACAATTTTTAGGAAATCTAATTAGGAAATAGGAAGGTGTAATCGTAGTTAGAACAGTTAGGATCCGATTTAGTCAAATTGGAGGTCCCAATCGATGTACTTTCTAAATTGTTTACAATTTAGGACAGTGTAATCGCAACGTTACGATTTAGAACAACCAGTCGGCGCCCACACTTTGATACAAGCGGATGTCTTGAAGTATTGATAGAAGTCTGATATCAGAGAGCAGTACTTTAAATCTTAATATTAATTTCCGGTGGCTATAAAACGTAATGTCACCATCAAACATTCTTTGGTACTCACACTTTATCGAAATATCGTGACTTCTTTTTCAATATGTTTGGATACCAAACTTATTAAATATTCAAACTGTTTATAGGTGGTAGAGCCATGCTGCAGTTATATTAGTTGTATAGTTGTAGCACGAATGGGTCGGCTCGACCGAGGAAGCACCACGCTCCCACAGAATACCAGCGTAAAATAGTAGCTTAATGTTGCTGTGTTTCGTATGACAAGTGTAGAGAACCGGAGACCCTTTTTACTGGAAACGAGGCATTCCATCTTAGTCGTCACAGGTGACAACGCATCTGCATTTTGATTTGTAATCGGAGATAGATGTGGATATCTATGGGCCGCAGCAACCACTTACCATCAGGTGGACTGTGTGCTAGTTTGTCACCCTATCCTATAAAAAAACTGCTTAGAATCTAAAAATATATAATTATATTCATATTGGACAGTTTTGTACAATATATATAAAATAATACAGCGCCATCGATCAAACGTGCAACCCCGTCGATACTTCTTTACGAATGCGGTTCGTCACGATTTAGAATCCAATTTAGTGTAGTGTGATCACTAGCTTCCAATTTAGGATCCTAATTAGATTTCCTAAAAATTGTATGGTGTAATAAGCGCTTAAGAATGCTTCTGTCAGCCTCTGTGGTTACAGTACTCTAGTATTGAAACAGTAATCTATGGGTGCGTTTGGCAGAAAAAGCGCTAGCAAGCGCTTGTAAGCGCTAAAATAGTTTTCGGCCAGGACACGATTGCTACTTCAGTAGCGCTGACACAATCCACCATTTTGCTTATTTCATGTGTTTGTTTTGAAGTAGAGTTAATAAGTTGTTTTGTGCAATATTAGTTTTAAGTAATATAATGATATGAATAAATATATACATGCTATTAAAAATTCATGATTGTTAAGTTGTTAATATGAATACTTTACAAACATATATTTAAATTAGGTTAGATTCCGCGGTTAAAACTAACATCGTGTCCTGGAGGAAAATAGCTACTTACGATTTGACAGCGCTTACCACTTACGATCGCCATTTTGCTTACAAGCGCTTGCTAGCGCTTTTTTCTGCCAAACGCACCCTATGGTTACAGATAACAACTGTCAGTCTTATAGTAAACAATAAAAATAAAAAATAAAAAACACAAAAGAAGAAATTAGGATAAACAATTAATTTTAATACCGAAGAAAAAGAAAATAGACAGGTGTCAACTATGTTTATTTTGTCTAAATATTTTAATAAAAATAACTATACATTTTAATTGTAAAATTTTAGTGCACAAAGGAAATTTTTATTGTTGTCATAGATTTAAAAAGTATAACAGTGGTTTATATAATATCTGAAATTAACTACGAGACATAAAAATTTTTCATGATTGTGACATAATATGCCAAATGTAACAAAACAATTCGCAAGAAAGGATTTCTGAAATACTATATATTTGATTGACTGATGAAGAGCTATCGTACCGCAAAGCCACATAAGAGTTTGTCGGGATATTTTTCATATTTGCGCATGAGGATTTTGTTTTTGTTCCCACTACAGTACCTGTTCAGTATTTGAAAAGTTCTAGTCCGCGTATGATAACTTCAAGACACGGTTGCTAAGGCCGCCATCGTTTGTTCTAGCGACGCCATACGTTCGTGGATCTCTTACACTGCAGCTTCCAATTGCAGAACCGTCCTGTGACGCACCTACGTAACGACGCATGCGTCTTGTTACCGAGACAAGCAGCCTTCATATTTTGACTTTGACTTTTTTATATCTTCAGTGTAATTGTTAATTTACTTTATTGTGTTTTTTTTAATTTGTTTTAAGTTATTCTTTTTTGTTATTGTATTTAACTGTTGTGAATGCAGTCCGTAACCCAATCTAGTGATGACACGGCAAACGCAACACTTATATGTACACAGTGCAACAAGTCATTCAAATCTTTAAAAGGCCTCAACATACACACTACAAAAACACACAGGAAATGTATTAGCCAAAACAGTTCACCTTTAGACATACACCCTTTTATTCCAAATACGCCTACTTTTGCAGACAACTTTCCAACTCCTTTCCACACATATCTTAGCCATTTGAAAAATAGTATACAGACAGTTAAAAGAATCCCTCGAGGAGCTCGAATAACCGTTGCTACACATTTGTCACAATTAATCCAGAAATGTTACATAAGCAATTGTACTCAAGACTGGCAGAACCTATTTTTATTTTCATACAGCACACTACATATAACAAAAACTGATAAACCAAATTTATCCTTGACACAAAAGATTAAAAATAACTGTACTGTCAGCTCCTCACCTTCTCCCGCACCTCTAATCAAACATGATGCCCCTCGTAATCGCAACAAACTAATCGAAAACAAAATCTGTGACGGAGATCTCAAAGGTGCCGCTCGCCTTTTGTTCTCAAACGAGGTACTTTCACCAGATACCCCTGACACCCTTCAGGCCTTACGGTCAAAACATCCTCTAGCTCCAGTAAACCCATATTTTTTCGACCGACCAACAGTAGGGCAAGCATGCCTTCAAATTCAAAACAAAGATGTAACGGATGCCATTTTATCTTTTAAACCAGGTTCGGCTGCAGGTTTGGATGGAATCTCACCGCAACATTTGAAAGACTTAACATCGCATTCTGTGGGTGATGCGGGTGAGCAACTTGTAAATTCAATCACTAAATTAATTAACTTTATGTATTCCGGTAATGTCAATCCAGAAATTGTTCCAATTCTTTTCGGCGCGAACCTCATTGCTCTCACCAAAAAGGACGGAGGGGTGAGACCAATTGCTGTTGGATCAACACTACGACGCCTGGCCTCCAAAATTGCTGTTCGACACATTTTACAGAAATTAAATTCGGAATTTGAACCCGTACAGTTAGGCTTCGGTGTAAAAGGAGGGTGTGAGGCAGCCGTCCATGCCCTACGTTCTTTCCTAACATATGGACATCCTGACGTGTTGCTCAAAATTGATGTCAAAAATGCTTTCAATTCGGTAAATAGGGGGACCCTACTGACTGAAATAAATCAACATATACCCAAAATATACAATTATCTTCTTCTCAGTTACGCTGACCCAACAAAATTGTTATATCGATCTAATGAATTATCCTCGGAAGTAGGTTGTCAACAAGGTGATCCCCTTGGACCAGCAATTTTTAGTTTGGCTATAAATCCCATAATCAAAAGCTTAAATTCTAAATTCAATATTTGGTATCTGGATGACGGAACCTTAGGAGGTGATATGGAAACTGTATTTTCTGACCTTTTTTCAATCAAAAATAAATTTGAAGCCATTGGTTTGGAGCTTAACTTTAGCAAATGCGAACTTTTTATAAATAACTGCAACTTAAATTTAAATGACGTAAAACACAAATTTAATACTTTGGCACCAAATATTAAAATAGTTAACAGTAATTCCCTTTACCTTTTAGGTTCTCCAATTTTTAACGAATCTATTTCTGAATATATTAATAATTCAATTGCTAAATTTCAAAATTCTGCTGACCGTCTCCTTGAAATTAGTCCACATTATGCACTTTGCATTTTAAAATCTTGCCTTTTTGTCCCGAAATTTACGTATGTGCTCCGTTGCTGCTCCTTTTGGAATCACCCAGACCTTTTGACACAAGTGGACAACTTAATCAAAATAAGTTTAGAATCGATTCTTAATATACACATGAACGAACAATCTTGGACCCAAGCATCCCTACCCATCCGTTATGGTGGTTTAGGAATTCGCAAAATTTCCAGTGTCTCTTTACCAGCCTTCCTATCTTCTGTCCACTGTTCAGCAAATCTCATAAGTAAAATTTTAAGGGCATCCCCTTCAAACTTTGAGATTGCTGGCCTGGAAGAAGCTAGAAACGCTTTCTTAATTACATGCCCTGGTCAAAATTTTCAATTTCCTCTAAATTCACAGAGGAGCTGGGACGACATAAACTGCAAATTGACTTATGACAATCTTTTGAGCTTTAGTACAGGTTCGGCGCGTGCTAGGCTTTTGGCCGTGGGTACGCATGAGGCCGGCTACTGGCTTCACGCGTATCCTTCGTCAAATACAGGAACATTTCTTGAGCCTGACACGCTCCGAATCGCAACCTGTCTACGGCTTGGGGTTCCGGTCTGCGCTCCTCATAAATGTCCGTGTGGCAGTGACGTCGACAAGCTAGGATATCACGGGCTATCATGCCAAAAAAGTGCAGGTCGCTTCTCGAGACATGCAGCACTTAACGATATCATACGCCGGTCTCTTGCCACCGTCAACGTGCCAAGTCTACTTGAGCCGTCTGGTATTGCAAGAGACGATGGCAAGAGACCGGACGGTATGAGTTTGATTCCATGGAGGATGGGCCGGGTGCTGGTATGGGATGCAACCTGTTCAGACACGCTGGCCCCTTCCCATCTACGTGGAACCAACAACAGAGCTGGTGCGGCTTGTGAAGCGGCAGAAAAGGCTAAAGTTTGCAAATACAGGGGTCTAGGCTCCGAATATATTTTTGTCCCTTTCGGTGTCGAGACCCTTGGTCCGTGGGGTCCTAGCGCTATAAGCCTTTTTAAGGAAATAGCAAAAAGGTTAATCGACGTCACAGGAGACCGAAGAGCTGGCAGTTACCTCGGACAAAGAATTAGTCTAGCTATTCAACGGGGAAACGCTGCCAGTATCTTCGGAACCTTGCCTAAAGGACCTCTTTTTTAATAATTTAATTTAGTTATTATAATATATATTTTTAAGGTTTTTAGTATTAGAAATAATGTTTATAAATTTATGGGTTAGATTTAATTTAATGTAATGTTCATATATTAATTTTAATACCTGTAATGTGGAATAATTAAAATAATTTGAGAAACAGTCTTCAAACTAGTGCAACCAATTAGAAATGATGTCATTGAAATATATGGCAAAGAATTCTAAATTAATACCTGATAACCAAAAGTTACAAAAAATACATGAATTGAGCTGCCGGAGTACATGAGTAAAAGCCAACCTACAAGAAAAACACGCCACCTTCATTTTTTAGTCGTCTTCCTAGCCCTAGCAGTAGTAACACAGGGCTTAGGAGCAGAAGATGCCGCCGCAGCTGTCGTCGCCGCCGACGTCGCAGTCAAAGATGAGGTAGTAGGAACACCACACGCTGAATCAGGAATGGCGATCACCTCAGCCACGGTGTACACCCGGTGCTTCGTGCCATCGGACCCAAGCACCACGACATATCCATTTTGTGACCAACACTGGGATACGCCAAAGCGCTTCCGAGCAGCAACGAACGCCTCATGACGGCCCTTAGTCAAGAACTCGGATAGAGTAACTCCGCTACCCTTTAATTTGGTTTTAGAAAACCAGACTTTGTCACGGAGATCCTGATCTCGAAACTTCACAAGCAGCGCACGAGGCTTGTCGCCACGGGGTTGCCCTAAGCGATGGCATCTAGTGATAGAGCTCACAGTAATTTCAGGGATATTCAATCGCTCTGATAATATCTTACTTGTGCAAAGAACTGAGGTTTCATCTCGGGCTTCAGGCACACCATGCACAAGCAACGTCTTCCTCCTGGTCCTTACCTCCATTTCATCTTGATTCCTAGAGAGAAGCTGGAGCTGAAGATGCAAATTTTCTAGTGCTGACAAAACAAATCCCCTAAAGGCGTTAAATTGTGCATTAATGTTAGAAGTAGGGCTTGTTGCAGGGATCGATGTTCTGACCTCCCTCTGGAACTCATCCATACGTGTAGTGAAATTCAGCCTTAGCTCTTCAATTGACTTCTTAAGCAAATCCATTATGAATATTCAATTCAAGGTTATTCAAAGGTCAATGTCAGGTGACAGTGAAGTGGCAATAATAAGTTTTAAGTTGTGCAGTGAAAAACAAATTATTAATAAACATAGCTGGTGGATTTATGTACTTACAGGTACATTTATATACTTGATTATCCTAGATTTACTATATTTTAACATTAAAATCTCAGGAACAATTTTAAATATGTCAATACACTAGGCACCTACCCACCATGTATACTGGACATAAACTATCTGACTGGTGTGATAGATGTCAGCTGGCGTCTCTCAAGGCGCTATTATCTCTCCTCTTCTGTTTTCCATTTTTATCAATCTCATCACATTAAATCTCAAGAGCTCTTACATATCCATGTCGATGATCTGCAGTAATTTGCGCAAGCCCCTCAAATATCATTAATGCAATCTCATTAATCAATGATGACATTTTTTTTTTTATAGAATAGGCTGACAAACGAGCACACAGCCCACCTGATGGCAAGTGGTTGCTGTGGCCCATAGACATCTACATCTATCTTCCATTACAAATCAAAATGCAGATGCATCGTCACCCGTGAGGACTGAAATGGAATGCCTCATTTCCAGTAAAAAGGGTCTCCGGTTCTCTACACTCACCATACGAAATACAGCAGCATTAAGCTACTATTTCACGCTGGTATTCCGTGAGAGCGTGGTCCTTCCCCGGTCGAGCCGACCCATTCGTGCTACAACTATACTACTAATATAACTGCAGCATGGCTCTACCACGTAAAATACATCTCTGAATGGTCCACCGTGTATGGCATAAACGTAAACCCGTCTAAATGCCAAACGATACAGAAACAGAAACAGAAACTTTTTTATTCAATATAGATTATTAATTACTTATTAAAAGTCACTTTTTTATTTGCTACTGGTTTGAGAAAATCCTTTAGAAAACCAGTAAGAAACTATTTATATCATTATTAACATACATAATAGTAAACTACTTAAAAATAGCTTACAATCATGTATGTTACAAATAACAACACTAAACAAATTAGAAATAACTTGATAGCGATCACCTTTCCCAGGAGTTATTACCATTCATTAATCCTTAAGATTATAATGAACCATTTTATATAAAATTAAGTGAAAGTTTTTTTAAAACGTTACATCCCCCTCCCCCTACCACACACACACACACACACTGGGATTTTCTCCGAGGCAGTTTACAAACATAAATTGCACAAGGACAAACATCCAGGCCCAGAACAATAATTTTTAAGCCGTACAAATACATGTGCGGAATTCCGCTTAGCTTCCGAATTCCGAATAGCCGTTTTTGGAACTTTGGGAGGTCAAATTTTGTGTATTTTTGGAATTTTGTTGTAAAAGCGTATACATCGCCCCGAGAATGAATTACTGACTCGGTGGAGTCGAGTAACTGGTACTACCAGCTTGTGTTTGTTCTTAGTATTTACAGAATGAATATCTCTTATTTTTATAAAATTATTTTTGTGTACGTATATTACATTTTCATAAATGTGTTGAGAGGCCAAAGTTAATATATTAATTTTCTTAAATATTTGTCTGAGCGACTCTTTAGGTTTAAATCATAGATTGCTCAACGGTATTGTCTGTAAAACAAATATAATTTCAGTATCAGTGTCCCCATAGCAAAATACGTAAACTAGTCTAGCTGTTTCAACACTGGTAAGACTTCTAATATTGTAGCTTTGTGTCTCGTATGATTCCAAGAAAAATGCTGGTATTCACTAGACTCACCGCATCCCCATTTGTATTAACATTTTTGACATTCGCAGTTATGAGTTTCATACATTTAGTTTTAGTGCCAATTTACTAATATAGATATAGTGTTACGAGCTTGAGGTTCGTGACAATAAAAATTGCCGATAGAACTACCTAAATTAACACTTTAATTCACTTTACGCTTATTAAAGTTAAAAACACTAATAATTAAGCACACTAATTCACTTTATTCCGCTCCGAAGCTTCGCTTGTCTCGCCAAATCCAATACTTCCTCGATCGCATCTTGCAGCGCCTATTTATATAAATTAGCAGCGAAATATCTAGAATATTCAAGTAAACACGCGCAAGGTACCGAGAGTTCGTGTTGCAACTTCAAGAAGTTTAGTTCTTCGGTTCGACACTAGATGGCGCTAGTGCCGTCGACTTTGGCGCGTAACAATAGCATTATTTACTTCGTCATAATGAGTTTAAAGAAATTTATTTTCAAAAAAGACAAACAATGCCACTTACATGAAAATAATAATTACATTTTAGTATACTTATTCTAAAGGTCGCCGAACACTCAGTCAGTAACTTCATAGCCTCAATTTAATGGTGAAAAATGTTCCATTACGTATTGTGATAACTGAGACTTAAAACTACTAAATGAGCTTACATTTTTTATATTACAAGGCAATTTATTATAGATATGTGCTCCTTCAAAGGTAATGCTTTTTTTTGCGTAGTTTGTTCGTACCTTTGGTAGTACAAGTAAGCTAGGCCGTCGAAGACTGCGTTTACAAATTTGTGATTTTTTCACAAAAGACAAGTTAGTATGGATGGTTTTATCTGGTATTTTCCTAATTATAATGCAAGTATTATATATATGTAGTTGTTAAACGTTCTTAAGTTTTGTTTCTTTGAAAATTTTAGAAGTTGCTGTTAAATAGGGATAGTGAAAAAGTATTTTTATGATTTTATTTTATTTTCTTTGAAGTTCCTGTATCTTAGTTTTAGCAGCATTACCCCAAATTTCTATAAGAAAAAGTAAATGCGATTTAACTAATGAGTTATAAATAGTGTAACGCATTTTTTTAGGTAGACAATGGGAAATATTGTAAAGTGATCCAGTAAGTGCCGAAAGTTTACTTTTAATGTGATCTATTTGCCTATTCCATGTTAAGTAATTGTCCATTCTCAAGCCTAGGTATTTCTCGCAGGTTTTTTGTTCTAAGCGGATGTTATCAATTGTCAGTGGGTCATGTAATGGTATAGTTTTGTTCTTTGCTTTAAAATTATGTAACATGTTTTAGAAGTGTTTACGTTTTAATTTGAAAATTAATGAAGTGTTATCAGCAAATAATACTATAATAGATAGATATTATATATCATGGTCCGCTACTATGTAAGGTAAGTCATTAATATATACAAGAAACAGAAAGGGACCAAGAATTGAGCCTTGAAGCACTCCTATTTGTACTATCGACCCGGAGGAACTCATATTACTAACGACAATTTTTTGCATTCTGTTACTTATGTATGAAATCATTAGTTAAGGTGCATCACTTCTTACACCCTAGTGTTGAAGTTTCCTGATTAATGACGGTAGGGACGGTAGTCACATACCGTCACTACCGTCACTTAGTAAACATCCAATGCGTTTCGTCCGTTGAAATTAATGATTATTCAATGTTTAAAGTGAAGTGCACCACCAAAATCTCTCACCTAAGTGTAGTCTATTGTGTGACTAATTAGTATAACTTACACTTAACTAACAGTAATTAGGGTTTTTAACCAAAACATTTTCTAATACGTGGTGATTTGTATAAAACCGTGACCTACGATAACTCGCCGCTTACTCGCTGTGACGTAGACGGGCTCATTGCATCGTTAGGCCGTCCGCACAGTTATCAAGTCTACAAGATGGATTCATATAGCTGCGCCGGTTTTAAAAGTGATATAGCAAGTAATGAATTTATAAGTTGTCATGGTTGTAAATTAAAGTACGATGTGTTGTGTGCAAATTTGTCACCAAAGCGATTTAGGAAAATGAGCCTAGAAGCTAAAACTCAATGGAAATGCTCAAAGTGCAAAAGCAAGCAACCAAAAACAGGCAACTTAGATATAACAATTCGCTCTATTAGTCACTCCAAGATTGATGACAAAGTTAAACACGAGTATCTATCTCAAGATTGTAATGTAACAGTGCGAAGAAATCGTTCAGTGGACTCACAACTTTCTCAAGAAAAATTCAAAGAAATTCCAAAAAAAGAATTGATAACGGAAATTGAGGCCATGCTTGAAAAAATACTCGAATGGTATCAAATCAGCTAAAGGATATAAATAGTCGCTTTTTCGAACTTCAAGAGTCTATGAATTATATTCTGGACAATATGACGACTTAAGAAAACACCTAGACTCCACCACATCGGATTTGCAGTGCCTCAAGGATGAGAAAAAATTCCTCAAAGAACAATTAAATCACCTCACAACTCGTGTGAAGACTCTGGAAGACGATAACATGAAGCAACAACAGTGGGCCAGATTGCAAAATATCGAAATTGCTGGCATACCAGAAGATAAGGATGTGAACACATTAACTATTATACAAAAGATTTCAAAGCATATTGGAGTCTCAATCGAACCCTCTGATGTGGAGTTTGCGCATCGCGTGCAGCCGCGGCGTGCCGCAAGCACCTTGCGTGCGCGCCCTATTGTCGCTCGGTTAAGGCATCGTTTTACTAAAGACAAAATAATGGCCGCTGCACGTAAACATCGTAATTTAAAAGCCAGTGATATGGGGTTTGGATGTGTAATTAATATGATTTTTATAAATGAGCATCTAACAAAAGAAAATAAAATGCTTCTTTCACAGTGCAAACGAAAGGTAAAGGAACTAAATTATAAATTCATTTGGACAAAAAACTGCCGTATTTTCGTTCGAAAAAACGAGGCTTCACCTCCAATCTCCATATCTTCTTCGGCAGATATTGTGAAAATTATTTAAAATCTACTTACTTTTTTATTCAGTCTAATTTGAAGCGTTTTCGTAAATTACTTGTGAAAAGGTATGCACTTGTTACAAATTCTATGCTTTTTTATCAGTTAACACAACTAGATACACTGTACACTATCAAAAACTCACACACGTATCGTACATTATTCTCACATACATTAATAAACATTACCAAAATCACATACACCTGCACTCATCTAACGCTTTACATATATACATATATTTATTACATTCTCAAATATAAATACAGAATATCCTTTAAAAGATATAATGTAATTGATTATCGATTAATAATAACATATTTACAAGTAAAATTTACACATTTATTAATCATTTAGTACTAATTCTTACTAAAAACTATTATTAACTTTAATTATTCATATCTTACGCCTATACCTTGCTACATTTTTAGGTACTTTGGTTATGTAATTGTTCACTATAACTATCATAAGTACTGGCATCGTCAACTGTTTTTTCAATGGATACTACACTGAAAGAATTAAAACTGTATTATCAGAACGTACGGTGTTTGAGGACTAAGACTAATGAATTTTATCATAATTTACTGTTGCTTGATTACGATGTGGTTATGATAACCGAAACTTGGCTTTATGACGGAATCCTGGATTCAGAACTATGTAATGATAAATATAATGTGACCGTGGGTCGTTGGAGGGGGGGGGGGGGTGTTAATGTGTGCACCATACTTGCAGGCCTGTATGAGATCCGAATGGCATTGTGATGACCTTGAGTGCGTTTGGGTGACGGTTCCTTCTAGTGCTGTGGGATTAGAGCACGATCTCCACATTGCAGTAGTTAGTAGTTAGGTTGTACCAGTTCTGGCGCACTAATTCAGTACTACTATACTAGTAGTTACGTTGTACCAGTTCTGGCGCACTGAGTCAGAAGTGATACAAGTACGACGTTCGTCGACTCACGACCCTAAAAAAAAAAAAAAAAGGTTTTGGCATGCTCTGATCACGAATCTGCGGTCCATTTTTGCGTAGGATGCACGGTTCCGGAGGTGTGCAGATCAATTAACTCTTATCTAATTGATATCCACTGCGGGCCTCCACCGTCATTAACGCTCCATTGTTCTTATCTACTTTCTATTGTTCGTTCAATACCGTCATTATCTATTCTTCCTCAGCGTGGTGCTATTGTATTATACTCCTTTGTTCTACACTAATCTGACTCATTAATAAAACACATTACCCAATTTTGTTAAAATTTTTATTTATAAATTATAAAATACAAAATCTTATTACTTATTATCTATAAAATAGGAGCGGAACATCTCATCCACTAAAATATCGTTGTACAATGTGTTCCCTGTAAATATACTCGTAAAACTATGCATTGAACATCCCTGAAACTTATATAGCAAATACATTAAGCAATATTCGCCACAAACTGAAGTCCACTCATTCTGAATCCTATCAACATTCCAGTTCCATCTTTTACAATTTCTTTTAAAAAACTCTAGATGATATCGTACAGGTGCCCGTCCGAATGAATCAAAATATTGACCGACGTCATTCGTATCGATATATAAAGCTACCCAATGTTACCCTGGTTTATCATCTGTATCCAAATTGCATATTATATACGTTGGTACGTGGGTGTACATGGGTAGTTTATTGGCAGCATAAACATTATTTTCTAGAGTGGGGTGAATCTTTTTCAGATGTTGTTGTACATCTAGTGTATCCATAATATTACTGCTATTAGTAGATTATTACAGTACCAATCTACTCAATGACTAATATAGGAGTGATCAATTATAGTGATTTCTAAATATTAAATTGCATTCTTTGTGTTATACAAATCGTATTTGAGTCACCAATACACTGAACAAGACACGACTGGAAGGACGTAGGAATGTAGAGATAAGTAACAGAATGTAAGGTAAGCTTGTTGACGCATAAAGATACTATCAATTCTACTGCAGAAATTCTTTAGATTAGAATTATTACTCACTGGTACTATATAAGACCAAGCAACTGCAGTCATGGAGTTAGTGTATGGTCGTTTGACCGCAGTGGATCTATCAATACTACGTTTGTGTTACTTCAACGCATCAAAGGCCATGGATGTAAGTGTTTATTCTATTGACAAACTTACTTTTCTTTCTGTTATTTTCTTACGTGTGTATGATTTAGTGTTAACAAATTATATTTAAATATTGTGTGTGTATATGATTAAGCCGTGGTAGCTCAGATGGTTAGCGCAAGCTGTAAATTTCACAGTACGCGACCCGGGTTCGACCCCCGCCGGCACCACTTAAATTGTTAATTGCAATTTTAAGTGCTGATTTACCACGTGCTCGACGATGAAGGAAAACATCGTGAGGAAACCTGCATGTCTGAGAAAATTTCGAAGGCATGTGAAGTTTGCCAACACGCATTAAGGTATCGCAGCGAACATTTCCTAGCCCTAAAACCCTCTCAGAAATGAGAGGAGGCCTATGTTCAGCAGTGGACTTTAATAGGTTGTAACTTTAGCTTTTTTAACTTTTATGATTAAGTGTTAACAAATTGATATTAACATGATAACTGTGTTGTTGCAGAAATCATTGAGCTTCGATGAAAATACCTATAAACAGTATTACTACTCGCCACTCTCCCCTCAAGAAGAGAGTGATGTCATCGTCATTAATAATAACACATGCGATGGTGGAAAAAGAAAATCGCAATCGATTGATCATTTTTTTGAAGCTGAATCAAAAATAAAAAAGAAGAAGCTGTTATCTTCAACCGTAGCACGAGCCGCTAGAGATGGTGTATCATACATTTCTACTAATTCTGACGACGGAGACCAAGCGACGCATCTCATCAAAATTGAAATGTACGATATGAAGAAGCTATACAAGATTCCAACTACTGATCATTGGAAACATGCTTCCACGAGTATTAAATATTACGTAAAGACTAATAAGGATAGCATCTACGACAAAACAAACGCCCTCGTATACAATATTACAAAGACAATAGCAAAAAGTGAAAAAGTTACAAAATACTTTTTTAACAATGACAGTCATTAGCTGATCATTAGTGAATGTGATTCTGTTTACTTAAATTACTTCCGTGTACTCATTATATTCTATTTCTAATCCTTTGTTAGACTTAAATATCGGACATTATTTGAAATTTGGGTATCAGTTGGTCTACCAACACTGAACTGTTACTCTGCTACCTATTTTCTTCTTTACTATAAGGATGGCAAACTTCAGTGAAGTGTGCACCAGTGCTTTCTTCTCCACAACCATGGAAGAAAATACGGAACTATTCAACAGCGAATTAAATCAGGAGTTGTCTAAAGTTTGTGATGAAATGGAGAAGGATCAACTGTTCGATTCATCGTATGATGATGAGTTGTATAATCACTGTGCGATGGTTGAAACACAGTTTGAGTAAGTAAAATAAACATTCATTTCCATCATAATTTACACAATGTCTTGTACAGTTTTTAATAAATTTAAACATTTTAGTAGTCAACCACTACAACTTGGAAGAGGAACGAAGCGAACGAGCAGCAAAGAACCCAAGATCATCAAAAAACCAACAACGGAAGCAGAAGCGCCTACCTCTGCTGGGAACAGTATCAGTAACGATGATCAAGTGGAATGTCTAACGCGTCATATATTTATCAAGAAACGGTATTTAGCTAATCATTTTAAAAGTAATGTTCACAAAAATAATCTTTTAAATTCACATAATTCTTTATCAAACGTTAGTGTTATTGAATCTGCTTTTGGAAATAGGATTTTAACTTATAAAATCAAGAGTAGAGTAGATAGTTCGACATTGGTAAATTTTGAAACTCCTGAACTATTTTTAAATTCTATTAAAGATGATATTTTATTTTTAATACAAGAGTGTATTCATCAACACATAATTTTTAAAGTAAACTTCATATTGCATGCTGATTTTGTTCAACAAACTAAAGATATTCATGATACGTTCGATTTTCAAACGCTTAACTATATTATTTGTCAAGGAGATGACTTAAATATTTTTTTTTCATCTTTAAATGATACAATTACTACTAAAATTAGTGCATTTGAAAAAAAAGATAGTGGATGGAGTCTAAAAAACATAAAATCTATAGACATGAATGTTAATAAATTTAACCCCCTACGCGGTACTTCATACATAGATCTTCCTCGTGACATAAAATTAAAAAAGGCTGTTATAAATGTAAAAAGCAAGGATTATTTTTGTTTTAAATGGGCGTTACTCTCGGCGTTATATCCCGTAAACAAAGACGCGGATCGTGTATCATCGTACGTTAAACATGCAAATAAACTTAAATTTGATGGTATTTCCTTTCCAGTTAAAATTTCTGACATAGCAAAAGTAGAGAAATTAAATGATATTAGTATTAATGTTTTTGGGTTAGAATATAATAAAGAAAAACGATGTAATTCTATAGTAGGTCCATTATTTTTAACAAAGTGTCGTAAAGATAGACATATCAATTTATTATTTTTTTCCAAGGATACAAAAAATCATTATTGTTACATAAAAAATTTATCGCGGTTAGTTAGTAAACAAATTTCAAAAGACGGTTACATCATGTACATTTGCGAAGCATGTCTACTTCACTTTCCATCTAAGGAAAGTTTAAATAACCATGAACAATACGATTGTGCCCACATTTGTACAGAATTACCAAACAGTGAAACTTTAAAAAAAAAGAATTGGTTTGGTCAACCTATTTCAAATGATAAAATTAAATTTGATAGTTATGAAAAAAAGTTGAAGATACCATTCGTAGTTTATGCTGATTTTGAAGCATTTTTAAAACCAATAGAATCATGTTCTAACGATCCTTCCAAACCTTTCACACACAATATTCAGAAACATGAAGTACATAGTTTTGGTTATTATATAAAATGTTCATATGATGATAAATTATCAAAATATGTAACGTATTGCGGACCCAACTGTGCACAAGTGTTTATGGAAAGTTTATCTAACAATCTCAAAGAAATAAATAGACTTCAAAAATATCCTCCACTTCCGCTAACAAATGAAGACAAAAACCAAATTTCAAATGCAACCATTTGTCATATTTGTGAAACAGAGTTAGCAGAACATTTTTATGATTTTGATTGGTACACCGGTAGTTTTATAGGTGCTGCTCACGAATCATGTAGCTCGAAGTTCAGAAAACCTCGTTATATACCAATATTTTTACACAACCTTAGTCACTATGATGCTCATTTTATTGTTCACGCGTTAAACTTTTGTGATGGTGAAGTCGAAGTTATCCCTCAAAATAAAGAAAAATATATATCCTTTTCCAAAAAATTAAAAATGAATAACCACGAAATTATATTAAGATTCATAGATTCATTTAAGTTTTTATCATGTAAATTAGAAGAATTGGCCAAAAATCTCAGTAATGATCAATTTCAAGAATTACGTAGAAATTATCCTAATGATGAAGATTTCTTTCGTTTAAAACGAAAAGGCGTTTATCCATATGAACTTATGACTAATTATGATAGTTTAAGCCTAACATCGCTCCCCGAACAAAAATTTTTTTATAGCTCGCTCACAGATTCCCATATTTCAAATGATGATTACAATCATGCTAAAGATGTTTGGGAACACTTTGGGTGTTGTAATATGCTAGATTATTCAAACCTGTATTTAAAAACAGACGTTTTACTTTTAACCGATGTATTTGAAAACTTTAGAAAGTTATGTATTAATACTTATGATTTAGACCCTGCCCATTATTACACAGCACCCGGTTTAAGTTGGGATGCAATGTTAAAATATACAAAAATAGAATTAGAACTTTTAACAGATTATGAGAAAATTGCATTTATTAGCTCAGGTATCAGGGGTGGTGTATCTCAATGTAGTAATCGTTATGCTAGAGCTAATAACAAATATATGGGGGATTATGATGCAGGGAAACCAAATTCATATATCACATATTTTGATGCCAACAATTTATATGGTTGGGCTATGTCTCAATGTCTTCCTACTGATGGATTCGAATGGGTAAATCCGAATACAGAATTTAATGTGTCTGAGACATCGAACTTCGGTTTTATTTTAGAAGTTGATTTGGAATATCCAGATGAACTTCATGATTTACATTCGGACATTCCTTTATGCCCCGAAAACATTTGTGCAGGCAATATTAATGAAAATAAACTAGTCCCAAATTTAAATAATAAAGATAAATATGTAATTTATTACAGAAATTTAAAGCAGTGCATAGAAATGGGGGTTAAATTAACTAAAATTCATAGAGTTTTAAAATTTAAACAGTCTCGCTGGTTGAAGATGTACATAGATCTAAACACAAAATTAAGAACGTTAGCAAAATCAGATTTCGAAAAAGATTTTTATAAATTAATGAATAATTCAGTCTTCGGAAAGACTATGGAGAATATTGAAAAAAGGGTTAACATAAAATTAGTTACACACTGGGAGAACCAGGGCAAAGCTTTAGGTGTTCAAGATCTAATCGCTAAACCACAATTTCATAGTCTTTCAGTATTTTCGGAAAACCTAGTTGCGGTTCAGTTGCGAAAAACAAAGTTAATATATAACAAACCAATTTATTTAGGGTTTTGCATTTTAGATATTTCAAAAACATTAATGTATGATTTTCATTATAACTATATGGTTAAAAAGTTTAATAAAATCAAATTATTGTATACAGATACGGATAGTTTAATATATCATATATTTACAGATGATTTTTACTCTGATATAAAACCTGACCTTTCATCATACTTTGATACCTCAGCTTATGATGCAAATAATATTTTTGAATATCCAAAATTAAATAAAAAGAAATTAGGTTTTTTTTAAAGATGAAAATAATGGTAAAATCATGAAAGAATTTGTGGGTTCACGATCCAAAATGTACGCTTTTAACTTAGAGAATAAGACTATAGCCAAGGCAAAAGGGGTAAATAAATGTATCACTAAAAAGATGACCATGGATAATTATAAGTCTTCTCTATTTAATAAAAAAGTGCAATATTATAGTATGCTTGGATTTAAATCAATTAAACACACAATTTTTACACAAAAATTAAATAAGATTGGTTTATCATATAATGACACAAAGAGGCATATTTTAGATAATAATATTGAAACATTAGCTTGGGGTCATTATAAACTGCGTTAAGTGTTGATAGTTTTTAATTTTATGCCTGCATGTAAATAAAATTTGTATTGATTGTAAAATAATGATAATAGTATAAGATGACGTAGAGTTTATTACATATTTAATCGTTGATTTATTGTAAATAATTTAAGTTAATTGTTGTTTATATTTGCGTGTGTGTATGTGCATTTATTTGAGGTTGAGTTGATTGTAAAATTATGATGTACTAATTGTGTTAGAAATAGTATACAGATCATTCTGTTTTATATAATGTTTGCAATATATATTAATTGTTAACACCAACACTTTCATTTTTTATTTCACCCCTTAGAACTTTAGACGTGTGTAATGTTTCACTTGATCCATCCGTTTACTGCTATTGTGGCGGGGCCAAGTGGATGTGGGAAGTCAAATTTTGTAACAAATTTCATAAAATCGGTTACAGAAATATGTAATTGTGATTTTAATCAGATCACATGGTGCTTTGATGAAATGCAACCTTTATATAATTTACCAAATGTTAACTACCATCAAGGAATTCCAAATGTTAATATGTTTGACGGTGAAAACCCACATCTTGTTATTATTGATGATCTAATGAGAGAGTCCGATGGAAGAATTGTGGATATATTTACAAAAGGTAGTCATCACAGGAATCTTAGTGTATTTTATTTAACACAAAATTTATTTCATCAGGGTAAAGGGCAAAGAGACATATCCTTAAACTCAAGTTATATAATATATTTTAAAAACCCTCGAGATAAAACTCAAATAAGATATTTAGCACGACAAGTGTCACCAGATAACCCAAAATTTATTGAAGATGCCTACAGGGATGCAACTCTAGAGGCGCATGGATATTTAATGGTAGATTTAAAACAGAATACCAATGATTTTTGTCGTATCAAGACAAATGTCTTCCCATTTAATGGTTTCTGCACAGTCTACGTCCCCACAAAAGAGTTTAAATACACCAAGAACCAAACATTTCAAATCATTGCTAAATGATGCATCGTCGACTCACAACGCATAAACATTTGCTAAACGCTTTGCATACGCTTAAACCAAAATATCAAAGAGCATTACTTAAAACGTGTGATGAAGAAGAAATTAACTGTATTTGTGAGTGTATTCATAACGTTTTACAAGGAAAAGTACCTCTTAAAGGTCAAGATAAACAAAAATTGAATAAACACAAAAATATACTCCGTCAACTAGTGCGTAAGTGTAAACATAAACTAAGAAAAAATATAATTATACAAAAAGGAGGGGCTTTCTTACCAATAATATTAGGTGCAATATTGAGTGGATTAGTGAGTGGACTAGCCAGTTAACATGGAAAATGCAAAGAAAATGATACTTATCGAACCTGGATTGATTGAAAAATTAAAACAAGAAAATAAGGTTAATACGAGTAGTAGTTTATCTCGATTAGATATTGAAATGCAAAATATTATGAATAGTAAGACGGAAGACCGAAAGAAATGGATGTTATATTTACAATCACTGCAAAGATAGCTTCATTTTACCGAAGAGGATCGTCAACCACTCAGATTACCAATTTATTCTGATACATCTAATGAAGATTCAAACGAGTCTAAAATTGGTTTTAAAAATAAAGATAGAGATCTAAAAACTTCAGTTGATGCTGAATCTTTGTTGGAGGAGAATCGATCCATCAAAAGTAAAAAAAATGTTGAAAATCCACTTTACACACCAGCTCAAATACTCAGTTTAATACCAAAAACTTATAATAAAAAAGGACAGTTATTATTAAACTTAGTTGAAACAAGTAAAGGTAAAATACATTGGGATAATGAAGGTACAGTCATAATTGATAATAGAAGTAATATTGTTGATTTAATAAATGATTCACTAAGACCCTTAAAAAGAAGTGATCCAGTAGGGTGGGATAGATTTGCTGAACCATTAAAAGATATTAAAGTACCACTTACTTATATTGGAAATCCAAAGAGATGTGAGTTTATTAACCAACTTCAAGCAAAAGATCTGAACAAACCCTCTGAGATTGAATTTCAAGAGTTTTCTACACCGAGCAGTAGAGATAAAAAGTCTACAACTAAAATACGTAAAAGGCTTGAGTGGGAAAAATGGACCCCGTACTAGAAGAAATTAACAGGATTTATTATGATCCATCTAATCCCGCTGGTTTTGGTAGTATTGATAAATTATCAAAAGCCATGAAGGGTAAAATGAATAAAAAGCAAGTAAAGGAATGGTTAAAATCACAAGAAACATACACATTACATAAACCCATTCGAAAAAAATTCCCGCGTAATAGGTACATTCTATCAAATATTAATGAACTGTGGCAAACTGATTTAAGTGATATGCGAACTTATTCTCAATATAATGATGGTTTCAAGTATATACTTTGTGTTATTGATGTATTTAGTAAATATGCTTTTGCAAGACCAATGAAAAAGAAAAACTCAGAAACAACTAAAGAATGTTTTGAAAGTATATTTACTGAAAGTAATTTAACACCTACTCACATACAATCTGATAAAGGTACAGAATTTGTTTCAAAAGATGTACAAAAATACTTTAAATCCAAAAAGATTAATTACTATACCACTAACAATCCTGACATTAAGGCCAGTATTGTTGAGCGATTTCAAAGAACACTAAAAATGAAAATGTGGCGTTATTTCACTCATAATAATACTTATAGATATATAGACGTTTTACAAGATTTAATATACTCTTACAATCACAGCTTTCACTCCAGTATTAAGATGTGCCCATGTGATGTAAATTCCAACAATATTATGACAGTTTGGACTAATCTTTATGATAGACGGTCAAACAAACTTTCTTTAGAAAATCCTAAACCAAATTTCAATGTGGGTGATTATGTTCGAATAACTGAATATAAACATGCTTTCCAAAAAGGATATGAATCAAATTGGAGTGATGAAATATTTATTATATCTTCAATAATTGATAGATCTCCATGGGTTGTTTATACAATAACAGATTTACAAAATGAACCAATAGTTGGTACTTTTTATGAAAGAGAATTACAGAAAATCACTTACAACCCCACCTCACAATATAAAATAGATAAAATAATTGACACTCGTTACTCAGGTAACAGAAAAGAAGTATTAGTGAAGTGGAAAGGTTATCCAGATAAATTTAACAGTTGGATTTTAGCTTCTAGTTTAAAAGAAATATGAATAAAGAAAGTTTTTATTTAACTTTGCTCAGCAATAGTTCAATGGAATACTTTCCTGATAACAAGACCACAAATTTTTCAACGAAATTACCGAAAGCTATTAAATTAGAAGGTGAATGGTCGGTTGGAGTTGTCGAGTTTCAATATCTATGTACCATGTTTACTGTTCAAGATCATGAAAATGTTATATACATTGCAAAATCTATGTTAATGCCTAATGAAGATAAACCATCCACAGTGTACTACAAAAAACATATTCCAGCTACCAACTATGATAACGTTGAGCATATTTTAAGAGTGTTAAATGGTATCGGAGAGAACTTGAAGTTTCGCTATGATGAAATAACAAAATTTGTGTCTATTTCTGTTTTGGATAAAAATATAACATCCGTAACATTATCACCCAAATTAAGTTTACAACTAGGTTATGAACCAAATAAAAATCTCCTAGAGAGAAATTTTGGAAAGTGTCCTGCTAATTTACACTTAGGGTTACCATCTCAACTCTTTCTATATTGTGACATTATCGATCCTCAGATTGTGGGTGATGTTATGACTCCTTTACTAAGAGTCATTTCATTAGATCCTACAAAATACATTTATGGTGCAAATAAAATGCACGTTTTCTCTCAACCTCACTACTTACCTGTTATGCGAAGAGAGTTCGATACGCTGGAAATAGTTATAAGATCGAGCACAGGACAAAAAATACCATTCCAGTTTGGAACCGTGTGTATTAAACTACATTTCCGAAAATTATAATAATGAATTCTCTTCATGATCATCATAAATGTCCATATGAAAATTATTATACACATCAAGCTGGGTCAGGAGTTGGAGTAATTTATAAGGGTGCACCATACCAACGCGGACATGGTATTGGGAGCTTCTTAGGGGGGTTATTTAGATCAGTTTTACCTTTACTTTCAGGTGGTGCTCGAGTGATTGGTAAGGAGGCATTAAGCGCTGGAGTAGGACTTTTATCGGATATGGTTCAAGCGCGTCCTATGGAAGCCTCAATAAAAGATCGTCTAAAGCAAGTTAGTACGAATTTAAAACGAAAGGCTGATGAGAAAATTGATCAATTCAATTGACCTCGTTCATTCCACCATTAACTGCTAAAGTGAAAGCTGCGAAAAAACTTGGTCTAAAACCAAAAAATAACAAAGATATATTTTCAAATTAAATATGTCTTTCTTTCATAATCATTCTTGCGAGTGCGTTAAGTCAGAATTGGATTTGTTTGCACTACCGTCTACACAAACTAGCATTGAAAATGGATTGTGGATTCATTATAAACCAATTTCATCTCTTGGTGATGATGGACCTATCGAGTTTCAAGTTCCTGGGACAGGCGATGACTACATAGATTTGTCTCATACATTACTCCACATAAAGGCAAAAGTATTAAATCAAGATTCAACTAACTTGATATCTACTACAATAGTAGCACCTGTAAATAATTGGCTGCATTCACTTTTTAGTCAACTTGATGTTTATTTAAACCAAAAACTTGTATCACCACCTAATAATACCTATGCATATCGAGCATACATGGAAACCCTTTTAAACTATGCTCCTGCTGCTAAACAATCTCATCTTACTTGTAGTCTTTGGTATGATGATACAGTAGGAAAAATGGATTCTACGGATGGTAAAAACATAGGATTTGTTAAAAGACAGGAATTGATTAGTGAAAGTAAGGAAATAGAAATGATTGGTCATCTTCACGGTGACATTTTCAACCAAGATAAATTTTTAATTAATGGTGTTGAAATGAGTGTTAAATTGGTTCGATCGAGAGAGAGCTTTAATTTAATTGCTGGGTCAAACGATGTAAAGTTTAAAGTTTGCATTACGGACGCAACTCTTATTGTTCGACGAGCACGAATTAATCCAAGTGTATTACTCGCACATCAAAAAGTTTTAGCTTCTACCACTGCTAAATATCCTATTACTCGAGCTGAAGTAAAAGTTTTAACAATTCCATCGGGTGTTCAAGGAAAAACTCTTGATAATATATTTTTAGGGCAGGTACCCAAAAGATGTATAATTGGATTTGTGAACAATTCTGCATTTAATGGTTCCCTTACTAAACATCCATTTAACTTTGAAAACTATGGTATTAATTCTTTCAGCTTATATATTGATGGTCAACAAATACCTTCAAAAGCTTTGCAACCATCTTTTAATAATAGCATATTTACATCAGCATATCATACTCTATTCTCGGGAACTGGTATTCACTTTCTTAATGAAGGAAATGGAATGAATCTCTTGTGACCAGTATGCCAAAGGTTACTGTCTATTAGCATTTGACTTAACTCCTGATTTATCAGCCAACTCATCAGCTCATTGGAATCTCATAAAGCATGGTAGTGTAAGATTAGAAGTACGATTTGAATCCTCACTAATACAAACAACTGTATAGTTTATGCTGAGTTTGATAATATTATTGAGATAGATAAAAACAGAAATGTTACTGTAGACTATAGTAGTTAAGGTTATAATATGTGTTGTGTGTTAGATTTTATGAGTTATGTGTAATGCATTTTGTGTGTATGTAACTATGTGAAACATTATAAAATTAAATAAAACAAATTGTATGCAATATATTATTTTTTATTTCTTTATAAATATTCTATTTAATCTAATACAAAACTCTGTTCGAGTTTAAACTTTACATAAGCACACTGACTAAACCACTGAACATGCTGCTGCCAAGGATCATCATCATCTTCCCAATCTTTTAAGCCACCACCACAATGGAAACACTTGGTCCTGTCTGCATGGCCAGTATAAAAGAAACCGGCTTCTGCAAGATCTTCAGGTTTCTGTCGCATAACGAGAGGCCAGTTTTCGAAACTGAGCAACTGGCTAGATTTTGAACTGAAGAATGGATATTTAGCTCTTGAGTACTGCATATTCTTCTCGTTTTCATCTCCACTCAGTGTTGTAGTTTTGTTCTTCAATGATGTGTTCTGTACACGTATGCCACACTCATCTCTTTCTTCTGCTCTTGTCTTCCTGTAATTTAAGTAAACAGAATCACATTCACTAATGATCAGCTAATGACTGTCATTGTTAAAAAAGTATTTTTTAACTTTTTCACTTTCTGCTATTGTCTTTGTAATATTGTATACGAGGGCGTTTGTTTTGTCGTAGATGCTATCCTTATTAGTCTTTACGTAATATTTAATCCTCGTGGAAGCATGTTTCCAATGATCAGTAGTTGGAATCTTGGATAGCTTCTTCATATCGTACATTTCAATTTTGATGAGATGCGTCGCTTGGTCTCCGTCGTCAGAATTAGTAGAAATGTATGATACACCATCTCTAGCGGCTCGTGCTACGGTTGATGATAACAGCTTCCTCTTTTTTATTTTTGATTCAGCTTCAAAAAAATGATCAATCGATTGCGATTTTCTTTTTCCACCATCGCATGTGTTATTATTAATGACGATGTCATCACTCTCTTCTTGAGGGGAGAGTGGCGAGTAGTAATACTGTTTATAGGTATTTTCATCGAAGCTCAATGATTTCTGCAACAACACAGTTATCATGTTAATATCAATTTGTTAACACTTAATCATAAAAGTTAAAAAAGCTAAAGTTACAACCTATTAAAGTCCACTGCTGAACATAGGCCTCCTCTCATTTCTGAGAGGGTTTTAGGGCTAGGAAATGTTCGCTGCGATACCTTATTGCGTGTTGGCAAACTTCACATGCCTTCGAAATTTTCTCAGACATGCAGGTTTCCTCACGATGTTTTCCTTCATCGTCGAGCACGTGGTAAATCAGCACTTAAAATTGCAATTAACAATTTAAGTGGTGCCGGCGGGGGTCGAACCCGGGTCGCGTACTGTGAAATTTACAGCTTGCGCTAACCATCTGAGCTACCACGGCTTAATCATATACACACACAATATTTAAATATAATTTGTTAACACTAAATCATACACACGTAAGAAAATAACAGAAAGAAAAGTAAGTTTGTCAATAGAATAAATACTTACATCCATGGCCTTTGATGCGTTGAAGTAACACAAACGTAGTATTGATAGATCCACTGCGGTCAAACGACCATACACTAACTCCATGACTGCAGTTGCTTGGTCTTATATAGTACCAGTGAGTAATAATTCTAATCTAAAGAATTTCTGCAGTAGAATTGATAGTATCTTTATGCGTCAACAAGCTTACCTTACATTCTGTTGCTTATCTCTACATTCCTACGTCCTTCCTGTTGTGTCTTGTTCAGTGTATTGGTGACTCAAATACGATTTGTATAACACAAAGAATGCAATTTAATATTTAGAAATCACTATAATTGATCACTCCTAAATTAGTCATTGAGTAGATTGGTACTGTAATAATCTACTAATAGCAGTAATATTATGGATACACTAGATGTACAACAACATCTGAAAAAGATTCACCCCACTCTAGAAAATAATGTTTATGCTGCCAATAAACTACCCATGTACACCCACGTACCAACGTATATAATATGCAATTTGGATACAGATGATAAACCAGGGTCACATTGGGTAGCTTTATATATAGATACGAATGACGTCGGTCAATATTTTGATTCATTCGGACGGGCACCTGTACGATATCATCTAGAGTTTTTTAAAAGAAATTGTAAAATATGGAACTGGAATGTTGATAGGATTCAGAATGAGTGGACTTCAGTTTGTGGCGAATATTGCTTAATGTATTTGCTATATAAGTTTCAGGGATGTTCAATGCATAGTTTTACGAGTATATTTACAGGGAACACATTGTACAACGATATTTTAGTGGATGAGATGTTCCGCTCCTATTTTATAGATAATAAGTAATAAGATTTTGTATTTTATAAATAAAAATTTTAACAAAATTGGGTAATGTGTTTTATTAATGAGTCAGATTAGTGTAGATAGGAACAAAGGAGTATAATACAATAGCACCACGCTGAGGAAGAATAGATAATGACGGTATTGAACGAACAATAGAAAGTAGATAAGAACAATGGAGCGTTAATGACGGTGGAGGCCCGCAGTGGATATCAATTAGATAAGAGTTAATTGATCTGCACATCTCCGGAACCGTGCATCCTACGCAAAAATGGACAGATTCGTGATCAGAGCATGCCAAAACCTTTTTTTTTTGTTTAGGGTCGTGAGTCGACGAACGTCGTACTTGTATCACTTCTGACTCAGTGCGCCAGAACTGGTACAACGTAACTACTAGTATAGTAGTACTGAATTAGTGCGCCAGAACTGGTACAACCTAACTACTGTAGTTTATATACCCCCTAACTCATCACTCTCAGAGAGAACTAGACTGTTTTTAAATCTTATTTCACAAATACATAATAATCATCCCAATGATCAGTTTATACTTGTAGGCGACTTTAACCTACCGTGTATAGACTGGACACAAGATGGACCTGTCATACTCAGGAAAGGCCCCACTGAAGTCCAGAATTCTGCATTACAGCTCATTGACCATACGGATTTCATAGGTCTTATGCAATATAATACCATCTTAAATAATAGTAATAAAATACTAGACCTAGTTTTTTCAGACTCGTCCGTCACTGTTAGTAGATCCAACTTCCACCTTGTTAAAGAAGACTGTCACCACCCTTCACTCATTATCACTGCGTCAGATATACCCATACCTCTCTTGAAGACACAATCGCCATCAAAGTAAGTAGTTACGTTGTACCAGTTCTGGCGCACTTGTAGAAAGGTTGTACCAGTTCTGGCGCACTGAGTCAGAAGTGATACAAGTACGACGTTCGTCGACTCACGACCCTAAAAAAAAAAAAAGGTTTTGGCATGCTCTGATCACGAATCTGCGGTCCATTTTTGCGTAGGATGCACGGTTCCGGAGATGTGCAGATCAATTAACTCTTATCTAATTGATATCCGCTGCGAGCCTCCACCGTCATTAGCGCTCCATTGTCCTTATCTACTTATCTATTGTCGATTGACTACCGTCATTATCTATTATTCGCAGCGTGTGGGTCGGCTTATGCTATTGTATTATACTCCTTTGTTCCTATCTACAACACTAATCTGAATCTACAATAAAACACATTACCTAATTTTGTTAAAATTTTTATTTATAAAATACAAAATCTTATTACTTATTATCTATAAAATAGGAGCGAAACATCTCATCCACTAACATATCGTCGTACAATGTGTTCTCTGTAAATATACTCGTAAAACTATGCATTGAACATCTCTGAAACTTATATAGCAAATACATTAAGCAATATTCGCCACAAACTGAAGTCCTATCAACATTCCAGTTCCATCTTTTACAATTTCGTACAGGTGCCCGTCCATATGAATCAAAATATTCACCGACGTCATTCGTATCGATATATAAAGCTACCCAATGTGACCCTGGTTTATCATCTGTACCCAAATTGCATATTACCTAGTCAGGTCATAAATTCTATCACATGTTTAATATAAAATAATTGAAACAAGTTTATTCATTATGTAACCATTTATATACCAAAATGAACTTAACAAAACATAGATTCTTATGACACTATAGTTTATTCAAAATGACCTCCGTAATTTTGAATACAGGCCTTCAATCTGCGCGGCCAGTCGTCTATCTCACCACGAACGAGGTCCATGTCATATCGGCGGCTGCCTTAATTAAAGATGTCTTGAGTGACTCGAAATTGGGATGAGGCTTTGAGCACGCCTTTTCCTCCAAGTGTTGCCATATCTTGTAATCTAACGGATTCAAATCTGGATTGGTCTTTGTGTCGGATGAAGTCGATTTCACGCGCCGCCAGCCAGTCTTTTTTTTTTGTTTTTAAAGAACGTTACCTCCACACTAGGTTTTTCTCCTGTATCGTGGGGGCAGTTTACAAACACAAATTTCACAAGGACAAACATCCAAACTCGGAACAATTACTTGTAGGTCGTACAAATACTTGTTCCGTGCGGGATTCGAACCCGCGACCCCCAAGCACAGCCACTCATTGCTAAGCCACTACGCCACGGAGCTGGCAAAAGTCCTGTGTGCTCTTCGCTCTATGAGCTGACGCCGAATCTTGTTGGAATACCCAGTGCCTGTTATTGAACATGGTATGAGAAACAGGTTACACAAGGTTCGTCAGGACTGTATTTTGATACACAACTGCATTCGTTTTTAACCTTTCTCACAAAAATGTACCTCTGTTAAGCCCCAATAAGAAACTCCCAACCACACCATGAGCAAGGATGGAAAATGACCCCGTTGGACACGCGGAATACGGTTGCTCGCTTCTTCACTACTGCGTGCGTACACCTTATCATTTTGTTTGTTGTAGCTCTCTTCTACGGTAAAAAATTTTTCATCCGAAAAAAGAATTTCCCGATATTTTTCCCGCGTACCGCTTCAACAAAGCGCGGCATCTCTTCAGTTTCAGATCCATTAGACGAGCATTCAAACGATGTCCTGTTTTTCTTCGATATGCCCGAAGCCCTAAGTCTTCATTTAACGCCGTGGTTCTGCTTAACCCCATCTGAAGGGCCAACAGTTTCTGCTTACGTTTGGGATTTCTTTGAATTCGCACCTTTACAGCTTTTATCACTGCTGGAGTCCTAACAAATCGAGGGCGACCACTTCTTGACCTGTCATCTACACTAGAGTCTTCATTGTATCGTTTGATGGTACGATAAACGAATCTTTTGGTTATATTCAAATTTTTCAGTATATCAAAAAATTTAATTGGCGTGTAATCGCAACTGCAACACGGTCTTTTTTAAGCGTCCACTCCATATGTAAAAATGAGTAAAATTCTAAAAAGTATACAGTTTTATTTTCATGAATAATTCGAATTCAATAAACTTTTTTGTGGCCAGCATTCTAAAAGGGTGCGTTTGGCAGAAAAAAGCGCTAGCAAGCGCTTATAAGCACTGAAATAGTTTTCGGCCAGGCCACGATTGCTACTTCAGTAGCGCTGACACAATCCGCCATTTTGCTTATTTAATTTGTTTGTTTTGAAGTAGAGTTGATAAGTTGTTTTGTGCAATATTCGTTTTAAGTAATATAATGACATGAATAAACATATACATGTTATTAAAAATTCATGATTGGTAAGTTTTTAATATGAATACTTTACAAACATATATTTAAATTAGGTTAGGTTCCCCCGTTAAAACTAACATCGTGTCCTGGAGGAAAATAGCTACTTACGATTTGACAGCGCTTACCGCTTACGATCGCCATTTTGCTTACAAGCGCTTGCTAGCGCTTTTTTCTGCCAAACGCACCCAAAGAAAAGTTTTTACTGTGTGACAATACTTATGACCTGACTAGGTATGTACGTTGGTACGTGGGTGTACATGGACAGTCTGTTAGCAGCATAAACATTATTTTCTAGACTGGGGTGAATCTTTTTCAGATGTTGTTGTACATCTAGTGTATCCATGATATTACTGCTATTAGTAGATTACTACAGTACAATCTACTCAATGACTAACATAGGAATGATCAATTATGTGATTTCTAAATATTAAATTGTATTTTTTCCGTTATACAAAACCTATTTGAGTCATCAATACACTGAATAAGACGCAACACGAAGAATGTGAGATAAGGTTGTTGACGCATAAAGTTATTATCAATTCTACTGTAGAAATTCTTTAGATTAGAATTATTACTTACTGGTACTATATAAGACCAAGCAACTGCAGTCATGGAGTTAGTGTATGGTCGTTTGACCGCAGTGTATCTATCAATAATACATTTGTGTTACTTCAACGCATCAATACATTTGTGTTACTTCAACGCATCAAAGGCCATAGATGTAAGTGTTTAATCTATTGACAAACTTACCTTTCTTTCTGTTATTTTTTTACGTGTGTATGATTTTGAACGACAGGCCTGTTGGTCTAGTGGTTAGTGACCCTGACTGTTATGCCGGAGGTCGTGGGTTCGATTCCCACCCAGGACAAATGCTTGTGTGATGAGCACGATCATTTGTTCTGTGTCTGGGTGTAATTTATCTATAATATTTATGTATTTAGAAATATATAAGTATGTTTATCAGTTGTCTAGTACCCATAACACAAGCTCTGCTTAGCTTGGGACAAGATGGCGTTATGTGATAGTTGTGGAATATTATTATTATTATTATTATTTAGTGTTAACAAATTATATTTAAATATTTTGTGTGTGTATATGATTAAGCCGTGGTAGCTCAGATGATTAGCGCAAGCTGTAAATTTTACAGTACGTAACGCGGGTTCGATCCCCGCCGACACCAATTAAATTGTTAATTGCAATTTTAAGTGTTTATTCTATTGACACACTTACTTTTCTTTCTGTTATTTTCTTACGTGTGTATGATTTAGTGTTAACAAATTATATTTAAATATTGTGTGTGTATATGATTAAGCCGTGGTAGCTCAGATGGTTAGCGCAAGCTGTAAATTTTACAGTACGTTACGCGGGTTCGATCCCCGCCGACACCAATTAAATTGTTAATTGCAATTTTAAGTGTTTATTCTATTGACACACTTATTTTTCTTTCTGTTATTTTCTTACGTGTGTATGATTTAGTGTTAACAAATTATATTTAAATATTGTGTGTGTATATGATTAAGCCGTGGTAGCTCAGATGGTTAGCGCAAGCTGTAAATTTTACAGTACGTAACGCGGGTTCGATCCCCGCCGACACCACATAAATTGTTAATTGCAATTTTAAGTGCTGATTTACCACGTGCTCGGCGGTGAAGGAAAACATTGTGAGGAAACCTGCATGTCTGAGAAAATTTCGAAAGCATGTGAAGTTCGCCAACACGCATTGAGACCGCGCCGCGGACATTTCCTAGCCATAAATACAAAGACAATAGCAGAAAGTAAAAAGTTAAAAAATACTTTTTTGACAATGACAGTCATTAGTTGATCATTAGTGAATGTGATTCTGTTTTCTTAAATTACAGGAAGAAAAGAGCAGAAGGAAGAAATGGGATGATGGGAAGTAATGAAGAATGAATTGTTATGTGAAGTTTGTTGGAACAAACATATTTTAGTCACGTGTAAATACTTTTAACATTTTGGTTCAAAATGACACAAAATCTAAAAAATATTAGATACATCATCGACATGGACGGATTTTACATTACATATCCTCATAAACATTTTCAATGTCGAGAAATGGCTATTCTAGACGTAAAACTATCTAATAAAAATGATTCGTTTATCGATCATTATTTGTTTCGGCCAAGTTATCCTTTCAATTATTTGTCGCCAAAAGACAAAAAAACTGTTCGTTATTGTGAAATACACGTGCACGGCATTCCATATTTTGATGTGACCGAAGAATTAAAATGTGCCTACAAACAAGAGAACATCATTCCCATACTAAATTGGTATATTAGAAATTTGTGCAAAGACGAAGTGATCGCATACAAAGGTGGTTCAACAGAAAAACAATTTTTAAAAATGTTGACGACGAATGATAGAATTTTTAATATTGAAGAATACAAATGTCCAAAATACAATGATTTGGTAAATGTCATAAATTTAAACAAACGTTATGTGTGTAATAATCATATATTTGCAAAAAATAAACATAAAATTTTACATTGTTCTTGTGACGAAGTGTGGGTTTTTTACAAGTGGTTATTACTTGAAAATAAAATTTTAAATTAATCATAAATTTTGTTTGATTTCCCAAAAACATTAGTTATAGTATACTATATAATACAAAATTGGTTCAACAGAAAAACAATTTTTAAAAATGTTGACGACGAATGATAGAATTTTTAATATTGAAGAATACAAATGTCCAAAATACAATGATTTGGTAAATGTCATAAATTTAAACAAACGTTATGTGTGTAATAATCATATATTTGCAAAAAATAATCACAAAATTTTACATTGTTCTTGTGACGAAGTGTGGGTTTTTTACAAGTGGTTATTACTTGAAAATAAAATTTTAAATTAATCATAAATTTTGTTTGATTTCCCAAAAACATTAGTTATAGTATACTATATAATACAAAATTGGTTCAACAGAAAAACAATTTTTAAAAATGTTGACGACGAATGATAGTATTTTTAATATTGAAGAATACAAATGTCCAAAATACAATGATTTTATATTTATGACATACATGTTACGTATGTTGAACGCGAAATACAGACTACTAAGGTACTACTAAAATACGTACCATATAAAACTGTAATTACACAATATTAATGTTGACGACGAATGATAGAATTTTTAATATTGAAGAATACAAATGTCCAAAATACAATGATTTGGTAAATGTCATAAATTTAAACAAACGTTATGTGTGTAATAATCATATATTTGCAAAAAATAAACACAAAATTTTACATTGTTCTTGTGACGAAGTGTGGGTTTTTTACAAGTGGTTATTACTTGAAAATAAAATTTTAAATTAATCATAAATTTTGTTTGAATTGTTTACACCAACACTTTCATTTTTTATTTTTCACCTTAGAACTTTAGACGTGTAATGTTTCACTTTATACATCCGTGTACTGCTATTGTGGCAGGATCAAGTGTATGTGGGAAGTCAAATTTTGTAACAAATTTCATAAAAACTATCATTCGTCGTCAACAATTTTAAAAATTGTTTTTCTGTTGAACCATTTTTGTATTATATAGTATACTATAACTAATGTTTTTGGGAAATCAAAGAAAATTTATGATTAATTTAAAATTTTATTTTCAAGCAATAAACACTTGTAAAGAAACCCACACTTCGTCACAAGAACAATGTAAAATTTTGTGATTATTTTTTGCAAATATATGATTATTACACACATGACATTTACCAAATCATTGTATTTTGGACATTTGTATTCTTCAATATTAAAAATTCTATCATTCGTCGTCAACATTTTTAAAAATTGTTTTTCTGTTGAACCACCTTTGTATTATATAGTGTGACAAATTTTTTTTGGAAATCAAACAAAATTTATGATTAATTTAAAATTTTATTTTCAAGTAATAACCATTTGTAAAAAACCCACACTTCGTCACAAGAACAATGTAAAATTTTGTGATTATTTTTTGCAAATATATGATTATTACACACATAACGTTTGTTTAAATTTATGACATTTACCAAATCATTGTATTTTGGACATTTGTATTCTTCAATATTAAAAATTCTATCATTCGTCGTCAACATTAATATTGTGTAATTACAGTTTTATATGGTACGTATTTTAGTAGTACCTTAGTAGTCTGTATTTCGCGTTCAACATACGTAACATGTATGTCATAAATATAAAATCATTGTATTTTGGACATTTGTATTCTTCAATATTAAAAATTCTATCATTCGTCGTCAACATTTTTAAAAATTGTTTTTCTGTTGAACCAATTTTGTATTATATAGTATACTATAACTAATGTTTTTGGGAAATCAAACAAAATTTATGATTAATTTAAAATTTCATTTTCAAGTAATAACCACTTGTAAAAAACCCACACTTCGTCACAAGAACAATGTAAAATTTTGTGTTTATTTTTTGCAAATATATGATTATTACACACATAGCGTTTGTTTAAATTTATGACATTTACCAAATCATTGTATTTTGGACATTTGTATTCTTCAATATTAAAAATTCTATCATTCGTCGTCAACATTAATATTGTGTAATTACAGTTTTATATGGTACGTATTTTAGTAGTACCTTAGTAGTCTGTATTTCGCGTTCAACATACGTAACATGTATGTCATAAATATAAAATCATTGTATTTTGGACATTTGTATTCTTCAATATTAAAAATTCTATCATTCGTCGTCAACATTTTTAAAAATTGTTTTTCTGTTGAACCAATTTTGTATTATATAGTATACTATAACTAATGTTTTTGGGAAATCAAACAAAATTTATGATTAATTTAAAATTTTATTTTCAAGTAATAACCACTTGTAAAAAACCCACACTTCGTCACAAGAACAATGTAAAATTTTATGTTTATTTTTTGCAAATATATGATTATTACACACATAACGTTTGTTTAAATTTATGACATTTACCAAATCATTGTATTTTGGACATTTGTATTCTTCAATATTAAAAATTCTATCATTCGTCGTCAACATTTTTAAAAATTGTTTTTCTGTTGAACCACCTTTGTATGCGATCACTTCGTCTTTGCACAAATTTCTAATATACCAATTTAGTATGGGAATGATGTTCTCTTGTTTGTAGGCACATTTTAATTCTTCGGTCACATCAAAATATGGAATGCCGTGCACGTGTATTTCACAATAACGAACAGTTTTTTTGTCTTTTGGCGACAAATAATTGAAAGGATAACTTGGCCGAAACAAATAATGATCGATAAACGAATCATTTTTATTAGATAGTTTTACGTCTAGAATAGCCATTTCTCGACATTGAAAATGTTTATGAGGATATGTAATGTAAAATCCGTCCATGTCGATGATGTATCTAATATTTTTTAGATTTTGTGTCATTTTGAACCAAAATGTTAAAAGTATTTACACGTGACTAAAATATGTTTGTTCCAACAAACTTCACATAACAATTCATTCTTCATTACTTCCCATCATCCCATTTCTTCCTTCTGCTCTTTTCTTCCTGTAATTTAAGAAAACAGAATCACATTCACTAATGATCAACTAATGACTGTCATTGTCAAAAAAGTATTTTTTAACTTTTTACTTTCTGCTATTGTCTTTGTATTTATGGCTAGGAAATGTCCGCGGCGCGGTCTCAATGCGTGTTGGCGAACTTCACATGCCTTCGAAATTTTCTCAGACATGCAGGTTTCCTCACAATGTTTTCCTTCACCGCCGAGCACGTGGTAAATCAGCACTTAAAATTGCAATTAACAATTTAAGTGGTGTCGGCGGGGATCGAACCCGCGTTACGTACTGTAAAATTTACAGCTTGCGCTAACCATCTGAGCTACCACGGCTTAATCATATACACACACAATATTTAAATATAATTTGTTAACACTAAATCATACACACGTAAGAAAATAACAGAAAGAAAAATAAGTGTGTCAATAGAATAAACACTTAAAATTGCAATTAACAATTTAATTGGTGTCGGCGGGGATCGAACCCGCGTAACGTACTGTAAAATTTACAGCTTGCGCTAACCATCTGAGCTACCACGGCTTAATCATATACACACACAATATTTAAATATAATTTGTTAACACTAAATCATACACACGTAAGAAAATAACAGAAAGAAAAGTAAGTGTGTCAATAGAATAAACACTTAAAATTGCAATTAACAATTTAATTGGTGTCGGCGGGGATCGAACCCGCGTTACGTACTGTAAAATTTACAGCTTGCGCTAATCATCTGAGCTACCACGGCTTAATCATATACACACACAAAATATTTAAATATAATTTGTTAACACTAAATAATAATAATAATAATAATATTCCACAACTATCACATAACGCCATCTTGTCCCAAGCTAAGCAGAGCTTGTGTTATGGGTACTAGACAACTGATAAACATACTTATATATTTCTAAATACATAAATATTATAGATAAATTACACCCAGACACAGAACAAATGATCGTGCTCATCACACAAGCATTTGTCCTGGGTGGGAATCGAACCCACGACCTCCGGCATAACAGTCAGGGTCACTAACCACTAGACCAACAGGCCTGTCGTTCAAAATCATACACACGTAAAAAAATAACAGAAAGAAAGGTAAGTTTGTCAATAGATTAAACACTTACATCTATGGCCTTTGATGCGTTGAAGTAACACAAATGTATTGATGCGTTGAAGTAACACAAATGTATTATTGATAGATACACTGCGGTCAAACGACCATACACTAACTCCATGACTGCAGTTGCTTGGTCTTATATAGTACCAGTAAGTAATAATTCTAATCTAAAGAATTTCTACAGTAGAATTGATAATAACTTTATGCGTCAACAACCTTATCTCACATTCTTCGTGTTGCGTCTTATTCAGTGTATTGATGACTCAAATAGGTTTTGTATAACGGAAAAAATACAATTTAATATTTAGAAATCACATAATTGATCATTCCTATGTTAGTCATTGAGTAGATTGTACTGTAGTAATCTACTAATAGCAGTAATATCATGGATACACTAGATGTACAACAACATCTGAAAAAGATTCACCCCAGTCTAGAAAATAATGTTTATGCTGCTAACAGACTGTCCATGTACACCCACGTACCAACGTACATACCTAGTCAGGTCATAAGTATTGTCACACAGTAAAAACTTTTCTTTGGGTGCGTTTGGCAGAAAAAAGCGCTAGCAAGCGCTTGTAAGCAAAATGGCGATCGTAAGCGGTAAGCGCTGTCAAATCGTAAGTAGCTATTTTCCTCCAGGACACGATGTTAGTTTTAACGGGGGAACCTAACCTAATTTAAATATATGTTTGTAAAGTATTCATATTAAAAACTTACCAATCATGAATTTTTAATAACATGTATATGTTTATTCATGTCATTATATTACTTAAAACGAATATTGCACAAAACAACTTATCAACTCTACTTCAAAACAAACAAATTAAATAAGCAAAATGGCGGATTGTGTCAGCGCTACTGAAGTAGCAATCGTGGCCTGGCCGAAAACTATTTCAGTGCTTATAAGCGCTTGCTAGCGCTTTTTTCTGCCAAACGCACCCTTTTAGAATGCTGGCCACAAAAAAGTTTATTGAATTCGAATTATTCATGAAAATAAAACTGTATACTTTTTAGAATTTTACTCATTTTTACATATGGAGTGGACGCTTAAAAAAGACCGTGTTGCAGTTGCGATTACACGCCAATTAAATTTTTTGATATACTGAAAAATTTGAATATAACCAAAAGATTCGTTTATCGTACCATCAAACGATACAATGAAGACTCTAGTGTAGATGACAGGTCAAGAAGTGGTCGCCCTCGATTTGTTAGGACTCCAGCAGTGATAAAAGCTGTAAAGGTGCGAATTCAAAGAAATCCCAAACGTAAGCAGAAACTGTTGGCCCTTCAGATGGGGTTAAGCAGAACCACGGCGTTAAATGAAGACTTAGGGCTTCGGGCATATCGAAGAAAAACAGGACATCGTTTGAATGCTCGTCTAATGGATCTGAAACTGAAGAGATGCCGCGCTTTGTTGAAGCGGTACGCGGGAAAAATATCGGGAAATTCTTTTTTCGGATGAAAAAATTTTTACCGTAGAAGAGAGCTACAACAAAAAAAATGATAAGGTGTACGCACGCAGTAGTGAAGAAGCGAGCAACCGTATTCCGCGTGTCCAACGGGGTCATTTTCCATCCTTGCTCATGGTGTGGTTGGGAGTTTCTTATTGGGGCTTAACAGAGGTACATTTTTGTGAGAAAGGTTAAAAACGAATGCAGTTGTGTATCAAAATACAGTCCTGACGAACCTTGTGTAACCTGTTTCTCATACCATGTTCAATAACAGGCACTGGGTATTCCAACAAGATTCGGCGTCAGCTCATAGAGCGAAGAGCACACAGGACTTTTGCCAGCTCCGTGGCGTAGTGGCTTAGCAATGAGTGGCTGTGCTTGGGGGTCGCGGGTTCGAATCCCGCACGGAACAAGTATTTGTACGACCTACAAGTAATTGTTCCGAGTTTGGATGTTTGTCCTTGTGAAATTTGTGTTTGTAAACTGCCCCCACGATACAGGAGAAAAACCTAGTGTGGAGGTAACGTTCTTTAAAAACAAAAAAAAAAGACTGGCTGGCGGCGCGTGAAATCGACTTCATCCGACACAAAGACCAATCCAGATTTGAATCCGTTAGATTACAAGATATGGCAACACTTGGAGGAAAAGGCGTGCTCAAAGCCTCATCCCAATTTCGAGTCACTCAAGACATCTTTAATTAAGGCAGCCGCCGATATGACATGGACCTCGTTCGTGGTGAGATAGACGACTGGCCGCGCAGATTGAAGGCCTGTATTCAAAATTACGGAGGTCATTTTGAATAAACTATAGTGTCATAAGAATCTATGTTTTGTTAAGTTCATTTTGGTATATAAATGGTTACATAATGAATAAACTTGTTTCAATTATTTTATATTAAACATGTGATAGAATTTATGACCTGACTAGGTAATATGCAATTTGGGTACAGATGATAAACCAGGGTCACATTGGGTAGCTTTATATATCGATACGAATGACGTCGGTGAATATTTTGATTCATATGGACGGGCACCTGTACGAAATTGTAAAAGATGGAACTGGAATGTTGATAGGACTTCAGTTTGTGGCGAATATTGCTTAATGTATTTGCTATATAAGTTTCAGGGATGTTCAATGCATAGTTTTACGAGTATATTTACAGAGAACACATTGTACGACGATATGTTAGTGGATGAGATGTTTCGCTCCTATTTTATAGATAATAAGTAATAAGATTTTGTATTTTATAAATAAAAATTTTAACAAAATTAGGTAATGTGTTTTATTGTAGATTCAGATTAGTGTTGTAGATAGGAACAAAGGAGTATAATACAATAGCATAAGCCGACCCACACGCTGCGAATAATAGATAATGACGGTAGTCAATCGACAATAGATAAGTAGATAAGGACAATGGAGCGCTAATGACGGTGGAGGCTCGCAGCGGATATCAATTAGATAAGAGTTAATTGATCTGCACATCTCCGGAACCGTGCATCCTACGCCAAAATGGACCGCAGATTCATGATCAGAGCATGCCAAAACCTTTTTTTTTTTTTTTTAGGATCGTAAGTCGACGAACGTCGTACTTGTACCACTCGTGACTCAGTGCGCCAGAACTGGTACAACCTTTCTACAAGTGCGCCAGAACTGGTACAACGTAACTACTAAAGTATATTTATGAGCGTGCTGACTTTAATATCATTAATGAAATGTTAAATCAACAGGATTGGTCGTTTATTTTAGACATTACCACAAATATTGAGACTATAATAGCTGGTTTTTATGCAATTATAAATAACTGCATAGAAACATATGCTCCTCAGGTTTACCACTCTGGTGTGCACACTTATCCCATCTGGTATAGCAGACCGTTAATAAATTTAATTAAAGAAAAGTTTAAAGTTCACAAACACTGGAAAAATACAAAAACCCAAACGACTATGCTCAATTTTCAGACTTATGAAGTAGACAAAAAGAAATGCAGTCTGACTGTTATAATTCCTATATAAAATCTTCACAACAAAAAAAATATAAAAATAACCCCAAATACGTCTTGTCCTATGTAAAATCTAAGAGAAAAAATATTTGTAATTATCCTCAACAGATGACAACAAGTATATAATACAATAATTTAGTTATCAGTAACAGTTTTGACATTTGTTCCGCTTTAATAAGTTTTTTGAGAGAAATTTTAATAAACCGTCTGATCTATATTTACGAGATATGCATAATAGTCCATTGCAAATTGCTACTATACATGACATTAAAATTAATAAAGAGTATAATATTTTAAAGCTAATTAAAAATCTCGACATATCGAAAGGTGCGGGTAGCGACAATATTTCAACAATATTCTTCACCAAGTGTGCAGATGATGTCTATCTCACATATTTTTAATCGATGTTTTCAGGAAGGCTACTTTCCTCGCATTTGGAAAACAGCCCATATTGTACCAATTCATAAATAAAGCGGCCAAGAGTGTGTTGGGCCACGCTCAGTGTAGGGTTCCGTAGTTTCCCGTCCGTCAAAGTAAGTGTTCCCACTTAGGAGTTTGTACAAAAACTATTGTTTCCATCCAAGTTCAAAATAATTTTCCTAGAAAGTCCTTATAAAGTTCTACTTTCCAGATTTTTTTCATATTTTATAAACTTATGGTTCAAAAGTTAGAGGGGTGGGGGGAAACATTGTTTTTTACTTTTGGAGCGATTATTTCCGATATTATTGATATTATCAAAAATGATTTTAGTAAACCCCTATTCATTTTTAAATACCTTTCCAACAATATATCACACGTTAGGGTTGAAATTAAAAAAAAATCCTTTCCCACTTTACATATAGGGGAGCTACCCTAATAAAACATTTTTTTCCAATTTTTATTTTACCACTTTATCGGCATGATTGATACACATATTGGTACCAAATGTCAGCTTTCTAGTGCTAACAATCACAGAGATTAAGCGAGAACGGACAGACGGACAGACAGACATGGCGAAACTATAAGGGTTCCTAGTTGACTACGGAACCCTAAAAAGGTCTTAAATCAACAATTGAGAACTACCGTCCCGTTTCGATCCTGAACGTACTCAGTAAACTTTGTGAAAGAGTAGTCCATGCTCATATATATCCAATAATTGCCACTTCGATTCCCTCTGAACAACATCTTATATATATAAAGTACGTGTCACGTTGTTTGTCCGCGATGGACTCCTAAACTACTTAACCGATTTTGATCAAATTTGCACAACGTGTTTAGTTTGGTCCAACTTGAGAGATAGGATAGCTTACATTTCAATTCACATTCGCAATATTATTTTATTCCAAATTATATTTGTATATAATTTGACAGTCACAATACATACGCTTTCAAGCGCATTGACGCATGCGCATTACGTACCCGTATTGCGCATGCGTCGATGCTACGTTTGAAACGGTTCCTTTAAAAAACAAAAAAAAGTCTCAATAAAGCAATTTACATTTTTGCAATACGTTAGCGATGACATGTTTTGTCAAAATTACAGGAATAATATTTTGATTACTTATTTGTGACATCTGTCCTTTTTATTCTTTACAATTATTTAAAAAATTAAAATAAAAACATAACATATAAAAACTCCACGGACATTCTCCTTCTCTCTAACCTCCATGGTTGCTACTTAAGTGAGATATGCGAAAATATGCCGTTTTGTGGATTATCTTAATATATATAAATTACGTGTCAAGTTGTTTGTCCGCGATAGGCTCCTAAACTACTTAACCGATTTTAATAAACTTTGCACACCGTGTGCAGTTTGGTCCAACTTGAGAGATAGGATAGTTTTTTTTTGCCCATGAGTAACCCACAATTTATTTTTTGCGAATTTAAGGATTCTTAATAGGACATGACAGGGTTGTAGAAAAGGGCAGAACAACGTCTGCCTGGCAGGCTAGTGGATTTATAAAAAGCCGGTCAACTACTACAAACCTTGGAGTTTTTGTAGACTATGTATCGAATAGTATGGATGGTGGGTCACAAGTAGATGTAATATATACGGATTTTGAGAAGGCATTTGACCGTGTTGACCACAGTAACCTTTTGCGTAAGCTATCTGAACTGGGTATCCACGGTAATTTGTTGAGATGGTTCGAGTCATATCTGCGCAATCGTTCTCAAGCTGTAGTGGTAGGTAGTTCACGCTCCAACTTTTTGGAGGTACCATCTGGCGTACCGCAGGGTTCCATCCTGGGACCTTTGTTATATGCCACGTACTTATATGATGTTCGTAGATGCTTTAAGCATGCAAAATTTTTAATGTATGCTGATGATACAAAAATCTTTATGAAAATTAATGGGATTACTGATTGCAGTAAACTTCAAGCCGATCAAGATAGATTAAACTCTTATTATATTGAAAATTGTATTGGTATTAATTTAAAGAAATGTTGTTTTGTATCATTCACTAGAAAATTAATACAATTAAATACAATTATAAAATAAATAATTTTACTTTATCAGAGGTGAATAGTATACTTGATCTAGGGGTAAAAATGGATTCAAAATTAACATTTTCTGAACATATCGATACAATAGTCGCGAAAGCATACAAAAATTTGGGTTTTGTTTTACGAGTCAGTAAGCCCTTTTCTGACATTGGATGTTTACGAGTACTATACTTTGCATATGTCAGAAGTATTCTGGAGTATAATAGTATAATATGAAATCCTCAATATGTGACGTATATTCAAAAGCTAGAGAATATTCAGTTAAAATTTTTAAAGCACCTACATTTTCGTTTTTCTTGTCACTTTTCAGATGATAGCGAATCTGGTCTCCGCTATAATTTCATGCCTCTTCAAAGTAGACGAACCTTAATGGATATGTCCTTCCTACACGGCATATGTAATAACTACAAAGACTGTTGTGAATTAGCGTTACAAATTTTAAGTTTTTGTGTTCCAAATAAACGAACTAGACATACGACACTTTTTGCTACTGCCCTTAAAAGAACTAACTACGCTCAAAATTCGATTGTCAATAGGCTTCACAGAATTTATAATAAAACATTTAATACAATTGATATCTTTCACTCTAGTAAACCTTCATTCAAACGTGAAGTTGCCAAGGTAACCTATAAATTTAAATAGAAAATAGCATTAACAATACAAATACAAGAAAGTTTTTCTAGCAGGTATTAATTGGATACATAAATATACGCTATAATTTACATACATCATTTCTATATTTTTACATATATTTATTTATGTTAAAATATCGTTATTTAATTAAAATGTGTATCACGTTCACACACACACACACACACACACACACACACACACACACACACGCACTTTCACTCACTTTCACATACGTGTGCAAACATACACAATCTTCCGCACTTAAGCGAATTTCGTGCGCTTTGTTTTCCTTTAAATATGTTTATAGTTCATACATCTATTTTTAAGTAAGGTGGTGAATACTCTGTGACGTTATTTTTAGCTTAATAAGTATATTGTAAATCCGTAATTGGCTTCAAGACCTATTTTATAAGATTTGTGTGTAAATAGATTGTTACAAGCTGTGGATTTTGTGAATAATAAAAAAATAAAAAAATGTTTCATGGTGAACACAATCAAAGACTTTAGATAGTTACATACACAAAATATATCCAAAGCATCCTGTGAATTCCCCCATGCATTGAAGATATATTTAATCAAGTCAACACTAGCATCAGTTGTGGAGCGACGACTTGTGAAACTAAATTGGTTTTTATGTAGGTAATTATTTACATTTAAAAAATTTAAATTTCATTAAGAATATTTTTTTTTCAAACATTTTACTAAGTGCTGGCAGTACAGAAATAGGTCCAAAATTGGCGGTAAAAAGGTATTTATTACTTTACTATGCTTTATTAAATCAAGAAACACACCAGATTCGATCCGAGTTTTAAAACAATTGATAGTTGAGGTGCGATTGTATCTATTATAAACGCAATAACTATAACGAAAATCCACCAAAGGTGCGGTTTTACTTTTTATTTAGTGGCTTAGAATGGAATATCAGTAAAATATTTTTCAAAAACCATTGCAAAGTCCTGATCTGATTTAGTTAGTTTGTTGTTAAAACTTAACTGGTAGATTGGATTTGATAGTCTACTTGCCTACCTTGTTCCTTTTGCATATCAATAATATGTTGCATACTAGTAACATTCATTGTTAAGTTACGCTGCTAAAGCATTATTTTAACATATATAACATAAACACTCACGCCCGTCGCCCAGAGGGTAGGCACAGACTACGGGCTTCCATCTGGCACAATCCTGACTCAACTCTCTCGGCTCCTTTTCATCCATATACCTACGAAGACATTCTCAGTTAAGGGTACTCTTAAGAACCCAGTCGTCGCAGCAATTATAGTTTCTGTTGGCGCTATAGTATGATTTAGAATTTAGATTGATTTAAAATATTGAATTGAATACTGAAGGCTGTTTTACTGGACAATCAAAATAGTGCCACGCTTCACCGACCTTTTAGTTTTGTACGGTAGTGAAATAGCCAGTTTTTCTTTAATTTATTTTAATAATGATAGTAACTCAAACCCGAAACCAAATATGGTAGAAATATATTTACATTAAATGCTACGCTAAGGCGTGTTAGATGTCGTAATAAACGATTATAAAAGTTCATTTTTGAAGAATTGGTCTTTATGGGGTAAAGGCTTCCTGCAGTGATCACGGGAGCGGAACTGCAAAACAATCGCTGACGGCATTTACACAATTATTATAAAATCTAGTTGATACTTCGAATACAGGGTTATTTAGCAATATGCACTCAAATTTGCAGAGAAGAGCGGCGTCTCGGCTTGACCGGAGGAAAACCACTCTCTCACAAAATAGCAGCGTAATGATTCTGTGTTTCTTATGTTTAGTGTCAACAACCGGATACTTTTTACTTGTAACGAGGCATTCTATCTTACGTCTCAGAAGTGACCTTTTATCCGAATTTTGATTGTTAGTCTACGGGCTACAGCATGCACTTACCTTCAGGAGGACTATGAGTTCGAGTCACTGTTTGCTTTCGTGAAAAATTTTCTGTAGTTTCTTTTAGACATGTGCGTTTTTTTTGCAGTGTTTATCTTCGAGTACGTGATAGTTCATTATAATGCCTAGAGACACATACTCAGGAATAAACTATAATAATTATTACTACCAAATGATTTGGTATCCAATGCCGGTGGGAATTAAGCCACAACTGTGTTTCATTATAATGATATTTTGTAACCTAAAATTAAATTTAAAACAAGGTAGAGTCACGCTATAGATTTGTCAGGCATTATTATAATGGCAACAGTGCAAATGGGTCAATTTACCCCAGTCAAGCCCGGACCATGCTCTCACAGAATACCAGCGTCAGATAGCAGTTTGATGCTGCTGTGTTTCACATATGGAGCATTCCATCTTAGTACTCATGGATGACAACGTATCTACATTTTGATTCTTAATGGGATGTAGATATCTGTGATTACAGCATTCACGTACCATCAGGTGGACTGTGTACCCATTTGTCATCCATAGTCTATAAAATACTATAAAAACTAAGCCGATGTCTTTTAAGTTACACTATGTAGTAATATTATACTATATACTATAACTAAAAAGAGTTCGGCTTTGTAGTAATATGCATTTACACAATTTAATGAAATCAAACATCGAACGTAATGAAAAATGAATTTTGATTCATGTTTTTTACTTAAATTTGTTGTTTATTGTTACAGTGTAATTTTCAAATAGTTCAAATCAGTGATTTAATAAGAGATAAAGGTGATGACTTTAGGGATAGTGACACGGACACAAGTGACTATGATGATAGTCAGATTTGGAATCCTCCTAGATTTTCAAGGCGTCTGTCCACATTCTCTGATAATGGTATAACTCCATTGCCTGAAATAAAACGGCATAGGTCATCACGAACAGCACGTCAACTTGGAACAGCAGCAACCAAATGTGCTAAGTACATCTGATACCACTGATGCTCAAATTTCTGAACAAGATTGGGTAAAAGAAAAACTGGCAGATATGCAATGGGACATGCCTATTCATGATGATTCTTTTGCTATAGATTATAATGTACTTACTAAGCTCTGGTATGAAGATATTTATGTCGAAATTGGGTATTTTACCCATTTTCAAAAATTGTTTTAAATGAATCCTTGAGTGATAATGAACCACTGTATTTTATATAATTTTTTTAAACCGAATAGTACTATAAAAATTACTTTTAATCCATCATTCTAAATTTTCGCATTAATACGCTAGCCGCCATGTTGTTCAACTCGTGACGTCACAGTCGTCGATTCTGCCGGTTTTGCAAAGGAATAATATACTTTTTAATGTTTAATAATGAGTTATCATCTAAATAATTGTTGTGTTGTGCCTGAATGCAAAAATACGAGCGTAAGAACGCTGGGAAAGTTATGGATTAAAGTGCCAACTGATTTAAATATGAGAAACACTTGGTTAAAACTGGTAAGAAAAGACCAAAAGGCATTGTCTACAAAATCTAAACTATACTTCTGTGAAGACAATTTTGATGTATGATTTATATTTAATTATCGTTTAATACAAGACAAAACATCATGAGGTGAAAGGTATCGCAAGTCAAATTTTGTAATAACTTACATTGACTTAGATATTATAATGATTGTAATTATAGATATACTAAACTATGATAGCTACTAAACTATGTTTTATCAAAATACACTCTGACCTGCATAATACATGTTTTTGTGTAAACAAACGTTGGTAATTGGTACTTACACTGATGTTTTAACATTCCTCAACTCGGTGGAAAAAAAATTGGGATTGCATGCAAAAAATTTTACCACCATCAATTTATTTATCCTTGGTAGATTAGTACTTTCTGTTTTTACGAATTCGTCTTCCATGATGCCTTTTCAATAAAATTCCGAATAAAACTCAATAATCGTAATTATAACTTAAAAGGTTCGAAATAACAAAGGATGTTAGCTAGTTCTCTTAGTAAGTGACACAGAAGACTAATATGCTTAGGCTGGATCGGTGACGTCACAACATGTTCTAATATGGCTGACAGCGTTTTGCAGATTTGAGGAACAGACGAAAAAAAATATTCTTAATACCTAGGCTGCACTAAAAGTATCGGGAATGAAATATTTCCGCTGTTCCTGTCATATTAAAATCTTTTTAATTAAAAACTCCTTGGTTTTTAAAATCGAATACCATTTATTTATTTAAAAAAGATTCTCGGTCTTGTCACAAGGTTTTTTCAAACTTGTTTAGTCGTTGAGAAAATGGAATTGACGGTTGTCAAAAGAACGCCAATAACGGTTTTACGCGTTTTTGGTGTCATTTTAATTATTTTGAGTTTTCTTGTAATATTCTGATTACATTCCTTATGTATTTTAGTATATATTAATAATATTTATCTGCATTTTCATATTGTATTTCATTTAGCGACAATTTCATACTATCACAAAACAGTTTAACGTAAGCTTAGTCTCTCGGTCGCCATGTCTAATCCAGTTCCGCCTAAGCCACCGGATCCGAATTATTCTGACACTAACATTATTTCCTCACCAGCTGCTTATGTTGAAATTCAAAATGATTTAGAAGGTTCATTAAAAAAACCATGGCAGTCATTATCGCAAGAAATTTTTGATGACAACTTAAAAATTATTTCAAACAAAAATAAAATAAAACATAAAACGAAAGAAAGGAACAAAGAAGAGCATGCTAATCGGGTTGACATAAATAGAAGAATTTCAGCTTTTTCACCAATTCCTCATTCTCAGAATCGGACTGCGATACTGGTACTACTTCATCATCTAAAATTAAAATTATAGGCTCTAACTCTATCAAAGGCAACATGTCAGGTCAACGTGCTTACGAATATCCCATGTCTTTATCATCCAATATTGCTTGTACACAATTATCTGAAATCCCTCTTTCACAATCATCTGGCTTTCCTCTATCACAAAAATTAAATTCTGCCAATAGTTATATCTCTTCTAAATCTCTTAACACGCATATAGATAGCGATAATAAAAAAAATAGATTCACAAAGATTTCAATCTCTTCGTCCTTATAATTCTACAGATTCAGGTCCTTCTATCGTTGATGTTCAAGTAAAAGAAGATTCTTCTAATTCTGGTAAAACTTTAAATGCTATTTCATTTGTTCACTTTTTGAAAGAATTAAATGTACAAAATATAGTTAATGGAGACCTAAAACGTATCGGGACAAATAGAATAACGGTTGAATTCTCTAAATTTATTGATGCAAATCTATTTTTAGAAAATCCATCCGTAAATGATAAATATAAAATCTTTATTCCATCCTTTCACCTATTTCGTATGGGAGTTATAAAAGGTGTTTTTTTTTTTATAGAATAGGCTGACAAACGAGCACACAGTCCACCTGATGGTAAGTGGTTGCTGCGGCCCATAGACATCTACATCTATCTTCCATTACAAATCAAAATGCAGATGCGTTGTCACCCGTGAGGACTGAGATGGAATGCCTCATTTCCAGTAAAAAGGGTCTCCGGTTCTCTACACTCACCATACGAAATACAGCAGCATTAAGCTACTATTTCACGCTGGTATTCTGTGAGAGCGTGGTCCTTCCCCGGTCGAGCCGACCCATTCGTGCTACAACTATACTACTAATATAACTGCAGCATGGCTCTACCACGTAAAAAATGTATATTTTGGTGTACCAAAAAATTGGACACCAGAAGAGATAATTTCTGAATTATCTACGTATCCAAACACCATTCCTGTATTAAAAGCAAGAAGATTAAATTGCCGAGTTCGCAACGAGGACAAAGTCAGATATGAAAGCTCTGAAAGTGTCGTAATCACATTTGACGGTCAAATTCTTCCCTCGAGGGTTTATTTATGTTATTCTTGATGAAATTTATAAGCTTCCAACGATTCAATGTTTTCAGTGCTACAGATTTGGACATACTAAAGATTTATATCGTTCCAAGCCAAGATGATCAAAATGTGGAGGTGATCAGTCCTCTTCTTGCGACAAAGATAATGGATCTTTTCGTTGCTTATTTTGCTCAGGTAAACACAAAGCTACAGATTCTAGATGTCCTGAACACACAAGACAAAATAATATTAAAATTGAAATGGCACAAAATTCTATCTCATACCTAGAAGCATCTCAAAAATATCTTCAAGTGTCTTCAAAATCATATGCTGATGTTTTGATTTCAAAAATCCCTGAAAATTATTCGCTTTCTACTAATCCTACAATGGATAATTTTCCTTCCAACCCCGCTACATCTAATAAAACTTCTTATAAGAAATCAGTATATTTTCCTAAACCATTACGGCACCATTCACAAACAGGATACGACAAAAAAAGTCATCAAAAAATTATTGAAGATTTTTCAATTCCGCAACCTGAGGATGTACGCTCTTCGGGTTTTACCAGTTACTTCACAGGGTAATTTTGATTCTGTAGAAAGCATTACAAGTTTCCTTATTAACATAATCATATCTTCGTATTCGTCGAAGCTATCGTCCCACGTTGCTCGCTTACTAAATTCTATACCTAAAATTCTCCAAGACATTCACTCTCACAAGGATCCTTCAATGGAATTGTAGAAGCATTTTAGATAAACGTAAAAAAATACAATGTGTGTATCGCTGCTATTTCAGAGACATGGCTAAAACCGGATTCGAACATCAGAGTACCTGGTTTTTGTTTTGTTCAAAGTGACAAATCTGATGGCTATGCCGGATGTGCTTGGCTTATAAAAAATAATATAACTTATTCCATTATAGATGCTTATGATGAAATATTTGACTTTAATATTGTAGCAGTAAGAATTCAAAATATTACTTTCGTTTCTATTTATGTTTCCTCCCCTTCTGTCCATACGTTTCGCAGAATTAAATCTTTAATAGCCTCCATACCCAAACCATTTATAATTATTGGTGACTTTGTCATCATTATTTATGGGGTGATAATACTGATAAATACGGTAGTTTGTTTGTTGAAATAATTGACGAACTTAACATTGGCGTCCTTAATACTGGTAAAATTAACAAACGCTCTCGTCCTAATGAGTCTAGAAGTGCTGCAGATTTACCAATTTGTACTCCTGATTTAATCTCTCTTTTAAATTGTTCAGTTCTAGATAGCTCTCACGGCAGTGACCATTTGCCCATTCTGATTTTCTTTTCGAACAAAAAATTGGCAGAAATTAACAAAAAACCATGTATTAAATACAAATTAGACGGAGCAGATTGGACCCTGTACAATATTTTTCTTTACAATGAAATTCTAAAAATCGCCCCTATTTCTGAAAACAATATAACTTCTGTTGTTGAAGCATTTACAAACGCAATTATAAAAGCAGCAGATCAAACAATTCCTGTTAAAACTCTAAATAATAAGTGTAGGCCCTCCCCTCCATGGTGGGATTCTGAATGTACTGAGGCCATTCGTAATAGGAAAAAAGCCGAAAAACAATATAAATTAGACATAACTTCGGAAAACTATTCATACCTTCAACGTATACAAGAAGTGACTAATAATACTCTTCGGAAAAAAAAAACAAACAAGATGGCATGCCTTTTGTTCCTCAATTTCTCCTTCAATGCCCTCATCAGTTGTTTGGCGTAATATTAGAAAATTTCGCTGTTGTTTTTCATCTTGTTCTTTCAGTGGTGCCATTCCCTCTCAATCTATAAACACTTTTTTAGATAAACTTGCCCCCTCTTCTGCTCCTTTGAGAGAGGAACTACCTCAAAGTATTCAATGTGATTCTTTTTTTGATCCCTTAGAACGTCCATTTTCTTTATATGAATTATAGCTCGTCCTTTCTCACGTTCACGATTCAGCTCCTGGTTTAGACGGTATTCCATATTCACTACTTGCCAAATGTAATGATCAAATTTTATCCTACTATTTAAATATCATTAACGTTTTGTTTGACATAGGCTTTGTTCCTGACTTTGGCGGACTCAAGTAATTATTCCTATCTTGAAACCTGACAAAAATCCTAACGACGGTTCTTCCTATAGACCGATCGCTCTATCCTCAACTCTAAATAAAACCTTTGAACATATGATCAAGAACCGTCTTGAATGGTATGTAGAAAGTCATGGATTGTTATCAAATACCCAATATGGATTCAGAAAAGGTAAAAGCACATATGACAGTCTTTCTATCTTCACCAAAGATATTAGACTAGCATTTTGGAGTAGTGAATCGGTCCTTGCTGCTTTCCTTGACATTTCTTCTGCTTACGATAATGTCAGACTTAACATCCTTAGAGAAAAGATGTTTAAGCTTAATATATCCAAAAAAACTTACAAATTTGATTATCAATTTATTTCTATATCGATATATAAATATTAAAATTGATGATGATCTAAAATATACTCGAAAGGTTTTCAAAGGCCTTCCTCAAGGCTCTGTTTTAAGTCCTTTATTATACAATATTTATACGTCAGATTTAGACCAGTGTATTTCAAAGTGTAGAATTTTGCAATACGCTGATGATATCTTAGTTTATGTTAATGATAAATGTATAGAATCCTGTGCTAATGCGGTAGAACAAGATCTCTTCTCTATGGCCTCTTGGTTAGATGATCATGGACTTTCCCCAAATAAAAGTAATACAGTAATTTTTTCGCGAAAAAGAGTTTTACCTGTAATCCAGGTTCGCCTTTTTGACTATCCGCTCGTAAATATCCAGCAAGTTAAATTTCTTGGTGTAATTCTGTAGAGTATGAAAGCCATATTGTAGTTTTTACGAAAAAAGCCAACATCTGACAGTTGTGAATAAATATAAAAGGTATGAATGCAAACAGAAAATACCGTTAAGATAGTTAAAAGGGGATTAAGGATTATTTTAAACACACATACGGATCAAAAATCAATAATTAATAAATTAAATGAGTTCCTTTTTAGCTATAGAAATTCGGTCCATTGCACAATCGGTTTCTCACCTGCCCAGCTGTTGTTAGGCCGTCCGCTCCGCTGTCGACTCGACTTACTTAGGGACCACAAATTTGAGCAGAACACAAATGATACATCTTTATCATCCACAACCAATAATGTTGCAAATAAACAGATCTTACAGAGTGAAAACTATGATGGACGAAGAAAGAGCAATTTTAACAAAGAGGATAAAGTTTTAGTTAAGTTTTTTTACAACAACGGGAACGATTACACGTGGAAGTTCGGCGTAATTAAAAATAAATTAGGAATTAGATTATTTACTGTTTATGTTCCGGAGTTAAATAAATATTATAAGAAACATGTCGATCATATTGTTGCATACAAAGGAAATAAAAATGAAGAATATGATTTAGATTTGAGTAATTTTGAAAATTTTTCTAATATGTTGAGTACAGATCAAGCTAATTGTAACGTGAAGGCTACAGAAGTTGATACCATAACTTCCGACTCCTTGTTATTAAGAGGAGAAGAGGGCGAAAGTTCTGGCAGTAAATCCAATCAGCATTTAGAGGTACCAATGCAAGGGCTGCCTTTCCGATCAACTAGAAATCCGAATCCAAAATATAAATTTTAAATAATTACATGATTAGTTGTACACTTTTATCATTACTTATGTTTTTTATATTTAGTGGTGGAGAAAATGTAGAGTATGAAAGCCATATTGTAGTTTTTATGAAAACATCTGACAGTTGTGAATAAATATAAAAGGTATGAATGCAAATTGTGTTTTAGTGGTGAAATCCCCATAAATACACAATAAATTCTTGATAATAAATTATCCGGCATGCCTCATATCATTTATACCCAAAAAATGCGAAAAAAATATAAACATTCTAAGAGCTTTATGCGGGGTATGGTGGGGCGCTCATCCATATTCAGACTTGCAGATTGAATGCGGTGATCCTCCACTTTTTATTAGACGACAATATTTATCGGATTCCTTTTTTATCGGGTTCTTCAATTTTCCAACCATCCATTAATCCCTAAAATTCGTTTGCTTTCTCAGTACATTTCAATTAATTCAAGAAAATACTGGCGTAATAAAGAAATACCTAACCAAGTGAAAAGCTATGAACAATATAATTCCTTACTAGATCCTATTCATAGGTCGGTGACTCCGCCTCTTTTCTCCAATTCGTTTGAAGTTGCACTTTTCAAACCCAATGCCATATTAGATACAGGATTAAATAAATTTTCTATTGAATCAAATAAAAAATTTGTATTTACGTTGGACAAGAATTTCCCAGATTGTCATTATATTTTTACAAATGCTTCTAAGATTAACTCAAAAGGTTGTACTGGCTACGCAATATACTATCAAAATTGGAGAATAGTTCAAAAAATTAAAAGTCCTCCCGAATTTTCAGTTTTTACTGGAGAAATGTTAGCCATTTTGCAATCAATAAAATTTTGCTACCTTTTTAAATTAAGATCAAGCGTGATATTTTCAGATTCGTTAAGTTCTTTACAAGCATTGTTATGCAATCCTTTCTATGAGATTTCCCGCAATCCTTTGATATTTGAAATTAAGAAACTTCTTATACCAATTCGAAAACATCAATATTTCTCTCGTTTGGATTCCGGGTCATATTGGCATATCTGGTAATGAATATGCTGACAAACTTGCTAAACAAGCATAGTTTGTGGGGATACTTTTCTATTTAAAAATTATTGTTATGACCTTATAGGAACTACGAAATTATTATATGTATAAAGAGAGATGGTCAAAACATGCCAAAATTCAACCTATCATTGCTTCTAAGCCTTGGTTTTATAAATTATTCTTAAATAAGAAACATACATCAATGTTATGTAGAATGCGCTTGGGTCACTGCTGTAATTCGGTTCACCTTGCTAGGCTTCATATTAAAAATTCTTCAATATGTGAATGTGGTTTGGATATTGGTGACCTCAACCATATTTTCTTCTCGTGTCCTTTATATGATCATACTTCATTATTTAACACTTTGGTACATCTTAAAATTCCTCTTCCTACTGAAATTCGTTTTCTTTTAATTTTTTCTAAAAAAAGGATTTCTTTTGGAATTTTTTGATTTAAATAATATTAAGTAATAAAATTTTATTCATTATTTAGCAATCAATCGTCTTTATTTAATATTAATATTGAGTTTAGTATTATTTTAATTCAACATAACATTCATCATTTATTTAATAAACTTCAGTACAAGTCACTTCATGATTCATTATGATAGTATTCTATGGTTCTTATAACATTATGATTTCGGTTTTTAATCAGAATCGTAGTTTCTCTTTACATTGTCAGTCGTTTCATTACAAGTTACAAGTATTTTTATTGACTGGAGGTTGGCAGTAATTGTTAGGTTGCCATATTAAAAAAAATAAAAAAAATGGAATTGACTCGAGAAAATTCAAGAGCGACGATTTATTATGACTTTCGAAGTGGTTTAACACAAAAACAGTGTGTTGACCGGATGATTTCTGCATTTGATGATGAAGCCCCATCCAAAACCACAATTTATCGCTGGTTTGCTGAATTTCAACGTGGACGTGTCAAGCTCAGTGATGATCCCCGTCAAGGTCGTCAAAAAACTGCAGTCACCCAAGAAAACGTTGATGCTGTGCGTAAGCTGATCGAGGAAGATCGACATGTGACATACCGCGAAATTCAAGCAACTTTAGACATTGGCATGAGTCAAATACAAATAATCTTGCATGAACAATTAGGTGTAAAAAAGTTGTTTTCCCGATGGATACCGCATTCGCTCTGTGAAGAGCAAAAAGAGGCTCGCGTTACTTGGTGCGTCAGAACTCTCGAAAGATTCCACGCAGGATCCTCAAATGCTGTATACAACATCGTATCAGGTGACGAATCCTGGATATAAGCGTACGAACCCGAAACAAAAAACCAGTCACGAGTTTGGGTGTTCGAAATTGAGTTAAAGCCAACAAAAATTGTTCGTTCACGGAGTGTTGCAAAAAAAATGGTGGCCACGTTTGTCTCCAAAACCGGCCATGGTACGACTATTCCTCTTGAGAGACAAAGAACGGTTAATGCAGAATGCTATGCTAGCATTTGTTTGCCACAGGTCGTTACTGAACTCCGTAAAGAGAACTGCAACCGCCGCATCATCCTCCATCACGACAATGCGAGTTCTCACACCGCACACAGAACAAAAGAGTTTTTAGAGCAAGAAAACATAGAATTATTAGACCATCCGCCGTACAGCCCCGACTTAAACCCTAATGATTTCTATACATTCCCTAAAATAAAGAATAAATTGCGTGGACAGAGATTTTCATCACCTGAAGAAGCTGTGGACGCCTACAAAACGGCCATTTTGGAGACCCCAATGGACTTCCGAATGGAATGGTTGCTTCAATGATTGGTTCCATTGTATGGAAAAATGTGTCAAATTTCGCGGAGAATACTTCGAAAAGCAATAAATACATTTTTAAATAGTAATGTTGTGTCACTTCCTTGATTCCCGAAATTTTCAGTGCCGCCCTCGTATGGAAATTTAAAATTTATAATGCAATTTTATAAACAGAAATCAATATTTCTTGTTTACCTTTAATAAAATCTATCATAAATATATATTTTTTGATTTTATTTTACATGGTGTAAAATACCCTATTTTAGCAAATGCGGATCCAATAGAAACTATGACTCGTTTCTGACCCCTGACGTGCTAAACCGTATCACTGAGCAAACCAACTTATACACAATACAGTGTCTGTTGTCTTCGGATTCTTCTGCTAAATCAAGAAACCACCTATATATCTTTTTTATTTTGTTTACTGAAGTGGATCATATACTTCAAGGCATACATACATAATACACAAGAGCCGTGGTAGCTCAGATGGTTAACGCTCGCTGTAAATTTCACAGTACACGAGCAAACCGGGTTCGATCCCCGCCGGCACCAATGAAATTGTTAATTGCAATTTTAAGTGCCGATTTATCAGGTGCTCGGCGGTGAAGGAAAACATCGTGAGGAAACCTGCATGCCCGAGAAATAAGAAAAAAAATTCGAAGACATGGGAAGTTCGCCAACACGCATTGGGCCAGCGTGGCGGACACTTCCTTGCCCTAATACCCTCTCAGAAATGAGAGGAGGCCTATGCCCTGCAGTGGGACGTATATAGGCTGTAACTTTACTTTACTTTTTACTTCAAGGCATTTAAAAACTTGCGTTTCGCTCTTTAATCCCCCTAAGTAATAATAACAATAAAATTTTGACGAAAGGTTTAAAGAAGAATAAACAAATAAAGAACAACTAGCTATATACGTTTAAATAAGTTATTATTGTCGCATAGTGTTTGCAAGGCGTCGCCGAACGAGTAACAGAAACAACGATATGGCTATTACTAATACATTTTCACAATAGTTATGGTTTATTTTATTACAATCAGATCAAAACAAGTTATTGCTAAAATGAGCATATGAATATACATACATTTATTCAGTAAAAAATATTTATATTGCAGTATCGCTACATAAGAAATTATCTCAAGTCGTCAAATACTTTTACAATATTGCTATAGCAGTTTCAAAGTATACTATTATGAAAAAAGTTAAAAAGAAATGTCATTACCATAATATGTGGGTAAATATTTTACCAGAAAATACCTTACTTAAAAGTAGCAAATCATCTACTTTTTCATTACTATATTTAACTTATGATTACAACCAATACAAATGTTAAATTGGAATGTTTCCGTATGACACTTTATATTTACACTTTATATTTATAAAAATTATAAAAAAGGCATTTAAAAAATTATAACTAAATATGTAAAAACACTTAATACTACAGACAAATTGGAACAAATCTTTGGGTTACTGGCGAAACAATTATTACAAAAACACAGCCATGAAGAAACATTTACATTTGTTTTTATATTAATTTCTAAACCTACAAAGTGTTTAATTTTTTCTATTAAAATTAAATTAGTTTTAAAGAAATTGCTTGAGAAAGAGTTTGAAAGAAATTGATTAATTAATATATAATATTTAGTTTTAATTTACAGTCATAGCGAATAATAGCTTTGATGAAATAATAAAATAAAGCTGTCAAAACAGAAAAAATTATGCTATTTTTTAAATAAATAGTGGCGTAGCAAAGATGATAGGATTGTACGGCGTAGTAAAATCTTCCTCCAAAAGCCAACGCCCCGTTGGCTTTTGGAGGAAGATTAGAGAATTGGAGAAGAAAGAAAAGTTAAATCCCATTGATGAATATTGACAGTGAGAAATTTTAAAAACTAGCCTTTAGTAACATTTGATTAAAATGTAGTGATATATTAGTAGCATTTGAACGTTCTGAAAGGTAGAGATAAGTACAAAAATACATTAAATTGTTTTATTCGTATTTAAATAATAATATATATTCATAAACTGTAATAACACATTTGTTCGATTTTATATTTAAAGATAACTTGCGAAAATATGTTGGTGGGGTCGAGGGGCAGCGTTTATGATACGCCACTGAAACTAGTGAATGTCCGTGATTTTACGTAATATTTATTTTACTCAGGGATATTGTAGTTCTAATAAATAGCTTACTAATTTTGTGATTATATTTTATAGATAACAAAAAAATATCATAAAGTGTTGAAGCTATATCCCTTGATATTATATACGATACTCAAATGATTCAAATAAAACCTGACTACGTGTTGAGACTATAAATTATGTGAAGCGAGCGCTGACAAATAGGCAGAAGAAAAATTGTTGCATTTTGTTTTATTTCTTCCAAAACATACCCTTATGTTTAAAATTATAAATGACTGAACAATCCCTTTTACTGCATATTATATTTATAGGTAAAATTACAAAAATTAATATATTTGTACGTTGTACCCTTAGCGTACGGGCCACTGGCGGATCGGAGAGGCGTAGCCGTTGCGTTTTCCCCGTTACTGAACTATACACACACATGGATACATTATAACATTATCGCTCGATGACAGCGACAAATCGGATACAGGCTCGGAGGAGTCGCTCGACCGATCTGCATATTGTATGAAGGCGAGCGGCCTGTGTTGGTATACAAAGCCGAAACAACACGATATTATTGTAATTTTTAAATTTAAAAAGAAGTATGAATAGCAATAATGTGATTAAAAACTACATATAGACTTGTACGAAAGGCAACGCTAATTTTTGTAAAACAGTTCGGCTTTTTTGTGGAACGTCAATTCAGACGCGCACTCAGATTTAGTCTAGTGAGCAGCGTGGCTGTAACTAGTTTTATTGTATGCATACACATACACAGGGGAACGTCTGCGTATGGCTACTCCCCTCCGGTCCACCGGTGGCCCGTGTTGATTTATGGTGGTACCTATATATAATTTTACAGCTATAGAGTTCTAACACATTGTCCTTTTCTAATAAGAAGCATAATTCTTAAGTTATAAAACACTTATGCTAACCACACTGAAAATTATATACAACGCGTAACATAATTAACGCACTTTAAGAAAGTAGTTTTTTCGTTTACTGAATCGATTCCTGTCATTTTTAATATAGGTAATTTTTTATCCCAAAAATAATTAAAACTACGTAAATTATAGTCACACTAAATCTGTACAGTCAAAACAAACTGAAATGGACCGTAACTTAAGGCAATAAGACTTTCAAGAGTGCAGTTTTATTTGTATTATTACTAATTCTGTCATTCAATAAAAATAAGGAAAAATGAACTTTATTTCAAGCAAATTAAAGTCTTTGCGTTCGTGGATTTGTACTATGACCACAACATTCTTCCGGAATTAGTATAACTAATTTGATAAATAATCAGTGCATAAAAATGTTTAACTAAAAATTCAGTGTATGTATTATGATTATAACATAATATACTAATTGAGGTGTCTGAAGGTGTGCGTTAATTGCGTTACATATTGTATAATTTCTTAAAACTAATTTTACAGATTTTATCACGTTAAATTTTATTGATTGTTTCCCGACGTTTTGGACACTTTTTAATATCGCAATCACTCCTGAGAAGTCGGCAATAGAAAAATAAAATTAAACGCGATAAAATACATGTGAATAGTTTTATTCAATGTGTAATATTTGCGTAAATATAAGAAATCAGTATGACGTAAGATTTTTTCCTTTTATTCAAACTATTAAACTTAAGAAAGAATAAGAGGTCTAAATTACCAAGATTTTTATTCATTTCATTCATTTTTTATTCATAATTATTGCACTCGAACAAACCAAAAAGAATTTTGTTATAAAGAAATCCAAATAATTATTTTCCTTTTGATACGTAATAACTTAGTTCATATACATGTTCATTTATTTGCATTTTATGGTGTTGCCATTAAAAACATGGTGCCAACCGGTTAGATATAAAGTGAGACATTTAAAAAAAATATAAAATAATAATTATGAAAAAATGTGGCACTAACAAAGTTCCTAGTAACAAATCAATAAATACCTATATGAAATTTATATTTATTATATCTTGCCGTAGTAAAATACAGATTTTATTAACAGCACAATAAAAACAGTTCCTTTTTTTGTTATAAGAGCCTATGAAATGTTCCCTTTTAATATGAGCGATGGAAATATTTATACGACTCATATTTATTAATCCGTGCAAAAATCTATAAAAACATTGTAGTCAAGAACTATCAGTTGAGGCGACAATATATATATATATATATATATATATATATAAAGTTTTATATTTGTAGAAAATTAAATATTTGTTTAATATTTTATTGTACAGATTTATTATTACAAAAAATTACAATAATAATAGCAGATCTATGTTAGATCTCTTTTAGCCTATCGGCATTATTTCGTACCTAAAAGTTTTTGTTAATAAAATTGCCACTTGTTTTCATACCTTCTAATTTTTCTACTTGTAATTTGCTAGATATAATAAAAATTATTATATATGTGAAAGCGCAATCTGCATACAAAATTATATTATCACTTTATAACTCGGCCTCAATCTTATCAACGTGGTAACTAACGTTCATAATTTCAAGTTCGAATAAAAGCTTTTGAATAAAGTAAGCATATAGTTATATGTTATGGATCAAGTGATTAATTAGACATTATTCATGATTCCCGAGCAATATGAATAATTCCCAATACGAGTAGGCATATGAAAAAAATATAGAAATAACAGTAGTAATAAAGGCTTTATGAATAAAACCCGTTACCGTTGGGCAGAGTAATAAAAAGATGGAAGCGCCTATTCACACGATAATTAAATCGTACGCGGTAGCAAATTTATTTTTTAACAACTTGACATTATTAACCTATTTGCTTTAAAAGTGATTAATATGGTTAGGTTTGGTTAAGATAGGTCAGCGTTGCAACTCTTCGGATTTTTCCGCAGATTTACAGAATTTTTTCATCGTCTACGGAACTATGAAATGTAAGTTGAATCTTACGGAATTTGAATTCCATGTTAATTAAAAAAATACTTTACAGTCCCTTCAGGATAATTAGATTTTTTAAAAACTTGACGATCATTTTTTTAAATTGATTGTGAACTTAGCCGATAAACGACAATCGAAAATTTTAAAGGGCAAGAATTACATCATCGATCTAAAAATTAAACGGGACAAAAGATGCAACGATACTCAAATTACAGAAGTTTTGTACAAATAAATTTAATGACTACATGTCAAGTATTATTTTATATTTCTTGACGAAATGATTTAATGTCTTGTTTGTAATAAATATTATAATAGATTTTCAAGAAACGTACAAAAATTTTAAAATTATAAAATATAAATTTTATAATTGGCTAGTTAAGTCCCGCGGGAGCGTGACTTAAACGTGGTTTTAAGTCATATTTATTGTTAGCTCCTTTCAAGTTGGAAAAAATTCTCATATGGTTTCATAAGTTTAGATTTAAATATTAATTATTACTTTTTGCTTAATCGCAGTTATTAATGGTTCAGAATACTTAATTTTCGTTTGTAGGCATTTCCTCGCGATTGGTTACGTAAAGATTTTTTGTGAGATGTTGACTCTGTATGAGATATCGACTATAAGTTAATTCATTATTTTAAAATCTTTGCACGATGTGTGATCAGAATTGAAACTAAGTCAGGTGTGATGTGCAAATGAAAAGTACAAAATCATCTTATCACTTTCTGGATGTTTCCTACAACAAAACAAGAAAAACTTATGACAATATTGTGGTAACTCTTCAAGCATTTTGAATTTATTGACCGTTTTTTGTAGGAGTTTTTACTATATTGACTAGAATTTAATCTGTTTCACATCATTTATTTGTGTTGAGTTAACTTATCACCATGAGAATTTTGCTAACTTAAATTTACTGTGAAGAATAACTCTCTGACAATAACTTATATTACATATCAATAACATGCGTGGAAATATTATGTGCAAAAGTAGTATAAACATCGTTAATATTGTATAGTTTATAAAACAATCTGCCTTCCAGAAAACGAAATGACGTAACTATACCTCTTTATAGTATTTTATCACACATGCTTATCTAAAGTATATTCCTGTAATTTTGGTGCAACATCTCAAATGAAAGTTTACCCCATAGGTTTGTGAGGCTTGAGCAAGAATTACTCGAATACGCCTTTAATAAAAAGTTTAGTTACAGATACAAAGGTTTGAAATTCCTGCGAAAAAAGTTTCATATGTGCGCCCATTGTACGGTAGAAGTATAGACTTATAGACGAATGTTACATTTTTTTTTAGTTTGGAGATTGCGTTCTTCTTTCTATAGAGATTGTGTTCTGTGTCCAACAATTTCGTAGTGATCAGATAGTGTGATAAATAATGTAGTTTAAATCAGTATTAATTACAATTACATAGCCCGATTTGACTTGTCATTATTTATATTGCCCGGGCATTTTAAATAGTGCTCTAATTAATCCATAAAGTCATTAACATATATATAAAAATTAAGTAAAGTTAGAAAAATTAGTAGGATCATGCATATTTAGAAATTCCTAACATAATCATAATAAAAGTAGATAGTACATTTCTTACCTATCCTTAATTATAACAATCAACAATCCATTAAATGCGGTTACATTATGCAAATGGTAACATCATCACACACAATACACTCGAGTTCATTTCTAAAATCTACTTTATTATTATGTATGTACTATGTAGCGTGGCTACGTATCTTCCATTTGGATTTATAAAAGTTAAATCCCGATTCATGAGCTCCATATTTTGAACATTTACGAAGCCTTATTACTATTATAATAAACTAAATTCAAATAGATAGGTACGATCATCTAAGGCTTTTAGCGAATTTATTTGTATTTTTCTAGATAAAGAAATATGGTAAGCTGTATGACACAATCATTTTATTTTTTCTGTTTTATTTGTCTTTACTTTTAGGACTTTTGATGAATACGGATAAACAAATGAGATAATATTGTTAATATAAATTTATATGCGAATATCATAATTTGGCATTAAGCCAAATTATGATATTCGCATTCGCAACTACAGTATTATAAATTTAATTAAATACTGTTTTTATGATTCAGGAAAACCTGGCCGGATATGTTCGAATCTCCGAAGTTGGATTGTTTCACTGCAACAAGTATTAATGTGTAAATTTAATAATATATATATATATATATATATATATATATATATATATATATATATATATATATATATATATATATATATATATATATATATATTAAATGTAAGTTGTTTTGTATAATTATGAAGTACTTATACATAACAGCGGCAAACGTGTACCTAAGTAATTAGTTCTCTTTAAAAAACGTACTCCCATACCAGGGTAATCTCCAGTGTCATGAAGGCGTTTTTTCAGACCCGGAAGAATTATTAGGAGGCGATAACATATTTTGGGGCGGGATTCGAACCCGCGGTCAGTTGCGAGTCAGTCACAACCGCTATGCAACGAAGCCGTCAAATTATATTTTTAAAGGCTTTGTTATTAAATAAATAATGTAAAATTATGTATCAAAATGAAGATAAAAAATGTTTAGAAGATTTTCAACGATTTTAGGAATATAAAACTTTTCAACACAATATTGTGGTTAAAATTATGTATGACTTACCTTCATTTTAGGTCGTACTGATAACGTCAGTTTTTGTATTAACCGAGTGGTCCCATCTGTAGAAAAACAATCAAGATTATAATTATTTTTAATTTGTAGCGGAAGTAAATACAAATTTAAATTATTAAACAAATTTAAAATTAAACTGCAAATTAAAAATAAGGAATTTTTTTGGGTAGGTAAACATTTATTACAATGCTATCTCATGCAATTATAATCTGTGATTTAATATTTTTATTTTGAAATATGCAGTGTAAAGGTATGTAGTACAGACTCTAACTGTATAAAAAGTGTCCGTAGGAAAGTGCTAAATAAGGGTGGCGCCACTGTAGCTACAGTTTAAATTTTAAAGAACTTTTCATAATTTTTTATTGCGCAGTCTTTCACCATAATTCCTTTTACAATAATTATTTTATCGCTTTCAAAATTTTTATTTTCAAAATCACTCTCAACGTATTTTACGCCGCTTTATCATACCCTCTAGCTACTCGAGCGCTGTTGTGGAGAGTTTTTGAACTGTTATATACTGCTTACGGATGGACACATTTTCAACTATTTTCCTATAGGAGATTGTCCTCCTTACCTCTATACTCCATGTTTTGAAAGTTATTATTATATAATTATCATAAATGTTATAATTTCTTTGAACATGATATATTAACATTTCACACAACCACAACAGGAAAACGGAAGCAGAAGATGGGCAAAAGCATCTTCGTGATAAGAACTCAAAATAATAAAAAACTGCGGTTGCCACTGGTAACCACGGCATCCTCCCTATTTAGGAATTCCATGGGAAAGGCTTATATTCAGCAGTACACTCTTATAAGCTGTAATGGAAATAGATTATCATTTCTTTAAAGCTCGTGTTGTCTAATACTGTTAAAATTGATATATAAATACTTTAGTTTTTTATATACGTGGTAGAACCATGCTGCAATTATATTAGTAGTATAGTTGTAGCACGAATGGATCGGCTCGACCGGGGAAGGACCACGCTCTCACAGAATACCAGCGTAAAATAGTAGCTTAATGCTGCTGTGTTTCGTATGGTGAGTGTAGAGAACCGGAGACCCTTTTTACCGGAAACGAGGCATTCCATCTTAGTCCTCACGTGTGACAACGCGTCTGCATTTTGATTCGTAATCGAGAATAGATGTAGATGTCTACGGACCACAGCAACCACTTACCATCAGGTGGACTGTGTGCTCGTTTGTCACCCTATCCTGTAAAAAATGTAAAGCTGAACAGGAGAACGAAGTTAGAGTCTATACTGATACGTACAGACTATTCAAACAAAGAAGGCTACATGTGCGTTTTCACCCGTGAGGACTAAGATGGAATGTCCTCACAGAACGCGTTTGGTCTTTCTAAAAACTCAAATGATGATAGAATTTACAGAAGGTTGGATTAGATCATTCATAGACTTGGGATTTCTCGACTCGCAAATGTCGGTGTCTTGAGGTTGTCGGTGTAAGTCCTAGAGGTAAACGTGTGTGTGTGTGTGTGTGTGCGTTTTAATAAAAGTATGGGCGATATTTGTATAGATACCGTGACCAATACCTTGTCACCGCTAAATCCACCTAACCATGTAGTGGCAGTGTAAGAATATCCACTACCGCATATCATTCCATGGAATATTCTTCCTAATAACGTGGATATTGTTCCTAATAACAACTTTGACTCTCCATATCGAGCCGATTCATTGGAGTTACAATCACATTAGCGTTGCCTAACTGCGTACGGATATGTAAAATTTGCTAACCAAAATGTGTACTATGGGTTTGAAACAATCTTTGATTTTTGGATTTAATAGTGGTGGTGTGGTGGCGCACCTGTGATGTTGGCGAGGCCGCGCAGGCGTGTGTGAGGCTCCAGCAGTATCAGGTAGACGGGCACGGTCGTGAGGATCATGAGGCAGCCCACGTGGTGTGTGGTGGTGTAGTGGTATTGCGTGGTGTGGTGTGGTGTTGTGGCGCACCTGTGATGTTGGCAAGGTCGCGCAGGCGCGTGTACGGCTCCAGCAGTATCAGGTAGACGGGCACGGCCGTGAGGATCATGAGGCAGCCCACGTGGTGTGTGGTGGTGTAGTGGTGTGGTGTGGTGTGGTGGCGCACCTGTGATGTTGGCAAGGTCGCGCAGGCGCGTGTGCGGCTCCAGCAGTATCAGGTAGACGAGCACGGCCGTGAGGATCATGAGGCAGCCCACGTGGTGTGTGGTGGTGTAGTGGTGTGGTGGCGCACCTGTGATGTTGGCGCCGCGCAGGCGTGTGTGAGGCTCCAGCAGTATCAGGTAGACGGGCACGGCCGTGAGGATCATGAGGCAGCCCACGTGGTGTGTGGTGGTGTAGTGGTGTGGTGTGGTGGCGCACCTGTGATGTTGGCGAGGCCGCGCAGGCGTGTGTGAGGCTCCAGCAGTATCAGGTAGACGGGAACGGCCGTGAGGATCATGAGGCAGCCCACGTGGTGTGTGGTGGTGTAGTGGTGTGGTGTGATGTGGTGTGGTGTGGTGGCGCACCTGTGATGTTGGCGAAGCCGCGCAGACGTGTGTGAGGCTCCAGCAGTATCGGGTAGACGGGCACGGCCGTGAGGATCATGAGGCACCCCATTGGTGTGTGGTGGTGTAGTGGTGTGGTGTGGTGTGGTGTGGTGTGGTGTGGTGTGGTGGCGCACCTGTGATGTTGGCGAGGCCGCGCAGGCGTGTATGAGGCTCCAGCAGTATCAGGTAGACGGGCACGGCCGTGAGGATCATGAGGCAGCCAACGCCCGTCTCCGCGGGGGATGCCACCGCTGGCACTGCCACCACCAGCACCGTGCACACTATGTACACCGCTGTAACGTGCAACCGAATACTCCAATATATAGTACTTTACTGTCACGTGTCGCTCATGGAGGTCGTACGAAGCCACAGAAGGAAATTGACAGCAATATCTTCTTAATAACCACTCCAAATTATAAAAATGAAACTGCGGTTGATATCCTGCCCGCCAAACGGCTATTGTGGCAAATATACCTCTTAAAAAATATTGTATAGGAAACCTATATTTGGCAGTGGTTTTTGATAGGCTGTAATAAATAAAGTGTTAAAACATAACTTTTTTTTAAGGTTACTCAAACAGAAATAATATTTCTTGTATAAACATAAATTAGACTGATAAACTTGGAACAATAATAGACCACAGAAATTCTCAGTAGCAACCCGGAGTTAGAAAATTGGCGGTATTTTACCCCGTGTCTTGGAAAACACGTTAAACTGTTGGTCCTGCGTCAGATCCCTCTCCGGTCGTGATCGGACTATAAGAGAGAGGGAATAGAGAGTGCACGCGTGATTGCACATACACTTGGGCACCATGATCCCGTCTGATGGCTAATCTCCGTTGAGAATAGCCGATGTGACGGAAATTCAGTCTGGAAGACATTATTGTTATTATTCATAAACATATTGTCATTTTATAAAATTTATTACGTTCAGACAAATTAAGCGAATAGAATTGTATCAATAAGCGGAACTTTCTGCTTTTACCAACCACTAATGCTTTGCCGAGTCGACCATTCTTACAGGGTTTCAAGTGCCTTAGTACTGGTTATAAAAAAATTGAGTCAGTACCCAAATCACTGACTCGAACTATAATTCGCACACTATTCGCGAATTCGATTTATGTTTCTCATTTTCAAAAACACCACCAAAATAAAATGAGTCATAAAATACAAATTATTTAAATAATCAATCAATAAAAACAACTAGAAATCTGTTTTTCTTCCTAATCCACGGATCCCTTGTATCATACCGTACAAGAGATTTGCTGCTTAGCAAATGGCAGCATCGCGCATACATAAAAAAACTGATTTTATATCTACTATAAAGTTTTCCCATAAGCGATGACGTCTCAATTCCAATTAAATATTTCTATACTCGAAAGTTTTGCTCGAGTTTTATGTACTCGAACTCGAATACTTTAAATTGAGAACTCTATTACCAATGAGAACGGAATGAGTATGTGCGAACAATCCAATCCGGCTGACACAATCTGTTTTAACAGTCTATGAACAACATCGGATTCACAAACATTTTTAATGAAAAGGGGAAGTGGGGCCAAGAAAATCGGTACGATCCAGTTATCAGAATAACAAATTTAAGCAGAGTTAATATAATAACGTTTATAAACAAAGAGTTTTCTCTTACAAAAAACAACTTAAAAAGATTAGAGAGTATACAACGCGCGCACAATACTGGATTAATGGTGGTTAATATAGCGCATAGCGCCATATTATAGCGCGCTATCTCTACATAACACATAGCGTGTGCTATGTAAATAATCGCAGTGGCGCTATTGCGCTATGGCGCTGTGGCGCTATTAAGTATTAATATCTAGCGGCAACTAGTTCTAGCAGCAGCGCTGTTGGGAGAGGACGTGTGACGCAAATTTGATCTAGTAGCACGCTATTCATCGCGCGTGACCTAATTTAGTGTTAGACGTTGTTTAGTTAGTGTATACTGTATATTTATAAGTCGAAGGACACCGTTGTCTGCTATAAAAGAAGCCTAACGAATGTTTTTAAAAGTAAATAAAATATAGATACAAAAGTGTATATAATAGTGTCTGTAAATAGTTGATCTTTATAAATACAACGAATAAACTTTTAAATACACCTTTATTTGATTTATAATTCATATTAAGGTTAAAATAACGTTTACATCAATTATAATAAAAAATAATTAATTTTATTTCGTTTTAAAAAGTATACGCCTTAAAAATATTTTTAGGATTATAGAAAGTCGTAAGCCTGAAAAGTATGAAAAAGCGTTCATTGGTTTTTCTTTACCGCTTTATTTTATTTTAGTCTAAAATGCGAAAGAGAATATAATAGAATAAATAAATAAATAGAATTACGAAATAATGGTCTTATATAGCACGCGGTCTATCCAATGAACGACATGTAATGTAACGTGCTACGAGACATAGCGTGCAAAACTTAACGCGCTTGCCGGCCTTCTACACGCTTTCTTATATATAGTGCGCTATAACATAGCGTATTTAATAGGGCGCTAGAAATTTATAGTTTATAGTCTGTAGCGTGCTATTGGCTTATAGTCGTTTTGAACAACTTTATACTAGATGTACTACTCATAAGGCTGACATATGCACATATAATAACATATATCATGTAGTGGTGTATATTCTTCGCAATATAAATCAGTCTTTATCCTTACATTACATGGCGACCCTGCCAAGATAGCGCGTCGTAGTTAAGCCGAAGTGGGGATTGATAGCTTCTGAATCTAGCGTTTATTTTCGAAGAAGAACACAGGTTTATAAAAGCCAACTAAATCTGAGTGAGAACTTACCAGGGAAGATTAGGTTGACTTTAATCGGTCTCTCCAGATTCGGTTGCGTGTAACGTAGCACCGGCAGGCAAAGCACAGCTGCGCCAATACTTAACTGAAATTGAAATAAATTTTGCTTTTATATTATTAAACGCACATAAAACTGTTTCATGTGAAACAGCTCTGAAGGTAGAGAACAACGGGACATTTATGGGGTGTACGGGTGATCGCTACCAAGCTATTTCTAATTTGTCTCGTGTTGTTAATTGTGAACATGATTGTAAGCTATTATTTGAAAAAAAATATAGTCCCGCTGGATTTCTTGCTGGTTCTTCCCAGGACAGAGGTTTTTTTGCGAACCAGTGGTAAATGTAAAAATTGACTTTTAATAAGTATTGTTTATAATCTACATTGAATAAAAAAAGTTTCTATTTCTGTTTAATTTAAAAGCTAAACAGATTGTTGTGCAGTGGTAGTACTAAATAATCCTGCATGAATAGTAGTGCGACAATTGATTGCAATTATTCTGTCTAATTAATAGAATCAGCCATCGCCGAGTACTCATATTTCTCATTATGGAGTGTTGTGGGAACAGTTGAAAAAGTGGCCATCTGTAAGCAGTAAATAACGGTTCAAAAACTGGGATGAAATGAACTTAGCAGTTGTCGATGGTTTAAGTGTGGTGCTAAATTGCTCAGTAGCTCTAAAATCTAAAATAATTTTATTTAGTAAATATCACCTCGAAAAAGTCGTCTATCCCACTAATATTGTTCGGTGCGTTCTTTAAAATTTACCCCGTAGCTATAGTAGCGCCACGCTTATTTAACAGTATTCTACGGACACTTTTCACTCACACTCCATATTTCTCATGTTGCCTCATTTAGAGAAGAAATACCTACGTGTCATACTATCGATGTTGGTGTCTTTCCTAATGTGGTAGTAAATCATGCAATTGAGGGAGAGTGGGAGGTATTCTTCAAACTAGGGAAGACAAATTTTCATCTATAAGGGGAAATATTAAAAATACTACCACAAATGGCTTAGCAAGATCCTCTGTTATGCCGAAAATGTTGCAGCATTAATATTGAAATAATAATATATGGTGAAGTTAAGGATTAATGTTAAGTAATATGTTAGACGAAAACACGATTCCATAAAATTTTCTCGATCGAAAAAAAATCCAAAGTTACCTCAAAACTTAACAATAAACCGCTGTTATTCATAAAATACTTTAAATTAGATCGTGAAACTTTGCATACTAACTGAACTAACTATAAAGCAGTGTAATGATTTCTTATATTTACGCGAACACTACACATGATTAAAACTACTTTTACGGATTTTATCGCGTTTATTTTTACTTTTTATTTTTAATTCCCGACGTTTCCAGTGGTAGTACCCAGCCTCCTTCTCTATTGAAATTAGGATGTTTTTTAATTTCAATAGCCTCACGTATCATCCTTGGTAGGAATCGGTGTTCTTTCGCGAGGATTTGTGGTCTATCAAATCTGATGTAATGGTTGGGGCCGTCTAGGATATGATCACAAGGGAAGTCTGCAGTTTGTGATCATATCCTAGACGGCCCCAACCATTACATCAGATTTGATAGACCACAAATCCTCGCGAAAGAACACCGATTCCTACCAAGGATGATACGTGAGGCTATTGAAATTAAAAAACATCCTAATTTCAATAGAGAAGGAGGCTGGGTACTACCACCTGCTTGGGATCCTATAATCAATAAAATTAAAACTAAACCCAAGCATACCACTGCAAGACCTCAAGACAGAGTTAGTTCATTTTGCGTAGATCGGACCATAAACAATAATTAAAAAAGCTGAAGGTACTCCGGGTTTAACAATGACATCGGGACGTCAGTCATCTCAGTCCCCCGTGACCATGGGTGCTGGAAAGCGCCCGAAACGTCGGGAATTAAAAATAAAAAGTAAAAATAAACGCGATAAAATCCGTAAAAGTAGTTTTAATCATGTATAAAGCAGTGCTTATGTTTTTTTTAATTACCATTATTTTCACTGTAAAAGAATTTACCTAAGCTATCGGCATCTTGAAGCTTGTTACCTGCCGCCCGGTCAGTCTCGCTTCGGCCTTTATAGGGGGGAAGCTGCGTGAAACGCGACAGGACGACGTAAAATTAAAATGCGAAATAACAGTGATGAAAATAAGAAGCGACTGGGTTGGCGTAAAGAAACAGGCATAAATATGATAAACCTAACAAAATAAGTACCTAACGACCTATTTACATACAGTATTAGTGATTACAAACATTTCGGTACATAGCATATGACGCGCGGGGAAGTGAGGGCGAAATTAGAATTTGAGCTGAGTTACTATATCCCCTTAAGCGGATCTTAGCTAATTAATCTTGACATTTTTAATATTTTTCTGACTTTCCGCCTAGTGGGCGTTAAAAGTTTACTAAGGGGAAACGCAAAAAGATTTTGCAGCGTTCGGATAGCAAAATAATTATTTATGATTTATTTAATGTACTTTATTGCACACCATAAAATATACAAAAATCATTTATTTGCATAAATGATTTTGAAGTAGTATGCAATGGGCGGTCTTATTGCTGACAGCAGTTTTTTCTAGACAACCCATGAATGGACAGGATTTCTGGAAGAATGACGGGGGTAGGGTAAGTAGATGTGATAAAAGAGGTAAAAAAGAATATACATACACCATACACATACATAAAATTGAAACATGCGAAACGTAAAATCGTCGAGGTATATCGTCGTCGTCGTCGAGGGTATAGTACGGAAACAGCTCTGCTGCACGTCACGGATGATATAACTGCAGCTTCTGATAAAGGTGAGGGTAGTATACTGGTGCTATTGGATTTTACTAGAGCTTTCGACTGCATAAACCATGATATACTTCTGGCGAAACTGTCATACTACGTAGTATCGGAGGCAACGTGTAAATGGTTTTACTCATTCTTGTCAAATAGAAGTCAATATGTTGAAATTAACACTGACCAAGGGGAAGTAATACAATCAAGTGTAAGAAGAACGTCCCGAGGCACTCCGCAAGGATCTATCTTAAGCCCTATTCTATTCATACTGTTTACAGCGGATATTAGCAAAGTATTAAAACATAGTAAAATACATCTGTATGCCGACGATACTCAAATTTATCATTCGTTCAAGCCAGAACAGACGGAAAATGCAGTTATGCAGTTAAATGAAGATTTGTCGGCAATCTCCCAATGGGCAAACAAAAATGGTCTAACCCTTAATCCTTTAAAATCAAAATATATGGTGCTAGGAAGTAAAACACAATGTAAAAAAATATTAAGTAAGAAACCGGAAATACTCATCAACAAAAAAAAGGTACTCAGAGTGGATCACACTAATAACCTTGGTCTTACCCTCGATAGCCAACTGCGATTTAATGAACATGTAAATACTAAAGTACGTAATGCTTTTTATCGTTTAAAGGTTTTATATGGCATAAGAAAATACTTAACAGTAACGATCAGGAAGACCTTAGTTGAGTCGTTAGTGTTATCACATTTTAATTACTGCGATACCGTCTATGGCCCACGACTGTATGCAAAAATAAAAAAGGCAATTCAACGCGTGCAAAACACATGTACTCGTTTTTGCTTTAACGTCCCAAAAAGAGCTCACATTAACCCATATATTAATGAAAATAATATTTTAAAAATGGACGCACGTAGGAAACTCCACTTGGTTTGCTTAGTTCACAAAATTATTAGTAACAAAAGTCCACTGTATTTATACAATAAATTAGATTGGAGTAAGAATGCCCATGAAGTAAATACACGTAAAAGAGTCTCAAACATGCTGAATATTCCATGCCATAAGACTAAAAACTTCAAAGGATGTTTTAAATATTCGGCCGCAAAAATATGGAATGATTTGCCACCACCCTTAAAAGAAAATTTTAATATTAATTCTTCAACATTTAAAAAAAAAGGTTAAAAAGGAGTTATTACACGAACAGAAATCTTTTTAGGCCGAATAACTGTATGTTTATTCTGTAATAAGTATTTTTATCTAACACATATTGACTGTATAGAGGTTTACCAACAATACATAATTAAGTACGATGTGCGTGCGACCAAAATATACCCAAAACAGCAGGGACTGGCTGAAAAACAGTGCTGAGCATAATGCCCAGCGAATACTGAGCCTGTGCCCGTTGTCTCACATTATAATCGTATACTGAGTAATATTAGTTAATCTGTTAATTGTGAATGTTTTTTTATTTTTTTATTTTAAGTCTAATCATTTTTATGTGTATACTTACTTTGTAAACTTTTCATTTGTAAACTTATTATTGTGTGGCAATAAATATTTATTATTATTATTATTAAAATACATATGTAATGGATTATATAATTAAATGCAATTAATATACTACATATCATATTATATTTAAAGGCTCGTGTACGAGGTTAAACGAAATTTAAACAGTGAGATAATGATTCTTGAAAAGTTATTTTTAATACTTGAGCGGATGGTGCGTATTTTACCGCCAGTGGCAGTTCATTTCATAAACGAACGGTCTGTAAAGTAAAAGACGCGTTCATAAATTAACTAATATGTAGTGGCTTCCACTTCTAACTCTCTTCTGATCTCGGGTTACGCGAACGGGAATCACAAAGAAATTGAAAGTGATTTTTGAGGTGAGAAGGATAAGAAGGATTAAAGGACACTGTAGAGAACATGAAGTATGTGCACATTCCGATGAAGTAGTATTGGCAACCACTTGAGCTTAGTACGAAAAAGAGACACATAGTCATATTTACGTATTCCAAATATAAAATAAACGAAAAATTTTCCCATACTACCCACACTTGGCAGGCGGGTGGATAAGTGCATAATCGATACTTATGCGATGTTATTGCGAGAGTATCAATTAATGAGAATAATGATACTCATTGGTAGCCATTACCGGTTTAATAGATTTTGGCTTGACATATCCAGAAGGAATATCTGCCAGTCAGTCGCCACTCTCGATCGTTAGCTGACTACGTGTGCAGGTGATTTTTGCCTTTAAAGAAGACGTAAGTTTGTTCCTTCTTACACTCCATGGTACTAAGTTTTATGGTATAGCTGTTAATGGGCGCAAAGAAGTCGGATACGGTGAGGTAGAGCACCGACAGCAGCGCGACCGCAAGCGAGTAGAGTGATTACCGCCAGTACTGACCCAAGTGGCGAAGCCCACGTAGTTGATGAGCGCGTAGATGTCGGACACGGTGAGGTAGAGCACCGACAGCAGCGCGACCGCAAGCGAGTAGAGTGATTACCGCCGGTACTAACCCAAGTGGCGAAGCCCACGTAGTTGATGAGCGCGTAGATGTCGGACACGGTGAGGTAGAGCAGCGACAGCAGCGCGACCGCCAGCACGGCAGGCACGGGCGTGGCACGCACCGACACCATCGTCAGCGCAGCCGGCAGCTGCCCGTTCGCCGCACCAGCGTAGAACAACCTGCCAAGACGCATCCATCATTCATTCTCTGCGTAGAACAACCTGCCATGACGCATCCATCAATCATTCTCTGCGTAGAACAAACTGCCAAGACGCATCCATCATTCATTCTCTGCGTAGAACAACCTGCCATGACGCATCCATCAATCATTCTCTGCATAGAACAACCTGCCAAGACGCATCCATCATTCATTCTCTGTGTAGAACAACCTGCCATGACGCATCCATCAATCATTCTCTGCGTAGAACAACCTGCCAAGACGCATCCATCATTCATTCTCTGCGTAGAACAACCTGCCATGACGCATCCATCAATCATTCTCTGCGTAGAACAACCTGCCAAGACGCATCCATCATTCATTCTCTGTGTAGAACAACCTGCCATGACGCATCCATCAATCATTCTCTGCGTAGAACAACCTGCCAAGACGCATCCATCATTCATTCTCTGCGTAGAACAACCTGCCATGACGCATCCATCAATCATTCTCTGCGTAGAACAACCTGCCAAAACGCATCCATCATTCATTCTCTGCGTAGAACAACCTGCCAAGACGCATCCATCATTCATTCTCTGTGTAGAACAACCTGCCATGACGCATCCATCAATCATTCTCTGCGTAGAACAACCTGCCAAGACGCATCTATCAATCATTCTCTGCGTAGAACAACCTGCCAAGACGCATCCATCATTCATTCTCTGCGTAGAACAACCTGCCATGACGCATCCATCAATCATTCTCTGCGTAGAACAACCTGCCAAGACGCATCCATCATTCATTCTCTGCGTAGAACAACCTGCCATGACGCATCCATCAATCATTCTCTGCGTAGAACAACCTGCCAAGACGCATCCATCATTCATTCTCTGCGTAGAACAACCTGCCATGACGCATCCATCAATCATTCTCTGCGTAGAACAACCTGCCATGACGCATCCATCAATCATTCTCTGCGTAGAACAACCTGCCAAGACGCATCCATCATTCATTCTCTGCGTAGAACAACCTGCCAAGACGCATCCATCATTCATTCTCTGCGTAGAACAACCTGCCATGACGCATCCATCAATCATTCTCTGCGTAGAACAACCTGCCATGACGCATCCATCAATCATTCTCTGCGTAGAACAACCTGCCAAGACGCATCCATCAATCATTCTCTGCGTAGAACAACCTGCCAAGACGCATCCATCATTCATTCTCTGCGTAGAACAACCTGCCAAGACGCATCCATCAATCATTCTCTGCGTAGAACACCTGCCGACACGTATCCTTCATTAATTCCTAGCTCAAAACAGTCTACCGATACGCATACTTCATTAATTTTAACGTTGAACAGCCTGCCCACACGCATACTTCTTTTAGTTTTAATTAGCGTAGAAAAACCGTTCGAGACGTATCCTTCATTCATTCATTCATTCATGTCATGACGACACGGGCTTAGCCACCGATGACATAAAGGTAAATATTTTTATAATTCTACATTGAAGGAATATTTCGCATCGGGGATATACTAAAAAGGCTGTGACAATATATTTTTATAAAAGTTAAATGACAATCAAACTTACTACCCATCTGATGGTAAGTGCTAACTGCAACCCCCGGATACCTGGCGACCAACTTCGACGAAGAAGGCTACGGATATGTTGTCATATCTAAGAACCAAGCTCTGTATACCTTACAGACCGGAACACAGTAGCTTACGCACTGCTGCTTAGAGGCAGGAAAAGAAAAGAGGCATGGTACCTACTCAGGTGGACTTCTCGGCAGGAATGGAGTCCAAACGCTTTGTAAAACGTCAACAAAGAACTTTAAAAGGGATAGAGTAGAGTTATCAAAATATTTTCAAATTGTTATTGTTGGATATCTTTTGAAGTTTTTTTTTTAATTTATAATTACAATACTGCAAACTGTTAAATAATTTTTTTTTAATTAAATTTATAACGTTATGCTGAATCAGGCTCTGATATGAAGACCGAGACGCGTGCCCCATCCAAGCCTGAAGACGAAGGCTTCACCCTTGATCAGGACAAAAATCGTAAACTCACAACCCCAAAAAAGATAGCTGAGACTAACTAGGCCCCCTCGTTTCCTACCAACACTCCGGCAAAAAAGCCAGACCCCACGGAGCGCGCTCATCCCCCCGAGCCTGCAGCGAAAGGGTCTCCTGCTGAACGTATAGAAAAGCCGCCGCCATCCATTGTCACTCAAGAGAGAACCAAGTGGAATAATCTTTCCAATTAGTTGAACTCAAAAAGGATGTACTGCCCAAAAGTACAAAACACCCGTCAGGACATCAGTATGTTTTTTGTAAACTCAACTGAGGAATTCCGCAGCGAGACTAGTCACGTGCGCACAGGAAATTAGTTTTCGGTTTCCGCACTTACGCCCTACCAGAGGGGCGTAACCTTACCTGCGCACACAAGAAATCAGTTTCAACTCTACACCCTACTGAAGGAGCAGGTCTACCGTATGTGCAAAGTGTGCAATACACACGAGCGCACTCCTTCAGGGGCGCCAAAACCCAGGGTCAAAAATGCAAAAATTTCAAAAAAAAGTTTAAATAAAAGTTAAGAAATCAAATAGGATTAGGTATAAATACACACGAAATTTTATTAGTGTATCATCCAGTTACTGCCGATTCCTATGTTGCGAGAACACGTCAGGCGGTAGTTTCTTGATTTTTCCTGTTCAGACATGAACAATGCCCGGACTGGTTAGTTCACTGGACCATGCGACAAGAGCATAAAAGACAAGTAATCCTATTAATTTTTACATTTAAAATTATATTTATTTTGTCAAGTGTTGAGTATTTTGTTTACTACTTCCTTTTTTCTAAAAAACTAAGTGCTGAATACCTGCTGACTGCAATTTCAACGGTTTGATTTTTATAAAATGGTAAGTGTTCCCTACTTTATACTATCAACATTAACCCTTTATAGGAACCCTATCTGTTTCCTGTTCCTGTCTGTTTCCCGTTTCTATCTTATAACTTCAATAGATAATATAGGAAAAAACCTACAACTTCTTCATATAACATTTTTTTGTATCTGACATAATAAAGGCTCTAGGAAGCACGTAAATATAGTGAAAGAACCTGTACGAGTTTAAAAAAGCAATTTGTTTTTTATCCATAATTCGCTTAGTTTTTATGCTATCGATCTTTTTAAAAAACCATTACGTAGGATTTTTAAGGGCTATAAGATCAAATTAGTTTAATACTTCTTCTGTCCTAATTTTTGAAAGAGTTTAAGCTGAAAGGGCTCGAACAAATTGCTTTTTACTTAAATATGCAATATGCAAACTTGGTGCTTATTATTATGATTACTTTAGAAGTTAATTCCTAATTCCCATAAGTACTAATTATTTATTTGTTTTTTTTTCAGAATAAAAGAAAGAGACCTTCAGGTGCAAAGTTTAACGAGAAAAAGAAACTGAGACTACAAGAAAGGGAAAAAATGGCTTGATCTTTAAAGCACTTCTTGCAAAACAATGAAGATTCCACGGAGCTTATCGATGCGACCGAATCTCAAGAATCTAAACCCGTAATATCAGTAACCGTGAGTGGACCATCTGAAATTTCAACTGAGGCGACTACGGTAACATCAGGTCCTGCAACAAGTGGCGGCGGTGTAGCTCAATGACTTGGGTAATATGACCAATTTTCCAATTATTTTATAAATGTTATTTATCTTTAATATTGTAACATTCTCGACTTGTATTTCTATTAATTTATAAATTTCGAATATTTTAACAAAAATTTTAATATTGTTAATTTTGAAAGGCAATATGTATTTATTTTAACTTTATGTTTATTTATATGTTTTAATTGTTTAAAATATTACTTCTAAGATAATTTTCGACGGCTTTACATAGAAATGATTTATTAAGGGGAAATATAACCTCAAATGGCTTGGCAAGATCCTCCGTTATGCCGAAAATATTATTAATTTTGAATTAGATATATGGTAAAGTTGAGGATTAAACTTAAGTACTATATTGTACGAAAACATAATTCCGTAAAATTTTCACGATAGAAAAAAATCCAAAGTTACCTCCAAACTGAACAATAAACCGCTGTTATTCATAAAATACTTTATATAAGATTATGAAACTAACAGAACTAACTATAAAGCAGGGCTTATGTTTTTTTGTTTTCTTTTAAATTACCATTATTTTCACTGTAAAAAGAAATTACCTAAACTATCTGCGTACTGAAGCTTGTTTCCAGCCGCGCGGTTCCAATTTTATTGTTTATTTTCAGTTTGGAGGTTACTTTTTTTCTATCGAGAAAATTTTACGGAATCATGTTTTCGTCTAACATAGTACATAACATTAATCCTCAACTTTACCATATATTTATTTCAAAACTAATGCTGCATATTTTCGGTATAACAGAGGATCTTGCTAAGCCATTTGAGGTTATATTCCCCCTTAATCCTTAATAATAATGATGGGCCGTCACGATATGTTTATCAAACAGCGTAGCGTACGCGCCGACGCTGCGCCCTCCTTTCTGCCAAGGAGGGTCGCGTCCGTATACGGCTTAGAGATCTCTCGTTAGATTGGTAAGCCAATCCATAAAGGTGGGGTTTAGTAGGTAAACTGCGTGGTATGCTATGAGCATTCCACACTTCCCTCCCCCGCTTTCCGGAGGGTTCTCCCATATTTGCTTTGGGCGCAAAAAAAAGCGCTGACGCGATGTTCGTGTCGGTTGAGGTCGGCAATGCTCGGCACAATTGGCACTGCCTGTGTAGCTGTCCGGGCGCCTTCGTTTTGGGCCCTCAGCGCCAGACGCTACGCTCGCGCAGCTTAAGTAACCATTAATTAATCGCGTCAACCCATCACCGGTTTTCCAGCTCAATTATTTTTTCTACAATTAATTTTTTACATTCATTCTCCACCTCTTTCCCTCGCTCTCATCACATTCAATTTCGGATATTTTCAAATAAATGTAGAAACCTTATTTACGCATAATTTAAAAACTGCAAAAAATGTACACCAGTGGTTATATATCGAACCTAATTATTAAATTTAGCTAGTATTTGAATAATAACCCTGTATCATAAAACTTTTGGTTGAAGTTTTTATTATATTAAATAAAAATTCTCAGAACTTTTCAACAGAATTTACAGAAAATTTCATGTGTCAGAAGCAATTTTCAAAATACTTTTTAAGTCCGCCTCAGGTATCTCTTCTACGACTTACGGAGTGTATGCGCACGTTATCATTGTGAAATAGTAGCCGGTGAAGCCTTGTTTTTAGTTGCTGGTTTCTCACAGTAGAAATATTTCTAGCAATGTTATTTAACCCATATGGTTGTACGCCATTGGCATTGATGTTAGTTTAATGGTAGGTATCAAATACGACCCCGAGCAACATGCGTTGACCGATTTCCTGTATGTCTTACAAGGTTGTCACTCCATCTAGTGGGGGAGCTATGTTGGTTACTCTGGTTTTACTGCGGATATGTTCATTTTTAAGTCTATTACGTAGGGAAGATCCACGACGAGGCAGCTTAAAATTTGGTAACCATATCATGGTACCATTCCACGCGGGGCTCTTTCTGAGCACGTGTGAGGTTGCGTGGCACCCAAAGCGAAACTCTTCTTTCCTCCAATGCGAAAGCGTTTGTGCACATATATGAATATCTTATGAATGTTTCATTCATCAAAGGGTGACTACTTATTTATTACAAAATACCTGGTTACATCCGTTGCCCGTGGAACTTTTAGTATAACTTAGCCCTGTAAATAAATTTTTCACTTTGTCAGTAAATAAAAAGCATTGTTGGGACCTGGAAGACGTGAGCAGCACGCCATTGACGGCGCCGAAGGTGGAGGCAGCCACGAAGAGCGGGATGCTGAGCGCGAACCAGCCGAACAGCCGCTCCCCGAACGTCACCGCCACGGCCGCCGAGCCCAGCACCTGCGTAGATCACCCCCCAATATATATATATATATATATATATATATATATATATATATATATATATATATATATATATATATATATATACAACATGTAACAAAAACCCTGTGGTTCCCGTTAACTGCGTTATCAGAATCAGTATCCAAGCACATAGAAATAATTTTTTTTCAAAAAAAAACACTCTTAAAAAATATTTTAATGAAAAAAAATTAATTTGCGAATTGTATGTGGCTTTATTATCTCTGCATTGGCCGAGGAGTAAGAGGATTGTCAAAGACCCCGCATTACCGATACTCGTGTGAGTTAGAGGAAATAAAGCCACATACAATTTGCAAATTAATTTTTTTAAATGTGTTTTTTTTTTGAAAAAAATATTATTTCTATATGTTTGGATACTGATTCTGATAACGCAGTTAACGGGAACCACAGGATGTTTGTTACATATTGTATATTGTATGTACATATATATATATATATATATATATATATATATATATATATATATATATATATATATATATATATATATATATATGTGTGTGTGTGTGTACATAAGGCCAAGAAGGCTAATCATTTTCCGCACATCAGATGTCGCTAGTTGGGTGAGAGGTAAAGTTTTTTTGTCCTACAATAGTAAAATTAGTTTTAAATAAAATTTTATCAGTTTAGAGTATTACATTAAATACACAAAACAATACCTCAGTGGTTTGTTCTTAATTTTTTGCACATTAACTTCTTTTTTTTCTCGTTCTATCTCGTAATCGTTTCTAATCTCATTAATATAACTAACAATTTAGAAAAGAAAAATTAATTTTTCACTTTTTTGACAAATTAACTTCCCCAGCTATAAAATCAAACAAATATTTCACCTCATCCAAAGTGAGTGTAAAAATCAGGATAACTTAGACCTCTTGTTCTTATAGAACTTTAATAAATTAAGTAAAAGGAAAAACTCTACCATCATAATGATCTCTTATATTTACACGAATTCTACAACATGGAATAAAACTAATTTTACTGATTATATTGCGTTTTATTTTAACTTCTTTCATTCCCGATATTTCGGGCACTTTACAACACCAATCGTTATGGGGCGATTAGATGTTTGACGTCCTAATTCAAAACTAAAGCGCTTGCACTTCGAAGAACTAAAGTGATCAATAGTACAATTGTGTTTTATTATTAGTGTGTTTTAAGTTGCAATTGGTGTTCAGTAATTAAAGCGTCAATTTTGGAAATTCAACGGAAATTTTTATTGTCACGAACCTCAAGCTCGTAACAGTGTCTTGAAGTCTTGCAGTGGTATATATTAATAATTAATATACAATTTTATGAATTATAGTTGTAGCACAAATGGGTCCAATCGACTAGAGGAGGACCACTTTCTCACAAAACACCACCGTAACATAACAGTTTTTTCGTATGATAAGTGTAAAGAACCGAATATCCTTTCTACCGGATACGAAGCATTCCATCTTAGTCCCCAAAGGTGACAACGCATCACCATTTTGATTCTTAAACGAGGAGTGAACCATAGCATTCACTTATCAGGATACCAGGTAGACTGTGTACTCGTTTGTCACCCTTATTCTATTAAAAAAAATTCGCTACTGGTCATAAGGATCTCCCGCGTACGGAGGATTTGCCTCAATAGCCAAGTTTAGCAAGAAGATTGAATATATAATAATAATAAAATTAATGTCCTCCGACCAAATTTCGGCCACGGCGGCCTACCTCAACGGAGGCTAGCCATCGGCGCAGGACAGGATTATAGTGCCCAAGCGTATGCGCAAGCACAGGTGCACTCTCTATTCCCTCACTCTCATAATTCGCTGGACCAGTAAGCCGACACGACCGGAGAGAGATCAGGCGCAGGACCAACGGCTTTACGTGCTTTCCGAGGTACGGGGGTGAGACACCGCCAACTTCCTGACTCCGGGCAGCTACTGAGAATTTCTTAACAGAAAAAACTCTATAGTTGATTTTTTTGGATTCGAAGCCCGACCCGGGATTCGAACCCAGGACCTCATGATCAGTAGTCGCACTACTACAACCACTGGACCAACGAGGCAGTCAGTTTGATCAGATTTTTTTTATTTAGATTGATTATATATCAGTTATTTCAATGTACAGAAAGACACTTCAATTTTATGCTATATTGGACACGAGTAATTTAGTCTACTTCAAAAAAGAGGAGTTTCTCAATTTGACCATATGTACTGAACATAGTCAGTGTTGAATTTGTGAAGGGCTGTAATAATGATGAAGCAGCCTCGTCTCGGTGTGTAATTTTTGCGCCTTTATTATTGGATATGATTCTTGGAACTATGAATACGATCCAAAAACGAAGCGCCAGTCGACGATTGTTTCTCAATGTACCACCGCCTACCAAAAAGAAGCGAAAAAGAAGCCAGGCACAGGCTTTTTGGTTGCGTATGCGGCCAAATTAGACGGTGTTCGGCCTGTCTGAATTTTGTTAGGCTTTTCAAATTTGAAATTTTTTTTCCATTTTTCATGTTTGGTTTCCGCTCCATCAGTCTTTCCTTTAATTACTTTATGTTTCGATTAACTTAAAGAGTATTTAATTCATTAGTGCTTTGTTTAATTTTGTTTTTCATTACAATAATAGTAAGTAGGTAAGTAAAGTAAATAATGATAATTAAAAAAGATCATTAAATTTTATTATTATTTCATAACAATTTAAGATTTTAAATTTCAATAGTAGTAAGTGGTTAATGAATGATAATTAAAAGCGAAGACTGATTCATTCAATTTCTTATTTCATTAAATTTTCAGAAGATTTTATGGTATATGATTAAAAAGCCTGGTTTTACTTTAAAAGAAATTTGTCATGTAATAATAAGACGGAAATATTAATAGGGTTCGGCCTTTTTATCCAAATGTCCAGCTGAACTTACTGGTCGATCTGGACTTTTGGTGCTCAGACCAGGCTAACCTAAGCGAAGGAATGATCTAAGTATGGTAGAGTTTGATGTTGATAGAGTGTTTTACAGCGCTGACAGACAGAATTAAAATATGTTAAAAATAAGCGCTACGAGTATAAAATCCACAGAATTATTTTTATTTATATCTAGCAATCGAGTAAATAAGAATCGGTATTGCCAGGGTTCTTTTAAAAATGTGGGTTACCTCAGTTGGCGACAGCGTAGTATAGAAGGCAACATTGGTCAATGTGTACACGATGGTGACCAACGTACATGAGATCGCGATAGCTCGCGGCAGATTTCTAACAGGGTCCTTTAACTCCTCGATTATAAAGTTCAGGTAGTTCCTGTAAACAATATTAATAGAATCAAACGTAACTTAGCAGAAATGTATTACATTCGGTATTACTGCGTGTAGTTTGAGATACAACTTAGGGTCCTCCAAGAAAAGACTGTCTTCTTTTTTAAGGGTCGTCCCCGCACCTGCAATGAGGGCTAGATTTTACGGTCACCAGATGTCGCTATTTTTTAAATAGAATAAGGGTGAATTCAGTGCACACAGTTCGCCTGATTGTAAGCGGATGATGTGGGCCATAGACATCTACATCTAGGGACTAAGATAGAATGCCTCGTTTCCAGTAAAAAGGGTTCGATCCGGTTCTCTACTCTATATACCACATACGAAACACAACAGCAATAAGCTACTATTTTAAGCTGGTATTTTGTGAGAGGGTGGTCCTTCCCCGGTCGAGCCGACCCATTCGTGTTAGCGATGGGCGATTATTACTAAAACTAATCGAATTAGTCGATTGTTCGGTTTAATTCATAAAATTCGATAACAATCCAAGTTAGTCGATTGTTATCGAATAACAGTGTGCGGCGGGTGGCAATGGCTGACACGTTACTGTGTCAACTTTAACTACTAATTTGTAGCGCAGCGCACCTTTAAAGACCGATTTACACTTCGACAAGTACAGTAGCGAGTTTTTTTTATAGAATGAGGGTGACAAACGAGCACACAGTCCACCTGACGGTAAATGGATACTATGACCCATAGACATCCACATTTATTTTGCATCCCTGAGGACTAAGATGGTATGCCTCGTTTCCAGTAATAAAGGTTCTCCGGATCTCTACACTCACCATACGAAACACAGCATAATTAAGCTGCTATTTGACGCTGGTATTCTGTGAGAGCGTGGTCCTTCCCCGGTCGAGCCGACTCATTCATGCTACAACCATGATATAGCTTCAGCGTGGCTCTACCACGTAAAAAACTTAACTTGCGAACCTGGTGAGTTAGGTAGAAAATCTCGTTTGAACGGCAATTAGCGAGTTAAGTAACAAGTTAACAATTAGGTTGAACGGGATAACCGGTCGGTCTATTTTTCGGCGAGTTAAGTGCGAAATGTTGCCCTCCCACGCGTCTCCCGCCACCCGCAACTAAACTCACCGCAGGATGAGCGAGTTTAAGTTTAGTTCAGTGCATAAGTTGACAGGATGCAACGGTTTGGCGTTCGATCTCCAAAATAGAAAATTGTACTTTTTAAATTAAACTCGCTACCAAGATATTTGAACGCTACTGTCTGCTTAACCGTTTACTGTCAACTGCCTCGTAATTAAACTCGCTACTGTACTTGTCGAAGTGTAAATCGGCTATTATTCGTACAACTAAATAAGTAGTTATAAAAGATGGTGCGGCGGGCGTGCGCTGCGTTAAGTCTGTGCGACACTACTTATAGCGGCTCCACATTATTGCCGTGAATTCACGCGCGAATTCACGCCATGAATTTACGGCACAAGTCGTGCCCTCCACATTCACGGGATGTTCACAATCGTTCGTGAAACTCGCCGCGAAATGGACGTAGAAGCTGCTGCTGCAATAACTTTATTTGCTGTGGCAACATATCACTATTTAGACATCCAAAACAAGAAATTCATTAGAAAGCGTTGGAAGAAAAGAAGATGGTGTATGACTAAAATACATCGTCCGTACGCCTTTGTAGTCCGAAACGAACTGGCACGGGGCCGTGAATGTGGATGTGTACGTTGTGTGAACGCCGCGCGAACCCTTTGTCGCGGATCAAAATACCGACTCTGATCGGGGAACAAGCATGAAAGTGCGTGAATCCCGCGAAAACCATCTAAATTCACATTCACGCCTGTTTGCTCCGCCTTCACGGCGATAATGTGGAGCCGCGGTTACGAGCAGTTACCTACTAGGTATGCGATTGGCGCCAATAGAAAATATAAAAATATACGTATTTACATTGAATAGAATTTGTTTGGTGCGAATTAAAATGTCGTTTATGATACTAAAAATGTAAATTGAGCACTTCAAAAGAAAATAAAAATTATGGTATTAACGTAATAGTCTCATATTAGGACAAAACTTTTATTTAAAATGTAATTTCATCCAGTTTTTCGCTGCTAGTCTGTTGGTTAACATACCTGCTTTAGAAAAAACGCGCGATTGCAGTGTGCGGTGCATAGAGTTATATAGAGTAGTTTGTCGATTGTTATTCGAATAATCATGTCGAGGAACTTCTAAATCGACAATCGAATGTGCAATAGCACAATTTTTGATTCAGTCGATTGTTTTTTTTTTTTTTGTAACAATCGCCCATCGCTAATTCGTGCTACAAGCATAATATAGCTGTAGCATTGATCTACCACGTATAATCTTTTTCGTTAGTCCGCAATAGTTTACTGTTGGTTATAGGTATATTTGTACAGAGCCGATCTACATAGCGCAGTTCTTCGGAACTTTGATAGCGTGATTTAGGCTTTAGTGCTTTTCGTTAGTGGCGCGACGACAGCACCGCCACAGGTGAATAACTGCAACTTGTCGCCGGTAAGGGGAACTTTACGTCTAGCTTAAGCCATAAGATTACACCGCTATTTTTTGAATGTCATTAGATCTTTCTGTAGTTTCTCGAATTTGTGTTATGAGCCGCATAACGTACAAACTGTCAGATAGAAACCTTTATACATATGGTTGTACGCAATAGCAGTAAACGACGAAAGAAAGCTGCATCACCACTTACCATCAGGTGGGAACTATCCCACTACTGAGTCAAGCACTGCCTTATAACTGTTAAATAAATAGTTTACGGTACTCGTAGTTAGAATAAAATCATTTTCCTGTCATCATTATCATTACAACACTTTACAAGACAACACAAACAGAAACAGAAACTTTTTTATTCAATGTAGATTATAACAATACTTATTGAAAGTCAATATTTTTATTTACCACTGGTTCGCAAAAAAACCTCTGTACTGGGAAGAACCAGCAAGAAACCCAGCGAGACTATTTTTTTTTTTCAAATAATAGCTTACAATCATGTTTACAATTAACAACACAAGACAAATTGGAAATAGATTGGTAGCGATCACCCTTCCCAGGGGTTATTATCATCCATAAATTCCTTAATATTATAATACTCCTTTTTATACAAATTTAGTACAACTGTCTGACCATCTTCTGTCTGATCATCTGAAATGACCATCTTCCAACTAAACGCAAATAAATATTTCATTTCATTTAATTTCTTTCTTTCTTTTCAAACTTACTAGGATTTTCTTCTGTGTCGTGGAGGTAGTTTACATAGATAAATTGCACTAGGATATGCATCCAGACTACTCGGACACAATACCAGAATACTTGTTCCGTGCGGGATTCGAACCCGCGTCCATAGGCGCTGTAACTCAATGCTAAATCACTGGCTAAGGAGCCGTCAATCCGTCAAAGTTATTTATTTATTTATTTAAGTACACCAACAATTGTTGCAACAACGCAGAAGTGGTACGCACGCATCAACTTAGATATTAATTGCACAATCAATTAAGGGTATACACCGCATGCTTTAAGTTACCGAGTAGTTATAAATACTTACGATACAAAAACTTAGGATAGAACCAAGTAATATTGTGTGTATAAAATAATGACTTACACCTAGTTACTTAAATAATGTATCGTTTACTGTGGCCTTAAACTTAACTAGAGACTTAACATGAACATCTATTGACCCACTGCACTTTATACCTATATAGTTGGGAAATCCTGGGAAATCCTGGAGCCCGGTGAATTGGCTCTCAGAACTGTTTTGCGAAACGGACGAGAGAGAGGTTCAACGGGCTTACGAGGTATTCGTGACGGAATTCTAAATTTAATTTCGTTAGGAGTACAGGACAACGCAAATGTTGAATACAGTTGAAGTACTCGCAGAACCTATTTGGTAGGTTAAGTTAAAGGCGAAATGAGCCGAGGGAATAGCTCAATATGACGTCAGGAACATCGCAAATGCTTACCATCCGTTGTACGCGAAAAGTCCAGAGTAGAATGAGAGGGCGATAGATGTGACGTCACTCGTTGTTCCATCAAACGTGAAGTGTTCCACTTTACCTGGAAATATAGAGGAATTATAAATTTCATTTTATTATTTAATTAAATAAATAATTAACACTTTGTTTTGCCAACAGACTGTTGACGTAAACCAATGTACAAGATAAGATATTTTAATAAATTTGTCGTTGTAAGTCGAAGGCATGCCGAAAAAGGCCATTACTCGGCATAAATTGTGGCGAAACAATGATGCTGATTTTCAGTAATTTTAAAGAATTACTGAAAATCCATGGTTCCAAGTCAATGGAATATATTTTATTTTCTGATACGTGATAGAGTCAGTATTATAGTTGTAGCACGAATGGGTCGGCTCGACCGGGGAAAGACCACGCTCTCACAGAATACCAGCGTAAAATAGCACCTCAATACTGCTCTGTCTCGTATGGTAAGTGTAGAGTTCCGGAGTCCCTTTTTTACTAGAAACAAGGCATTCAATCTTAGTTCACAGGCGTGACAACGCATCTGCGTTCTGATTCTTAATCGAGGATAAATGTAGATATCTATGGTCCACACCATCCACTTACCATCAGGTGGACTGTGTGCTCGTTTGTCGCCTAATAGCTATTTTTTTTTCTTATAAGAACCATAAGAAAAAATAGGCATCCCTTAAGGAACGCCACAAATCATGGTCCCGAGCAACCTGCATCGATAGACTTCCTTCATTTCTTGTCAAATAAAATTTAAAATAAAATAATTAATTTTTTTAATATATTTCAATTGTAGGTATTTTAATCAATAGTCAAAGCATTATTATAATGAGAATCTCGCCGACACATCATTGGGAATCTGCGAGCAATATACGCAGACGGGAAGCATAATATTTTGCAGTAGCTAGTCGTGCATCGTATCATCCAAATACGTCTGTAAAGCATTTCATAAGAAAATTAAATAATGCAATGTAATCAGAGCGCACCGGATTGTGGCAATCATCTAATAAGCAATGCTCAGTCGGCTCGTCCGCCGACGCCTTCCTAGCGCTCCGAGGAAGCTCAATTTGACAAAATTGACGCTACTTTGAGTGCCGCGATGTCAGCAACTTTGTAACAATAATGTCATGTTTTACTGACACTCTGATTGTGTCTACATATATGTTTATATCTTAGAGTAAATACATTTATACTTGTACTTACTCTAATGTGTACTCAGTAAACTCAGGTCAATTACAGGTCTACTCAGGTTATAGAGTATGTGAAAACAGAGCAATACGGGCCGGCCTCCGTTTCGCCGGTGGCCTGTATTGCTCTATGAGCGAAAACGAAATTTTCTATAAATGTTAGAGACACAAGTAGACAGGCAGCCGTTATGGTAAGTGGATGCTATGGTAGGGATGGGCAAGTAAAAAAAATATCGATATATATCTCGCGTGACAAATAATGATATATCGTCATGTTTTGGATGATGTAGCAGGATAAGGCCTAAAATGTTATTAATGGACGGATGGGCGACGAAAAAAAACGACGATAGCAAATGAATACTTTTGTAGCTATTTTTGCTTAATGTTTTGTCGATAAATACAACATTTTAAGAGATATCGAAATTGATACGATTTCGATACTCCGAAACAAATAACCATTATCGATTTATCGCGATTTAATAATATCAACGATAAATATATCGATATTTTTATGATAAATTATCAATATTTCGATATTTCAATATTTTTCTGCCTCAGTAGTGATAACGAATCTGTGGTCCTTCTTCGTTTGAAGTTGGCTGCAGTTGCCCATGGACTGCAGTAGTCACTTACCATCAAGTGGACTATAAGTCCGTTCGACACTTCAGTTTTATAAAAAAAAATAAGGTTTCCATTAGTTTCCATTAAGACGCGACAGAGGCAAATTGAATATCCACTGCCCCATATCGTGCCGTGGGTGTCGTAAGACGCGACAGAGGGAAATTGAATATCCACTGCCCCATATCGTGCCGTGGGTGTCGTAAGACGCGACAGAGGGAAATTGAATATCCACTGCCCCATATCGTGCCGTGGGTGTCGTAAGACGCGACAGAGGGAGATTGAATATCCACTGCCCCATATCGTGCCGTGGGTGTCGTAAGACGCGACAGAGGGAAATTGAATATCCACTGCCCCATATCGTGCCGTGGGTGTCGTAAGACGCGACAGAGGCAAATTGAATATCCACTGCCCCATATCGTGCCGTGGGTGTCGTAAGACGCGACAGAGGGAAATTGAATATCCACTGCCCCATATCGTGCCGTGGGTGTCGTAAGACGCGACAGAGGGAAATTGAATATCCACTGCCCCATATCGTGCCGTGGGTGTCGTAAGACGCGACAGAGGGAGATTGAATATCCACTGCCCCATATCGTGCCGTGGGTGTCGTAAGACGCGACAGAGGGAAATTGAATATCCACTGCCCCATATCGTGCCGTGGGTGTCGTAAGACGCAACAGAGGCAAATTGAATACCCACTGCCCCATATCGTGCCGTGGGTGTCGTAAGACGCGACAGAGGGAAATTGAATATCCACTGCCCAATATCGTGCCGTGGGTGTCGTAAGACGCGACAGAGGGAAATTGAATATCCACTGCCCCATATCGTGCCGTGGGTGTCGTAAGACGCGACAGAGGGAAATTGAATATCCACTGCCCCATATCGTGCCGTGGGTGTCGTAAGACGCGACAGAGGGAAATTGAATATCCACTGCCCCATATCGTGCCGTGGGTGTCGTAAGACGCGACAGAGGCAAATTGAATATCCACTGCCCCATATCGTGCCGTGGGTGTCGTAAGACGCGACAGAGGGAAATTGAATATCCACTGCCCCATATCGTGCCGTGGGTGTCGTAAGACGCGACAGAGGGAAATTGAATATCCACTGCCCCCATATCGTGCCGTGGGTGTCGTAAGACGCGACAGAGGCAAATTGAATATCCACTGCCCCATATCGTGCCGTGGGTGTCGTAAGACGCGACAGAGGGAAATTGAATATCCACTGCCCCATATCGTGCCGTGGGTGTCGTAAGACGCGACAGAGGGAAATTGAATATCCACTGCCCCATATCGTGCAGTGAGTGTCGTAAGACGCGACAGAGGGAAATTGAATATCCACTGCCCCATATCGTGCCGTGGGTGTCGTAAGACGCGACAGAGGGAAATTGAATATCCACTGCCCCATATCGTGCAGTGGGTGTCGTAAGACGCGACAGAGGCAAATTGAATATCCACTGCCCCATATCGTGCCGTGGGTGTCGTAAGACGCGACAGAGGGAGATTAAATATCCACTGCCCCATATCGTGCCGTGGGTGTCGTAAGACGCGACAGAGGGAAATTGAATATCCACTGCCCCATATCGTGCCGTGGGTGTCGTAAGACGCGACAGAGGGAAATTGAATATCCACTGCCCCATATCGTGCCGTGGGTGTCGTAAGACGCGACAAAGGGAGATTGAATATCCACTGCCCCATATCGTGCCGTGGGTGTCGTAAGACGCGACAGAGGCAAATTGAATATCCACTGCCCCATATCGTGCCGTGGGTGTCGTAAGACGCGACAGAGGCAAATTGAATATCCACTGCCCCATATCGTGCCGTGGGTGTCGTAAGACGCGACAGAGGGAAATTGAATATCCACTGCCCCATATCGTGCCGTGGGTGTCGTAAGACGCGACAGAGGGAGATTGAATATCCACTGCCCCATATCGTGCCGTGGGTGTCGTAAGACGCGACAGAGGGAAATTGAATATCCACTGCCCCATATCGTGCCGTGGGTGTCGTAAGACGCAACAGAGGCAAATTGAATATCCACTGCCCCATATCGTGCCGTGGGTGTCGTAAGACGCGACAGAGGGAAATTGAATATCCACTGCCCAATATCGTGCCGTGGGTGTCGTAAGACGCGACAGAGGGAAATTGAATATCCACTGCCCCATATCGTGCCGTGGGTGTCGTAAGACGCGACAGAGGGAAATTGAATATCCACTGCCCCATATCGTGCCGTGGGTGTCGTAAGACGCGACAGAGGGAAATTGAATATCCACTGCCCCATATCGTGCCGTGGGTGTCGTAAGACGCGACAGAGGCAAATTGAATATCCACTGCCCCATATCGTGCCGTGGGTGTCGTAAGACGCGACAGAGGGAAATTGAATATCCACTGCCCCATATCGTGCCGTGGGTGTCGTAAGACGCGACAGAGGGAAATTGAATATCCACTGCCCCCATATCGTGCCGTGGGTGTCGTAAGACGCGACAGAGGCAAATTGAATATCCACTGCCCCATATCGTGCCGTGGGTGTCGTAAGACGCGACAGAGGGAAATTGAATATCCACTGCCCCATATCGTGCCGTGGGTGTCGTAAGACGCGACAGAGGGAAATTGAATATCCACTGCCCCATATCGTGCCGTGGGTGTCGTGAGACGCGACAAAGGGAAATTGAATATCCACTGCCCCATATCGTGCCGTGGGTGTCGTAAGACGCGACAGAGGGAAATTGAATATCCACTGCCCCATATCGTGCCGTGGGTGTCGTAAGACGCGACAGAGGGAAATTGAATATCCACTGCCCCATATCGTGCCGTGGGTGTCGTAAGACGCGACAGAGGGAGATTGAATATCCACTGCCCCATATCGTGCCGTGGGTGTCGTAAGACGCGACAGAGGGAGATTGAATATCCACTGCCCCATATAGTGCCGTGGGTGTCGTAAGACGCGACAGAGGGAAATTGAATATCCACTGCCCCATATCGTACCGTGGGTGTCGTAAGACGCGACAAAGGGAAATTGAATATCCACTGCCCCATATCGTGCCGTGGGTGTCGTAAGACGCGACAGAGGGAAATTGAATATCCACTGCCCCATATCGTGCCGTGGGTGTCGTAAGACGCGACAGAGGGAAATTGAATATCCACTGCCCCATATCGTGCAGTGAGTGTCGTAAGACGCGACAGAGGCAAATTGAATATCCACTGCCCCATATCGTGCCGTGGGTGTCGTAAGACGCGACAGAGGGAAATTGAATATCCACTGCCCCATATCGTGCAGTGGGTGTCGTAAGACGCGACAGAGGCAAATTGAATATCCACTGCCCCATATCGTGCCGTGGGTGTCGTAAGACGCGACAGAGGGAAATTGAATATCCACTGCCCCATATCGTGCCGTGGGTGTCGTAAGACGCGACAGAGGGAAATTGAATATCCACTGCCCCATATCGTGCAGTGAGTGTCGTAAGACGCGACAGAGGCAAATTGAATATCCACTGCCCCATATCGTGCCGTGGGTGTCGTAAGACGCGACAGAGGGAAATTGAATATCCACTGCCCCATATCGTGCAGTGGGTGTCGTAAGACGCGACAGAGGCAAATTGAATATCCACTGCCCCATATCGTGCCGTGGGTGTCGTAAGACGCGACAGAGGGAGATTGAATATCCACTGCCCCATATCGTGCCGTGGGTGTCGTAAGACGCGACAGAGGGAAATTGAATATCCACTGCCCCATATCGTGCCGTGGGTGTCGTAAGACGCGACAGAGGGAAATTGAATATCCACTGCCCCATATCGTGCCGTGGGTGTCGTAAGACGCGACAGAGGGAAATTGAATATCCACTGCCCCCATATCGTGCCGTGGGTGTCGTAAGACGCGACAGAGGCAAATTGAATATCCACTGCCCCATATCGTGCCGTGGGTGTCGTAAGACGCGACAGAGGGAAATTGAATATCCACTGCCCCATATCGTGCCGTGGGTGTCGTAAGACGCGACAGAGGGAAATTGAATATCCACTGCCCCATATCGTGCCGTGGGTGCTGTAAGACGCGACAGAGGGAAATTGAATATCTACTGCCCCATATCGTGCCGTGGGTGTCGTAAGACGCGACAGAGGGAAATTGAATCAACAGATGATGGGCAGCAGCATCTTCCTGATAACTACTCAAAATAATAAAAAGCTGCCGTGGACAACCCGCTCGCCAAGAGTGTCAACTATGGCAAAATCCCCCCCTACGAGGCAATCAGTGGGGGAGGCCTATATTCTGATGATGATGACATAACAATCACAAAACTAAAGGACCTAATACGATGTTGAATTTTTAGCCACCGATATAACTACGCAATGTCTACGAAATGGCGATTATAATATAAACACTAGAAATACTAGAATCAGTTGATTGTAAAGATGTAAAAAGGCTACAGCGATAAGATACAAGACGAATTATTAATTAATGTAAATGAATGAACGGACTCAATATCGAACTTTCATTCGTTCGTGTCGCCTTCACCTCGGTCACGGTCTTGCGACTGGCACGCGAGGTCACATGCAATACTTTTAATCTGGAATAATACAGACATTACATTCAACATTGTCTAAGTCGATTAGAATGGCATTTTATCCGACCCCAAAAAAGGAGGATGTAGTCAATTTGTCTGTATATCTTTTTTTCTTGTGTATGTCCTTTTTAGGGTTCCGTAGTCAACTAGGAACCCTTATAGTTTCGCCATGTCTGTCTGTCCGTCTGTCCGTCTTCGCTTAATCTCTGTGACCGTTAGCACTAGAAAGCTAAAATTTGGTACCAGTATGTGTATCAATCACGTGGACAAAGTGGTAAAATAAAAATTGGAAAAAATGTTTTATTAGGGTAGCCCCTCTATATGTAAAGTGGGAAGTGATTTTTTTTTTATTTCAACCCTAACGTGTGATATATTGTTGGAAAGGTATTTAAAAATGAATAGGGTTTACTAAAATCATTTTTTGATAATGTCAATAACTTCGGAAATAATCGCTCCAAAAGTAAAAAACAGTGTGTACTCCCCCACCCCTCTAACTTTTGAACCATAAGTTTAGAAAATATGAAAAAAATCTGAAAGTAGAACTTTATAAGGACTTTCTAGGAAAATCATTTTGAACTTGGATGGAAACCACAGTACCTACTACCGGGAGCAGCTGCAGGAGCGCGGAGCGCTGCTGGAGCGCGAACATAAATGGATACCCACCTTTAAACTCATAAGTGGGAACACTTATTGTGATGGACGGGAAACTACGGAACCCCACACTGAGCGTGGCCCGACCCAACACGCTCTTGGCCGGTTTATTTTATAGGATAAGGATGACAAACGAGCACACAGTCCACCTGATGTTAAGTGGCTGCTGTGACCCATAGACATCTACATCTGTTCTCGATTACGAATCAAAATGCAAATGCGTTGTCACCCGTTTGGACTAAGATGGAATGCCTCGTTTCTAGTAGAAAGGGTATCCGGTTCTCTACACTTACATACGAAACACAGTAGCGCGTTAAGCTGCTATTTTGCGCTGGTATTCTGTGACAGCGTGGTCCTTCTATGGTCAGAGCCATTAGTGCTAAAACTACACCAGTAATATAGATGCAGCGTGGCTCTACCATGTTCGAATATAACTTCTTTGTTTTTGAACCAATTTTAATATTTTTTTTGATTAAGCTAATCCTTTATAGAAAAGCTTTTAAAGCTCTGCTTTGACTAGAACTTCGACTGTTTCTTTGGTCTAATGGTCGTAAACTTGATTATGAGGTCACATGAGGTCAATTGTAATTTTAATTACTTGTTGGTAGGAAGTTATTAAAATTATATGTTTTTTTATTACGTACTCAATTATAATTAAATAAAGTAATGATATTTTTTCATTAAGAATAATTGTTAAACCTAATACAGATTTAATGACCACATTTAATTATATATCATAGGGTAAAAAGGTTGGTTTAACTGTAAGACATGTGGTTTTATCAATTAACATCAATATGTTATACACTGCCTCGATGGTCTAGTGATCATAAATTCAATTGCTGATTATGAGGTCCAGTTCGAATTCCGGTCAGTCAAGAAATTCTCATTAGCAGTAAAGCCGGAAGTTAACGTTGTTTTTCCCTCGTGCCTCCGAAAGCACGTAAAGCTGTTGGTCCTGCGTTTGATCTTTCTCCGGTCATGTCAAATTACCGTCCCATCACACTATGAGAGGAAGTTTTAATCCCTTCCGTCGATGAGACCGGCCAGAGTGATCGAAATTCGGTCTGGAGGAGACAGAAGTTACCCTCTTCGCTGCATGCAAATTTGTCTAGAAAAAAGTTAGCTTGCGACAATCATCAAAATTATAACTTTTTTAATTTTTATCTTTTTTTGAATGGAAACATTAAGTGATAAAATATTTGAATGCTTAGATTGTACAAATATCAACAATTTTCTTAAATTTCTACCCAAAAATCATGGTATTACCTTGTTATGCATGCACATCAACATACGGTCTATGATAAAAAACTTTGCATGTTTGGAGCAAACTATTATAACTTCCAACCAGTGTATAGATGTCATTGTGGTAACTGAGGCTAATATTACGGAATCTACTAGTTGTCTTTTTCAAATTACAGGATACCAAATGTTAACTGGTCTGCGAAAAGCCCGAAGGGGTGGTGGTATTGTAATTTATGTAAATAATAAATATAATTTGAGCACTAAAAACATCAAAACAGAACACTTTGAGAGTATTATATGCACTATCATTTCCGACTCGGGCTATTCTGCGGACCTACGAGTATGTGCCATGTACCGTCCTCCAAATAACAGTAAACACTTTTTCTTATTGAGCTTGAAAACACTTTACAAAAATACTGTTGTAATAAAGAGTTGTATGTAATAGGTGACATAAATATTGACCTGAATTCCGATAGTCCTGTAAAACATAAATATATTAACCTAATGTACAGCTTGGGTCTTGTACGTGGGATTACCGCTAACACACGAATAGAAATATCGGGTGGTAAGTTAAGTAAATCTTGCATAGATCATATTAACGCGAGATCCCATACACAAGACCTTTTCACAGCTGCTATCGGTACGACACTGTCGGACCACCGCGCGATAGTGTTACAATCAAGACTTGTATTAATAACAATGCCTTAATAAAATCATTAAATGAAAAGGAATGGCAAAAAACGAATACCATGACCTGTCCGATACAAATTTATAATTTTATAAATGATAACTTTAAACAATGTTATAAAACCAGCGAATATATAACTCGTACGAATTAACTTGAGACCTGGGCCGATGACGTAATTGTCAATGTACGGTGTGCAAAATAATGCGTCGTAATATTTTTTTATTTGAAATTTTTGAGATTTGCATGAGATTATTAATAAAAACAAAATAAAATGTTCTGGCAAGGGGTGAAGTAATGAGTGATATACTGTTGCCATTTTTATATATTTTAAATATTTATTTTTTATAATATATATATATATATATATATATATATATATATATATATATATATATATATATATATATATATATAATATTATTTTTAGTTAACGCGTCAAGGAAGGACAAAGAAATAAACATACACACTTTCTCATTTATAATATTATTAAGTTATTTATTATACACTTTAAACTTTTTTCGCCTCGTTTTTCATTCTTAGTAGTGTTGCCTTTGATATGCCTGTTGCTGCACAAGCCCTCTTTAAAGCTTGGTCCACAGGAATAAGAAACTTTTTATTTGATTTTTCATCTTCGAAAAATTTTAAAACTTATAGAGCAAGTGTCCGTGCTTGGCTATGTATTGTCTTTCCTCCCATCTTTTTTTAAAAATTAAAAAGGCGGAGTAACTCCTAAGCGTAACAAGAAAACGGCACAACACAACGTCCAAACTTAACAATAAAACAACGCAATTAACAACAAACAGATAAAATAACGTTCAAGTATAACAAAAACAAACAAAAGTCCAAACCAAACAACAAACAATTATCAAAAATATCGAACTAGAGTCGAGACGCGTATCCGTAACAAAAATGCTATCGGTACTGAGCGCGCACGGCCAGTGCGGGGCGCGGTGCGGGGAGTCGGGAAGGGGGTCGCATTTCAGCGGAGTCTCAAGTTAATTCGTACGTGTTGTAAATCAAAAATTAAAATAAAAGCTAAGCGAATAAATAATGAATGGTGAAATAAAAAAAAACTTTAAAAGCATGTGAATACAGAGATAAATTATTTAATAAGTGGACTAAGGACAGCCAAAATAAGATTTTAAAACAAACCTACAACAAAGCGAGAAACTATGCAACTCATTAATTCAAAAAAGCAAAAATGAATGACTAAAATTAGAAATAAATAATAATAAAAATAATCCATGTATCTTTGGCAAATATTAAATAGATTAACCGGCAGAATAAAACAGCCGATTGATAATTTATTACTGAAAGCCTTCAGCAATGGCCGGAATACAGCTAAAACATCGCATGCCATTTGCTACGACTTTTGATGAAAACACCTCTACTGGATAAGTCAATCTATCGTGAAAACGCCAATGTATCTATGAGATATATACCTGCAGACACGACTGCAGTGGAAAATATCATTAAGTCTCTAAACCATAATAAAGCTCCTGGTATTGATGGTATACGAGCCATAGATATTAAAAAAATATGTTCCGTGGTCAAATTAGCTGTTACAAATCTTATAAATGCAAGTATTAGGAGCGGCAAGTACCCCAAGTACTAAAAACGGGCATTAAGTACACGGGTAATAAGTCTGACTACAATAATTATAGGCCGATCACTATATTACCTACCATTAACAAAATGGCTGAGAAATCATTTAGATTTAAAAATTTTACACAAAATAGTTAATGGATCTATCGATTGTCCGCCTTTGCTTAATAGACTAACATACAATGTCCCCGCCAGAATCCCGAGATATCCATGCAAATTGTTTAAGTCCAGGCTATCCAGAACTAATTTGGGTCTTTTTCACCGTTGGTCCGCGCTACCCGCTTGTACAATGAATATGTTGAGAAGAATCCGGATATTGACATCCACTTCGATAGCATCACTACTTTTATTGCAAAAATTAAAAATGTTGACTTACCTTTATCGTAACTATCGTGATTGACCTTTGTCTTGTTTTAACTTACATAATTTTAATAGTGTTTTCAATTACAGTAACAGGATAAAACGCATGATGTGGTTACTTATAAGTGTGAGAACAGTTACCTATTGTACTATGTAACAAATAATTTGTATTTATCTGAGTTGGCTGTATCTTACGTTAGAAATCCAATAAATAAATAAAAAATATGTTAGTAGGCAGATTTATAACTTCTATGATAAAAATAATATATTGACTAATAAACAGTTTGGCTTTAAACCTCATAAAAATACCACTCAGCTTTTAACGGCGTTCACAAATAGCATCTACAAGCATCTAGATGAGAAAAAACACATATTGGTAGTGTTTATAGACTACAGTAAGGCTCTCGATACACTTCGTCATGAGCAACTATTAGACAATCTGAACGATAATGGTATCAGAGGACCACTGCTGTCGTGATGTAAAGATTACCTCACCGATAGAAAACATGTGGTTAAAGTGGGTGATTCAATGAGCAACATAGTAAATGTATCTGTAGGCACTGCACAAGGCTCCGTAATAGGACCTTTACACTACATTACCTATGTAAATAGTCTGGCTAATATTATCAGGCGATGTGAAATTTACCAGTATGCTGATGGTAAAATCTTGGTTGCAGCTGGGAGCAATATAAACGACACTCTCAATCTCCTACAAGTCGATTTTAATATACTTATGAAGTGGTCACATGAATGAATGAATGAATATACTTTTATTGTACACCACAAACAAATATACAATTAACAAAACACAAAAAAGATTATAATATTATGTAAGTACAATTTGGCGGCCTTATCGCTACATAGCGATCTCTTCCAGGCAACCAAAGGTGTAAGGATTAGAACAGTGAGAACTAGGTAGGTGGTGCAATATAAATATACATAATATAATAGCGATTTATAGACAATACATGCAATAAAATAACATAGAAATAACTAATACATGAAATTATATAAATTGCTTAAATATAATAAAAATAAAGTACAACATATGTAAATATAAATATACATACATACATATATATAAATATATAAACAAACTTACACATTTACCCAAATATATATATATATATATATATATATATATATATATATATATATATATATATATATATATATATATATATATATATACATAAAAACACACATGATAAAGAATTAGTCTTAAATGCTGCGAAGAATAAGTTAATGTACATTAGCTCTAGTCAAAATAGGAGTAAGGTTATACCTAGGCTCATTGCGCATGACCACCAATGCCTTCACAGATGACAGGTCCAAACGAAATGTAACTGCGAATCCATAGAACTGGTAGAATCACAGACCTACTTAGGACTCGTGATAGATAGTCGCCTAAATTGGAAAGAGCAAATTGAACATGTATGTGATAAACTTTGTGGTATGCTTGCAAAATTTTCTATAATTAAATATAAAATTCCGTATAAAATACTTATACAGCTATATAAATCACTGGTAGAGTCAAAAGTAGCATATGGTTTGTCTAGCTATGGTAGAACGTACAGATCACATTTGGAACGTATTTATCTATTACAATTACGTATTTTAAAAACTGTAGTCCCGGATAGTATTAAAAACCAGTATAAAGAATCAGATTACCACAACCTTTTTAGTCATTGAAAAATTATATCTATACACGAAAAGGTAAAGTTTACCCTTCTTATAGAAGAATTTTTCCATGAACAGTTAAAAATTGCACATACATTTGAATACTCTAAAACTCGCAACTCAGGAAAACCTAAACTAGCCTTACCTAAATACAATAATTTATATGGTAAACGTACCTTAGAATATATGATTCCTAACCTAATTAACCAGCTACCAGTATCAGTAAAATCAGAACTAAATCAAAAAAATATTAAATTAAAATTAAAAAATTACTTTATGGAATGCATTACTAATAATTTAAATTATACATAAAAAAAACATAACATAAACGCTCACTCCTGTCAACCAGAGGGGTAGGCAGAGACTACGGACTTCCATTTGGCACGATCCTGACATACCTCTTTCGCCTCCTTTACATCCATATATCTACGCATACATGCTCATCGGTTAAGGGTACTTCTAACGTGACCCATTTTCAAAATATCGCCAATTTGGTCGATAAACTTTTTTCTAGGGCGTCCCTTCCCGACTCGGCCGTTCACATCTGCCATATAAATTTGCTTTGTCACTCTTTCCTCTTTCATTCTTTCTACATGACCAAACCACCGAAGCATTCCTTTCTAAATCCTGGTCACAACATCATCTTGCATACCACATTTATCTCTTATCACGCAATTTCTCACCCTGTCATTCAGATTCAACCCTAGCATATTCCTTAAAGACCGCATTTCTACAGCATTTATTCTACTTTCGTGCTACTACTACTACTACATTAAAATAGGGACTAACACATCATTATGAATTACCATACGTGCCTTTTTTGACACATTCTGGTTCTTGACAATAGAGTGTAGTGCCCCATTCACTCTATTCCCTGCATTTACTCTTCGTTCTATATCCCTATCATATCTACCATCCCTGCTAAATACACATCCCAAATACACAAAGTCATCCACTTGCTCAATTAACTCTCCTTCTATTCTTATTTCACATACCGTTTTGCTTTCTTCTCTTTCAAAAACCATCACTTTCGTCTTACATGCGTTCACTTTCATTCCCCTTTCTTTTAATTTCCAGTTCATTAAAGTAACCATCATTTGCAACTCAGCCGCCGATGACTCAAATATGACTTGATCATCAGCATACAAAAGGCATTTGACGGTTAACTCGCCCATTCTTAACCCACATTCTTCATCTTTCAAAGTTTGCAAACACCGGTCCATAAATAGGTTGAACAGCCAAGGGGAAGCTACACAGCCCTGTCTGACACCTTTTTGGATGCCAAACCAGTCCGAGTAGATCCCATTGATCCTAACACAAGCACTAGAGTCCCTATAAAGAGACCTTAATGCCTGTATCAAACCAGCGCTCAACCCATATGAGTTCAGTGTTTGCCATAACACATTCCTGTCCACTCTGTCATAAGCCTTTTCCAAGTCCATGAAGGCACAAAAAACTTTCTGGTTTTTGGCCAAAAACTTCTCCGCAATCATGCGCATGGAAAAGACTTGATCTGTACACCACATTCCCTTTCTAAAAAAATTTTTCCATCAGTTTCTTTCATAACTCTTTCAATTAACACCTAAGCATACAGTTTACCCACAATACTAAGCAAGCTGATACCGCGGTAGTTTTTGCAGTCCTGCTGTGACCCTTTTCCTTTATATATTGGTACTATAACTGCTTTACACCAGTCATCCGGTACCCGTTTTAATTACCAACATAAATTAAACAAGGTGTACAGCAGGCCTGCCACCACTCCCTCTCAATCCCTTAGCATTTCGAGTGATACTCTATCATATCCAGCTGCCTTACCTGCTTTCATGCTTTTCATTGCTTTCATTATTTCGTCTACACTTATCTCCATACCCCTGAAGGTTACGCAATTAACTAATAAAATACTAAGTGTATTTCTTTTTTTTTACTACACCCTCATATTTGTTACTGTCGGTGATACCGGTACACGGAAAAGTTTCTATAAACTTATGATTGTACCGTAATGTAATGTGTAATTATTGAATGTAATAATATATTAAATAAATAAATAAAAAAACACGATGTTTTTATACGTGGTAGAGCCACACTGCTGTTATATTATGGTTGTAGCATAAATGGGTCGGCTAGACCGAGGAAGGACCACGCTCTCATAGAATACCAGCGTAAAATAGCAGCTTAATACTGATGTGTTTCGTATGGTGGGTGAGAACGGGAGACCATTTTACAAATAATAAGACTTCATCATGCTGGTATTTTACGCTCGTATTCTGTGAAAGTTCTATGTTTGCCATCAAACATCTGTTCTTGCTCTGCTGTATTCCCGTCTGAAGAGAATAAAGAGCCAGTATAATTACAGGCTGTTTGCCATTCCACCTTGATCCTCAGTGTGACGAATGCATCTGTTGTCTTCTTTATTTGTTGTAGGCTCTATGGTATGGCTCTCAGTAGCCAATTACCATAACATGAAGTGTGACTGTGTTTCATACGTGGTAGAGCCACGCTGCAGCTGTATTACGGTTGTAGCACGGATTACTCACAGAATATCAGCGTAAAATCGCAGCTTAATGCTGCTGTCTATTGTATAGTGAGTGTAGAAAACCGGAGACCATTTTTGATAAAAAAGAGGCATTCCATCTTAGTCTTCACGGCTAACAACGCATCTGCATTTGGATTCGCAAGCGGCGATTGATATAGGTGTGTTAGTGTGTGTGTTAGTGAGATTTAGAAGTGATTGCTGTGGCCCATAGACATCTACATCTATCATCAAATAAGAATCGAAATGCAGATGCGTTGTCACCCCCGAGAACTAAGATGTAATGCCTCGTCTCCAATGAAAAGGGTCTCCAGTTCTCTACACTCACCATACGAAACACGGTAGCATTAGGCTGTTACTATACGCTGGTATTCTGTGAAAGCGTGGTCCTTTTCGGTCGAGACGACTTATTCGTACCACAACTATAATATAACTGCAGTATGGCTCTACCACATCAACATTTAATTTAATAATAATTGTTTTATAATACATAACAAATGAGATCATTGTCCTCCAGCAGCTGGTAAGTGTTATGCCAGTTCTAAACATAAAACGCACAGGTGCGTTTTAGCGACTGAGAAAATAATGCGTTAAATTAATTTTATGCACGTGAAGCCAGGATCAACTCCTGTGCCTGATTACTCTTTGGTCGTATCGGCTGGCCGTCTCATCGGACAATAATAGTGAAGGTTTTTTTTTAAAAAAAAAGAGAGTGCACCTGTGCTAGTGCAAAAACTTGGCCACTATCATCCAGCCTCCAGCCAGCTCAGATGGCTGGTCTCCGTTGAGACTGGCTGCTGGGACAGAAATTCGATCTGGAGAACATTCGTATAAACCATAATTGCGCTCTTTACAAGTCTTGTTACCGCCGCTTCCTGTCGCCGGTCTTTTTACTATATTAAGTGCATCCTATCTTACTAGTCCTACTATTCTTCTATCCTATTTACAAATTTTATGATTAATGTGAAACTTTGCATGATGCTTTGATGTTTATATGTTTGTTACTGAAAGACGCTTGCACTTTTGAAGGGATTTTAATAAAATTTGTCAAAGAAGTACACTTTATCACGATAAAGGAATCAAAATACCCTTTATTAATAATGAACGTCTAGGGAGGTTGAGGCTACATCGACACGTAAACCAGGTTCATCAATCTCGCACAAAGACGCAAAGTAACTAGCCTTTTGGTACCTTTAGCGCAGGTATTGCATAACTTAATTTCTCCCTCTCCCTTGCAACATTGCACAACCAAACGCTCAACCATTCTCCAACCCTTCGTTGTCGACTTACAACGCATTCGAACCAAACGGTTTGCTTCATCGTGCGTTCAGCAAAGAAGCGGAATAAGTTGCCAGCATCTGTCTTTCCATCCAATTGCGATTTGGTTGCCTTAAAAGAAAAAGTAAATAGGCTTTTGTTAAGGTAAGTCAGTGCGCTTTGCAATCTTCGGCTATATCACCACTTACCACCATGTAGGATAGTGTTTAAGCACTGGCTTAGAATAGTTTAAAATATAGATAATTTAGAATCGTGTAGATAACGGCTAGCTAGTCTAATAATCGCTCATCTGTCGGGAGTCAAGAGATATTCTGTAAAAAGACAAAAAGAAAATATCACCCAGAGGATGAGACAAGACGATGGTTGGTGAGTCTGATTCTATTAACAAATCAATCAACTCCACGGACAGCGTATAAAGAGGCAATTTGCACTTCAAGTTAATTTATCTTGCACCTTATAAAGGCCAAGCTATCGAACAATGCCTGTACGGAACATCCGTTAACGATTTTTTTTTGTTATGAATTGAAAATCTAAGAATTGTGATCTACTAATAAATTTTGTACATACACAACTAAATTAAATTGAGTACAATATTGCGATACATCATTATTAATAACAAAATGTATCTAAATCTGATCAAATATTAAAACACTAACAGTTTGAAGCCATGGCTCAAAATTTTATTAAGCATTCGAGTGCTCATCTTACACTACCGCAAGTATTCTGACAAAATTTCCGTCCTAACGACCAACCCTTGAGTAACTCCAGAACATGTGATTGGAGGCGACATTGCACTATGATGCTGCCTAATGTAAGCATACTGTGGACGAAGATAATCGGCAAAGAAATTGAGTAGATTTGATGTCGAACACTACATATACACTAGCTTTTCTAGTAGTGGATCGTAGTTAAGCCTATCAAACGTCTTACAAAAATCAAAGTACAGTAAGTATTAAAAAATATTTTGGTTAGGACAGGCATGCAAAACCATAAGTGCTACACTCTTATAATTTTGCATGCCTGTCAAATAAATTTCAAAGTGGCTCGAAGCGGTTTGTTTAAATAAATATACACTACTATAATATAGTATAGTGCGTCGCTCTTTTCTTTTTCGAACTTGGCTGACACACTACCATGTGTCTAGTTAAACGAAATATCTTTGAGTAGGCTGCTGAAAGATATTTTAATTTAAATGTTTATATTCCGAAACCAGATAGGTCTTTTGTTCACTATATATAACATTAAAATATAAATATTGTTTTGTGATTAAAAGTTATTTCACGAGTCTAATGAATATTTTGTTATAACAAATTATACAAGTCAATAAGGGTGCTATATCGCTATATTGAGTGAGGCTGAAGACGCTATTTAACTTAAGTCTGTTACTAGAGTTGCTTAAAATACTACAACAATGTTAGTAACCAAATTTCAACAATTTTAAAAATTAGGTAATTTTGAAGTGTGTACCTCTACAGAGCTGGTAGATCCCGGCGGTGATGATAATGAAGAGCGCCAGCAGCTTGGCGTACGTGAACCAGTCCTGCACCCGTGTGGCAGCGCGCACCGACCAGCAGTTCACGAACGTCAGGAGCACTGCAAGTGACCAACTGTATTACGCAACCCCAAGTGAATATTAATTATTTTATGTGATGACAGAGATACTGTTACTGCATCTTCGATTACTAATAGTATTATTTGGTTTTAAAAAAAGAAATAAATTGCAATGATCTATTATTATCTACACGTATTATTATGTTGTAATTATCTATTGGATATGATCTATTAATGTGGAGTTTTTCTATTAAAAATAATCAAAGACCTCTTAGTAATTTGTCAAGCAGGCCATAAGCCACATAGAAACGCACTAACTTTCAATCGGAAAACATAAAACTTCTTCTAGCTGGGTGGTGGCAGCGCAAAGAGAACTCATCATCCCATTTCTTCCTGTGGGTGTTGTAAGAGGCAACTATGTAAGATGCTAGAAAATTCTCGTGGCTTTCAGTAAATAGCGTTGTAACTTATAACCAACCCCTAGACTAAAAATGTAACCAATTCGTTTCCGTCCACAATTATTACATAATATCTAAATAAATAGAAAATTGTTTTCGGGATTGTCTTAGTTTAAATAGAACTAATATCTGTGCTGTGTAATTCCCTACCTTAATGTATGGTAGTGAGTTGAGTGTAGCTGAAGAAGCGCGAAAGTAGAAAAAATGCTGTAGAAATACGGTGATGAGTATGTTAGGGGTGACAGTGAATAACAGATATATTTAATACCAAAGCTTTTTAATGAAATTGATTGGCTAAGGGAAGGTAGAGCTAATTGCAAATTAATAATTAAAAAGAAACTTGGGAATTATTTTTTGGATAAAATGCTAGATGCATGACCAGTTAGAAAACTGTTATTTGTTTGTAATATTTGAAAAATATGTCCGGATTATGTCTACAACTTTTTTTTTATTTTTTTATTTTGTTGCAATGTTATGTGGGTGGGGTGTTGTATTTGGAACTGATAGAGTGTGGAAATTATAGTGTTTATGTTTAAAATTTCTATTTGTTTGTTATATTAGGTGAGTTGAGTACTTATTTAATTATGTAATTAGGATATAAGAGAGCATTTATTCGCCAACAAACTGTTTTTACAGTTTGGCGAGGTTATAAAATTATGTAATGTTTTTTTTTCTGTTAATGTCATTAAATAAATAAAAAAAAGAGTATAAATTGTGAGATGGAAGTATTGACTGTGTAACTTTAGCTGATAGAGTTCTCTGCTTTGGTACTCCGAAACGTAGAACGAGACATACACCTTTGTTTGCGGTTGTTAAGACAAAGACAAACTATGCACTAAACTCTCTGGTGAATCGTTTACAAAAAGTTTATAATAAAAGATTCCACTCAGTTGATATTTTCCATTCCAGTAAGGATAAGTTTAAGAAGGATGTCTTGAAACTTCTGATGTAGTGAGTTTAGGTAACTCATTAACTCATACACACACACACACACACACACACACACACACACACATGCCCGCGTGCGAGGGAGGCGCATACGAGCATTATGTATGTTGAAAATCTTTTAATTTCCTTGTAATGTTTTCTAGATGTTTAAAAATATGTATTTTTAGTCCTAACTACTTTGTCTTCAACATGTCCGTTATAAATTGAAAATACTATTTAAATAATGTAAATCCGTTTTTGGCTATAATTTAAGATCATAAGATGTACGTACGATGTAACAAAGAGCTGTAGATTTTGTTTGAAATAAAATAAAATAAAAAAAAGACGTGTGGCACTCGGGGACTGCCGCGGTAAAGCTATTGCATAGCATTTTGTATCAACTTATGCAATTATAATTATTTATTTATTTTATTTATGCAGTATTTCTTTTTCTTTGATATTAATTCAAGTTACACTTTTTGAGCGTGGGGACCGATAAGAAAACAATTTTTTTTCTTTTATTAAATAAATAAATAATAAAGGCACTTTGTTCATTCATATTCAAAACACTTTATACACAAATTTTACAAGTACAGTTATTCACTGTTGTACATAAATACCTACACCTATATACTTTCTCATAAACAGCTGCTTATGTATTCGTCCGATTTCGGAGCAGCTCGTCTCGATTCGTGAGAGCTTCGTAGAGTCGCACAATACGTCTAGTTGCACGCACACAAACACCGTGTCGAAGACTGCCGAAAAGAAACGACGTTAGACAATGCACGGCCTTCAAGCGCCGCGCAAGTGATTCTCGTCCCACCTGTCCGCGCAGTAACTTTTTTTTACGACCGCGCGAGACTGTCGCAACAAAAACGATTACTACTGAAAAACTAATATAGGTACCTACCTAACATTCAAATAAAAATATTCTCAAAAAGCTCAACGAATTCAGAATTTAATTTTATTAAAAGGAAATTGGTCAAATAAAAAATAAAGGATGAAAATAAAGCATATGGGAATATAAAAATAAATCGTATTAATTTTTTATTTCGAGTTTTACAAGAAAAGTATAATATTTACTGGAGACAATTATTTTATTATTATAATAGTACATGATATTCCCTTTAAAATGACACCACTATGAATAATATCTTATATCTATATCTACAAATAAATAAAATTGAAGTGTCTGTTTGTAATGTTAAAACAACAGCTTTTTATTAAATGCATATGAAAGTACTAGTAACAAAAACACAATTTTTAAAATTTTTATCCGTCTGTCGGTCTGTCTATCTGTCTGTCGGTTTGTTCCAGCCAATCTTCGAAACAGCTGGATCTACTTTGACGGGACTTTCACTGGCAGATAGCTGATGATATAAGGAATAACTTGAACTACTTTTGTTTTAGAAAAAGAATTAGGGTTCCGCGCAAAAAAATTAAAACCCATGAAATCCATATTCCACGCGGGCAAGATCGCGGGGAACAACTAGTACTCAATATATATAAATGTATACTTATTTTTATTTATTTATTATTTTAATAAATAAATAAAAATAAGTATTAATAATTTCTAGACACATCTCAACAGATATTTCGTTAATAAATTGCTATCAATACTGAAGCATTCTTTTATATTTAGCATCCATTTAACATAAAAAACTGATAAGAATACTTTTTAAACAACATATAATCAATAAACGATAATCGCGTATAGTGAATTTCGAGGTAAATTATTATATGTAAACGTTTTTGAATCGTCGTAATGATACATATTTCCTAAAGAAAATATCTTCACAATTAATTTGATGTAAAATAACATTAGAAATAACGTATAAAAACGGAGAAATTATCAAATTTTTGATCGAGTTCCTAACCAGTACACAAACAAAAATGGCGAAATGTCATTTTCACATTTTTTTTCTATATAGTTATTTGTTACAGAGTACACAGATAAAATTCACTCTCATAGATGACAAATTTCACTTCGGTTCATTTTCGCACGCTTTCTCGAGAGCGACGCGTCGTGACTTGTTTACGCATTTACTTCAAATACCCCGCCCGCACATCGCAGGAAACATATACCTACGAAAAAAACGTAACAAACTTCTGCCAGATAAGGCTTGATAAGATCTTTGGTGTTTTTGCACCATAACCTGACTCTGGTAAATTTTAAATATGACTAGATAGATAAGAACAGTTGGTTTAATATGATTGTTGAAAACAAATACCCTTTAATTGTAATGAAAAATACTTGAGGTTAATGAATGTTGAATCAAAAACATTAATTTTTTATTTAATTTACGGACTCCTATCCAGATGTTTACTAGGAGAATACAAAGTTTATTTCATTTTTGTAATATGGCTAATTATTAATTAGGCAGGGATTTTTAAGATTAATAACTAATTAACTAAGATTAAGGTTAAGAACTAAGATTAAGATTAATGATAAGATAGGAACTGATTTAATATAAGGTTTACATTTACAATGTTCCGATAAATAAATAATTGACCATGAGTGAGTAAAAATAATATCTTTTATTTTACAGTATCTAATGTTGTTATATAAGGTGCTTCTAAAATATATGCCACGGTTGTTTGTATGGAGACTTGGCCAATCAGCTGACCGATTTCCATACAAAGTGCAATTTTTTTGAGAATTGACTATGAGTTCCTTGGGGAAAGTGGTACAGTATCATGAGTAGAACCACCAGTTGCAGCCATGGCATATTGTAGTTTAGAAGCACCTTATATTTCAGTTAAAATAAGTGCGAGTAGGTATTATTTTTCTTGTACCGAATTTCGGCCCATATCTAATATATATATTGAGAATCTAAATTGAGAATTTAAACTATACGCGTGTGTGTGTTTGTTTGTATATAAAGAGGGCTACCTTTAATATCGCTCATTTTAATATCAAAAATTTAGGTTATCTTTATAGCAGTATTATATATTCAATTCAAAATTAGTACTGCATTTGTGATAATAATAAAATGTATGTATATAGAGTACTCACTCATTTTCTTTCACTATTATTTCGTGACTTTCTTCATTAATAATAAATGCACTTTGTTCATTCATATTCAAAACACTTTATACACAAACACCGTGTCGAAGACTGCCGAAAAGAAACGACGTTAGACAATGCACGGCCTTCAAGCCACACCTCCGTGCCCGTCGGGGTGGTGAGCGTGAGGTTTTTTCGTTACGGCGGAATAAATTTCTGATTCGGTCCCCGCGCTCAAGGCCCGCGATAGAAGCTATGCAATAGCTTAAAAAAAGATAAGAAAAAAATGTGGTTTGTAAGATATTATGACCGAAAAGAAAAGAATGAATGCCTGGTTCGATTATATAGAAAGAATGAATGAGGAAGGAGTGACGTTGCAGAAATGAGTCGCAGCGTCGGCGAGAACGCCTTAGACGAACGTTTATCAAAAATGGGCTAAATTAAGATCACCTTTAACCAATAGGCATGTATGTGTAGCTATAAGGACATGAAGAAGGCGAAAGAAGTCTGTAGTCTGCCCTCTGGATGACAGACGTGACGTATTTATGTATGTATTTATATAATACCACGTCTGGTCGAAATTCGACTTTTTATTTGGTTATGTAGGAAAATCATGGGTGTATCCCTCCAATATAGACATATTTTTATATAATAAGGGTAACTGACGAGGACACAATGTGGACTGATGGTAAGTGGATGCCGTGGACATCTAAATTTAAACTTCGTTTCAACTTCGTCATCCGAATGTGCCGAGGTCGGGGCATAAACTTCTTCAGAAAGTATCTCTTTGATAACTTAAGTACAAGGTATGCTACCCGTGTCGACACACTGGAGATTTCTACAATGCTGTTAGTGAGGATCCTATGAACGAAGAAACCTACTCCACCTTAGGATAGGCCGTATCCCACCCGAAAGTAGAGCAGATGGCCAGATTGTAGGGTAATTGTGTACTCCTCCTCTCTTCGGACTTCACTTAACCCTACAATATGCCATCTTATATTTTCCAGCTCAACTTCCAGTTCGTACATACGTCCATCTTGCCGAAGAGTCCGTCCATTATATGTCGCCAAGTTCAGTTTTTGGTGGTAACCTGTCCTCTCCCAGGGATTCTTCGCACCCCCTGCCCCACCGTTGCCATGATCGCCATCACGGCCAGGAATAACGGAGCAACCGGGAACTGGGGCCGTGTTTTTGTGGTGCTGTTCATTGGAGGATTTGCCCTTAATCGCCACGCTGGGCAAGCGGGTCGGCGATCGCAGCGCCAGACACATCGCACCTGTGACGCTACTGCCCATCACAGATCTGGGCATTTTTGGTCTGACGAAGACTGGGATGGTTATGCCGCCATCCAACGGAAGTCTTAAGTTCTCCTTTTTTTAAAGGTGTTTCCCTCTGTCGGCTCGTACGACATCCACGGAATTAAAAGGAGTAACAGTATCCTAGGCTGCAACCACACAGCAAATTTTTGGAATGGCTAAACCGATTGTAATAAAATTCACGAAGATATAGAGAGCAACGCCAGGAGTCATCTAGGCTATATTTCATGAGAAAATCTTGGCGATGTTTTTAGTGAAATCAAAAAATATATAAAATAAATGGTCATTGATGATTATTTTTAATCTACATGATGACATAGACATTTACTCTATTGCATAGATGACTAGGCAATAGAGTAAATGTGGCCCTGCACTCTATTGTGAAGAGGCTAAATGTGTCGAAAAAGGCACGTATGGCAATTCACAATGCTGTGTTGGTCCCTACTTTAACGTATGATAGTGAAAGTTGGGTGTAGCAGAAGAAGCACGAGAGTAGAATGAACGCAGTAGAAATGCGGTCGTTAAGGAGGAGGTTAGGGCTGAATCTGAATGACAGGGTGAGAAATTGTGTGATAAGAGAAGATTGTGGTTTGCAAGATGATGTTGTGACCAGGATTAAGAAAGGAATGCTTCGGTGGTTTGGTCATGTGGAAAGAATCAATGAGGAAAGAATGACAAAGAAAATTTATGTTACAGAAGTGAATGGCAGAGTCAGAAAGGGACGTCCTAGGCGAAAATTTGTCGACCAAATTGGCGATTTATTGAAAATGGGCCAAATTAGGAGCACCCTTAAGCGACGAGTATGTATGCGTAGGTATATGGATGTGAAGGAGGCGAGAGAGGTGTGTCAGGATCGTGCCAAATGGAAGTCTGTAGTCTCTGTCTACCCCTCTGGGACAGGCGTGAGTGTTTATGTTTGTTATGACATAAATGATAACCCAAGCGAAGAATATAACTTACGTATACAACATGCTGCTAACAATCTCGTAGCGTCTTCAGGTGGATCGCATTCAGGGAATATTGGCTTCAGGACGTACACGCTGAATGTCAATGCAACAATTGCCTGTGAGTTAGAAATAAATTACTTAGTTATGCACTTAAATTTAAAAAAAAAACGAGAATACTTGAAGTCCGCCAACACGCAATATGGCAGCACAGTGAGCTACATCCTGTCCCAAAACTCTCTCAGAAATGAGAGACCTATGCCTCGTAGAGGTGCAATAATTATTTTAAAATATTAAAATTATAAATTAATTTAAGAGTAAAATAAAGTATTTGAACTTCCCACTCCTATGTACAGGAGGTCTCCTTAAGAAAAGGTTGAACATGGTCTTCCAAAGAGGTCTTCCATATGCCATCAGGTATGCATTTCTTAAAATTTTTAATTCCGTTCTCAGCTATGTTTTAAAAGATTTTTTTTAAATTATAACCTTACAAGCTATACGAGTATTATATTGACAAAATATACGGTAGTTTTATTTTCACATTCCGTAAAGACAAATTGTATATTGCGTCGTAACAGACAATAAAATCTTTTATCCAATAAAAGACTTAATAGGGTTTTATCTGTATCAAGATGTAATTTAAGCAATGAAGGGAATCACATTTTATCACTGGTGTTATTACTTCTAAAGCTACTATACAGCTTTTATCAAGCAATGTGAGGCACACATTTTACTGCAACTCTAATGTATATTATGTTACTTTATCAAATATAAGTTTTCACGTTATTGTTTTTTTTAATTATGTCAATATGAGGAAACTCAAGGTTGCTCAGGAAGCTATGAGAAGAGCTTTTTTATAGAATAAGGATGGCAAACAAACAGTCCAGTCAAGTGAATGCTGTGCCCAATAGACATCTACATTTATACTGGATTAAGAATCAAAAAGCAGAAACGTTGTCTGAATGCCTCGTGTCTAGTAAAAAAGATCTCCGGTTCTCTACACTCACCATACAAAACACAGTCGGATTAAGCTGCTATTTTAAGCTGGTATTCTGTGTGAACGTGGACCGCCCCATTCCAGGCGACACATTCGTGCTACAACCATTAGCCGTAGCGTGACTCTACTAAGTATAAACGTTTGTCTGAGTGATAAAATACATAATAAAGATAACCGCAGTAGTAGATACCAGACTGACCGACATAACCGTACGGATTTGGAGGATGAAGTTACAATACAAAGGCCAGCTATATAATTCAAAGCACCGACAACTGAAGGAGAAAAAAGTTTCTATAGTTTCTGTCTGGTATTGGTAAGCAAAGGGCAAGCTTTTACAGGGACTGCTTTTACGTGGTAGAGCTATTCTGTAGCTATATTAGTAGTATAGTTGTAGCACGAAGGGGTTGGTCACCCAGTCGTGATTCAAAATGTAGCTTTAGCGTGACTACCACGCATAATCAAGCTCAAGCTCGGTTTGTATCTGATACTACGATTATCACTGGATTGGTGCTACGAAGTGTATACTAGCAGCCTTTGACTCACTGAAACGGCTCGCGAAAAGGCTTGAATATATTTGATGATAAACTTTTCGAAACAGAACCAGAGCTAAACATTGTACACCGTTGCAGAGTTGTATAGTACTATAGACTCTTTCATCCATTAGAGCACTTTCCAAGTTTTGTTTTATACGTTAAGCATTATAAGCGAGCACACAGTCCACCCGATGGTAAGTGGTTGATGTAGCCCATAGACATCTACTAGTACATCTATCCTCGATTACGAATCAAAATGTAGATGCGTTGTCACCCGTGAGGACTAAAATGGAATGCCTCGTTTCCAGTAAAAAGGGTCCCCGGTTCTCTACACTCACCATACGTAACACAGGAGCGTTAAGCTGCTATTTTACGCAGGTACTGTGCGAGAGCGTGGTCCTTCGCGCGTCGAACCAACCCCTTCGTGCTATAACTATACTACTAATGCGACAGTAGCCTAATGGCAGGGCCAGGGTCGTGGGTTCGAATCCGCCATTCGACTACTGGCGTGAACCACTCGTAACACAAGCAATTTAAGCTTACCACGAGTGGTTAAGGGGAATATTAGTAATGTTTATAACATTGTTAATATTCTTTTTAAAAAAAAAAATAAAAAAAAAAATACTAATATAGCTGCAGCATGGCTCTATCTCCTAAACTACTTACTAAGGTACTTTAATTTCAGTAAACTATAATGCATGTAAAAAATATAATCGCTTGATTATGACATGTGCAAACAATTCAATAGCAACTGTATTCCTTTAATATGTAGAGGTAGGTTAGTCTTAGTCGTCAGAGGTGACAATACATCAGTGGTCTTGCTTGTTTGATGTCGACTACAGGTGTCTATGGACTTATAAACCCACTTACCATCAAGTGGACTGTAAGTACTTTTTTCACTTCAGATTTTTAAAAATGTTGATGAGTGTAGATGCAGTTTTGGTTGGCAAAACTCTATTCAACTGTTTGACTGCCTCGTTGATCTAGTGGTTGTAGTAGTGCGACTGCTGATCATTAGGCTCTAATCCCGGGTCGGGCCAAAAATCAATTACTGAGTTTTTCAGTCAAGAAATTCTCAGTGGCTGCTCGGAGTCAGAAAGTTGGCGATGTCTCACCTCTGTGCCTCGGATAGCACGTAAAGCCGTTGGTCCTGCGCCTGAACTCTCTCCGGTCGTGTCAGTTTACTGGTCCATCGGATTATGAGAGTGAGGGTATAGAGAGTGTACCTGTGCTTGCGCATATACTTGGGCAAAATAATCCTATCCTCCGCCGATGGCTAGTCTCCGATGATGACAACCGCCGTAACAGAAATTCGGTCTGGAGGACATTACTAAACTGTGGTAAAACGTATTAGCTAAGCAAAAAAACCTATTCACTTTTCTCTTGTCGACACGATACTGTATCCGGACGAAGATTGATGCAGGAAAATAACACTAAACCTTTGCTGTACCATATTGAAACGAAGAATACTTAATTTGAATGTTTGATACTAACAATTGAACAAGGAAGCATACCATCGGAGCTTGCTGTACGATGGTGAAAAGGGAACGAAAGAATTAAACCGTTTCATTTCTGCGAGCACTTCCCAAAATGATAATCCTATATAATGAGAATCTAATGTAATATTATGAGAATCCTTTAGAACAACAAGAGACTGGTCACCTTACCTCTGTACTCGAATCTAAGTATAGGCGCGTTACCCATAAGCTACTAAATCCAAATCTTATTGAAATATTACTAAATAATAGTAATAATAAAAAATTAACTTTTGTACCGATCTACATCTACGATCCAGATCGGAACAAAAGTTAAATTTTTATCTATGGTAACCGCTGTTAACTTTGTCATTTGGACGTTGAACATCTCAGTCCTCCCCGTGACCATGGGTGCTGTAAAGCGCTCGAAACGTCCGGTATTTATAGTTAAATATACGCGATAAATAATCATAAAAGTATTATTACAATGTGTAGTGTTCGCGTAAATATCCAAATCTTATTTTTCTAAAATATAATCACTAAGGTTTATATCACTAAGGTTTCCTCCTGTATTGTAGGGGCACTTTACGTATATAAATTGTACAAGGACAAAAACCCAGACCCCGAAACAATTTTTTGTAGGCCATACAAATATTTGTTCCGTGCGAGATTCGAACCCGCGGCCCTAGGCGCTGGAACTCATTGCTAAGCAACTGCGCCACGGAGCAGTCATTAGTTGATGATAAACAGCGCTAGCTGTGGTCGTAGCCAAATAATGTTGCAGTTATGAAAATTACTTGACCACAATAGTTTCGTTGATCTGAATCTGAGGTACCCACCTGGGAGCACGGTCGGACTATCATGCACTCGATCCAGAGTCGGATGAAAGCGGCAAACGGCCCGAACGTCTCCATGATGTACGCATAGTCGGCTCCACTCAGGCGGATCATTGTCCCCAACTCAGCGTAACAGTAGGCGCCGATCTGTTCAGATATGGTTCTATTAGTTCTTTACTGATTTTATCGCTGGAAACATTAAAGCGCGCAACATAAAATAGAATTCACTAATAACAATTAAAAAATAACATCACAGCCACTGGGGTACTACCTTAGTGATTATGGTATATAATAAGAGAATCTGCCATTTCATTTCGTCCTGTAATTGTAGTAAATGTGCGAATGAAACAAGTAGTAAAATGAAAAAGAACATTATCAATGTAGTCGAAATTAATTAAATACAAATTACTAAGGATAACTCAAAAACTACTGGTCAGTTCTTGATCAAATTTATATGAGACAACTGTTTTGACAAAGTTTTGAGGACACATGAAAAAATACTGTCGAATTGAGAACCTCCTTCTTTTTTCAACCAACCTATGATATATGATAAGAGAATCTGCTAATTCATTTCGGCCTGTAATTATAGTAAACATGCGAATGAAAAAATTATGTCATGACTTCCGAAATTTGACGATTAACCGCCGTGACGATCGAATTTAATAAAGCACAAAAGTATTACTTTACAAGAATGTTTAAAACCTACAAATAACTTTATTGTAAAAAGTCATAGGTCAATAGGCTTTTTTATTCATATTTCAACATAGAATACTAAAAAAAATCTTTTATATTTTATTATTTTTCTGTATGTTTTATGGGTCAAAAGTGTCCGAATTTAGGGTTTTTCAAACGTATAAAAATTCATATCTCCGAAAATATTAAATTTACCGTAAGAAGTCATAGGACATTTTTTACTCGTATTTCATTATAAAATATAAAAAAATTATTCCGTTGTAAATAACATTTTCTTGCAGTTTAAAAAATTCGCTTTAAACTACATGGCACCGATTTGCCCCATGGCAACATGTATTTAAATAATCAGTATGACAATTTGAAGAGAATCGTATAAAAATTAAGGAGGAATACTTATACGCCGATTCCTCCTGGACTAAAAGCTATCGTGTTCCAGATTGCAGGATAACATTAGCTAGTATGATTACAGCCTGTAAGGTATAAATTCTTAGGCTTAGTCTCTATATTAAAAAGTTTTGTTTTCCCACACGATTCGTTTTACAGTACGGAAAGTTTTTGAAGAATTTAAGGATGGGCAATGGGCAACAGCTGTTTTCTGATAACAAATCGGAATAATAAAATACTACAGTTGCAAAGCGTGACAAATGCCTCCTATGAGGCAATATATTCTATGTTCAGCAGTGCATCTTCATAGGTTGTAAAGATAATTATAATTATGATCACTAAATAATGGGCCAAGTAATGGTGATAGATGATAGATGAAGGTTCTTTGATTTTTATGTTTGCGTAATTTGCCGGACAAAAAGCTTTTGAAGAAACTGTCATTACATGGACTTCGTATATTATTTTAAAATGACTGTAAGGGTGTTACCACACCAATCGATCGATCGTCTATCGATCGCATCGATCGATTATGGAATGGATTGGGCAACGTCGACCGAAATGCTTGCTGCTGCTACTTATTCGAGAACCCGCCCTGCTTTACTGACAAAGAAACATTCATTATCGATCGATGTCAATCTACGATTGAACAACGTTTTATCGACCTGTATCCGTAGATCAACTAAAGCTACCACACCAATCAATATACGTCGATCGACGTCTACGACGATCTACGATCCTGGTGATACTACGGAGAACAAAAGATTTTTTGAGTATAAGATTCGGGTGTTTTAGTCCTAACTTTGAATTGGGAGAGTCCTAGATAGACTGATAGTCTTGGAAATATTGTATTATCCGAATGTAAGCAATTATCATTGTTTGTCCATTCTATCCATCTATTACAAGCCTGAGGACTGACGAGAAGATATTGGAGCTATAAGAAGAGGTAGACTAGTTGCGCTGGTATGTTATTGGATTATCCGAGGTTCGAAGAGAAGGGGAGGACACGGTAATCCTCGAGTCCGGCAACTTGTTCTATCACCGGGAGGGCGACCATCTGTCCCAAGGAGGTATCGGATTTATCGTCCACAAGTCTCTCGTCAACAACGTTGTAAAGATTGGGAGTGTGTCGACGAGGGTCGCGTACCTGATACTCAGAATCACCAAACGGTATTCGCTGAAGGTCATACAGGCTTACACACCAACTTCGGCACATCCCGATGAGGAGGTGGAGGAAATGTATGAGGATATTTCTAGAGCCATGCATTCCTCCAAAACCCACTACACGGTGTTGATGGGAGACTTTAACGCAAAACTAGGCAAGGGAGAAAGCGTGAGCTGAAGTTAGGGAAATTTGGAGTAGGGCAACGGAACCATAGGGGCCAGCAGCTGGCCGACTTTATGGAGAAAGAGGGACTCTTTATGACGAACTCTTTCTTCCAAAAGCGGCCCCACAGGAAGTGGACCAGGTCGAGCCCCGACGGTTCGAAAAAAATGAGATTGACTTCATTATGACGACCAGACGCCAACTGTTCAGTGATGTCTCAGTGATCGCAAGGGGGAAACTTGGCAGCGATTAACGAATGGTTAGAGGCACACTGAACCTAAACGTTAAGTTGGAGAGGTCTCGTCTAATGAGGTCAACGCTCCGTCCCCCTCGTGCTCTATACCAGAATCCCGAAACCTTTCAGCTCGAGTTACTTAACCGTTTTCAGTGCCTAGAAGATTTCAATGCAGTGGACGATATGAATGACAAGCTCGTGGAAACTATTCATGCGATCGGAGCTAAGTTCTACAAGACCCAAACACAAAAATTCTCCGATCACACTCTTAATCTCATGGCTGTTAGACGGGAGATGAGGCTACAATCGTCAACAGATTTGACATCATACAGGCAACTGAACAGACAGATCTCCAAATGCATGCGGCGAGACTTACGCAACTTTAATACTGCTCGTATTTAAAAAGCGATCGAGCGGAATGAGGGCTCCAAAGTCTTTGTCAGAGATCTGTCTGCCAGTAAGAGTCAACTGTCAAAGCTGAAGACTGAATGTGGCAGCATCGTTTCCGGGACACCTGAGATTCTGAGTGAGATTGAGAGGTTCTATGGGCAGCTGTACACATCATCGTTGGAGCCACACGCAAGTATGAGTAACGATCCAAGAGCGAGTCTTATCCGACACTATTCCGATGATATCCCGGACGTAAGTCTGAGCGAGATCAGAATGGCTCTCGAGCACCTTAAAAACGGCAAGTCCCCGGGCGAGGATGAAATTACAGCGGAGCTTCTGAAAGTGGGTGGAAAACTGGTACTTCAAGTTCTTCAGAAACTCTTTAATTCTGTCCTCCATGGAGGCAATCCTCCTCCCGAGGCGTGGAGCAGAAGTGAGGTGGTCGTGTTCTTCAAGAAAAGTGACAGCGCCCTCTTGAAGAACTACAGACCGATATCCCTTCTGAGCCGCGTCTACATGCTGTTTTCGAGAGTCATTACGAACCGTCTAGCACGCAGACTCGACGACTTCCAGCTTCCAGCCTCCCGAACAAGCCGGTTTCCGAAAAGGCTGTAGTACCATAGTCCACATACATACCCTTCGGCAAATTTTACAGAAGTCCGAAGAGTACAATCTGCCACGTTGCCTTGCGTATGTGAGAAGGCCTTTGATTCCGTCGAAATTTGGGCGGTGCTATAGTCTCTTCAGCGGTGCCAAGTTGACTGTCGGTATATCGAAGTGCTGAAGTGTTTGTACAGTAGGGCGACGATGGCTATCCGAGTACAGAACCAGAGTACGAAACCTATCCAACTGCAGAGAAGTGTAAGACAGGGTGACGTTATTTCCCCAAAACTCTTCATCGCTGCATTGGAAGACGTTTTCAAGCTACTGGACTGGAAAGGATACGGTATTAACATCAATGGCGAGTACATCACTCACCTTCGATTTGCCAACGATATAGTCCTCACGACAGAATCGCTGGAGGACTTAAGCACTATGCTCAATGACCTCAATAGTGCCACCCAACGGATAGGTCTTAAGATGAACATGGACCAAACAAAGATCATGTTTAATGTCCATGTAACACCTACGCCCGTAGTTTTTGGGAGCACTAAGCTCGAAGTTGTTGACGAGTACGTTTACCTGGGACAAATAGCCCGACTAGGTAAGTCCAACTTCAACCGAGAAGTCAATCGAAGAATTCAACACGGCTGGGCAGCGTTCGGGAAATTACGACACATCTTCTCGTCAGATGTACCTCAAAACCTGAAAACTAAAGTGCATGTGACAGTGATGATCTGCGGAACCAAGACGTGGTCCTTCACTGCAGGCCGTATGAGGATGCTCAAAGAAATGAGGATATCCGTAGTAGAACTAGATTCACCGAAATAGCCAAACCCATTTGTAAGCTGAAGTGACAATAAACCGGCCATATAGCTCGAAGAACCGACAACCGTTGGGGAAAAAAGGTTCTCGAGTGGCAGCCTCGTACCGGTAGGCGATGTGTAGAGCGACCCCCCACTAGATGGAGTGACGACCTGGTAGGACATGCAGGAAGTCGATAGATGCAGGTGGCTCAGGACCGTGCTTTATGGCATACCTTGGGGGAGGCCTATGTTCAGCAGTGGACTTGTGAAGGGCTGTAATGATGATGAGGATGATGAGGTATATTGCCCAAAGTCCGCCACGGGCCACGTATGCCATTTTGTTTTGGTTACTTTTGAATCACGTTAATACCGTCTACTTGATCGTTCGCCCCGCTATAACTTTGGTCACTTTTCGTGCACCCAGGGGAATTCAACAAACGAAAGTATATATTTTTATAATTTTAAATTGCTATCAGGAAGATGCTGCCGCACATCTCCTGTTTTATTTCCACGCCTTATTCCATTTAAAACTTCTTATACCTAATACGTGAAGGAAAACCTTGTACCCCTTTGTTAAGCATGTTGTGGAGCGCGAGATTTGGCATAATTATATAAAGTTTATATGGAGAAGAAGTGCACTTTAAAGTTTATATGGAGAAGTGCAGAAAGCTAAAATAAATGTTACGAATATTATTAATTAAATAAATTACCTGTTCATTGTTTACATTACCAATGTTAAAACACATGATAGTGTACTTGGATAATCGTGTGATACTTTATCCAAGATAGTATGTTGTGGCACAGAATAAATAATAGTACTACGTATGTGGTAAACGGTAAACACTCGCACAGAGCAGACATTGATTTTGTACCCAAATAATTTAATAATTAATACCTAATTTTGGGTCATTTCAAATGTTCTTTTTTCACTAGTTTATGGTATGAAAGGAAATAAGCTTTGTTAATATATAAACTTAAAAATTTAATGAATTACGGTCGAATTTTGACACCTAGGCGACCACTAGTAAAAATAATAAAGTGTATTGATATATTGAAAAAGTCTTGTAATAATTTATTTTTAAAACGGATTAGGTAAATGCAGCCGTGGTCAAACAAATGGGCGTTACGTCAGCCGATCGGTCAGGGGGCAGTTCGTCGATATCAACATATTAATTGAACATACCTCCAGCCAGATAACTGTGACGCTGCGCTGATAGCTGGCGTTACTTTAAAATGCTTACAGAATTGTTAAATTTTGAATCAATTCGCTTTTATGATTTTATTTTAATTACGTTAATATAAGTTATCTTATATATCAAATACCGATAAGTATATACTTACATACAACATGTAACAAAAACCCTGTGGGTCCCGTTTATCGGATTATCAGAATCAATATTAAAACGCATAGAAATATTATTGTTTTCAGAAAACTCGACCATTAAATATTTGATTTAATTAAAATAAATTTTTATTTGCAAATAGTATGTAGTTTTATTATCTCTAACAAAAAAAAATCGCCAGCGCTAAACAATTCCACACAGGGGTCGACGAGGAAGAAAACTCCTAGTAAAACGTACAGTGGTGGACCGCCATTCATCCAGATGGTGTGAATGGTATCGTGGTGCGTTCGTGAAATTTGGCGGCTGGAATTAATCCGAAAAATTCCTCAGCGCACTTGCCGTGTTAGATGCGATAGGAAATGCAAAGAGATGTGACATCGCTTCGCAGCGTCAGTGCATCGAGCCGATCTGCGCTGGATGCGGTCAAATGGAGGAGTCGGCATTGGGGAGCCCCGGCCCAGAGGTGGGAACAGTATTCTAAGTGTGAACGAACCTGTGCCTATGTGACAAACGTCGGTAAAGCGGGGTTTTCGACAATCCTCTTACTCCCCGGTCAATACAGAGGTAACGCTTTCTGATAATCGAGGAACCACGGGGTTTTTGTTACATGTTGTATAAATAAAATTGAATTGTCTGTAATATCAAAACAACTGCCCTTTATTAGGTTGAGGGGGTCATTAGCATGTTATTAAGACATGCATAATGTGTGAGAATCCATCACCCTATTTCTTCTTACTTCCGTTACACCCGTCTCGCTTCATGCGTCCTATGGGTGACGTAAGAAGCTGATTATTAGATCTCTGTTCAAATCCCTGGTCGGGCCAAAATCAGATTGAGTTTGTATTAAATAGGTATATTAAATTGGTGGTGTATCCTCCGTGCCTCGGAAAGCACGTAAAGCAGTTGATCCTGGTCTCTCTTCGGTCGTGGTGGATTTAACCATCTCATCGGACTATGAGAGTGAGTGAATAGAGAATGCACTTGTTCTTGCTCATACACTAAGACACTATAAACCTATCCTGCGCAAATGTCTAGTTTTTATTGAGTCCCTGGTCTCCACCGTGACCGAAAATTGGTCTGGAGGACCATATTAAGAAGCGACTATAGGAAATCCTAGAAAAATCTCGTGACTTTCGATATTATAGATAGCATTTTAAAAATATTTTTCATAACGAAGCAGTGTCAAAGATGCGAGACGTAATGCGATCTTTAATTCGTCATCAATACCATAATCTTAATATATATATATAAAGTACGTGTCACGTTGTTTGTCCACGATGGACTCCTAAACTACTTAACCGATTTTAATCAAATTTGCCCACCGTGTGCAGTTTAGTCCAACTTGAGAGATATGATAGTTTTTTCCCCATGAGTAACCCTAAATTTTTTTGCGAATTTAAGGATTTTTAATAGCACATGATGAAGAGTAGTCGAAAAAGGCAGAACAACGTCTGCCTGACAAGCTAGTCTTATTATATATAAATTACGTGTCACGTTGTTTGTCCGCGATGGACTCCTAAACTACTTAACCAGTCGGTTAAGTAGTTTAGGAGTCCATCGCGGACAAACCAATATTCAAATTTGCACACCGTGTGCAGTTTGGTCCAACTTGAGAGATAGGATAGTTTTTATTGCCCATGTGCGACCCACATTTTTTGCGAATTTAAGGATTTTTTAATAGGACATTACAAGGGGTCGTCGAAAAGGGCAGAACAACGTCTGCCTAGCAAGCTAGTTTTATATAAAAAATTGTAAACTCTCGAGAAAAATGAACTGGATTGCTGCTTAATGAAAAGATCTGTCACAGTAAAGAAGCTTTTCCAAGTTATAATAAATCTAAACGTCTTATCTTCGTTAAAAATGACGCTGCGCAATCTCAGAGGACAAAAGTATGCCGTTTTATTGTTTTCCTAAATAGCACAAAATTAAAAAGCTGCAATATTTTATCTCTCGTTTTAAACTATATTTTGTACAAATAGAAAATATTTTAGGGATATTAATTTCATCTTTGGTTAGAGCACTTGTAATTTCGTTTCTTCTAAAGATCATAAATCACAAACTTTTCCAATTTCAAATTCAACCTTAATTAACTTTTTAATTTAAATACTACAAAGTTACTTTAGCCTCTGAAGTAATTTTGCACTGGCTTCATATTCATTGAACTATAACTTTACAGATAGTTACAAGAAATAAATCATCTTTAATAAATAATAACGATTATGTAAACAACAGATAATTACAAGAAATAAATCATCTTTACTAAATATTAACGACTATGTAAACAATGCTCGATTAAATAATCACAATAATTTACTCTTCGTGTAACGTCTCAATCCCTCACATTATTCTGTAATTTTAGAGATTTTCTCATCTTCTTCTTCAACTGCGTGGGGCATTCTTATTTCAGAAAGCTGACTTAATCCTTCACTTTCAACTTTCTCCTACAGTTTAAACGGGTTTTTCCTAATCACAAATAACAGAATCGGCAAAGGTGAAGGTGGCGTTGCTTGCTTTTTCGGTTAATTCTTTGTCACCTTCACAATATTCTGCCTCTGCTGAATATTTATTCCTGGAAATTCAGGCGAGACCTTCCAGGCTCGTTCTGGTTGTTTTTACTGTCCCCCTTCTGTAGAATATTTCTCTAGCTTAGAAACCGTCTTGGAATCTCTCAGTGCGGACTACCTACATCACATTATCATGGGCAACTTTAATACTGACCTTCTCAAAACTTCTGCTCTAAACTCCTTAATATCCTGTCCTCAGTTAACTTGTTTTTCTTCTTTCTTCTTTGTCTTGTCTTTGTTCTTCCCTGTGCTCCTACCCACCACAATTCTGACCCTCTGGAGACGTGGCTTGATTTAATCATAACCTCCTCTGCCCAACTCGTAGTTAATTATGGTCAGTTGTCTGCTTCCGGATTTTCGCGCCATAATTTACTTTACCTTTCTTATAAACTAAAACTACCTAAATATAAGCCAGACACCATCTGGTTACGAAACTTTGCCAGAGTGGAACCTGTTAATTTAGAAAATGATTCGTCGTCTATAGATTTTTCTCCGGTGTATGGTACGTCTTCATTGGACGATAAGGTTTCAATTTTCACTGATTTAACTCTGAAACTGTTTGAAATCCATGCGCCGGTACAAGCTACTAGAGTTAAGTGTTAAGCTCCAGCTCCGTGGATTACGAGAGGAGTTTATATGGCGATTACTCGACGTGACAGGGCTTTTAGATAATTCAAGCGTGACAGGTGTGATGACAACTGGCGTTTGTAATATAGTATATAATAAAGTGGCTCGCAATCGCTAAAATGACACTTTAAGGGCAGTGAAACGTTGCTATTTCTATGATAATATTAGTGATAATATAACTCTTCTACGGCCGATGTATGGAAGTTTCTCAAATCTCTTGGTATTGGTAAACACTCTGAAAAAATCCCAAAACTTCCTTTCCTCTTAATGATCTTAATTCCCATATTTCAGCTGGTTCTACATTATCTCCTATCATTAAGTCCTCTACAATTTCAGAAATCACTTCCATGGCCACAACATGAACCAAACATGAACCATTTTCTTTCTTATTTGTCTCTGTCGACGAAATTCGTAAAACTTTTGTATAGTCGCCTTCGCGCGTTTGTAGAGTCGCTTCATGATCTCTTCTGTTCTCGAATACTTTCTCCCGGTCATAACTCACATAATCAATTTTTCTCTGTTATCTGGGTTCTATCCTGCTTCTTGGCGTAAAGCTTATATTATCAATACAATACAATACTCTTTATTGTACACCAACAAAACATTAATAAATAATGAAAAAATAATGAGGGATAAACAAAAGGCGGTCTTATTGCTACATAGCAATCTCTTCCAGACAACCCAGAAGAGGAAATTAATAAAAATAAAAATAAGAATAATGGGTAGGGTGCACTAAATTAGACAAAAAAAATATAACTTATATACTATAAAATGACAACATACTTAAGGTATATTAGTGACCATAACTAAGAGGAGAAAGAGAGAGGAGTTAAAGAGACAAATAGTGTTCCTTAATTTGTTTCTTAAACACATTTAAAGATTGAGCACTTTTAATGGACTGGGGTAAGGAGTTCCAGAGTCTTACTCCAAGAACAGCAAAAGATTTATCATAAAATGTCGAGGAGTGTATAGGACATTGGAGCGAAAGGTTTTCTTTGGACCGTAAGGAAAAATCGTGACAAGAGCTAAGAAATTTAAAACGTTCTTTCAGATAAGGACGACTTGATACATTAAATAAGACGCAGTAGAGCGCAGAAAGTATATGAGTATTCCGACGAAGACGGATTGGGAGCCACTTGAGTTTAGTGCGGTATTCAGAGACATGGTCATATTTACGAAGCCCAAATATGAACCGTATACAGAGATTTTGGAGTCGCTCAAGTTTATTAAGTTGCTCCTCGGTGATATCAAGGTAACAAATGTCAGCATAGTCGAGGATAGGGAGTAGCAAAGATTGTGCAAGCGTAATTTTGGTGGAAATGGGTAAAAAGTGGTTAAGCCTTCGGAGTGAAGCATAAGCCGCAAACATTTTTCGGCTCACTGCATTAATTTGGGGTGTCCAAGATGGACTGGAATCCAAAAAGATACCTAAATTTTTAACTACTTCATTGTATGGAATAAGAATACCATTAAATACAACGGGTTGAATTTGACATTTTTTAATTTTGGAAATAGTTCTTGAACTCCCAATAATTATAGCTTGCGATTTTGAAGGGTTAACCGTCAACCCATAAGATCGTGTCCAGTCGAGAATAAAAGCCAGATCCTTGTTGATACATTCAACAGCTTTGGCAAGATCTTCGATGGTTGTTTGTAAATATATTTGAAGGTCATCTGCACACAAGTGGTAGAGAGAAGATATTTTGGATGTAATCGTATTAATAAAGATTGCGAATAAAAGAGTAGATAAGACACCACCTTGTGGAACGTCAGCTACGGTATCAAGCCACGAAGAAAGTCTATCTTGGACACGAATACGTTGCCGGCGTATTAATTTGTTGTTGGACAAGGCGTTCTAAAACTTTGGAAAGGAAAGGAAGAATTGAAATAGGACGATATTCAGAAAAACTTGCAGGATTTGTTTTCTTAGGTAAAGGTATGATTTGAGCGTCCTTCCATTGGGACGGGAAAGAAGATGAGGATATTGAAAAGTTTAAGATATGGGTTATAATAGGTGTTAAAAAGTCCAACAAGGGAATGATCATTTTACGACTGACGTCGTCACTTCCGACAGCGTCGGAATGGATAGAGAGTATGTGTTTCCTAACATCACAATCTGCAAATTGCCTAAACACAAATGGAGAAAAGTCAGGAGTGGGAAACGATGAAAGTTGAGTAAGTGTTGCTGATTTTGCCATATTGTTCAGGCAAGAAACGGAAGAAAAATGCTGATTAAGCAAATTTAAATCAACGTTATTTGGAATAGGACATGAACGAGTTTTCCCAACTAAAATAGACTTTAAGAAGTTCCAAATACGACATGCATCTTCGTTTTGTACTGATTTATGGATGTGGCGGCGTCGTAAATCTCTACACATCTTGTTGCATTGATTTCGCAGGAGTCTGTACTTCTCCCGAATCCTGTCATTCTTAGGATCTGACTTGTAACTCGACTTTGCACTATTCTTCCTGCAGATTAATCTTTTAAGATCTTCGGTCGACCACGGAGCTGGAGGATGACGTATTCGCACTGGGCGGACAGGAGCATGAGCATCATAAAGTTGAACAAGAAGTGAATTAAACAATGCTACCTGTTCGTCAACATCACAAGCCTTCATTATAACGCTCCAGTCCATATTAGCAGCGTCTTTTTGAAGCTTATCCAAATCCATTTTCTCAAAATTACGCTGCAGAAGGATCCTTGATTTGGCTTTGGGTGGTCTTATTTTATAAGATAGAAACAGGAGATCATGATACTAAAAAGCATTTGCAGCACATTGACCAAAACTATCAACATGGTCAAGAGAAGAAACGATAACCAAATCAAGGATGGATGGGATACAGTTAGGGAAAAAATGAGTTTCAGAGAGAGGAAGGATATTTAAATTGGCTGCTTCTATAAGGGACTTAAGCCGGAGAGATCGGGCATCATTCTTGAGAAGGCAAGTATTAAAGTCGCTCATTAGCACTGTATGTTTATATAATGGAGTTAACTCTTCAAGGAGGTTATCCAAAGTAGTAAAATACTCGTAGTTCACTGTGGAAGATGGACTATAAAAAACTCCGAGAAGTAATTTGTTGTGCGAAAGAAGTACTTCAACAAATAAGTATTCTGCTTCGTTCTCAGCTTGAGATGGAGATGATAAACAAACAATAGAAAAAGGAATACGAGCACGAATGTAAATGGCAACACCACCACCACCTCGCGCAGTTCGGTCGTTGCGTATTAACTGGAATCCTGGAATGGAATAGGATATAGAAGGAAGACATGGCTTTAACCATGACTCTGAAACGAGAATTTCGTGAACATTATCACTTTCAAAACTAGCTAACATATCGGGATAATGAGCCGGAATACTCTGTGCATTTATGTGGACTATATTGAAGTTTTTGATAGCTTGAGAAAAATGGGAGTCAAGGGTCTTTTTTAATGGAGGAATGCTCTCAAAACTGTCGTCATTACTTAATACATCAGATACTGAAAATAAAGGGGAGGAGCTTTGAATATGATCACTTTCACCAAAAGACATGTTATCCTTACAAAAATATTTTAAAAAATTCAAAAAACTGTAAATTATTAAGAAAATACTAATAACTATAAAAATTATAAACTAAACCTTTAGTTAAATTTACTACCTACCAGCATTTACAGAATAGAAAATAATGCAAATATTTAAAAAAAAACAAACAAAAAAGGTACTACACATATGCCATTCAGATCATATTTGATTGAACAAAATATATATATATATATATATATATATATATATATATATATATATATATATAACACAAGGTGCTTATGAGAAATAAATGAAACCACAGACACTGATATTAAATAGAATTATGTACTGTGAGTAGTACGTTAGGAGTCATTTGTGAGTACATATAAAACATTAAGTCAAAACCACTTTTATGCTTGTAATAATGTTAACAAAGTACACGTCCGACAAGGCCGCATAAGCATGGATACCTTTGCATAAAAAAATACAAGTAAAAAAATCTCCATGTTAGTACACCAAGAGCATTTAATACCTACTCTGTAATGAGAGGATATTTCTCTAAGGTAAATAACATAGTGATTATATACTCTTTGCATAATTGTAGAAACAAAAATTTATTAATCTGTGGTCGAAACCTAAGATAACAGTTAATTATCAGTATCAATATCAAATACCTACATTGTTAAAATAACCTAACTTAGAACAACAAAATCAGAACAATAGACAAAGTCTAAGTTTCAAAGTGATGTAGATAGATAATACTTCGTATATAATAGGGCTCCATAACGACTAACTAACTCACATCTTATTTAACACTCAACATTAGACTGGTATAAAAGAATTAAGGTTATCGAAAGTACAATGCAGAGACTAATTAACTCATATACGAGTATATATAAAACTACTAGACTAATTATATATATGGAATAATTAACGCATATCTTATATAACACTTAACATAAGACTGGTAAAAAAAGAAATAAGGTTCGCAAAAAGCACAATGCAGAGACACTGAAATATTGACAGAAATCATAATGTGATAAAAGACAATACATACAGTTTATTGAAAAGGTCCTATACCACATAACTATCACTTCTTCACTATCCTCTTGGAGCGCTGAACTACTTTGTCAGTAGATCTATTACTTCCAGCGACTGCCTTCTGTGCTTGGGTAGCAGCAGCTGGTGCCACTGGGACGACTCCGAGCTGAGCGAGGGATTCAACTTGATGGCGCGAACCGTCATAAGCGATAATATGAATGTAACCATCCCTAGTCCAGCAATTACTTATGCCAAACTTCTGCCTGGCCACCATGAACATCTTGTGACGATCTTTTGTTAAAAACTCGGACATAGTTACACCCATGTCTTTCAGTTTTGTTTTTGAGAACCAAACTTGATCACGGACTCGGACATCCCGGAATATTATAAGAACTGGTCTTGGCTTCTTTTCTATCGGACGTCCAAGGCGATGGCAGCGGCTAAAAGAATCGTTAGAGACATTGGGAATCTTGAGCTTGTCCATAATTAGGTTAGAAGCCATTGAAGATGTATCCTCGGACTTGTCCTCGAGAATCCCATGTAGCAGCAGAATCTTACGACGCCGTCTTATCTTCAAGCGGTCGATCTCTCTCCCAAGAAATTCAACCTGTTTTTGAACAGTTTCAAGAGCGGACAAGATAAACTTTCTGAATGTTGCGAACTCCGTTGAGAGTACAGATATATTTGAGGCCACAGTTAGTCTAGTCTTATTTAAGTCCTGCTGAAACTCATTCATACGAGTATTGAAGAGTTCTGACATAGCTTACAGTGATCCTTTGAGGGCTTCCATGGTTTCGTGTAGTGTTAGCAAATTAAGGAAAAAACATACCAAGGAATCAAGGCTGGTAAACAGATGATTATTACATATATATTTTACACATTAAAATATCCTAATTTCTATTTTTAAAATATAAATTACGCGAGACTGATCAAAAACATGTGTTACTTATTTCACTTCTACCCACAAAAAAAAATATTATCCCTCTTCCCAAAATTGCAAACCCCACTTAACTAAATAACTATAGACCTATTTCTATCTTACCCCTTTTATCAAAACTTCTTAAATCTGTAATTCTTCAACAATTGTCTGCCTTTATTTGTAGAAATAACTTGCTATATCAGTTTCAATCCGGCTTTCGGCCTGGACGCAGCACAACCACTGCACTTTTCAAAGTCACAGAGGACATTCGGGAGGGCATGGAGAATAGAAAGGTCACAGTACTTGTATTGATTAATTTTACAAATGCGTTCAACATGGTTGACCATGATATCCTCCTTGCCTTGCTTCAAAATCTCAAATATTCTAATAACTGCTGTAGACTGGTTTACTTCCTTCCTTTTGTGGCCATCAGCAATATGTCATTAACGGTCGTGACATATCAGTCTGGTGTAAGTAAACTCACCACTGGCGTGCCACAGGGTGGAATATTATCCCCACTTTTATTCTCCATTTTTATTAACTCTCTCTCATCTCAACTTAGCTGCTCTTACCATCTTTCCGCTGACGACCTTCAAATATATACTCAAGCAGACGTCAACTCTTTATGTGAAACTATTTCCAGACTTAAATGGATTTGACGAACCTCCTTAATTGGCCTCGCAAGTTAGGTATTAGTGTGAACCCCAATAAATACCAAGCTATTATAGCTTGGTAGTACTCAGCAATTGTGTAAGCTTGATGTCAGTTACGTTCCGCCTGTCAAGTTTGATAATTCTATCATACCGTATTCTGAAAGCGTTAAAAATCTAGGTGCCTATTTTGACACAACCATATGATGGTCCACCCAAATTGAGACAATCAGTGGTTCCGTTTTTGTTATGCTCAGTACTTTAAACCGTCTTAAGAACTTTCTTCCTGTCAAGGTAAAGATAACTCTGATGCAATCTCTTATTTTGCCAATTATGGACTATTCTAATGTATATTTTACTGATCTTAATGAGGTTTTCCTTGACAAGCTGGATCGTCTTGTCAATAACTACATCCGTTTTATTTTTCGTCTTCACAAGTTTGATCATATATCCTCATTCCGCACTCAGCTTAAATGACTTCCAATTCGTCAGCGAAGACACGTAAGGATACTAAACACAGTTTTTTCTAATTTATTCGATAACCATTATCCGAATTATCTGAAACATAAGCTTCAGTTCCTGCGCGACACTCACGATAGACAGCTTCGTTTAATCGGAGACTCATGCTCTCTTTATACCCTTTCACCGTTCGAGTTTCAAATCTTCATCGTTTGCTGTCCAAGCCGCACGCCTATGGAATGACCTGCCTGAAAAATTAGGACAACCTACCTGTAAACAAACATTTAAGAAGAATGTTCGGGATCATTTTCTAAAACTGCTTTATATCTGCTAAGCTCCTTCATCATTATGATTGTAATCTCTATATATTAGTTTCATCAGTATATTATGTATCTTTATACATCTTATAATGTTGTCACCACAACTTAAGAAGAACATACAGGGTATGTTCCGAAACGTTTTTAGTATACTGGCAAATGCAAATGACGCCTTTACTTGACGCCATATTCCAGCATATTCATGACGTCATTTGCATTGGCCAGTATACAGGGTTGTATATCGAAACACACCCACAGTCAATCACCGCGTTTGATGTTGTCTTAAAAGCCGACATAAACAATAAATTACTTAGGGTCTCAGAAAGGGAATTAATAAAAAAATTAAAGACTGATTTTATTTTATTAAACGTTTAAATTACTGTGTATGTAGAAGCTGACGAAACTTTAACTCCTAATATTTAAATGATGTCGACCCACAGTCTTTTACCGCACTTGTAGTGTGAAATGTGTACACCTTTTTAATTTATTTGCGTGACAGGTCAACCCTAGCAGACAGCTCCCAAGCGGCCGTTAGTCGCCAACGTCCTCTCGGGAGCGCTCCGGACCACACCGCAGCGCACTGCACGATTGCCTCGTCTAGACGCCTTCGATGACTATTGGTAGGTTAGACTGTGGTTTAACTATAATTAACAAGGTTCTAATGAGACTGAACGAGCTACAGATCAGAAAAGTAACAAGTGCTATCACAGGACATGGCTCCTTTTACAAATATTTATTTATCATAGGTGTTACCGATAACCCCATGTGCAGGGCATGCATGGGGAAGGAAGAAACGGCGGCTCACGTGTTGCTGACTCTCGCAACAGGTCGCTGCAAACAGGGTTAAACATCTCGGCACGCCGGGATCGCTCCCCGAAATTGCATGCAACATTAAAGGACTGTTGAACTTCGTCGGGGAGATTTTATGGCTCGAATAATCACATTATTCCTGCCCAAACGAAAAAGGCGCTTAGACGTGGAGTTGCGGAAAACAGGCCGTCGTAAACTAAACTAAACCATAATAAAAAAACGTTTTATTCAGTTTTGTTTTTAGGGTTCCGTAGTCAACTAGGAACCCATATAGTTTCGCCATTTCTGTCTGTCCGTCTGTCCGTCCTTGCTTAATCTCTGTGACCGTTAACACTAGAAAGCTGAAATTTGGTACCAATATGTGTATCAATCACACCGACAAAGTGGTAAAGTAAAAATTGGAAAAAAATGTTTTACTAGGGTAGCCCCCCTATATGTAAAGTGGGAAGTGATTTTTTTTTTAATTTCAACCCTGACATGTGATATATTGCTGGAAAGGTATTTAAAAATGAATAGGGGTTTACTTATTTTTAGATAATGTCAATAATTTCGGAAATAACCGCTCCAAAAGTAAAAAACAATGTGTCTCCCCCCCCCCCCTCTAACTTTTGAACCATAAGTTTAGAAAATATGAAAAAAATCTGAAAGTAGAACTTTATAAGGATTTTCTAGGAAAATCATTTTGAATTTGGATGGAAACAACAGTACCCACTACCGGGAGCAGTTGCAGGAGCGCGAACATAATGGATACCCACCTTTAAACTCATAAGTGGGAACACTTATTGTGACGGACGGTAAACTACGGAACCCTACACTGAGCGTGGCCCGACACGCTCTTGGCCGGTTTTTTTAATACGAATCTCATATTCATAAAAATTGCTTTTATTGCTAACTATTTTATTTTATTTATTTATTTACACTTTAATGCACAAAAAAAGTACATATGGCGGACTTAATGCCATAGGGCATTCTCTCCCAGTCAACCATTAGGCTAAACAGAGATAGACATTATGGAGGCGGTGCAGCAATAATCAAATAGAGAGGATAAAAGAAATAATAATATATGTAATAAACAATACATAGATATTATATACATACATATATATATATACATATATAATATATAATAGAATATATATACATACATACATACATACATACACTGTACACACATAAATACATAAACATATATCCATATATATATATATATATATATATATATATATATATATATATATATATATATATATACAATAAGTTCGTATAAATATTATATATGTCAGAACATATATGAAATATATACGAAAAAGAGAGCTTAGTCAATTCAAACTTGCAACGATTTAATCATATACTTACGGACTTGATTTTTAAAGACGAATTTGTTGGGAGCTTTTTTAATGTCAAGAGGGATGTCGTTCCAGAGTCTGATGGCCACGAGGGCGAAAGAGTGAGATAAATAACCAGTACGGTGTAAAGGAGTGAGTAACTTAAGATTGGCCGAGGAACGGAGAGAAAAATTATGAGAATCTCCCATGTATTGAAATTTAGATTTCAGATACTCGGGAGCACATGGATCGTTCAAAATTGAGAAAAGGGTGCAGAGTATTCTAACATATCTGCGCTGACGGATAGGCAACCAGTTTAACTGTGTACGAAAGGAAGATACATGGTCGTATTTACGAAGACCATAAATGTATCTGATGCAGTTGTTAAGCAGACGATCCAATGTATTAAGATGAAGTTGAGACAGGTCTGAGCAACACACATCGACATAATCAATAATCAATAAGTGATTGGACAAGTAAAATCTTGGTATTGGTAGGAAGAAAGTTTTTAAATCGATATAGAGATCGCAAAGTTCCAGTAGTTTTGCGACTCACCTCCTGTATATGTTTGTTCCATGTTAAGCAACCATCGATGTACAGACCAAGGTTCTTTACGCTGGTAGAGAATGGTATGACATTATTATTAAACATAATTGATGGTAGGGTGGCAATATCCAGTTTAGATAATAATCTTGAGCTACCTAAGATTATTGTTTGGCATTTAGACGGGTTCACGTTTATGCCATACACAGTAGACCATTCTGAGATATATTTTAAATCATCATTTAACAGTGAAATAGCACTTAGGATATTTGAAGGCTCCACTTGCGCATATAACTGCAGATCATCAGCATACAAATGGTAAGAGCTCTTGAGATTTAGTGTGATGAGATTTATAAAAATGGAAAACAGAAGAGGAGAGATAATACCGCCTTGAGGGACGCCAATTGACACATCACGCCAGTCAGATAGTATGTGACCAGTGCGCACAGCCTGTTGGCGCCCCCGAAGATATGTTGAGAACCATTCCTGAGCTGAAGACGAGATATTCAAATGAGAAAGAAGAGCTAACAGGATACCATGATCGACAGAATTAAATGCATTAGAAAAATCAATTAAGATGAGAACGGTCAGTTTTGATTTTTCCATCCCCTCACGAATATCTTCCGTAACCTTGAGAAGAGCAGTAGTGGTAGAATGACCCGGGCTTAAGTTTCAAACTATCCGTTTGAAACTTAAATGAAAGCAGTCCGCAGGTTACTAAACTATTATTTTTTATAGAATAAGTGTGACAAACCAGCACACGGTCCACCTGATGGTAAGTGGGTGCTGTGACCACATGACATTTCTTTTCAATTAAGAAACAAATTGCAGATGCGTTGTTACCCCTGAGGACTTAGATGGAATGCCGTTTTAATGGTCTGTTTCGTGTATTGTAAAACGAAAAGTAAGGTAAAACGAAACGTTTAGAAATTTAGTTAACAACACTCGTCAGATTATTGACGCCTGGTTTATTTTTGGTTAATTAATGGATTCGGTAACACATGAACATAATCCTTACAATAATTGCCTTCTAAATATGGCTGATTGTAGTATACAACGGAACTTTTTCTGAATATAAAGAACGGGCATAAAGCATTACCTATGATGTTACATCTACAGTTTACTGAAAATTGTTACGAATATTTTACCAACTCATAAATGCCGATCACATACCTAACAAGTTAGTTTAAATCATAAAAGCAATCTCTCTTATACGCATCTGACAGTGTATTTATGTACATATTTTAATTACTTGATGTTGCACAAAAATCCAATCAAGTATTCTTTGTTTTTTATTACCTACGTAAATATAACAAAATAAAGTATTTTTTTTCATTACAAATAATTGCTAAACCTAAGTTTAAGATTAATTGCTAAGCCAAGTCTTAGCAACGAGTTCCAGAGGTGAGGGGGCCGCGGGTTCGAATCCAGCAGAAACAAGTATTTATATGACCTACAAATAATTGTTCCATGGGTCTGGATGTTTGTTTTTGTGAATAAACTGTCCCCACGATACAGAAGAAAATCCGAGTGAGGAGGTAACGTTAAAAAATGACCCTATTTTCATATATAATTTATCAAAGACTAAGAGACAAGTGTGGTTTAGTTGTCTGACGACGTAATATATTATATAGTATATAAATTAACAAATATTTATTACACGCATATTACAACAAATACAATGTATTTAATTTTTATGTTATTTAAGGTCCTTACACATAATTTATCGTCTGAAAAAAATAGGGTGTAACATGTAAACAGAGTAGAAGCCTATGGCACTGATATATTACAAACAAAAAATAAAAACAAAATTAAATAAATAAATGAATTAAAATCTATTGAAATTAAAATCATATTCCCTAACCCTACTTTACGAACGGCAATAAAACAATAAATTTAGTAGACATCTTTGACCTTGTCACTTCGCAGGGACACAGGCTCAAGGGCAAAGTAATTGTTCAAAAAAAATTCAAACGCTTAATTCAATTTTTTTTTATTTTTTGTAAAACAACAGTGCCGTAGGCTTCTACTTCGTTCACATGTTACATCCTATTTTTTTCCAGACGGTAAAAAAGGTCACCAGTATATAGTAGAGAAATGTTAGCGTTTTATGAACAGGCAGTCAAAATACAACATCTTAAATTAACTTATTATTAAATTAACTTAGAATTACGCCCTTGCGGGGCATTGGTATTTTTTTAAAGAATGAGGTATACATACGTGCACACAGCCCACCTGATGGTAATTGGACGCTGTGGCCCTTAGACATCTACATTTATCCTAAATTAAGGATCAAAATGCAGTTGCACTGTTATCCCTGAGGACTAAAATGGATTACCTGGTTTCAAAAATTTAACAGTATGCTGCTATTTTACGCTGGTATCCTGTGAGAGCTTGGCCCTTCCCCGGTCGAGCCGCAACATTCATGCTATAACCATAATATAGCCGCAAGGTGGCTCGACCACGTATACATGAGTATAAATAGTACCAACCATACTAAAAATTCCGGATGCGATCCACACAAGTAGACTTGCGTTGACAGAACCCGTGTACTTCAGCACGCCAGTCGGAGAGACGAAAATTCCACTGCCGATGATAGAGCCAACGATGACAGTGATCCCATTGAGAAGAGACATCTTCGCTTCCAGGGCGCCGCCATCCTTTTCGGTGTCTTCGACCGGAGGGTCCGTCTTTAGGGTCTCCGTCTCGCATTCTTCTTCACCAGTATCACTTTTCGGAGACCTGGTGGATAAATATTCATTAGCTTTATATGATTATTTTATTTAAAAAAAGTGTCACTTGTTGGTAAGAGGATGTTGAGGGCTTAGGCCCATAGACATCTATATATCTGTCCTCAATTAAGAATCAAAATGCAGATTCGTTGTCACCCCTGAGGACTAAGATGGAATGCCTGGTATTCATTAAAAAGGATCTCCGGTTCACGCACTATACCAAACACATAAGCATTGGGGTGCTATTTACGCTGGTATTCTATCTACAACCATCTGGTATTCTAGAGCTATTCATGCTACAACCATAATATGGCTGCAACATGGCTCTACCACGTAAATACATGAACATGAATATAAATATACCTCTCTTCTTCATCATCATCATATTGTAAATGACTAAGAGGGGATTCACGCTTAGCAGGCACATCGAACATCTCTAAATCCGCATTTACACCACTTTCGCGTGATTGACGAGGGGAGCGGTGAGTCGCGGGACTTGCACGAATATGTAAACGGTCGTGTCGGGAACGGTTTTTTTGACACAAGTCAAAGGGAAAAAGTGGCGAGACGCAACTGTTTAAACATTTGCTTTCTAGTTAATTTCGTAGCAAACGACCTATCAAGCAACGTAAACGAAATGGACAGGACCAACAATAAAGTTATGATGTTTTTGGAGCTTTACTAAAGTCAACCAGTATTTTGGAATACAAGGCATGGTCATCATAAGAATAAGCAGAAAATATACATTGCCTGTGCTAGTATCAGAAATAATGAGAGCACGAAGAAAAACTCTTTGACCGCTACTTTTCGTACACATCGATGCAAGAAGCTGGCATCAATAAAATCCGGTGCAGGAGACGATGACATGGTCTTAATAATTATACTGACTATGCAAATGCAATGCAAAAACCGCTAGAATGACTACGTCATCCATTTCGTCAAGCTGGTGTAGAAATGATTAAACGTGAATGTGAAAACGATCACTCGTGTAGCCTAAAAAAGCCATACGAATATCTAGCAAAACTATTCGTTGAATGGCGAGGCGAATCACGTCCCCGCATGTGTAAATACGGATAATGCTTCTTTGATATTTTAAGTCTAGCCGTCTAGCGTAACCGAGACAGTTATACCGCCATCTATCGGAAGTCATAAGAACTATTTAGTATAGCCCATAATCTTTTACGACACCTATGGGACGAAATGGGATTATGAATTTTCTTACCTAGTCATCACACGGTAACTACAACCCATGTTTATTCACTCATTGTGAATAAACATGTTTTTTTTTAAATAAAATAACGGTGACAAACGAGCACACAGTCCACGATGATAACTAGATGCTGTGGCCCATAGACATCTACATTTATCCTCGATTAAGAATCAAAACATCTTAGTCCTCAGGGGTGACAACGCATCTGTTGTCACCCCTGAGGACTAAGATGGAATGCCTCGTTTCCAGTAAAAAAGGGTCTCCGGATCTTTACACTCACTATGCGAAACACAACAGTATTAAGCTGCTATTTTACGCTGGTACAAACATAATATAGCTACAGCGTCGCTCTGCCACGTGGTTATAAAATGATGGGTCTTGAAAAATCTTGGTCGGAACTAGATATGGATATAGCTGTTTCTTATTTTCAGTTTTTTTTTTCCTTAGCATTGCAACAGACTAACGTAAGAATAAGAAAAATAGCGACCCGCCCCGTATATTTCCGGATGACAATCGACAACTGGGTCCAATTGAGAATCTAAACCATCCAAGGACACACTCAAACGCACACAAAATATTTCATCAAACTCGTTCGAGCCCTTTTCGAGTTTTAGTGAGGCTAACGGAGAGCAATTGTTTTTTTATACATATATAGGGCGCATGTATGCATGTTAAGATGACTTTATTCAATGCTTACCTACACCTGCAGAACTCTCAATGCACTACGTGTTCAGTACAACAATGAGTTCCGGATGTTGTCAGGACTGCCATGCTTTTGCCGCGCATCACGTATGTTTACTGAGGCACACGTGAACATCTTTTGAATTGAAGAATTGAACAAAGAAAAAACCTTAACTTATCTTACCTTTTCTCTTGAATTATTCTGTCTATTGATGAAAACCGCATAAGTTGATTATAATGAAACAACATAAGTTGGTTATAATGCCAAACAGGTCATTTAGGTCTTAGCTAAGACTAAGGTCTTGTAAAAAAATATAAAAATAAGTAAGATGTATTATTTATACTGCAATGGCGTCGAAAAAAAACTATTACCTTATTTTTACAATGGTAATTATGAAAACCAATAGATAATAATTGGATCCTGTGACCTCACACAAAATTATTAGTGTAGGGCAGTCTCCCTCTAGATGGAGTGACGACCTGGATGAAGAAAGTCGATGGATCAAGGTAGGGAGGGGGGGACTTATTTTCAGCAGTGGACTTGTGACGTGCAGTAATGACGACGATGATAATGATTTGTGGTAGAGTCAAGTTGCGTATTTTGGCTACAGTCCGAATGAATCGGCCCGACCTAAGGAGCACCACACTCTCACAGAATACCAGCGTGGAATAACAGAAGGATGCTGCTGTGATTCATATGGTGAGTAACGATACCTGGAAACCCTTTTAACTGATAACGCGGCATCTTATTCCATCGATTTTTATTTTGATAAATCGAGAATAGACGTGTTATTAACTATTAGTCACAGCATCTACTAACAGTTATGTGCACTGTGTTCTTGTTTGTTGAATTCATAAGGTTGTAGTTATTTTGCTACAATCGGCCAAATTTACAGAGAAGGTTCAGAATAAGTAATATGGGCAAAAGGTGAAGAAAAATTAATTAAAAAATACCTCAAACATTCAGTCCTTTTAATTTCAAAATGCGTGGTAATGCATCATTTTAACTGATTTTACTGCGCACGAATGAAAACAATCGTATAAGTAGCGGCACGAAAGTCTAGCGCTGACCGTAATTGCGCATAAGTCGAAAATAAGGTAGCATAGGGTAATAAGCGGGTTGCGGGGCGGGCGTTTATCTGTATATATATATACAAACAAATAAAATTGAAGTGTCTGTTTGTAATGTCAAAATAACAGCATTTTATTAAATGCATACGAAAGTAATTTTTTTTAAGTTTTTGTTTGTCTATCTGTTTGTTTTGGCTAGTCTCCGAAACTGCTGGACCGATTTTGACTGAACTTTCACTGGCAGATGCTGATGTAGAAGAAGGAGTAGAGTAGAAGGAGAAGGAGTAGCTGAGACTAGTTTTATTTTAGAAAATGAAATCCAACCGTAAAAAATTCCACGCGAACGAAGTCGCGGGAAATAGCTAGCAATATAAATAAACGTCGCAGTAGACTGTTTCACTCTTCACTACTTCAGATCAATTCCACATTAATATTTTTATTGTCTATAATTTGACGAAATAAAAAAATCTTCAACAGCTTTATCTTCTTAAAATTGTTATAGTATTTTTTTTCATAGATGTTTTTACGTACATGTCCATATGTGTAAGTGAATATAAACTGTTAGGTACATCTAATACATAAATACCGTTACTGTTACTTACTTACTTACTTACTTATCGTCACGCACAATCCCTAACGGGGTAGCCAGAGAGAACAGATCGCCAAGTGTCACGATCCTTACATACCTCTTTCGCTTCTTTCAGGTTCATTAACTTCTTCATACATGCACGTCTAGGTATCCGAGTACTCTTGACCCTCCCCTCTTCGAGCAATGTGCTCACATGGTCTTCGAAAGTTAGTCTCGTTCTACCTCGACACCTTTTAATATTTACTTTCGCTCTATATATTTTCTTCACCATTCGGTCTTCACTCATTCGTTCAACGTGCCCAAACCATTGGAGTACGCCCCTATCAATTTTTGTGATAAGGTCATCTTTCAATCCTGCCATATTGCGAATCTCTTCGTTTCGCTTTCGGTCGACTATGGTAACGCCACACATTTTACGAAGAGATCGCATCTCCACTGCATTCAACTTGCTTTTATGCTTCTTCTGGCATACCCAGGTTTCGCTGCCATATAACAAAGTCGGTACCAACACTGCGTTATGTATTGCAAGGCGTGCACTCTTCACCACGCCTTGCCTTTTTACTAATGCATTCAGGGCACCATTGACTTTGTTTCCGGCGGCGACACGCCTATCCACATCTAAATCACATCTTCCATCCCGGCTGAAAGCACTCCCCAAGTATACAATTTCATTTACCTGTTCTAGACATTCCTGATTTACCCATATTTCACATTTCGTTCTCTCTTCGTCCTTTTCAAATACCAGAACCTTAGTTTTATTAGCATTCAAACGGAGACCTTTAATTTCACATTCCTCTTTCATACACGTGACTAATGCCTGCAGTTCTACTTCTGATGGTGCAATAAGCACTGCATCATCAGCATACAGCAGACAATTAACTTTTATGTCACCCAATTTCACACCCAAACAGCTATCTTTCAGCTTCTGTAATCAGCTGTCGAGATACAGTATGAACAGCCAGGAAGACATGACACAACACTGTTTTACGCCCGCTTGGACACTAAACATGGGTGACAGGTCATGCCCTACCCGCACACAGGCTTTACAGTCATAGTAAAGTGACTGCACAGCCCTTAACAATCGACCATCCACACCATATCGCGGCAACAGTTCCCACATTTTCTTCCTTAGAACCTTATCAAATGCTTTCTCCAGATCCACAAAAGCACAGAAAATCCTCTGGTTAACACTCAGAAGCTTCTCCGTGATCATGCGGAGAGAAAACACTTGATCCGTGCATCCTCTTCCAGGTCTAAATCCGCATTGTGCCTCCCATAAGAATCTTTCCGATTTCTCTTGCATCCTGCGTGTCAAAACCTTCGAATAAACTTTACTTGCTAAACTGGTCAAGCTGATCGCCCGATAGCACCCACAGTCAAAATATGAACCTTTACCTTTATATAAAGGCACAATGACCGCGGATCGCCAATCATCCGGGACATCTCCCGTCCGCCAGCACAAATTGCACAGCAGATGAAAGCTGTCCCAGACGCGAGGCCCACCGTACTTGACCATTTCAGCAGTAACTCTGTCTAGTCCCGCAGCCTTACCACATTTCAAACTTCGAATCGCACGTTCAATCTCTTTCATGCTGATGACCTCAGTGTCATCGAGGTCCGTGTCTGGCGTGCCAGTCACGGCGTCACCCCCGGATCCTTCACTAAGATCATGACACGCATACAATTCTCTATAAAATTCACTCCATCGCTGCATGACGTCCGATTTTTCTGAGAGGACGTCATTGGTTCTCGAAAGCACTTTGTTCATTCTTAAAGCTGTCGCACCACTCCGGGACCTTCCAACCTCTTTCCAGAAGAGTTTGGAGTTTTCCCTAAAGTTGTGCGACAACCTCTCGTCCGCTTCTATTCTACACCTTTCACGTACTTCCTCAATCAATGTTTTCGCATGAACTTTCTGCAGCTTATATCTTTCTTTCATCTTCTCTCTCATATGCTCATCGTTACTAGAGGCCAAGTAGTCTAACCATGCTTTTTTCTTCTTTTTTACAGCTTCTTTCACTTCATCATTCCACCATGCATCTCTTCTTTTACTACTACCTCTTTTTGTCGTACCACATACTTCTTCCGCTGCACTTACCATTCCATCCCTAAGGTTCTGCCATGTTCTCTCCACACATTCTTTCCTGCCATCGATGGTGTCAAGCTTTTCGGCTACCCTCGTGTGATATTTGTACCTAGTATCCGCTTCCTGAAGCTTCCAGCTTCGGATGCGACAGACCGACTGTGGTTCTGTTACTGCCGTCCGGTGGCGCCAACCCGCGAACAAACCCCTAAATCTAGTAATTACTAGATAATGATCCGTTCCCAGGTCACTGTCACTGTTACCGTTACTGTTACAGTCTATTAAAGTCCACTGCTGAACATAGGCCTCCCCATGCCGCATGGGAATTTGCCATAGCAGCCACTCTTGGCAAGCGGTCTGGCAACTTCCGTTTTTATTTTTAGTCGTTATAAGGAAGGCGCTGCTGCCCATCTCGTGATTTGTTTCCCTCCGTCGTTTCTTACAACACTCACGGGATGATATGGGGTAGTGGATATTCTTATACCGTCATTACACGGTTTACATATAAAAAAACGACGGGTTGCACTCCGGGAGTGCTGGCAGAAGTGAAAACTTGAATATTAACGTTGTGTATTTTTGATATTTTGGAATGGTTAGGGAATAATTTTGCACGAATTGCTTTAATTATCAGTATAAAAGTACTATCATTTATGTGGTAGAATACAATATTTATTTATTGCGATATCGTACACAAACATGACAACTTATATTATATTCGCGCAAGCGCCCTACGCCGCCTAAACGAAATAGCAGGCGCAGGCATACATTCCCCCCCCCCCGAACGGGTTCCCGCCTTGTCGTGGCGGGGGGGCTTAGTAGCCGTGGCTTGGTCTCCCACGGTGAACAAAGAGAAACCCACGTGGCTGGCCCGAGGTGAAGGGCCGGCCTGAGGTGGCCACTCCGAGTGGGCTTGGGGAGCCCACTTCGGATGTGTGCTGGTGGACTGCAGCTAGTAGGGACTCCGCACCCTCTACCGCTGCAGCCGAGGTGGAGTCGCGGAGGGAGAGGAGTGTTGGTATGGCGATGCGCCACTCGCCTTATCCTCCGCGACTCAAACGGGGCCGCACCGTTGATGCGGTGGTGATGGGGCTGCGGGGGGAGAGGATTGTCGATATTGCGAGGCGCCGCTCTCCCTATCCTCCGCAGCCGAATCTTGGTTGGCGGCGGAGCCATAGACCAGATCCGCCGCTGGGGTCGGGAAGGCTAGTACTTATAAGTGCTCGTTTTTCCTGGCCCCATGCCTGGTCCGATGCCTTCGCGCATCGGACGCGGGGGCGTCTGTTGCGCAGATGTAATAGGAGGCCGTGGAGGAAGGCGTGCCATGTGTTCTGGTGCGCCTTACTTGGGAAGGAGAACGGAGAGGAATATTCCTCTCCCGAGGAGGTGCTGCCATGGGGCGGCAGTCGCTGGTAGGGCCGCGGAAGTATGCGAAAGCGTTCCCGTAGCCCTGCCAACATGCGACGAAGGTGGAATACCATGGGGTTTTAGTCGGTGCGAGTCCGACATAACCCGTCCTTGCCCCCGCGAGGCGGGTATGCGTAGGCATTTCCCCATGTTAAAAAAAAGGCATACATTTTCGCCGCGCCGTAGAAAGAGAGGGGGATACTTCCTCTCCTACGCCGTCCGTCTTACGAATTTTCGATCAGATCACGTGTCCTGACGCGAGTTTAACATTTTTTACCCATTACAAAAAAAGTGTACAACGCCGCTAAAGAAGTTTTCAAATAAAAATGATAATCGATTTTATAAATAAATAAAATACCTAGGTTATAATTTATATCCGTAACTAAATCACCAAACTTTGCGTCACTAGATATCATGTGACATAGCGCTGAGACAGGTCACGCTCACGTGGTTCTGCCGAATAAGGTTATCGATAAAATTGGGTCGATATGAATTCAGCAGGAATATAATCGAACTTTTTAAACAGATCAGAAATTGTGGTCTGACGTGAAAAATTATACTGTGGCTGTACAAAACTGTAATTCGGCCCATGATCACACACAGCGCTCTGGTATGGTGGACCAAAACTAATGAAGCCACCACTATAAAAAGCTTCAGCGTTACCAGATATGTATGGTTGCCACAGGCTACATAATAACTACACCAACAGCAGCCTTAGAGGCTATGCTTGAGCTAACCTCGCTTCATCTACACATACAATAAAAAGCTACTTTAGCTGCCATTGACTCAAGACCCTAGTTCTTTGGAGTAAGAGAAGAGTCCTTCATACAGGTATAATTGGTAGAATTTACATCTTACAAGCCAAGTGCGATAAGATCCTAAAATAATTTGTATTCGATAAGAAGTATAAGTTACAATTAAATGTAACCGACCAGCCGGAGGGGTTAAACCCAAAAGAGCTTAGAGTTTTCACGAGTTTTTAGGGTTTTATATGTGCTACAGCCATGCTGCAGTTATATTAGTAGTATAGTTGTAGCACGAATGGATCGGCTCAACCGGGGAAGGACCACGCTCTCACAGAATACCAGCGTAAAACAGTTGCTTAATGCTGCGGTGTTTAGTATGGTGAGTGTAGATAACCGGACCTTTTTACTGGAAATGAGGCATTCCATCTTAGTCCTCGCGAGTAACAACGCATATGTATTTTGGATTCGTAATCTATGGGCCACAGCAACCACTTACCATCAGGTGGACAGAGTGCTCGTTTATCACCCTATCCTATAAAAAACTAATGGTTCTAAAACAAATGAAGGTGTAGGATCTGTAACTTCCTCTGAAGACCTCAATATCCACAATTATAATCGATGGGTACCCATAACAGAATCTTTCAGGCGAAATGTGAGATAGCTATGTATCATCCAAGCGGCTATAGAAATAAATGCTCGGAAGGTAAAAGACTTCTTCATCAGAATACTGACCGACAGTATGGCGGTACTACAAGCTCTGAGTTGTAATGTGGTGAACTCGGGACTAATATATGATTGCCATCAATGATTAAATGAGGTATGTAAGCACAACAATGTGACTGCAATGGATAAATGGACACAGTGGATCCAGCAGGCCAGAGGTAAAGATGCAGCAGACGAACTGGCCAGAAGAGGATCGGAACTATAAGGCCGGAACTAATAAAACCAATCCCTCTAGGTAACATTCGTTCACTGGTACGTAAAAACTTCACTAATCAACACGCTCAACATTGAAAAAATCTAGTAGACTGTAGACAAGCTAGAGAGGCCCTGCTTCAAATAAACAGTCGTTTAACCAAGGTTCTAATGAGAGTGAACAAGCCACAGATCAGGATAGTAACAATTGCTGTCACAGGACATGGCTCCTTTAACCTACATTTATTTACCATTGGTGTTACAGACAGTCCCCTGTACAGGGCATGTATGGGCGAGGAAGAAATGGTGGTCCACGTGTTGCTAACATGTTCAGAGGTCGCTGCGTACAGGGCTAAACATCTCGGCACGCTGGGATCACTCCCCAAAAGTGCTTGCAATATCAAAGGACTGTTGAACTTTTTCGGAGAGATTCCATGGTTCGAATGATTACATTATTCCTGCACATACGCAAAATACTTAAAAATTATACGGAAAACTGCCCGTCGTAAACTAACTAATCAGAAATAAATATAACGGATAGTTAAGGAAGTTTTTAAACAAATCTATAAACACTCGTTACTGTCGTCGGAATTCATAATTTGAAAGAAACAACATTTTAACAAATCTTGAATGTAAGTAGTAATAATAATTAGACGCTGCAAAACAAAACAAGAAGAAAGGAAAATAGAAAGATGACCGGAAGACGATGGATGTATTCTTGCATTGTAATCCGAATTTGAACTATATTCAAAATGTCATTTTTCCAGTTCATCGTGAAGTTAGTTTAAAATCAAATAATTTCGCCCCGAACGACAAACAAGAAAGTGATTTAATAAAAACGCGGGAAAATTTAGATATAAGCAATATATTCTGTGAGAAACAAAGCAACAAAAATACTTTTTTTCTTTATAAAAGATACTTCCAAAAGCTATAGAATTTCAGTTTTAAAATTGTGCTCATAATAATACCTCTTTCTGATATTACAGCAGAACACTAAAAAAGACCTATTTAAAATGCTTCTAAGAATTAAAACTACGTTTTGTTGTTGTAAAAGAACTACGAGTAAAATCAGTTGCTGAGCCCTTATGAGAGCGTGCTGTGTAGTGCGTTCCCAGACGCCTTTTATCCTGCCTCTCAAAAGACGTATGGAAGGAAACGGGTACCATTGTGTACGGTGGACCATTGTAATATCGACCAATACGCAATGTCCTGTTTATATTATATATTTGATATATAATATTCTTCATCTTTAGAAATATTTTATAAAAGTATAATGTAAAACGCATGTATAGGTATACCAAAAGACATAATATAAAGAAAAAACTGTAGCAACTTGTTGATAAACTCCCAGAATAGAAATCGCTATTCGTTTTTAACAAATTGATAATTTCAGCATTAACCAAATCCAGCCTATCTAAAAAAAGTCTCACAAAAGAGATTTGCATTTTGTCAAATCAAGGAATTATAAATAGATATTATATTCGTGACCTCGTCTAGAGTCTTTAAGTGTAAAATATCAGATATGTTAGACCTATTTCGAATAACCTACATATAGGCAGGAACAGAGATTGAAAGACATGATTAGAATTGATAATGAATAAAGAAATAATTACAGTTTCATATAGTAAATTGAATACTGCCAATTTAAAAACAAATATAAAAATTTAATCATATTTTTTTAAATATTAGTGTGATAAAACAGTTCATTCGAGAGTGAGATACTACTTCAAGAAAGGAAACGTCTGCACAGTCACCCCTGACGACCAAAATGAAACGCCCGAAAATTTCTCATATATTCTCAGTATAATATGCCCATTACAAGCCTTTACAGTCAAACAAAATATACGAGTATATAATAGCTTCCTTATGTTTATCTAAGGTCAAACATGATTGGTAGTAAAATGACGTCTTGCGTTTACAGTCGCGAAATTTGAATAATTACAAATAACAATTTAATGACTTCATAAAATAAAATAAATTAATTGAGTCAATTAGGTATATAGGATATCGAAAATATTGCTGAAGTGGCATTGAATAATCGAAAAACGATGGTAAAGCAAGGTTTTCGAGTAGTAACCTCGTACTTGAGGCCCACTAAATGGAGTGATGACCTGAAGAAAAATGTAAGGAATCGATGGATCTGATTTACCATCATTACCGTCCCTAGTCAATTATTTAATGCGAGAGGCCTATGTTTATCAGTAGACTTTTGATGGGCTCTGGTGATGATGATGATGATGATAATGTTTATTGACTATATGTATGTAATAAATGTGTGTGTGTGTGTGTGTGTGCGTGTGCGTGTGCGTGCGCGTGCGCGTGCGTGCGCGTGCGCGTGCGTGCGTGCGTGCGTGCGTGCGTGCGTGAGTGCGTGCGTGCGTGCGTGCGTGCGTGTGTGCATGCGTGCGTTCGTGCGTGCGTGCGTGCGTGCGTGCGTGCGTGCGTGCTTGCGTGAGTGTGTGCGTGCGTGCGTGCGTGTGTGTGTGTGTGTGTGTGTGTGTGTGTGTGTGTGTGTGTGTGTGTGTTTGTGTGTTTGTGTGTATGTAAGTATGTAAACCTATCATAACTTTTGAACGTCTTGATCAATTGATATGCGGTTTTAAGGCGGCGTCCTAAAGATCTCAATGTGGAATAGATTTGGTGATAATAGGAACTGCTTCGGATGAGCAGATTTTGAGAAATCTCAAAATTAAAGATATTGAAAAACTGTTTTTTTGGAATAACTTTTAAACGGCTTTACCGATCGATTTCAAAAACTAATCAGCTCTTAACCTCACGATTCCGAAATCGGTTCATTCATTCGTGAGATATCGAAGGGGAAAGAATATGAAGAAAGTTTTTTTTAAACATACCTAACTTCGAGATTTCACAAAAAAAATTTGGTGAATTTTGCAGCACTTTACATTTGAAATTAGCGGGAAGTTCCAGGGATAGCCTGCAGGGTCAACCGATTTTTTTATAGAATTATGATGACAAACGAGCACACAGTCCACCTGATGGTAAGTTGATGCTGTGGCCCATAGACATCTACATTCATCCTCCATTAATACTACATACTACATTTGTCCTCGGTAATCAAAACGCAGATGGGTTATCAACCCTGAGGACTCAGATGAAGTGCCTTGTTTCCAGTAAAGAAGGGTCTCCAGATCTCTATACTCACCATACGAAATACAGCAGTATTAAGCTGCTATTTTACGCTGGTATTCTGTGAGAGCGTGGTGCTTCCCCGGTCGAGCCGACCCATTCGTGCTATAACCATAATATAGCTGCAGCGTGGCTCCACCACGTATAAATATTGAAAGTCCATAGACTAAGTACTCCTGGAATCACCATTTTAGGTCATTGGTATATGAATTAGGTAGGTTAACTACACTTCACCTTATAACCCTACTTAACGGCATAGAAATTGGTCAACAAAGTATACTTTCATTTAATAACTAAAAATAAACACAAAGGAAATTAGAGAAACTGAGGTTTCCGCATCGAAGCTGTGAGATTACTCCTTCGTTATCAAGTGTCAATCCTAAGTTCACAACTGCGTGAATCAAGTGAACAAAACAAAGAGATTTTTTAAAACCCGCGAGTATTTATTAAATGTCTTTGGACTTAGCGACTTGCTTTCTTTATCAGTAAAACATCATCTATCTATAATAATCTTTCTATATAAGACACAAAAAATCTTTCTACTTATATCTGCTAGTCTTTGAAACCATCCAAACGATTTTGATGAAATTTTTTGTGTGTTTTTCAATGGGTCCCTAGACGGTTTACATTCACATTTGGATGTGATAGGTGGCGCTGTTGTCGAGATCAAAAAATCATAATAATGTCCTCTAGACCGAATTTCGGACAGCCGTGTCGGTTTACCGTCCCATCGGATTATGATAATGAGGGAATAGAGACCTCTAGTATAATCGTAGTATCAAGTGTAATCCTGTCCTGCGCCGATGACTAGCCTTCGTTGAGGCAGGTCGCCGTGGCCGAAATTCGGTCTGGAGGGCATTATACCTATATGATTTTTGGACTTTTGACTTTTGACTGCCTCGTTGGTCTAACGGTTGTAGTAGTGCGACTGCTGATCGTGAGGTCCTGGGTTCAAATCCCGGGTCGGGTTAAAAAATCAATTATTGAGTTTTTCTGTCAAGTCTCAGCAGCTGCCCGGAGTCAGGAAGTTGGCGGTGTCTCACCCCCGTGCCTCAGAAAGCACGTAAAGCCGAAGATAAAGCTGACTACAAACTATTTTTTATAGATTAAGAATGACGAACGAGCACAAAGTTCATCTGATGGTAAGTGGACACTATGGCCCATAGACATCTACATTTACGCCCGATTAGGAATCAATATGCAAATGCGTTGTTACCCCTGAGGACTGAGATGGAATACCTCGTATCCTGTAAAAAGAGTCTCCGGTTCTCTACACTCACCATATGAAACACAGCATCATTAAGCTGCTATGCTATGCCCCGGTCTAGCCGACCCATTCGTGCTACAACTATACCAGTAACATAACTGCAGCATGGCTCTACCACGCAATGTATATACTTAAAATAAATAAGTATATATTTTTAAATTATTGTTATAAAGCCGAAGTGATAAATTACAAACCACCTGTTGTCTTCAATTGAACCTAAATTACGAGTATATATACGACGTTTTATATATTAGTGCGCAGTTGAAAGAGAAATAAAGCTTGTTTGAATTTGGAACACTGGGCGACCACTAACACCAGTATTCTCAATATACAAACATAAACATCTTAGTGATACATTGAAGGATGTATGTAATTACTTTAACTTGAAGTATGATGGACAATGGGCAATCGGGCTGGTTAAAATAACTTCCATTATCAATTAATACCATGACAAGGAATAAATTTTATAATTGCGTCTCTCCAAATTTATAAAACAATAGAGATATATCGTAAATAACTAAACTATCGATCTATTTTTACTCTATAAGCCGCTTAACTGAAACGCAGCTCAAGGTCTATCTAGTGACTACTAGGGAATAATCAATAAGCTTACAAGTCAAAGAACTATGTTTATATCTCGTAATGAAGATGATATTTAAATTGTCACTGTACTGACGGCATAAGAGGATACATCATATCATCCCGTGGGTTCGTTAGAGGCGAAAATGGGAAGCAGCATCTTCTTGATAAAAACTCAATTAAAAATTAGTAAAAACTGCGATTGCCAACCTGCCTGCCATGCGTGGCTGCTATGCCAAATAACCCATGAAACAATCTATGTGGGGGATCACTTTTTAGCAGTTGACTTTTAATAAGCAGTATTAAAAGAATTAATCGTTTTCTCTTTCACTTTTAAGTTGATGCAGGAGGTAAATGATGCGGGTAGGTCTATAAAAGACTTTGATGCCAATCTCGACGCATGTAAGTTGTCACCGCATTTAGAATACCAGCGTAAAATAGCATCTTAATACTGCTGTATTTCGTATGGTGAGTGTAAAGAACCGGATACCCTTTTTACTGGAAACGAGGCATCCAATCTTAGCCCTCAGTTAGAAAAGTTACCGTCTGGTCTTCATTATGAAGAGCATCTCATTTTCATCGAACCGTTGGGGAAAAGAACAGGTTTACTCTGTGTGGTACCGCTTTTTGAGTTCATCAGGTGTCGGCCTCTTGAGTTTTTTTGTCCTACCTTGGACTTAATTTTGCGTTGAAGTCTCCTATCTACAGTCAATACCATATTGAAGTTTTGGAGGAATGCATGACTCTAGATAGAGATAACCTCATAAATCTCTTCCACCTTCTAATCTAGATGTACCTAGGTAGTTGCGAAAGTCTGTATGACCTTCAACGAATACCGTTTGGTGACTCTGAGTATAATATATGCAACCCTTACATGCTCCCCAACTTAACAAAGTTGTTAAGGAGATACTTGTGAACGAAAAATCCGGCACCTCCTTAAGACAGATAGTCACCGTGCCGGTGATTAACAAGTTGTCTGATTTGAGGATTACTATCCTCCTTCTCTCTTCTGATTTCAGATAATCCTATAATATCCTAGCGCCACTTGCGTATCTCCTTTTCCAGCTTCAGGATTTTCTTTTCTGTCCTCAGTATTCGTGCGTGTCAACGAACCGCTAATGAAAATTGTTAGCACCCCCGCAGGCTCTGCCATTATTGCTGCCACAGCATACCATGGTTGCTGCCACAGCATGCCATGGTTAATGCCACAGCATGCCATGATTGCTGCCACAGCTTAGAGTCTTGGAATGCATGAAAAATGTTTGTACTTGCGATTATTGCCTCTTGGTGGAAATCCAATATTCATTTTATAAGAAATGTGAAACGCTTGTACTAATCCAAACGCTTTTTAATTCATATTTCAAGTTTGAATCCCGCTCAGAATAAGTGTCAGTATGGCCTATAAAATAGAATTGTTGTAAAAATTGATCTGGATTTTTTTTCTTGAATGTATGTATGTGATAGCTCTACAATACAGTAGAAAATCCTAGTGTGCAGGTCTTACGTCTTGAAATATCGGAATAAAATTAATATTAGGTAGACCTATTTTTTTAAACTGAAGTAACAAGCAGTGAAGTGAAGAACTTGCAGTCCAACTGCAGAGCATGGATTCCTGCAACAAACTACAAATAAAGAAGACAGATGCGTTGTCACCGCTGAGGACTAAAATAAAATGCCGCACAAGCTCTTTAGGTAGATGTAATAGGTGTTCTGTGTCACAGCCTTTAATTAAGGTGATACCTCGAAAATTTGGTAGTTTTTCTATTTCACATATTTTTTAAAGTTTCATAGATTACAAACCAAAATTATGGTTTTTGACTATATGAACTTGGATTGCATAAAAGGAAAACACGATATCATTAAATTTTCTCGATAGAAAAAAATTGCGAAGTAGGCTCTAATTAGTTACATTTTTGCATGACAACACAATAATTTTACGAATAAGTTCACGGAATTATTTTTAAGGCATAGTAAATAATCATATCTAAGTTCTCATAAACCATTTTCTTAACGCTTCGCAGGCTGTGAGGATCTTTGTTTTGACTTGAAACGTGTTATTAGAATACCAGGTCAGAAAAGGGATCCGTAACAAAAAGGTCTATATCATCTTGCCTTAATAATTAAAAAACTATAATTATAACTCTATAGTATTAGAGACATTAGCTTTGTTCAAAAAATAAAAATGTTGTTTGGCGCTTACTTAGTTTTTTTTCCGAGCGTGTGCCCGGTATAGCTATCTCATAATTTGCGTATTATGTAGTCATTGCCTCACTTTCATTTCGACACTTCCTCAGTGGCCCGTGAGCTTCACCGACAAAGGAATAAGCCACGCCCCCAAAACTACGATTCATTTTCAAGGTATCCTCTTAAACTGACTTTCTTCAGACTAAAACAGTCCTTGGGAATTTTGCCGTAGTGGCAACAGCAGTTTTTTTATTTATTTGGAGGTGTTATCAGAATCATCCCGATGCCCATCACCTGTTTCGATTTCCCTCTGTCACAGCCTACAACACCCACGGCCTTTACGTAGTATAACTCACGGCACGTCACTCTAGCGCTGACCGAAACATGGAGGGGATAGGTGCAAATGACGCCAATCACTACGTACGAATGATACGTACAGCCAATCATACGCAATAATGCGCAGTACGGCCAATTATGCGCAACAACGGTTGTCGCTAGACTTTCGTGCCGCGAGTAGTAACTATTACTTTAACTGTGGTGGGACGTAATGGGGTAGTAGATATTCTTACACCGCCACTAAGTATCTTTTTTTACTTAAAACCAATGCTTGACCACAATCCTACCTGATGGTAAGTGGTAATGAAGCTCGAGACGGTAAATCGTACTGTCTTAGCGTAAAAAAACCTATTCACTCTTGCCTTGAAAAGGTCCAGATCATATTGGGACGGAAAGACAGATGCCGGCAAATTATTCCACTTGTACGCATTACAAAAGTTAAAGCAACATTACATATGACGACAAAGTGGTGAAGACCCGCTGATTAATTTAATCTAATATTAAATGAAATACAAACATTAAAAAAACTAATCGCAATTTGATAACTAGTCAAGAGAACAAACTCACTGTTCTAAAAGCAGGTCAAAAAGAAACGGCGGCCTTAAACTCGCGACAATGCGCTTGACATACAAAGAATGTTTCGTAAATGATCTTGTTCTAATGCAATCTAGATTTCCTTGCGTCAGATTATCGAGAAAGTAGTTGCCTTTTTCGTACATACTTCGCTAAAATTGTTTAATAGTCAAAGCTTCCTTTTTCCTTGTCGTTGAAAAAGTTGGGGTGCTAATTGACCAACCCCAAAAAAGGGTGACAAATGAGCACACAGTCCACCTGATGGTAAGTGGATGCACTGATCCATAGACATCCACACGTATCTTCGATTACGAATAAAATGCAGATGCATTGTCACCCTTTAGGACTAAGATGAAATGCATCGTTTTCAGTAAAATGGGTCTCCAGATATCGACACTCACCGTACGAAACACAGCAGCATAAAATTTCATTTATTTAAATAGGTACTACTTTTTCAAAGGTATATAAATTTGCTATAAGCTATATAAATTTGGAGAAAAAATTACACCCTAAGGGTGTCCGTTTTTAATATAAATATCTAGACGACATTTAGATTTCACTCAAAAATGTTCTTCTAAACGCTATGGTTTCGCACCGGCGTCTTCTAAATGTGAAATTATTTAATTATTTTTATTTCTTTGAAAGTTGGAAGAGACTTTTACTTTTTATAATTTTTTTTAACAGAGATAATCTGTAAACGAAAAAATAAATTTTTTACCTTTAATGAATAAATAATATTCTATTTTGTTCTTTCGTAGAATTCTGACCGTTTGACCGCCATTATCACGTGTATGATAAATTTCAACGAGAAGAGTAAATAATAAATTCTTAAATATTTATTGAAGCTTCTAACTACTCAATGTAAAACCCACTACACTATAGTGATATTTGTTATCATTGTTTATCTTATTACTATGTATTATTAAGTTAAATTAACTTAAGTTTAATCTAAATATTTTTGTTACTAAAACTTGATATTTATTCCGTAATTGGATATTTTTGTATCATATCCACGAAAATATTAGATAGTAGTGGTTCTATCTATGAATAAAATCGTGGGTAAACGCTATCGCATTGCAACGCTGATATAAAAGAACTGTAAAGTAGCGTCGATGTGCAGCAGTTATTTATTACCCAGAAGAAATGCGTTAGAGTACTATCCCAGATACATATCACTACTAGCTATAAGTAGACCGTATTTCAAAAAAACTAAATATTCTCACCTTATCATGTATGTACGTTTATGATCTATGACTGTTTGTCATAAAGTTATAATATTTTCAAGAAGATTAAATATACACATTAAAAAAAAATGATACCTAACACAGTCGCGAACAAAAATGTTAAATACAAGCCCCTACTATATGGTAATAAAAGTTTATAATAAATTACCACAGGAAATAAAAAACATATCAGAATTAACAACTTTCAATCAAGCCTTTGTAATATATGTAAAATTTAAAATCCAATTGTACACTCATTATAATTATTTATTGTAACACTAGGAGGTACATCCTAGTGTTATTTTAATAATGTTATGCCTTGTAAACAATCTGACAATTTTAAAAGATAAAGTTCCTGTGGGTTTCTTGAGCCATTTCTCCCCATAGATGTTTGTTCCTTCCGAATCAGTGATAGTGTATATTGACTTTCAATAAGTTCAAATATTTAAACTTTAAATCAAAAATATTTTTTAAACATGGGGGGGGTGACGGCAAATTTCCTTTTGACTGTGAAAACTACTAGACAATCGCTTTGAGTTTGTTTTTGGGTTATTGTGATATTCATATTTTAATTGTTAATTTCTCAGTATTTAAAGGTATAACCGACATTACTATTGTAATCTATAGATTATAAGCAATAAATCAACACGCATTTCATCAAGTTACGCCACAAATTATGGGGGGCCCACAAAAAGGAATTGTCTCCTTCAAACGAAAATCAAAAATAACTGCGACTAAATGCTTTTCATATTTTTTTTGTTTACAGAACAAGGGTAACAAACGAGCACACAGTCCACCTGATGATAACTGAATGATGTGGCCCATAGACATCTACATTTATCCTCGATTAAGAATCAAAACGCCGATGCGTTGTCACCTGAGGACTAAGATGGAATGTTTCGTTTCCAGTAAAATAAAAAAAGGGTCTGCGTATCTCTACACTCACCATACGAAACACAGCAGTATTAAGCTGCTATTTTACGCTGATATAAAATATAACTAACTTATATTTAAAATTTAAAAAACCCCCGTAACAAAAAGAGCTGATAATCTTTAAACGGCTGATCAGAATTTCTTGAAACACCTTACAAACGAATAAAACTTAGTCAAAATCCATTCATCTGCCACACAGACACACAAATACCAAATATATTATAATATACTTCGTATAGAACTAAAATATTTTTGACAGATACACACTAAAAACATAACACCCCTCTGTTTTCATCGGGGGTAAAGAAGACGGTGGCGAGAGACCCCACTGTATGTATGTCTTTGAACCTTTGAGAGAGAGGCAGAGGCCTCGTGTGGAATGCTACGTGCGTAGACACTTTAGCAGCCTATCATCTCAGTAGCACCTTGTTTAGAGCCGTGTACTCGTAGAACTTGGATTAACACAAACAATACTTTTCATTATAAGAAAATAAAAGTTTCAGCGGCGTAATTAATACAAAGGAGTGTCTGTTTGCACGCAGGTAGAATCTAGCTGTTCTTTGTTTTAACAATAATTACACCACTATTAGAATAGTATTTCTCTATATGTACTTACAAAAAATGTCAAACTTTTATTACTTTTTACAACCATAGAATATACAAAAACATATTGAAAATATAATTCCATCCGACATATAATACCACCGAGAAATAGCAGCTTAATGCTGCTGTGTTTCGTATGGTGAGTTTAGAGAACCGGAGACCCTTTTTACTGGAAACGAGGCATCTGCATTTTGATTTGTAATCGAGGATAGATGTGGATGTCTATGGACCGCAGCAACCACCTACCATCAGGTGCTCGTTTGTCACCCTATCCTATAAAAAAAATTTGATTGTGAATGATATTATATTCTAAAATAACGAAATCGCCAATTAAAGAAAGATGTACCTATTTATTTTTAATTTATTTTTTAACATTGTTAGAGAAAAATCGAAAAACCAATTACAACTATACAAACTAAAAGTATTGATATACCTTGATATACCTAGAGCTTTTATTAATTCGTTTATGTACTCGTAAATACCTTCATATAGAACACCTATCCGTCGCAAGGAATTTCAATATGGTTTCCTCCGGATATCCTTGACCTAAATAAGGGTGTTAGCACCCTTAGAAGAGGGCTGCTCGTTACCGCTCAGATTGATCGTCGCGTCATTCACATCGCCCGTATTTACTATGCAATTATATACGATATTCTTACACCGCACCGTTACCAACACTACACTTTTGACGCTTGCACGGGAATTTCTACAACCTTCTCGTTTAAATCATAAATATAAGTACATGAGTATATATATGCAAATTTATTAAATTTGAACAGGTCTCTGATGGACAAGAGCCTCCCACAGCTTGCTGTAATTTGGCGATTACGTGGTAGAGCCACGCTGGAGCTATATTACGGTTGTAGCACGAATGGGTCGGCTCGACCATGAAAGAACATGCTCTCACATAATACCAGTATAAAATAACAGCTCAATGCTGCCGTGTTTCGTATGGTGATTTTAGAGAAACGAGTTTAAAACCGGAGACCCTTTTTACTGGAAACGAGCAGTTTAATTCGTAATCGAGGACAGATGATGCCTATGGGCCACAGTAACCACTTACCATCAGGTGGATTATGTTCTCGTTAATCACCATCATGGTCATGGTATAAAAAATCATCTGATTTGTGTCCCTCTGTTACCTCTTACGACACCCAAGGGTTGATATAGAGCAGTAGATATTCTTACACCGCCCCTACACGGCAGTTTGTAGGCCGTTTAAGTTTTTTTTTATTCTTCAAGCTTTTCGTAAAAAACTAATATCGCAGATATATATACAGTGTGTAAGTGTAAACACTGTAGTCACTAAAACCATAGGTAGGCTTTAATATAAAAATATTTATCCGAATTTAAAAAAAAAAACGCTATTTTCTTTCATAAAATTTAAAAAGTTTCTGTCCGACACCGTCCGTAAATTTATGGATACCCTTTGTGTATATATATATATATATATATATATATATATATATATATATATATATATATATATTTACTGAATTGATTCCTATCATTTTTAATACAGGTAATATTTTTTTTATCCCAAAAACAATTAAAACTACGTAAATTACAGTCTTCTGTACAGTCAATACAAACTGAAATGGACCGTAACTTAAAGCAATAAGACTTTTAAAAGTGCAGTTTTATTTGTATTATTACTAATTCTGTCATTCATTAAAAAAAATGCACTTTATTTCAAGCAAGTTAAAAGTCTTTGCGTTCGTGGATTTGTACTGTGACCACAACATTCTTCCGGAATGAGTATAACTACCTAATTTGATAAAAATAATCAGTGCATAAAAATGTTTAACTAAAAATTCTGTGTATGTATTATGATTATAACATAATATACTAATTGGGGTGTCTGAGGGTGTGCGTTAATTACGTTATATATTGTATAGGTATATATTGATAACCTCTACTTTCTAAAGAGGGTTAATTACATGGATAACTTAGACTTAGTATATTAGAATAGCGCTGATATAGTCCGAAAATACAATAAAGAAACTTAAGTTAATTAATCAATGTACAACGAAAATAGTTTATTCTGGATTTTGTTACGCGCAAACTGAAGACGATCAACCACTGTAGAGAGACTACTGAAAATTTAAATCATAAACCTTGAAAACTTCAAGTCATAAATCATTTTTTTTAGAATTAGGGTAACAAACAAGCATACAGTCCACTTGATGGTAAGTAGATATAGCAGCCCATAGACATCTACGTATATCTTCTCTATGAAAACTACAAAAATAATAATCGAACGTATATTTAATAACTAAAACACTACTAATTCTCGAACAATATAATATAATCTCGTAAAATAAAATATGACACTTTGGTAAGTATTAAGTAGATATTGTGGCCCATAGACATCTACATCTAAAAATAATGATGTGTTGTCACCGGTGAGGACTAAGATGGAATGCCTCGTTACCAACAAGAACTGGCTCCGGATCTCTACACTCATCATACGAAACACAGCATTAATCTGCTGCTTTACGCTGGTATTCTGTGAGAGCGTGGTCCTTCCCCGGTCAAGCCGACCCATTCGTGCTATATAATATAGCTGCAGCGTAGCTCTACTACGCATAAAATCTCCACTCCACTCCTTATTTGGAATTGCTACATGCTTCAGAGTATAGCTATAAACTCTTAGATGGATATTTACTATCACTAACATATAGTCCACTACCACTTCACTGCCATAGGCCTCCCGCATAGATTTCCACAAATTACGGCCCTGGGGCACCCCGCATTCATCGACTACTTTCATGTTTCATCAGGTCTCACTACTCCATCTAGTGGCTGTGGTAAAAGACGACAAAGAGAAACTTAACCAGGAAATCAGCGACAGCCTCTTTCTATTAGCAGTATGCTAAAAAACTGGAATTACAAAACCCCTTGCCTAGCGTTGTCACTATGGCATATATCCCCTCTATGAAGGCTAGAAATAATAATCGGATGAATATTTAATAACTAACATATTACTAATTCTCTTAAAATATAATATAATCTCGTAATAATAAAGTATGACACTTTTATACATAGTAGAATCAAGCTTAAAACGAGGTTCATAGACAGCCTCTTCAAATAACGCTGTGTATTTTATTCAAAACATAATACGGGTTTTGTTGTAATGCAAAACACTTATATTGTGTTTGTAGTGCAAATGATGGTGAGAGAGTACTTTTACCCAGAAGTGGGGCGTACATAGGCTATAAATATACTTTTCTCACAAAAATATTACAAAAATAGTCTATACATACTGCATTGACTTTTTTGCGTATTAGTTCACTCGTCATAGACTGAGAGAATTCATCAGGCTTATATCTAGAGTAGTCGCTTTTAGCTTAAAATAGAGTTAGAACTTGTCATAAGAATATTCGAGTATACAAAAATGTAGAGTTTTAGTTCAAAAATGGTATTTCAAGTGCGTGAACTTTGACATTATTTGCTTTTATTTTACCCTAAAAGCTTTGCGTAATAACAAAGAAATGTACAGTGTAATGTTATGTTATTGAGATATAAGTACTAATATTACATAAGTGATTTATTATGTACTAATATTACATAAATTTATGAAATTATTTGTATGGTTGTTCTTACATACATTCATACATGTTTTTGAACCCTGGTCACAACTGGTTATTATTCTATCAAGCATAAACAACTAACTAAATAAATTTTGTGCTGAAATCTTATACCTATCTCACTGCCCCTGAATCACAGTTTGTGTTTGTGACCAAAACTGTTTTCGAACTGTTTAAATATGTACTGGAATATTTGTTTTGCTGTCGTTGAGCGAAGTCTGAGGGTAAAGGTCACCAACACCTAGACATACCTTGCTAAGTGGAAAGCGTCCATAGGCGGAGATTTTTTTATAGAATAAGGATGACAAACAAGCACACAGTCCACCTGATGGTAAGTGGCTGCTGTAGCCCATAGACATCTACATTTATCCTCGATTAAGAATCAAAACGCAGATGCGTTGTAATCCCTGAGAACCAAGATGGAAGACCTTGTTTCGAGTAAAAAAGGGTCTCCGGATCTCTATACTCACCATACGAAACACAGCAGTATTAAGCTGCTATTTTACGTGGGTATCCTGTGAGAGCGTGGTCCTTCCCCAGTTGAGCCGACCCATTCGTGCTACAACCATAATATAGCTGCGGTGTGACTGTACCACTTACAAGATGGTGTTTGGGATGTGGGATGTGGTTTGTGATCATTCAGCGCGTTCATCCTAATGTATTTCCAATGGTATACATAAAAGCTGCTATTTTGGAAGTTATTACAATAGGTCCGATTTTGGAAGTCCAAATCGCAAGATATTTCTATGTAATAAGGTCCACGGCTTCTTTTCACTGTTCTGAAAAGGGTTGGCTTTTATGTGAGTGTATGTGTGTATATACGTTTGTCTGGGTGATTGGAGGTAGGGTGCGCGTGTGCGTATGTGTGCGTGTGTACATTCGTAAAAATCTAAAGCTTGCAAATAATCTCCAAAAGAGAAGTTAAATAGAAAGAAGTTTAGGCAGAACAAACCCACACGTTCTTCTTATGCAACGCCTTTTCAGAGTTATGGCAATCGTAAGTCTTATTAAAATAAAATTGCCCAAGGGCAGATATTATAAAAAATTTCGCGGGCAAAGCACTGATTACGGACTACAGACGCGCCAAACCTCTCTGACCCCCAACTGAGGGTGGGATGGGGACATTCGATCGATGCGTCCACGTGTTTCAATCTTAGCTGATGCAATATCGCGAGATGAAAACGTACTTTCAAATATTGTAAAGATAAAATATTGCATTTCAATTTTCCTGTCTTCTAAAACAAATATAGTTTTAATATAATATCGTAACTATTTTTAAAAAAATTAACATATTTTAAATTTTATCGAAAAAACTAACACTTAAATAATTTCAAGATCTCTTAATTTTTACACTTTCTTTTACATACGAGATAAATAATGTATGTTTCTGTTTGTATCGTTATATAAATTTTCATTTGTTAATTTATTTTAAAATCATATAATATTTATATTTTAAAATCATATAATATTTATAAATGTGTTCATCTGTGACTGATAAAACTAAAACTTTTTATTCAATATACATTATATAAGTATATAATACTTAATGTAATTCACTCTTTTGTTTACTTTACCGCTGTTTCTGGTAATTTTATTTGAAATTAAATATTATAATCCTAGATTTGTTAATAGACTCGTAGTACATCAATAAAATCGCCTCATTAAAGGTAACTATCTAAACTATCCACTTACAATTAAACGTAATACCTACGTTAACTAGATAGTTTCAAACGGCATCTAATAATAATATTTTGTTAAATATTTAAATCTAGTAAGAAATTTAAATATTTAACAAAATATTATTACAAAAAATAAATAAACTAATATGATACTTTTAACAGAAATAATAATAATAATATATTTTATATAAATATGTTTACCGTATTTATGTATGTTCTTTATAATATTTTCTGGGCTAACTTACACTTATCTTACCCTAACTTAACCTTAGCACGACATCAAATTAATAAAAAATAAAATATTTTATATTCTTAAAAATAGGCAGAATTTAATGATATTTAATGAAGAGCAATATTAATTATGTAGCATGCCGTTAAAAAAGCTCTGTGATTTAATTATTTACTTTTTAAATTTGATTTTAGTAAGTACAGACTGCTTTAAAATAATGTGGAAAAACTTCTGGTATTTATTTATTTATTTATTCTTTTTTGTACACCACAATACAGAAACATCAATATAGTTGAAACTAATTAAAGTATGTATAATAGGCGGTCTTATCACTGAAAGTGATTTCTTCCGGACAACCTTTGCGTAGAGGAATGATGCAAACAAAAGTTACAAATAGAGGGGGGCATACGAAATAATAATAAAAAATACAATAATAAATACAAATAAAAGTAAGTGAAAGTTATATATAAAATATCATATAATAGATTAAATGAAAAGAGAAAGGTAAAGTAATTTATCTAATAGCGTTCTAAATAATACGATATTTCTATATATATTCTGTTATTATTTCATACATTTGCTGAAATAATATTTAGGAACTGAAATCGTACGAATTTTGAAATATCGCTGAATGACGATTAATTTAATTGTATAAACTAAACATTAACTTATTTTTATTTAGTTAACTGATCTCTACTATATTAATGAAAATTTGATTAATTTACATTTTTATAATTATACTTTTATTAGGTAATTTACGTTTTATCTAGATGTCAAAGGTTAATGAAATTTATAAACTAATGTAGTAATAATAAAAATATACTCATAACTTTTAAGAATTCGAAAACACACAATAAAATTACTTACATTGTAAGATTTTTTTATATTTATTAGGTTTTACTAGTAAATTAAAAAAATCACTTCACAAATTTCCCGCGTGTTTCGAAACGAGCGACTCAGCCCGCCTAGACTACTCACGAGACTGCCGTGCGCCATTTAAGAGCGAGACAACAGAGGAATTTATTAACGTTAGTGTAATAGAGATATACATATTCCAATTTCGTATTGAACGATTACTAGGGGATGAAACAGGGTTGTAAGAATCAAAAATTCTGAGATTTAAAATAAAGTAACATTTCGTAACAGCGTGGGACATCCAAGTGAAACTTTATAGCTAGCGTGGATTTAGGCCAATTTAGAACTTCAAAAATTTATAACTAATGTGGCCTCCACGGAATTGATTCTAACTGATTTACCCGACTGCACGACAGCAAAGACAGAGTAATGGACGCCACACACGGTCAGTTAAAGTCATCAGTTGAACTGATATCAGTTTAAACGGATTTAAGCCAAAGAAATTACGACACACACGGTCAGTTCAATTGATCATTTCACCTGATCAGTTCAAACTAGGGTTGTTGACATTTTTTAGAATGTCGGATTCTCGATGTATCGATAATTATAAATATAGCAATATCGGAGTTTTATATATCGTGAGATAATATCGATATAGCTTTATTTAAAAAAAAACAATCGTAAGTTATTTAGTTTAGCTCATTTATTATATTTATTAAGAAAATTAAATTATAAATGCATGAAAATGTTAGATTATAGGTCTTATTAATTATTTTTAATTAAAATAAGACGATTATGTTTACCAATATTTTTCAGTAAGAGTTTTCAAAAATACTCGTTGTTTTATATTGTCAGCTGTTTTATATATTAAGAAGCACAGGTGCTGCAGATATAGCTGAAGAAATCAAATATTTAACAGCTATTTCTGAACGGCAGTAAACTGTCTACACAGCGGACAGTCGATGACGACAGTAACTCAAGTTCATAAGACGCCTAACCGATCAAAATAACTTGGGGTTTATATTAACATCGAAGCACTTGTTTCGTCGTTTTCTCTATTAGTTCACATGCGCAGTTACTTAATACAATAAAATCGTATCACTTTTACCTGTGAAAATCTACTTCCAACCCTTATTTAAACGATAAAACAGGAGCAACAATCCGTCGACGTCAAGTAAAGCAGTACTAAGTAACTAAGATATACTATACAAAATTAAATTTCTTTATAAGATAATAAGCAAATAAATAAACTGGAGAAAAATTAAAAGCATATTATAGTGTATAAAAATAAAGTACAGTAGATTGGGTAATAGTAGATTAAATAATCTTCGAAAAAATATAAAAAAATTGAAAATTTTTATTGAAAAAAATTTCGACTGTAGATATCTATATTTCAACGCTTAGCCCACCGCGCAACCATGGTATGGCCCCGCCCCTGCGTCATCGAGCGAACGCACTAAAGCTGGGACTACACTAACGGGAAACGTCAATTCCGATTAACGCAGCAATTACCGCTTCAAAGGGGGATGCCCATATTAGGCCATGTAACGCCCAACAATGTGCATTTGTTAAAAAAATATATCTTTATTTATGGTTATTAATCGCGATATTCATTTATCCTAAAACAATGGGAATATTTTTGCACAAATTAAAAGTACCGAAAAGATAAAAATAAAATTAGGTAAATACGTAATTCATTAGTCTGTGAATAAAATAAAAAATGTTGCCAATCACAAAAATCATTAAAAAATCGATTCCCCTTTTCGATCGATTACTTATGGTGTCATTATTACCATGCATATATGATCTTTCGATAACTATTACGATGTTATGATATAGGTTTAAAATAACCGTTGACAATGGATATTTATCCAAAGCAGTCGATACGCAACCGTTATAACCAAATGTTTACCGACTACAGACGAAAAAGGATGGTTATGTTTTTACTGTGTGTGCGGATTAGGCTATGTTGAATCGTTTTTTGCTATGGTGCTTAAAACGTAGGATGCATTTTATTATTGAGGGAGCTACTATCAAAGAATATTTTATTCGCTTAACTCGTAAAGTACTTGACCAACTTTAAGAATTCTTTCACCACTAGATTGTTATGTATAATTTTAGATATCTAATATAGGGTTAATTTTATTATAGAGGGCGCTACTTTCAATGAATACGTTTTTTGGCTAATCTCAAAAATTACTAGACCGATTTTGAAAATTCTTTCACCATTACATTGCTAATGAGGGCGTTAGCTGTGTGATAAATTATATTATTACAATAAATAATTGTGAGATTAATATTTTCTAAATAAATAAAACTAAATACCTACCTAAGATGTTCAAATCCAATTATTATTTTTACAATTTAAGAATCGTATTTACACACTTTACTTACTCAGATTGATTATTGTAGATAAAGAGGTAATAAACCTAAAGTAAAAGAGCTCCGCTTAAATGAAAAAACTATTTATTAGAATAAAACTAAATGTTGAAAAAAAGTGGTTCAGTGTGAGTCGGACTCGCAGGCCCATGAAGAGTTCAGTAGTAACAAGCATATATTTTAAATCGAGTCAAAATACCACTATCATTATCGCCAGCAACAAATTATTTTGTTTTTCATAGTGTTTGTATAAATAACAAAGTTGTTTTTGCGGTTCCTTAAAATGTGCTACTTGTATCAAAAAAAGGACTATTATACATTAAAGGGGTTTCTGTGGTTTATTCATTACCAAAGAGAAAAAACTTATTGCGCAAAATAGGTTTTTATTAATTTCAAGTCATCAAAAGCGGCAGTCAACCATTAAAAACTAAAACAACCGTTGTTATAGGCTCGGTTGAATTCATTGACAACCTTCACATTTATAGTTATGATAATTAAACAAGCGAATTACTAGCTGATTTACCAAGAATTCTTTAGAGTATAACAAAACGCTACTGCACAAGTTAACTGTTATTCTTATCTGTTTTTAACATAACATTTAAAATGGAATCATGTTATGATAATTCAAGAAGTTAATTTCCAGCTGATTTACCACGAATTCTCTAAAGCATAACAAAACAATACAGCACAAGCTAACTGTTCTTAAAAATACATTTGAAATAGAGTTTCAATAAATAAAGGAAATTATATTTTAAAAAGCGTGCAGAACTTAAAACGCGTCAAAGATTATTCTTTTTATGATATTATTAATCGAATAAAAATCGATATCATTCCATAGATTTTACGACCGTTAAGTGGCAACATCGTATCCGACAGGTAGGCCGCTGTCACTGTTATGTCACAAGAATTAAATTACGTGTTGTTATCGTGTTATTGTTCTGTTGTAAAAGTAAAATGCAATTGTTGATCTCTCAACAATTGGTTCGAACACAGCAGGTAAATAGTTGGTACATATCACGATGTGGTATGTCTTCCTCTAAGAAATGCTTTATAACTGAGTTTACTTGAATAATATCAATATAATAATTGTAGCTTCTTTATTAGGTATAAGTTTCGAGTACAGTGAACGTGTAGTGTGGCACTCGCAAAATGCACCAATAGTTCGTCTTGAACATATATACATCAGCTGTGGCACTGACACTTATGAGAATAAGATCACACACATTGTTTGTCTTCGATTTTCCACGTGAGGAATTATTTGCGCTACGTGAGGTAAGTGTTTAACATGTTTAACATTTCAATTTATTAAATGTGATCCATATATCTGATAATTATACATGTTTTTACACTGATTGTATATCAACTCAAGAACTTGTTTTATTTTTTCACATCTGCCCTAGCTATATCTGACAAACATACTAGCTTATTTATGAGATTAACCAGTTTTATCAACTACCAAGAAAGGAGACAGTTGATTTTTCATTGTTTTTGGACTGCTGGTAGTCTGTCAGTCCTTAATTATTAAATAATATAGGGCATTAAATCCGTCCTTGTGCAGTAACATTTAACTTGATAAATATTTTATTTATATTTGAGTTTGAAATAAATCTATTTTATTTTTTCACTTTGACTTCATTTTTTGTATTTTACATTATTTCAGTTATCATGCCGTGTATATCATAATTGCTGGCAATGAACTGATAGAACAGCATCATGTTCAACTGCAGAACGGGAACCATCTGAATCATCTAGTCCGTCCTCGTTGCAATCTGAAGTGAGTAATGTATTGCACCCAGAACAACAAAGCTTAGATCATACATCACACAGTGTACTGCTAACTAATTATATAAAAGCACAATGTTTTTTATCAGGTTGTAACAGTTCCATCAGCATTGCAAGTATGTTTTTTTGTGATTAACTACATATTGCGATAACAAACATACATAGTGACAAGTACTATGTATGTGTGTTATACTTGGTAGAGCCATGCTGCAGTTATATTAGAAGTATAGTTGTAGCATGAATGGGTCGGCTCGACCGGGGAAGGAGCACCCTCTCACAGAATACCAGCGTGAAATAGTAGCTTAATGCTGCTGTGTTTTGTATGGTGAGTGTAGAGAACCGGAGACCCTTTTTACTGGAAACGAGAAAATGATCTTAGTCCTCACGGGTGACAACGCATCTGCATTTTGATTTGTAATTGAGGATAGATGTGGATGTCTAAGGGTCGCAGAAATGTCTCCAGCAGATGGTGAATCTCAGTTAATGACAAGATATGCTAATAAATCCAGAGCCGTGACTATGTGTCGATATGGGTACTAGAGGTGGTGAATGGCATTTTTAAAACTGAATTTAAAATATTTCATCAAAATTACTTTAACAGGGCTTCTACACATTTGATGATAGACTGCTGTGGCTTCTGCTATAGTTAATAAATTGCACACAAAAATAAGGGACAGGGATGATGCGGCTCAAATACTTGAAATAGTTCATCAAAATATGGAGACAAATAATGATTTTTCTGAGTATGCTAGGGAAAACAATCTAAATAGAGCTAGGGCAGGCAGACTTTAGAAATATAAATGTAGACTTTAAAATGTTAGGGAATTTCCTGTTTTAACTTACAGCGACTTAATATTAATTGCTTGTGTCACATACCAATTAAAGCAAGCTCGCTACTATTATGGTGAGCATATAAGATTTAATGGTTGCTACCGGATAGAACTCTGTAATAACCAGAGGAGCAGCATTATGGAAGGAATAAAGTTAAGCCCTAGCTGATCTTTACTTAGGGCTAGAATTGCAAGTCATCACTATTAGTCGTAAAGTGTATTTTATTATATTAATTCTATATAATATCTAATATATAAATTCTTTTTTAGGAAGGATGCTTGGTACTACCACCTGCTTAGGACCCTGTAATTAATGAAATTAAAAACTCAAGCATACCACTGCAAGACTTCTAGACACAGTAAGTTCATTCTGTAGATCGGACAATAAATAAAAATTAAAAATCTGAAGGTACTCCGGGTTAACGCTGACATTGGGACGTCGGTCACCTCAGTCTGCCGTAACCATGGGTGCTGGAAAGCACCCGAAATGTCTGGAATTAAAAATCAAAGAAATAAAACGCGATAAAATCGATAAAAATAGTTGTTAAAAAAACTGCATTTGTGAAAATAAAAACTTCAAATATTTTCAAAACCCCGACTTTTTTTAAAGCAATTCCTTTACCATTTCATTGTTTTAATTGCATATTATCATATCTATATGCTTTTATATGTGGGCACTCATGGCCGAAGTGTCTATGAAGACTGGGCATTGCCCTTTAACGCGATAAAGTGAGTGGCTACACTTGAACGCTCAACGTTGTTAAATTTCAATGCCATTGAACGGCGTTAATGTTCCTTGAAGACTTTTTATATTTGTTTAAAGTGGTTCTATAAAAACCCATTAGGTGTTCCTTCGTCTTTCTAATTCTTCGATAGTTGTTTTAAAAAGTAGTAATTGTATAATTCGTCGCAAAGCATCATTTTGCGTTGTACGATTCTTACAAATTTTGAGTCTTGGATCCCACAAACATGGCCCTGTTGGCAGAATCAAGAAACGCAATAACTTTTTTATTATTGCGCTCCATCATAGCCATACGTGCGACCCCGTTGCGCTCGTCATGCACAGTGAGACAAACGTAGTGTGGCCGCCTCAACGCATAATTTCGTGCGTTAATCTCTTTGATGTACTGCCACTCGAGTTATCGCCAAACGGTAAACGGCATTGTTAATGCCATTGTCAAATTAACGCGATAAGTCGTAGCCTCACCCACATTCTACGTCCATCAACGCGACAATTAACGACATTTCTCGTTAGTGTGGCCCCAGCATAAGATTGTACAAAAATGATAAAATAATCAAGTCTAGAATTAATTAAATAATTATTTGATTTGTTTGATAATCAAATATGTTGAGTGTTATGAAATCATATATTTTTCGTATTGTATTAAGTTACATTACACATATAGGTACACTATGCTTAGTTTAGTTTTCTTTATTTTCCTTGTTTTCTCCCCCGTTTGGGGGCGGGGCTAAATTTTATTTTTTAGTTTAGTAGTGTCACAGATAAAATTGCGTGACTCCTATAAATTAAAAATAATGAAAATATAAACCTTTGGATTGCACCATCAGATAGGTAAGATCATAACTGTCACTTAGATCTTCATGAGCTTTTTCAAATGAGTTGAAACACGCTCATTCTATCTAGTGACGTCACTGAGATCCTATATCCATCTTCGGATTGTACCATCAGAAAGGTGAGATTATAACAGTAATCTAGGTCTTTATGAGCTCTTTCAAATGAGTTGAAACACGATTATCCTGTCTAGGGCCGTCACTGAAATCCTATACTCAACTTCGGAGTCCACCATCATCAGGTAGGTGAGATCATCACAGGCACCTTGGTATTTAAATGAGTATAAAAACGATGGTTCTACGTAGTGATATAATTGAGATCTTTTACCAGATATTGAGTAGGCCATCAGGAATGTGAGATTATCACAGTTAACTAGGTCTTTATGAGTCCTTTCAAATGAGTCCAAACATAGTGGTTCTATGTAGTGCCGTCATTGAGATCCTAAATTTACCTTCGAATTCCACCATAAGGAAGGTGAAATCATCACAATCATCTGGGTCTATATGAGTACCTTTCAAATGAGTCCAAACACAATGGTTCTATGGAGTGACGTCACTGAGATCCTAAGCCCCTTTCGGAAATTCGGAATCCACCATCAACTATAGTTCATAAAAGATAGCTTGATCTCTGCGACAGCTGTCAGTAAAAATAACGCCTATGAAGTCCTGAAATTCTTAGTAGTACAGAGAGTACCTGTCAATGTCATACTTTATGAGCATGCCGACCTAATTAGTGCGTGCTACTAAGAAAGTAGGTATGTACTTACCAGTATTTAAAACGAACTGAAGCCAGCGGATTACGGTGCGCCCGGATTACTGCTTGGAGTGCCATCAGTTAAAACTTTTAACTTAAGATTTCACACTCACGGTAAGTTTTTGGATGTACGTCAGTTCAACTGATCATTTTAACTGACCGTGTGTGGGGACCATTATACTTTTAACGCATAAGTAGATCCGTATGTGGGATTTTCTTTATACCCTCTAAGTATCCCTACGGCTGGATGGATTTTAATCAATGAGGTGTCTATCGCTTAGTCTTAACCGTGCAATAGTTGTAGGCTAGGTTTTGTTTTTATTAAACCAAAAGGACGGCCGTAAAATACAAAATGGCGGAAGAATCGTTCACCCTTTACCCATTTGTTTTTTTTTTATTTTTTATTTTTTTTACTTTGTGCTTGTCAATATTAAAAATAGGTTCACAAACTTCGTTGTTCGTCCCGCCTGGACATCGGATTTGGTAGCGCGGATCTACTCCAGTAGTTGCAACAGAAAACTGGATCTGGCATTTACCTTTAAAGCACAGCTAAGTTCGGACGTTATTTAATCTTTTCAATGTCAAAAATCAATTTAAACTAAAACTTTTTTATCTCTTTTACATACTCGTCAACAACTTCGAGCTTAGTGCTACCAACAACAATTAGCATTGATGTGAAGTGGATGTTACACCTAACCTTTTTTTGTCCATATTCATCTGAAGACCAATCCGTTCTGAGACACTATTAAGATCATTGAGCATAGTGCTTAGGTCCTCCAGAAATTCTACCATAGGGACTATATCGTCAACAAATCGAATACGAGTGATGTGCTCGCCATTGACGTAAATACCGTATCCTTTTCAGTCCAGTTGCTTGAAAACGTCTTTCAATCCAGCGGTGAAGAGTTTCGGGGATATAATGTCACCCTGTCTTACACCTCTCTCTGCGGTTGGATAGCTTTCATACTCTGGTTCTGTACTCGGATAGTTATCGTTGTCCTACTGTATAAACACTTCAGCACTTCGATATACTGACAGTCAACTTGGCACCGCTGAAGGGATTGCAGCATCGCCCCAAATTTCGATGGAATCAAAGGCTTTCTCATAATCCACATACGCCAGGCAAAGTGGCAGATTGTATTCTTCAGTCTTCTGTACAATCTGCCGCAGGGACTGTATGTGTTTTATGGTACTGAAGCCTTTTCGGAAACCGGCTTGTTCGGAAGGCTGGAAGTCGTCGAGTCTGCGTGCAACACGATTCGTAATGACTCGAAAACAGCACGTGACCCGGCTCTGAAGGAAAATCGGTCTGCAGTTCTTCAAGAGAGTATTTTCGCCTTTCTGTAGAACAAGCCCAACGCACTTCTGCTCTACGCCTCCGGAGTGAGAGAGAGAGAGACTATGGAGAACGAAGTTAATGAGCTTCTGAAGGATTAAATTTTTTTTTTTTTATAGAAGAGGGGGCAAATGAGCATGCGGCTCACCTGATGTTAAGTGACTACCGCCGCCCATGATCAACCGCAACACCAGGAGAATTGCGGGTGCGTTGCCGGCCCTTTAGAAAGGAGTAAGCTCTTTTCTTGAAGGTCCCCAGGTCGTATCGGTCCGGAAAAATCGCCGGTGATAAACTATTCCACAGAGAGGTTGTACGTGGAAGAAAACTCCTTGTGAAACGTACAGTGGTGGACCGCCAAGCATCCAGATGGTGTGGATGGTATCGGGACGTTTGCCGTGTCGTGCGTTCACGAAATTTGGCGGCTGGGATTAATCCGAACAATTCCTCAGAGCACTCCCCGTGATAGATGCGATAAAATACGCAAAGAGATGCAACATCTCTTCGCAACTCCAGTGAATCGAGCCGATCGGAAAGCACTCGGTCGTCGACGATTCGAGCCGCTCTGTGCTGGATGCGGTCAAGTGGAAGGAGCTGGTACTGGGGAGCCCCAGCCCAGAGATGGGAACAGTATTCCATGTGCGGCCGAACCTGCGCCTTGTAAAGTTGCAGGCGGTGTGCCGGCATGAAATACTGTCCCGCTCTGCTGAGCACGCCAAGCTTTTTAGAGGCCAATTTGGCCTTCCCTTCCAAGTGACCACGAAACTGCACGTCACTCGATATGTCGACGCCGAGGATTCCGATACTGGCTGAGGCAACAAGGGGAGTGCCTTGAAACTGAGGGGATACGATAAAGGGGTTCTTTTTAGCGGTTAACGCGCAAACTTGTGTCTTCTGGGGGTTAAACTGGACTAGATTTAGTCGTCTCCAATCCGAGACTCTGTTCAGCAAAGACTCGACTTCAGACACAAGTTTGTCCCGGCACTCGGAGACGTTTTCCCGAGAAATATTGGCTCGGCCGGTGTAAAGAGCATCACCAGTGCTGTCATCTGCATAGCAATGAATGTTACGGGTATGCAACATATCATTGATATGCAGAAGAAACAGCTTTGGCGATAGCACGAAGCCCTGTGGAACACCAGCATTAATAGGCTTGCAATCGGAGCTTGCACCATCTACAACGACCTTGATGCTCCGATCTGCAAGAAAGCTGGTGATCCAATCGCACAATTTCTCGGGAAGCCCATAGGAAGGGAGCTTCGAAAGAAGCGCTTTGTGCCAAACCCGATCGAAGGCCTTCGCAATGTCCAAACTAACGGCCAATGCCTCCCCCTTGAACTCTACTGCCTCCGCCCATCTGTGAGTGAGGTAGACCAGAAGATCACCAGCTGACCGACCACGGCGAAAACCGTATTGGCGGTCACTAATCAGCTGGTGATCCTCAAGGTACCTCATGAGCTGGCAGTTTACAATGGACTCCATTGTTTTGGAGAACAAGGAGGTGATGGCGATTGGCCGGTAGTTGGACGGGTCTGAGCGGTCGCCTTTTTTAGGGATCGGGTGGACGAAAGCCGTCTTCCATGATTTTGGGACTACGCCTAGGGAGTAGGAGTACCGGAAAAGACGCGTTAAAACCGGTGCCAACTCTGGAGCACACGTCCTCAGCACAATTGGGGGGATTCCGTCAGGCCCACTCGACTTGTGGATGTCCAGGGAGAGGAGTGCTTTGCGAACCGAGCGCTGTGTGAACTGCACTTCCGGCATGGAGCACTCACACCGCGGGATGGTCGGCGGCGTACTTCCCCCGTCATCGAGAGTCGAGTTAGACGCAAAGAAGGAGCCTAGAAGATCGGCTTTCTCCTTTGCAGTATGGGCCAGTGAGTCGTCCTCCCTGTGCAGAGATGGAAGAGATGGCTGACAGAAATTCCCCTGGACAGCCTTGGCGAGAGACCAGAATGCACGGGTTCCAGAAGGAAGGCGAACTAGTTTCTCGCCAATTCTGCCTATGTGCTCTGACTTTGCCTTGGCAATGACTCTTTTGAAGGACCTAGAGGCGGAATTATACTTCTTTTTTAGAGCGCTGGTGTTTACATCCCGGGACGCTGATGCATCAACCCAGGCTTGATAGCACTCCTGCTTATAGCATGATGCTATTTTACAGGAGCGACCAAACCATGGCTGCGACTTGCCTCCAATGGGCACCACAGAGGAAGGAATAAAAAGTTCCATACCCTGAAGTACCACATCAGTAACAGAATCCGCAACAACGTTGAGATCATCCGGCGAGAAGCAAACCCGCCCCCAAGGGTAGGATGCAAAGAAAGACCGCGTCCCATCCCAATCGGCTGACCTATAGTGCCAAAAACGACGGCAGCCTGCAGAATGCAACCGCGATTTCAGCGTGAGTGGCACAACACTCCGGACCAGACAATGGTCCGAGGAGCCTAAAGGGGCGTCGACGGAAATCTGATATCCGTCCGGGTGAGAGGTCAGCAAAAGGTCCAACAGGGAAGGTGCATGATCCTCCACATCTGGAATCCGCGTAGGCGAAGTAACCAGTTGTGTCAGACCATATGCCAAGGCAAAATCATGAACAGATCTCCCCGCATGATCGGTTAAACGTGAACCAAGCCATTCGGCGTGATGGGCGTTAAAGTCGCCGAGGATCACGATCTCTGCGGAGGGGATCTGCTGTAGCAACGAATCTGCAGCCATTTGGACGTGGTCGAAGAGTCGGTCTGTTTCGGCATTACCGCTATGGGACCTATAGAGGCACCCGTGGACGCGCGGATGGTCGTCGCTGTCTACGCGTAGCCAAAGGATGGACAGGTCCGAACCTTCAAGTCTGCCGAGGCGTCGAGAACAGATGTCCTCTCTGACGTAAACGCAAACTCCAGCCCGAGGCACAAAGGAGTGTTCCAGTTTGTACCCCGGGTAGGAGAGATACGAGACATCAGCCGGAGAGGACACCTGCGTCTCGGTCAGAAAGAGCAGAGCCGGCCTCGCCGTCTCGAGATGGTAGTGGACGGCGTTTAGGTTAGAGTGAAGTCCCCTGATATTGCAGAAATTCACAGACAGCGTGGCAGGGGTCGCCTTAGTCTTGTTGCTCCGTTTGCCCCGAGCAGTTGTAGTCTTGAGCGGAATTTCGCCCCCCCCCCCAGAATACGCGGGGCAGCCTGAGCACCCACGCTCAGAAGTGGAGAAACATGGTCGTGGATGCTCAGCGAGGGATTCTCCAGGGGTGCTGGTACCCTCCTGGGGTAGTCTATCTTTATTTAATTCCGCTACCATGTTGATGGGGGGGGGGGATTTGGGCCTCCGGCCACCTGCACTCACCAGACGAAACGCGGAAGCAGAGCTTCCACTTCACGCCGGTATTCTGTGAGGTCGTGGTACCACCCCGGTTTGAGCCGGCCCATACGTGCAACAGCAAAGCTGCCGCATGGCTCTACCACTGTTAAAAATAATATTTTTTAAGTTTAAAATAATTTACCGGATTTTCATCCTATTTTAGAAGTTCCGCTGTAATACCATCTTCTTATAATTGTATTAGGAGAAAAACGAAAGGAATGTGTAAACGACTCTCTACGATATGCTAATGCTTAAAATATTTTTTATACGACCAAGATGAATCTGGATGAGGCATGTTTTGGCGACGAAAATGTAGATAATGGGTTATCGTACGAGAACGAATTGAGGCAAATAATGTTTACTTCAGTAGATAGAGTAACTGCTGAAATTCATGATCGATTCCAACAACTGCAAAATATAGCGCAAAAATATGTCTTTTCAATGCCTGCAGTAATATTAGCCAGAATTTAACTTATAGATCAAGCTCGTTGGGACATAAATACAGAAGAGTTCCAACAGGAGCACGCACGTTTACGTGGCTTGCAGATGCAACAGACGAATACTGTAAAAAGGGCTTATTATGTTCGGCTATCTGGGTTTATCAAACACGAAAATGGCTTACCAAACAATGTCATAGAAAAAATAATAAAAATTAAAATAAAATAAAAGATAATGCTGAGGATTTTTAACATCTGCCGTTAGTAATGCAAGTTGCGAGAGAAACTTTTTTAAACTAAAGTTAATAAAAAATTAACTGCGTCAACATTGAGACTACCAAATTTAACTATTTTTTAAATGAAACATGATATACATTTTGATATTGACGATGGTGTAAAAGATTTTACTTTGAAAAAAAAACACGAAAATTACATTTTCAGTCTAATTTTAAAACTATTTTATTCCATCCAAGTTGATATTAATTGTTGTTGATTAAGAGAAAGTTAATAATAGCCATGAGTAGCCAGTTTTGGCAGTAATTAAAGATTCTGTTAATTTGTAACATGCAAAATAACGAAAAGTGGTTCCGATAATACTACAGGATAATTTACTAATCAAGTTACTTTTAGATTTTTTAAATTTGATCTGATTTAGGAGTAAAGAAATAAAGTGACGGGCGGCGCTCTTAAGTATAACTATGACTAAGTATGTTATTTTGCAATACCTGTAAAGGTTGCCACGTGTTGAACACTATGTATAATTTAAAGTAAAATTATAGATTTATTATTATTATTTATTGTTGTATGTGCCTAGTGTTAAGTTATTAAAATCATGTTTTGTAAACAATCTGACATTTTAAAAGTTCCAGTGGGTTTCTTGTGACATTCCTTCCCATAGATGTATGTTCCTTCCGAATCAGTGGTATTTTATATTGACTTTCAATAAGTTATACGATGTATATTAATTCCGTTTAATAAAATATTTAAACTTTAAGTTAAAATAATTAAAAGGGAGGGTGGATGGTTCCAGGTGCCCCGGGCGGCCCTGGGCGGCGAAAACCCACGCTACGCCACTGTACTGTGCAAAGATATGTTTCCTATTAGTTCATGGTCACAATTCTTTACTCTGACTTTGATTTGATTTCGGTTTGACATAGGCTCAAAAGGGCTAGAACCCAGAGTCGTAAAGCCAATTTAAAAAAATCGCTTTTACTGAACATCAGATAACAATCAACAATTTTCGAAAAAAAATTATAAATGGATATGTACTTATGTACAAATTAATGTTGATAACAATTTCAGTAATATATAATATTTTTACACGAGAATAGGATGTGAACGTCTATTTATTCTAATATAATACCTGAAATTTATTGACTGGACGAATCGTAAATTTTGCGCAAATTTAATTAGTATACTTAGTGTTAATTTCCTTTTATCAATCGTTCAGGTTTTATTTAATATAGAGTATTAATATGCTATCTCACAAATAAACATCATTCTGTGATTTATCGACTTATTTATCTGTGATCAAAGAAAACTAACCTCAACTATCACATAGAATTAACTACAATGAGAGAACAAAATCGTATTCTAGTTTTATATGGTAGTCAAACATTCACGGCCCAAGAAGTAGCTGAAAGAGTTTGGAGAAAAACTAAAGCGTTAGGCTTTCGTGGCCCAGTTCAAGCAATGGATGATTACCCTATTTCTCGCCTCATTCATGAAAATTTTGTTATATTCGTATGTTCAACCACTGGTCAGGGGGATGAACCAGATAATATGAAGAAATTCTGGAAATTTTTGCTAAGAAAAAGCTTGCCCCCAAACTCATTGAAAAACCTTCACTTTGGTGTTGTAGGCCTAGGCGATTCTTCATATGAAAAATTTAATTTTGCTGGTAAAAAACTTCATAAACGTTTAAAACAATTGGGAGCAACCCCATTGCTAGATATTGGTAAGGACTTAAAATTTTTGAATAATGTTCAATAACTTTGTTGATGAACTACTACTAACTTGATATAATATTTCCATTTGTTTTAGGCCTTTGTGACTATCAACATGACTTAGGACATGATGCTGTGCTGACACCATGGCTTGACCAGCTTTTTATAAAACTGAAATGCTATTTTCCTAATTTACAAACTGATAATATGAATGATACCTTTATTCCAAAGTGGAAAGTATCTATAATAAAAAAAGAGATACCTGTTGTATTAGATAGCGAGTATGAAGATATTTATTTTGCTAGGGGACAAAAAAGTTATTACTTGGAAGCTAACTTGTTAAAAGTAACCAAGAATATAAGAACTACAGAGGGAACACATTTTCAGGTAATTATTTTTGTTCAACAATATAATAATAAACATGCATAGATACACTCCTCCTACAGCTGGTAGCTTACTATTTTGAGTTACATATTCTTATCTAAATTATAGTTCACAGGTGGTGGTGGTGGCTCTATGTAAAAAATTATTTAGTATATGAAGATGCCTAGAGATCATTACTTATCTAATATCAACTACTTGTTTTTCAATATTTTATGTGAAAAAATTTCTAATGCACATTGCATTAATTAAATAATCTATCATATTTATTGAAACACGAAAATAGTATCTGATCATTATACTAATCTCTCTCTCTCTCTCTCTCTATATATATATATATATATATATATATATATATATATATATATATATAAGAGAAATACTACTGACTCATTATGAGATCTCTAAAACTATACACCAAATTGACGACATTTAGTATAGTTACTCATTTCGCAATGTAGACGCTCACTAAGAACAAATTTTACAACAGTCCCATAAAAATATTTATGCAAATACTGCACATTGATTAAAACTATTATAATTAAGGTGAAAGTACTTTGGGTTAACACTGAAATCAGGACATCAGTCACTTCAGTCCCCCATGACCATGGGTGATAGAAAGCACCCGAAATGTTAGGAATTAAAAATCAAGTAGTACTAAATTTCAAGTCGATTGGGTGTATATTTTAGAGACATTGTAATGAGGCAGTCATTGCAAATATATATATATATATATATATATATATATATATATATATATATATATAAATTATGTGTCACATTGTTTGTACGCGATGGACTCCTAAACTACTTAACCGATTTTAATCAAATTTGCACACCATGTTCAGTTTGGTCCAACTTGAAAGATAGGATATTTTTTTCCCCATGAGTGACCCACAATTATTTTTTTTTGCGAACTGCAGGATTTTTAATAGGACATGACAAAGGGTCGTCGAAAAGGGCAGAACAATGTCTGCCTGGCAAGCTATATATATATATGTACTAGCTTGCCAGGCAGATGTTGTTCTGCCATTTTCGATGACCCTTTGTCATGTCCTATTAAAAATCCTGCAGTTCGCAAAAAAAAAATAATATCTTTAATAATCAATATTAAAGATCCTAAAATTAGCAAAAAAATTGTGGGTCATTAATGGGCAAAAAAACTATCCTATCTCACAAGTTGGACCTAACTGCACACGGTGTGCAAGTTTAATTACAATCGGTTAAGTAGTTTAGGAGTCCACTGTGGACAAACAAAGTGACACGTAATATATATATATATATATATATATATATATATATATATATATTAAGATATATATATGCTCTACCTGATTCTAAGTGGCTATTGTAGCCCATGGACACAAAAGTCTTTGTCATGCAAACACAATCCCTAAACCACTATATTATTTATTAAATTATGAAAAGTGTTTTCTTGTAGGATGTAAGGTTAATAACTTTAACAACTCTCGGAGATGCAAAATTAAACTACAAACCAGGTGATGTTTTAAACATAAGACCGAGAAATTCTAAAGAAGATGTTGATGACCTGTTTGGTATCTTTAAAAGCCATAATATTGATTTAAAGCCTTATTACAGATTGCTAGTGGAGGAATGTCACGATGGTAAGTTGAATGAGCAAATTTATAATTTTATTACACATACATTGAACTATTGTTTACATACTCTAAAAGTCTCATCTAAGGCCTGTCTTATAATACTGTAAAAGCTACTTATTTATTAAAATTATAATCACTGTAAAAAATCTAATTAAAATATATTTATCATTGTGTTTTCTATATTGACAATCTTAAAAGCAGCTCAAAAAAAAAATCCATCCTAACATACTTTGTAAAGCTACTTCTGCACTTGAAAGTATATACAGAAAAGAAGAAATTAATTTTAAATTTTTTTTTAATTTGACCAATAAAAATAAGTGAATGTAAAATTACGATAAATAAACAGAATAATTATAGTAATAGAGTGAACGAATATTATTGTCTTTCAATAGTAAGGCGAATTATGTTTCGTACGTTCGACACATTTTAAAATATATTTCGCTGCATAGGTTGTAGTTCAATGCCTATCTAAAATGTTGCAACTAAAATAAAATAATAATTGTCAGTGTCAAATATGATGTGTTCTGGTTCTCTAACCTCCATGGTTCTGTGTCTGTGGCAGGGATAATCGATGTTGCCCAAAAATTATTGATGATGACATCGATAGTTGGTATCGATAGCTTGACTAAGATGTTCGATGTTTATCCTACTCAAAACAACGATGTTGGCCATTATCGATGTTATTGCACATGTAGGTACATTTAATATGTTAAAATTAGAATGAATACAAAATTAGTAGTATTGTTTATGGTTTATTATTAATGCAATAAAAGAAATTAATAAAAAGTTTAGTGTCAAACAGTAATAAAAAAAACGCTAAATATAATTGAATTGTGTAGATACCTATTGTTTCAAAATTATGTGGGTATAGACAGCAAGGTAAAACAATTAATTTCAATATCAATTTATGTAGAATAGTTATTAAGCGACAACAACGACACCACAGAATTACAAAGCCAAAGCAGTGACAACTGTGACATTACAGTTTACACTTGACAGTGAGTTTGACATACCATGATGATATTTTTTTACTTGATTGTCGCGCATTGTTCACAAGTTCTTATTATTCGATTATTGGTTCATTAACATCGATGTTTCGATGTTTGACATGTGGTAGCATCGATGTTAAAACATCGATGTTTTGATTTTTAACATCGATGATCATCGAACATCCCTAGTCTGTGGTGTCAAATGTCAAATTAACACGTGCGTTGGTTGCGATATGATCGGTTTTGTTTATGAATAATATTAATTCATAACTAAACAAGTATTATTTGATTTATATTATAATTAAAATACACAATGTTGCGACGACAGGCGCGTTTGCGCCGCGAGTACTTATATAGGAAATCAGTTGAAGAAAAACAGAAGAGTATACAGGCGAAAAAAGATCAACTGAAACGTAGCTTAGAAGAAAACATTCCCATACACGGTGATTTGAGAAAAGAGGCCCTTGCTTTGCAAAAAAGAATTGAGTTCGAGGATAAAGGCAAGTTATGATTTGATTAATAATAATATTAGTTTATGAATTAATGAAATTATTTTCTAATTGTAACCTGTATTGTTTGTAATCATCATAAGTTTCTTTACACTTTCACACATTTCTTTTTCATTGTAGTTTATAACAAATAACTTAATATGGTAATAATAGGGCCAGAAAGAGCAGCAGTCATTGGTGGTTTTAGTGGAGGTGCAAACACTCTCAGTTCCCAGGATGATGAGTATAGATATGCTGGTGTTGAGGATCCGAAAATTATGATCACCACGTCTAGGGAACCTAGTGCTAGACTGAAGATGTGTGTGAAGGAACTCAGGTGTGTTATGAGCTTTAATTGTTATTCTTTATATTTTACTCTTTTCCTTTATTTAATTAAATGATTACAATTTAGATAGATCTTGTAAACTCATATTATTAACTACTGCTTTTATATTTTTAAGTGATCTTAAAGTTTTGAATACAGTGAAAGTTTTTGAAAAGTTTTGACTTTAATCTTTTTGCATTAAACTGTTTAAAATCAATATAATTTATTTTTGTTTTTTAAAGTAGAACCAGAGAAAATCTTTGAGTAGAAAATGTTAACTTTGTAATTATTAACCCTCAATCCTCTTCTTTAATTTCTTACTATGCAATATATCAATTATAAGCAAAAAATCCTTCAAGTGGTGTAAAAACTAAGCTGACTTCATCATGCTCAAGTTATTGTAAAAACACACTATACACATATATATCTAACCACCAACCAACTTTTTTTTGCAACCAACAACAGGATTTTAGTTATTTTATATGTGGTAGAGCCATGCTGCAGCTATATTAGTAGTATAGTTGTAGCACGAATGGGTCGGCTCAATGAGGGAAGGACCACATTCTCACAGAATACCAGCGTAAAATAGCAGCTCAATGCTAATGTTTCATATGGTGAGTGTAAAAAACTGGAGACCTCTTTTAATAGAAATGAGACTTTCCATCTTAGTCCTCACAAGTGACAACTCATCCGCATTTTAATTTGTAATCGAGGATAGATGTAGATGTCTATGGGTCACACCAACCACTTACCATAAGGTGTGTGCTTGTTTGTCACCATATCCTATAAAAAAGTGCATATGTGTGCATCCAGCTTTAAAATTTAGCAGGTACCGGTAAAGAAAAAAAGGAAGATGTGTGAGTGAGTGCATGCATTAATTAACATAGTTTTGGAGTTATGTGAAATGTGTGCAATGTTCTCTCTATCTATCCTGTTTGTTAGTCTGAGGTGCATACAAACATATATCTTAGATTTCTCGCAGAATAATGACACCAGAGCAAAAATTTATAATGATACAAACTTTATCTACCACATATGTTGTGTTTTTTTTTTCTATAAATTAATTAGTTTAAAAACTAAGATTCTTCTAAAATAACTAAAGCTGACCTGTTATACTGCCATTGTTAGACAAAAAAGTTACCAACTTAAAAAAATACAGACATAGCCATGATTCCCTTTTAATTGTTTTTGAATAAAAATTAAAATCAATCCTGTTGCTTGGTTGTTCAGGCACAGTATTACGGAGTATGGTAGTAAAAAAGTTAAAAAGACATAGTGAACATAACATAAACACTCATGTCTGTGACCTAGAGAGATAGGCAGAGACTTCAGACTTCCATTTAGCACGATCCTGAAATACCTCTCTCGCCTCCTTCACATCCATATATACCTACACATACATGCTCATTGGTTAAGGGTACTTTTAATTTGGCCCATTTTCAATATAAAACTATTATCATAACTATAATTAATTAAAATAGAAAGAGAAATTTCTTAAATGTCTTGTAGCCCAAATGTCCTCCTTGTTTCTCAGAAACACACAGAAGAAAGAAAAGGTGATGGATTGTCTTCATGTGCTATCATTATTTTTATTTATATTTCAGGTTAATATTTCCAAACAGTCAACGTATGAACCGTGGTGGCTATGAGATGTCACAACTTATTCATGCATGCCGTGCTAATGAAGTCACAGACTTTATTGTTGTCCATGAACACAGGGGTGTACCTGATAGTCTGGTAAATATTTTATTATAGTTGTTTGTTCTTTGAGAATTGAAAGTCAAAAGATTCCTAAAGGAGGACGGGCATTTTTGTATGAGAGGTGGTCTAACTTACCAACAAAGTTCAAATTAATATAAATATAATCATTGTCTCCTAGAAATAAGGTTATAGACTTTTTTTTATAATAGTAGGAATTGGCTTTTATTAATTATTAAAAATAAAAAAAGTTTTATTGCATTTATTATATTATAGAACTGCTCATTTTACACTAATACCTATCAATAATTATTATTATTGCTTTTTATTATTTTTTCTCATGAGATAACATATACTCACTGTTCCTAATTATACAGCATAATAGTCAGATTATTTCGACTGTGTGGTAAGGATGAAGCTTAATCTACAGTAGGCTGGACCTATAATTCATCATGACTAAATAATTCATCAAGATGAAGTGCTGGTGGATTAAAAGGACTATGCCTTACAAATCCCATATACCACACAACCAAAAAGTAGGTGAGCATGTTCCCGTTGTCGCTGCGTATGAGTCATGAGTCATTAAGGCTACAGTCTTTTAAAGTTGACTCACATCGAATCATTAGCGCCACTTTGATTTCTTTTTTTACAGCAAATTATTGTTTCAGAGTAAAATATTTTGATAACACATAAATACCCAGATTATAAGTAATGGCTAAATTTTTTTTTGATTCATCTATGTGGTCTATGTTAGATAAATCAAACGGTAAATAGAGCTCTCTCGCACCCAACGCAATTTCGAGCTTTGTTCGTGTACCATTATAAGGCAATCGATAATAAAAAGGCGAAATCTATTCAGCGCGTTAGTAGCTAAACATCTTCATCTCCAAAATGCGCTGTTTCTTTTTTTCTAAATATCTTTCATTGTCTTAAATAAGAGGTCTCAATTTCGTTAAATTTCGCTGTTTTCGCCTCATAAAAAACTATTTGTTTCATAGCAATAGCTGAAAATATTTATGCTATAATTATTTTTTTCTCAAGGGCAGGTGTTTAATTAGACAAATATTAAAAAATAATAATTTAAACCACTTTATTTCAAAATTAATAATTATTTCGATCTACCTATAAAATATTGACTTTATAAACAATAATTGCGGGCAATATTCCTTAGTAGCCGCTGAGCGGCTGTAGCGTTCAGACGTCTTGTCTGTGCCAAATTTTTGCACTTCCTCTCGCTCTAACATTCCTCTTTCTCTCTCTTTCCCTAATCTTGGTTGCGCATTGTTACGAATTGAAAGTTTCTCTACTTTATTATTTTTTGCATATAATTCTTTAAGGGTTTATAAATCATTTTGTATTTGTTTTATAACTTTTAATTTCGATATGGACCATAAACGTAAAAAATATGCTTGTACCAGAAAACCTACCTACCTACCTACATATTATGTAAGTTCTTCAAGGAAATATAGAAGTATTATACATTTTTGGATTGCACATGATGTTTTGTTTACAAGCGACAGTAGCCTAATGGCAGGGAGCGGACCGCGAACTCAAAAAGGTCGTGGGTTCGAATAGTAATTCATGCATATAGGTAAATGCTATACAAAGTTACATTATACTTTAATGAGAAACTATAAATATGTGTGATAGTGGACTGTTTGTACTTATATAGAAATTATTTTGAGTTTTTTTTTTAATCTATTTTAGTATTTAGAACTACTTGACGTACTTGACGGATTTTCGATAGTGTCATCGACTTATTACGAAACCCTCAGTGCACGACTCATTCTAGCACTTGCCAGATTCATTTGAATAATCAATAATACGAGTACATGTTATACAGGTTCTAGATGATTATCTTTTAGAAACCTTTTCAACAAAACAACAAAAATTATACAAACTTAAAATATATTTTTTTTGTGTAACGAATTTTGTAATAAAAGCATGGAACAAAAATAGATACGAGGTAGAAAATCTGTATGTGAAAATTTGTTAGCTAATTATCAATAATCCTGTATATTAGATAAATTGATACTGGAAAATCTTAGTAGAGCAACTTTCCACGCTACGGCCAGAAAGATAACTGCGGTGGCGGTACATGAAGTGGCGGGGCAGGGAGGGTGTAGATGTGTCACCAGAACGCAATTTTTCTGTTTTGCTCTGAAAGACTGGACTCTTAAGGCTTTTTAAAATACAATGAATTCAATTTTAAAATGTCCCTTCCTTCATAGCTGCATAATTATGTCAACCGTATTTATTAATATTTTTATGTTATAACTAAGTTACTGATTGTTTTTAGTTCAGTTTTTATTATTATTTTTATACCTTTTTATTCATGAATAATTCAATAATTTAATATTATTTTTGTTATAATAATATTATAATAATTTATATTGAAATATACATGTAAAGCAATTCTACAATGAGGTAGACCTTGGTATCTATAGTAATAAATAGAGTACTCAACATGCCCTATAAGAATATACAAACCCCATTTCTGTTGGTACGTTGGACCGATTTGACGCATCCTCCTTTATTTAAAAAAAAAATGTTAGTATTTATGGTTATCATTTTTGTTTGATTTCTATTTTATTTTTAGTTTTAGTATTGCCATAATTTACGACAGTCGTTGACAGTATTGAATCAATACTGTCAACAACTCATGTAACAATGTCTTCAATACATGAGTGGTAAAATAAAAAAAATTGTGCAACCAACTTCAATATAAATAAAATGAGAATATCATCAATGTAGTCAAAATCAATTAAGTACGTATTATTAAAGATAACTCAAAAACTACTGGTCAAATCGCGCGCGACCGCACGCACTCAATTTAATCTTTAGTATGCGCAATTTTATATGTATCTGAAATTGTTATGGAAGAGCAGGGTCCCCTAACACAGGTATTGATATACTTAAAGGGAGACCCCAGCCTAGTTAATGTATTTAAATTTAAGATACTGAATGAAGAATTTTGAATTTGAATTGGAAATCGTAATCAAATTTATATGGGACCACATGAGAAGTATCAGTTGGCAAATAAAAAAATCATCAAAATCGGTTCACCTTGAAAGTTCTGAGGTACCATTCATAAAAAAAACAGTTAAATTGAGTACCTTCTCCTTTCTGAAGTCGGTTAAAAAGTTAGATAGATAGATAGATAATTCTTTATTGTACACCAAATCGATACATAAATGAAAGAAGAAGAAAAAAAAATGGCACAATGGGCGGTCTTATCGCTAAAAGCGATTTCTTCCAGACAACCTTTGGATGGACAGGATCGCAAAAAGCAGTGAATTGTGTGGTTTGGTGATGCAGAAACAATATTTATAAATGGGTCAATCAACTATTTTTTGTCCTATCAGAATTATTTAAAGAAAATGTTTATTGTTTTACTTTTAGTTTTTAACTTTATTGAAGTAAGAAGGTAGATAATTTATCAGATTTTTAAATTTCACACCCAGCTATGCAATTTTAAAGATAAATTGGATTTTTAACAAAAAAACTGATGACTAGTCAATAAATCGGTCTCTTGGACAACCATAGGTTTTAATTTTTAACAGCTAAAATAAAGGCTTAAGTTTAAATTAAACAGTCTAGTTGTGTAGTTCTACGTTAAATATTATCAGTACTGCATTGACTGTCCTCAAATTATTTTTAGTTAAAATGTCTCTTGGACAACTACCGTCTAAACAAAACATAGAAGTTTTAATGAAAGCATTAAATTATATGTATAATATAATAAAACATAACTGAAGATATTTTTCTTAACACTAATATTTTATAATAAGTATTAAGTTTTTTTCCGTTTCTGTCTAAAACATGAAGGTTTTGTTAATCCTGATTCTGGGGACAAACAGTTATCTAAGGGACATAAATAATTGTCCCAGAGACATTTTCATGGTTATATGACCGAATACTTTACATTTATAGAAAAAGAAAAGGATAATTAAAGATATTGATGGTACTTAAAAGTATTTATTTGAGATTTACTACTCAAAAAAAGTAGTTTAGCCTTGTATGTTGCATTAGTATGTCTTGCACAGACACATTTCTCTACCATCGACAGTGGGTTTCACTACAAAATATAATAATATGTTTTGTAAAAAAATATAATATACAATAAAAGTATGAACATTTAACTTCTGGGTTTTCCAATTTAAATGACCTGTAAATGTTGATCATCGAATCCAGCAAAAACCGTTTCTGAGCTCTTTTAGTACCTCTACCAATAGTTTCATTTTTACCTGCGGTATTTCGAGAAACATCATCTCTATTGAAAAAATCTTTAATTTTTTAATCAAATTATTATCGTTTTGGTAGTCTTTTGTACGAATCCTTATATTGCCTTCTAATCCCAATGACTCTTTTATGATTGTCTTCCTTCTGTTTCCTAGTTCTCGAAATATATTTTTGAGAAACGTCTTTTCTTTGTTATTGTGAACTCTTTGATATCGTTCTTTGATTGCATTACATAATATTGTGTATTTATTTTGTCCATCAGATGTGCAATTTGTTTTTATCGCTGGTTCTTAGTATAGTGTATTGTCTGTTTAAATTTTGTTTTATTTCTTTGAACTCTTCTTATATTTTTCGTATTTTTTCCTTAACTTTTCTTCTTTTAATCGTTTATCCTCTCTATATAGTTTTGTTCTGTCTCTGCGTACCTTCTTTCTGCCTCTAGACATACTTTTTGCAGGGCTAGTCAGTGGAGTGGGATCAAATAAAGGCTGATTAATTGGTTGCTGGAGAAGTATGGACGGTGAACTTGGAGGTGTATTGTTCAACAATTCCTGTATTGCTTTTGTATGTTTTCTTTGTTTTTGCTTTCTCAGTTTCCAAATGATCCTGCAGTTGACTTCTTCTTGTGGCGTAAGATCTTATAATAGTTTTTATTTTTATGGTAACTCTCTCGATTTTTTTCTTTTCCTTTTATCATATTTTCCGGGTTTTGTTTTAGTCTCTCTCTATAACGTTTGGATTTTTCTTTTGATGTCATTCCCATTTTGTAACGTTCTAAAATAAAAATATTTTATATTAATTTAAATGTTTAAATTTATATTTACTTATAAAAATAAAATTAATTTATTTTATGCAAGTATTGTTACTGAATTCTTAATAAATCGGAAATCATTTGAAATGAATCCCCTGGACAACCAAATGTGTCTCTTGGACAACCATTTCAGTTGTCCAAGTGACGGTTGTCCAAGAGACACATTTTAAGCTTAGGGACTTAATTGGAAAATTATTGAATTATTATCCTGATTCTTAAATTTACCATTGAATTAATAATATGAACTAACTTTTTTTTTATAAAATCTGTAATGAAATATCTAGATACTTACAGTTTTGACGCGGTGGTACAGTGGACTCACAATTAACACACGCAACTTGTCTTGTTGTTTACGGCCGACTGACTCGAACATACTTCCAATAAACAAAATGACGGTTGTATTGCCGCGCTTTTATTATCGATTACTTTATTGATTGCGGACTTATAACGCACTCTCTCTTTCGTATCAGAAGTTCTTAATAGTTGTCCGATTGACATACGATTTTGAAGTAACATGGGGGACAAAGTAATAATTCAGAAATTATTCGATAGATGGTCAATTAAAATATTATTGGAAGCTTTTATGAACTATTAAACAAGGTTGAATATTTTCGAGAAACTAGTATTATTAATGTGACAATGGAATTTTTTTTCACTATTCTTATTTTTATAGATGAGTAGTGCCTGGGGACATATTTGAATTGTATTGAATTTATTTTTTTATTTTGAATTGTACAAAAAAAAGAACTTTGCGTCTTTTGGATAACCACCATTAATCCTTGTGTATTAAACATAATACTAATGATAAGGCAAATACTTAATTTTCTGATTCACAACCATACTTTTTGAGAAAAAAATATTTGAATGTCTGGGACTGGGGTAGGACAAAAAATAGTTGATCGACCCAAATATATCCATATTTTATATAATATAATTAGAAATAAACAACAAATAAATACAAAAAATACGAATGTATACTACAAAAATAGATGGCATGAACTCAACGATTAAGATAATGACTGTGTACAGGTTTCTGAAAAATAGGTAAAGACTGGGCGCGTCTCACTGACATAGGTAGGGCATTCGTTAGACGGACTGCTTGTTAACCTATTATACTCCTACAGCTAATTACCTAAATATATTTTGAGAATCTATCCTTGTATTACAGGTAATATGCCACCTCCCATATGGTCCAACAGCTTCCTTTACTCTCTCTGGTGTTGTAATGCGGCATGACATACCGGATATAGGACCCATGAGTGAACAATACCCACATCTGATTTTCCACAATTTCAAAAGTGATTTAGGTAAGGTACTATGTTAATATACTATCATATTACAGCCTAGCAAAAGTCCACAGTTAAAGATAGGCCTCCGCCATGGATTGCCTCATAAGAGAGATATTGGCCATAGTTGCCACGCTACGCAAGCGGGTTGGCAACCACAGCCTTTTCTTCCTAGTTGTAATTAAGTACTTTTTATTTCCTAGTTGCTATGAAGAAGATACTGCTATATAAACATCACATAACCACTTACGCCTGTCACCCAGAGGGGTAGGCCTCAGACTACAGACTTCCATTTGGCACGATCTTGACACAACTCTCTTGCCTACTCTACATCCATATACCTACGCATACATGCTCGTCGGTTAAGGGTACTCTTAATTTGGCCTATTTTGAAAATATCATCAATTTGGTCGACAAACTTTGGCCTAAGACGTCCCTTTCCAACTCTGCCATTCACTTCTGCATTAAAAAGAAACCATAACTTTCGTCTTGTTTCTGTCTGATTATACTTTGTAAATAAAATGATACAGGTTTGCAGTTGCGCCGGCAACACGAAAAACTATTGAATAGATTTCAATTAGGTTTTATTTCTTACATCCATTACTAAAAAAAAATATTGCAATATCTTCATTTAATATAAAGTTATTAAAGTTTTAAGAGTGTGGACGAAATCATGGGTATCAGCTAGTTGTTTAATATATATTTAATTTTATCTTATATTTAAAAATGTATGTAACCAGACAGGAACACTTTAGAAATATCTAACATTATTTCAAATAACAATATTGTTTTATAGGTTTGAGGACTATGAGCATATTGAAGTATCTGTTCCCAGTGCCAAAGCCAGACTCCAAGCGAGTTATTACCTTTGCCAACAATGATGACTACATTTGCTTCAGGCAGCATACATATAAAAAGGTATTTTTTTTCTATGAAGTTCTTCTGCTTAGATATCAATGTTTGTATTTGTAGAGCTAAAGTTATAAATTGCTGTGTAGTACAGGAGTTGGGCACGGGTTTAAATTGTGCATACTTATACTAGATTTAATCATAAACAAAGATATAAAACAGCCTTAGACAAAAAAAAATTACAAGCATACATTCCACCGGATTGTGGAATGTATGCTTGTAATTTTTTTAATAAGTGGGTGCTTGTGACCCCATATCGTCTGTCCTTGAATAAGAACCAAAATGCGGATGTGTTTTTAGCACTGAGGAGTAAGATTCAATGCCCTGTTATCTTAAAAAACCATCTTTGATTTTCTAAATTCATTATAAGAAGCACAGCAACATTATAATGCTATTTTATGCCAGTATTGTCAAAGTGTGGGTGAGTCATTTGTGCTGCGGCAATAATACAGCTACAGTGTGGCTCTCCTTAATGATATCTTCATACATGGCTTAGAAATTTACCCTCATTCTTGTTGCATAAAGATCAAAGTCCATTTATTATTTAGTTTATTATTAATAATAATAATAATAAAAAAGGCGTAGGGAAGTGACGACCCCATCTACTGACGCTACGGTAAAGTAGCTGACGTAACGGTTACGTGACAAAACCACTACGTGAGCGCAGTCAGTCAGCACCTTGCCAAGAGGTTAGCGCCGTGCCTCGTCATAAGTTGAAGGTGCAAAGGCTCGCTTGGGCACATGGCCTCACCATGAAACGGCGCAGGGTCTGGGCGTCTCCCGTTGAATGTCGCCCATTAAAATGGATGATGGAATTCGATAGAACGCGCAAAGGGCCGCTGCCTGGAGTCGCCGGGGCGCGTCTGGAGCTAGCGCTGGACGCGACAGCATGCGAACCGCCAGCCGAGCGCGAGGTGCTGCTCGACCACCTAGTAGCCCCTCGCATCCATCATCCCCACCAGCGGGCTTGGTGACGGCATGGTCTTCGCGGGCCCAGCAATCGGCACCCGCCACAGGTGGAATACGCCGCATGCGTTGGACAATCTCGATGAACACCAACGCATTGCGGGCATATTATAGGGTGAAAGGAGGAGAAATTGGAGGTATTGCGTATGGGGAAAGGATGCATCGACTTTTTGCTGAGCTGGAGCCATCTGTAACCGTCACCGAGCAAAACCTGGCAGACCGAGTTCGGTATATCTTGCGCTCAAATACATTTGATGGCGCCGAACTCGAACGGCTACGACATGAGGCTGTTCCCTCATCGGATGAAAATGCTACAGCTGAGGATGTGGCGCCACAAATTGCAGAGCAACCCGCAAACGTGGATGCCGCCGTGAATACCGCAGTTGTGGTTTATTCAAACGATGATGGAACAGTCGCCCAGGAACTGGAATTAGAGCTTATGAGGAGTACATTGGAAGAGGCGATTGTGGAAACGCGCAGTACGCCTCTCGAAAATCGACCGCGACTTCCCCGCATAGCCCTAAGCAAGCGGAATCGGGCTGTCGTGAGGGCTCTGAACCCAATGCTGGTGACCTATTTGGAAGCCAGCCGGGACCTTTGCGATACGGGCTCAATTCTTTTTGGCGCCACGCTGGCAGTCTGCCGTATCATAGGCGCCAAGGTTTCCACGACTTGACGCGCTACTGGCCAAAGTAGCGCTATCCCAGCATGGATAAGAAGAATTGAGGAACGTATCGCAATGGCTAGAGCTCTCATCGGCAGACTGATATGCTTCAGATCAGGCAATAACAGGCCAAAAATTGTGCGCGCCGTTAGGATGGCGTTTGCTGGGACAAATGTCAGTTGTCCCAGCCGGATATAATGCAAAAACTGACGGAGCGCATAGATGATCTGAAGCAGAGAATCGCTGCTTGGGGAAAGCGGATTTGACGATATACCGAGAGGTCGACTCGGTTCAACCAGAATCGTCTCTTCTAGAGTGATCAGAAGAGGCTCTATGAATCATTGGAGTGACCAATGGTAAGTGGAACGGGCCCAGCACCGAATCAGGCCGACAATGTAGAATTCTGGCGCAGCCTGTAGTCAGAGCCCGTAAACCACAGCGAAGGCCCTTGGACGGAAGTTGTGGCGAGTCAGTGTGCGAGTATAAGGCCCATGGACCCCGTCATTATAACGCCGGATGACGTAGCTGAGGCGGTCCGTAGGGCCCCGAACTGGAAAAGTCCGGGACTCGACGGGCTGCATCACTACTGGCTGAAGGGGTTTGTGGTGTGTCACACTGTGCTCGCCCGACAGTTCCAAGAGGCGCTCAACCAGAAGTCGCTCCCGAGCCTCTTCACTACTGGGATCACTCATTTGTTTCCTAAAGACCAGGATACCACAGACCCGAGCAAATACCGCCACATCACTTGTCTACCGACCATATACAAGACACTAACATCCATTTTGAGCGCGAGAATCACTCGGCACCTGGACTCAAATCTGGTAATGTCGCGCGCTAAAATGGATGTCGGGGCGGTGGTCGTGGAACCAAGGAACCACTTCTCATTGACGAGGTCATTGGCAAAGTGGTGAAACGCAACCGTCGGAACTTCTCCGCTGCCTGGATAGACTACAGAAAGGCATTCGACTCGGAGCCCCATACATGGCTACAGAGGGTCCTCGAGCTGTATGGGGCTGTGGAGTACGATCCTTTGTCATCTGGGCGAGCGGATGATGGCTGCGGAAAGCCACATAAGGATAAGAAGGGGTATCTTCCAGGGCGATTGTCTGAGTCCAATCTGGTTCTGCCTCTTTGAACCCTCTCAGTACTTTACTGGAGGGCTCCGAGAGGGGTTTTCAGCTTCGGAAAGGGGTACAAAAGTGACCCACCTTTTTTATATGGATGACCTCAAGTTATTCGCCTCCAGTCGCTCCCATCTTGTGGAATTGCTAAATATCACTTGTGAATTTAGCAATTCTATTGGAATGGAGCTGGGGACGTATAAGTGTGCGGTCCTCCATGTTGAAAGGGGAAGGGCTAACTCTGAGGGCATAGACTTATCTATGCCCATCAACTTAAGGACCCTTTCCAAGGCTGAAACATACCGATACCTGGGTATGTCACAGAACATCGGTATCAGTGAGGCTGGTATGAAACAGTCAGTTTGCGACGTGTTTTATGCACGCTTGACCAAAATGCTTAACAGCCTATTGTCCGGTGTGAATAAGACACACGCATATGATGGTTGGATTATGCCTGTCCTCATGTATACCTTTGGCATACTCAGGTGGAGTCAGACCGAACTTAACGCCCTGGATAGAAAAGTCCGCACTACTATGACGTCCCATAGGATGCATCTTCCGAGATCGTCTTACTTGCCGCGAAAGCATGGTGGGCGTGGCTTTTTGAGCGCGCTCACCATGCATTATCGCGAAGTGCGCAGCCTCCATAATAACTTCCTGGCGAGATCGAATGATCCATTCTATAAGGCCGTTATTTTATGTGAATAAAGGACTTACCCCTCTATCCTTAGCCAACGAGCAATGGCAAGACCCGGCTATGCAGAGCATTTCCGACCGGGAGACCGTATGGAGGGAGAAGGAGCATCACGGGAGGTTCTATAAGGCTCTACATAAGCCTTTCGTAGACACAGTACCCTCCCTCCACTGTCTACGTTTCGGTGACCTCTTCGGGGAAACCGAGGGTTTTGTCTGTGCAATACGGGATCAGGTTATTAAGACCAACAACTATCGGAGATACATCCTAAAGGATGGCACCGTAGACAACTGTCGAGCTTGTCGCCATCCCGGTGAGTCACTTAGGCATGTCATCTCCGGTTGTTCGGCGCTTTCTAACTCTGAGTACTTGCACAGGCACAACCTAGTAGCCAGAATTCTTCACCAGGAGCTCGCTCTGAAATACGGTCTCGTGGACCGGAAACTGCCGTATTACAAGTACTTGCCGGAAGCCGTGCTCGAAAATGACCGCGCCAGGCTCTACTGGGACCGGGCCATCATCACAGACAGGACTATTCTTGCGAATAAGCCTGATATTGTGCTGATAGACCGGGCACAGTCAAGGATATTTTTGGTCGACATTACCATTCCGTATGACGAGAACCTCGTGAAAGCCGAAACAGATAAGCGAACAAAATTTCTGGACCTGGCTCACGAGGTGACCGACATGTGGGGTGGTCTGCCGAGTGAAATTATTCCTGTAGTCGTTTCTGCAAACGGGCTAATCCTAGTCAGCCTCTCGGGTCATCTGAGGCGGCTGGAACTCCGTGAGGGAACGCTCCAGGCTCAAATGCAGAAGGCGGTGCTTCTAGATACCGCCCGCGTCATCCGCCGGTTTCTTTCCCTTTCCCCCTAACCCTCGGCCGTTTGGTCTTCCCTGTCGAGGGCTTCCACCTGGTTGGGCTTTTATTTATTTATGTATTATTTATTTATTTATGCTAGTATATGAGGTATATATTTATGTGTATTTATCATTTTCTTTTATATATTTATTCAGCCCAACCAGATGAGAATACACTCCTAATACCCTCACTTACTTACTTATCTTCACGCACAATCCCTAACGGGGTGGCCAGAGAGAACAGATCGCCAAATGTCACGATCCTTACATACCTCTTTCGCTTCTTTCAGGTTCATTAACTTCTTCATACATGCACGTCTAGGTATCCGAGTACTCTTGACCCTCCCCTCTTCGAGCAATTTGCTCACATGGTCTTCGAAAGTTAGTCTCGGTCTACCTCGACACCTTTTAATATTTACTTTCGCTCTATATATTTTCTTCACCATTCGGTCTTCACTCATTCGTTCAACGTGCCCAAACCATTGGAGTACGCCCCTATCAATTTTTGTGATAAGGTCATCTTTCAATCCTGCCATATTGCGAATCTCTTCGTTTCGCTTTCGGTCGGCTATGCTAACGCCACACATTTTACAAAGAGATCGCATCTCCACTGCATTCAACTTGCTTTTATGCTTCTTCTGGCATACCCAGGTTTCGCTGCCATATAACAAAGTCGGTACCAACACTGCGTTATGTATTGCAAGGCGTGCACTCTTCACCACGCCTTGCCTTTTTACTAATGCATTCAGGGCACCATTGACTTTGTTTCCGGCAGCGACACGCCTATCCACATCTAAATCACATCTTCCATCCCGGCTGAAAGCACTCCCCAAGTATACAATTTCATTTACCTGTTCTAGACATTCCTGATTTACCCATATTTCACATTTCGTTCTCTCTTCGTCCTTTTCAAATACCAGAACCTTAGTTTTATTAGCATTCAAACGGAGACCTTTAATTTCACATTCCTCTTTCATACACGTGACTAATGCCTGCAGTTCTGCTTCTGATGGTGCAATAAGCACTGCATCATCAGCATACAGCAGACTATTAACTTTTATGTCACCCAATTTCACACCCAACCAGCTATTTTTCAGCTTCTGTAAACAGCTGTCGAGATACAGTATGAACAGCCAGGAAGACATGACACAACCCTGTTTTACGCCCGCTTGGACGCTAAACATGGGTGACAGGTCATGCCCTACCCGCACACAGGCTTTACAGTCATAGTAAAGTGACTGGATAGCCCTTAACAATCGACCATCCACACCATATCCCGGCAACAGTACCCACATTTTCTTCCTTATAACCTTATCAAATGCTTTCTCAAGATCCACAAAAGCACAGAAAATCCTCTGGTTAACACTCAGAAGCTTCTCCGTGATCATGCGGAGAGAAAACATTTGATCCGTGCATCCTCTTCCAGGTCTAAATCCGCATTGTGCCTCCCATAAGAATCTTTCCGATTTCTCTTGCATCCTACGTGTCAAAACCTTCGAGTAAACTTTACTTGCTAAACTGGTCAAGCTGATCGCCCGATAGCACCCGCAGTCAAAATGTGAACCTTTACCTTTATATAAAGGCACAATGACCGCGGATCGCCAATCATCCGGGACATCTCCCGTCCGCCAGCACAAATTGCACAGCAGTTGAAAGCTGTCCCAGACGCGAGGCCCCCCGTACTTGATCATTTCAGCAGTAACTCTGTCTAGTCCCGCAGTCTTACCACATTTCGAACTTCGAATCGCACGTTCAATTTCTTTCATGCTGATGACCTCAGTGTCATCGAGGTCCGTGTCTGGCGTGCCAGTCACGGCGTCACCCCCGGATCCTTCACTAAGATCATGACACGCATACATTTCTCTATAAAATTCACTCCATCGCTGCATGACGTTCGATTTTTCTGAGAGGACGTCATTGGTTCTCGAAAGCACTTTGTTCATTCTTAAGGCTGTCGCACCACTCCGGGACCTTCCAACCTCTTTCCAGAAGAGTTTGGAGTTTTCCCTAAAGTTGTGCGACAACCTCTCGTCCGCTTCTATTCTACACCTTTCACGTACTTCCTCAATCAATGTTTTCGCATGAACTTTCTGCAGCTTATATTTTTCTTTCATCTTCTCTCTCATATGCTCATCGTTACTAGAGGCCAAGTAGTCTAACCATGCTTTTTTCTTCTTTTTTACAGCTTCTCTCACTTCATCATTCCACCATGCATCTCTTCTTTTACTATACCTCTTTTTGTCGTTCCACATACTTCTTCCGCTGCACTTACCATTCCATCTCTAAGGTTTTGCCATGTTCTCTCCACACATTCTTTCCTGCCATCGATGGTGTCAAGCTTTTCGGCTACCCTCGTGTGATATTTGTCCCTAGTATCCGCTTCCTGAAGCTTCCAGCTTCGGATGCGACTGACCGACTGTGGTTCTGTTACTGTCGTCCGGTAGCGCCAACCCGCGAACAAACCCCTAAATCTAGTAATTACTAGATAATTATCCGTTCCCAGGTCAGCACCCCTGAACACTCGTGTATCCATCACCTGTTTTCGCAGTCGGTCATTCACCAGGAACAAATCAATCATACTTCTCTCATTCTTTCTTTCTCTAGTGTAGGGCAGGCATTCTCGCTTTCCGGGAATCCGGACCATATAGCTAACGTCCCACCAGGGAGCTCTTCAGTACCACTGCCTTTCCGTTTGGTCTCCGACATACGCACGACATCTAATTCTCTTTCTTTCATTATTTCGATCAACTCATTCCTCTTATCTCTCATGCCCCCTCTAACATTCCATGTGCCAACTCTGCACTCCGTCCTCCACCTTCCGCCGTGTCGGGCTGTGCGTGACGGGTGGCGGTCCCCATCGCCGCTTTGCGCGCTGCATTCCACACCAGCGGGGACGAGCTGGTGTGTGTCGCCTTGGGGGGACGCCCTAACCCTCGTTTGCATGGGTGCGCAGCTGTGTAGAATTGCAGCCCTGAAAAGGGCTGGCAGGGGTCGCGACGACCACGCTTCTACAATGACTCCTAATACCCCATAATAATAATAATAATAATTTCCTCCAGACTGAATTTCGGTCACGGCGGCCAGCTTTAACGTAGACTATCGGTGCATGACAGGATTATAGTGCCATAGTGCTTTCTCTATTCCCTCACTCTCATAATCCAATGGGACGGTAAACCGACACGACTAGAAAGAGATCAGGCGCAGGATCAACGGTTTCACTTGCTTTCCGAGGCACGGAGGTGATACACCACAAACTTCTTGACTCCGGGCAGCTACTGAGAATTTCTTGACGGAAAAACTCAATCATTGATTTTTTGTCCCGACCCGGGATTCGAACCCAATACCCCATGACCAGTAGTCGCACTAGTGGTCATGAGGTTAAAGCTGTAAAATAAAAAAAGAATTTTGAATAACTATTGACATTTCATAGCAGCTGTTGAAAAATAATCAATTTCTCTTTGAAGTCACTCTATATAGCACCATTAATGTGGGGCCATATAATACTTAAAAAGATCAGAGTAGGGAAAAAACAATAGCTAAACTCATAAAAATACTTTATTTATGATATGTTGTGTATAAAAAAGAAGCCTTCAATCAATGAATTAATACGTCAAAATAATCAAAATACACTAAAGGATAGGATTTTATTTATTTGTTAATGCAGCAACAGCTTAATCATGTAACTTTACATTATAGGATAGGGTTATTTTACTGCTTGCAACCTGAATCCATCCGTCAACCATCAAAATTCAAAACAGTCAATATCAGACTTGTACCCTGTTTATCAAAACTCACAAGTCTACTTGTTCACAAGTTACACTTTACAAGTTCATGTAAGTTGCTTTTATCAAAAAAATCTACAGGGCTTGTAAAATTTACCCCTTGTAGGTTCTACTTGTAAGTTCTAAAATCAATAATGTATGTCGCATTCTTTTCCCGCCATTTTTTTTGCTTTTTATTGAATATCCGTATTTAAACGCATGGCTGTATGGTGTATTGTCTGTGCCTAATTTTGATGGGAAAATAACATATTATTCTTTCGAGACTGCTCCGTTCGCTATTATCTTGGACGCCTTAAAATACATTATCAGAATCAGAGTTGTTTTCATTATTCGAGACCTCTTCGTCTTCGTTTTCGGTTTCCCTAATAAAGTTGCACATCATCATTCATCATTCTTCACAAGTCCACTGCTGAACATAGGCCTCCCCCAAGTAATGCCACAAAGCACGGTCCTGAGCCACCTGCATCCATCGACTTCCTGCATACTTACCAGGTCGTCACTCCATCTAGTGGGGGGTCGCCCTACACTACGCCCACCTGTGCGAGGCTGCCACTCGAGAACCTTTCTTCCCGATCGGTTATCGGTTCTTCGAACTATATGGCCGGCCCATTGCCACTTCAGCTTACTAATCCGTTGGGCTCTGTCGGTCACTCTGGTTTTACTGCGGATATCCTCATTTCTGAGTCTATCACACAGAGAAACTCTGAGCATAGCCCTACCCATAACTCGCTGAGCAACCTTGAGCGTCCTCATACGGCCAGCAGTGAAGGACCACGTCTCAGATCCGTAAGTCATCACTGGCAACAGGCACTGGTTGTACAATCTAGTTTTCAGAGATTGAGGTATACCTGACAAGAAGATGTGTCTTAATTTCCCGAACGCTGCCCAGCCAAGTTGAATCCGTCGATTGACCTCTCGATCGAAGTTGGACTTACCTAGTCGGACTATTTGTCCCCGGTAAACATACTCATCAATAACTTCGAGCATAGTGCTCCCAACAACTACCGGCATAGGTGAGACATGGACAAACATGATCTTTGTTTTGTCCATGTTCATCTTAAGACCTATCCGTTGGGAGACACCATTGAGGTCATTGAGCATAGTGCTTAGGTCCTCCAGCGATTCTGCCATAAGGACTATATCGTCGGCAAATCGAAGGTGTGTGATGTACTCCCATTGATGTTAATACCGTATCCTTTCCAGTCCAGTTGAAAACGTCTTCCAATGCAGCGGTGATGAGTTTTGGGGAAATAACGTCACCCTGTCTTACACCCCTCTGCAGTTGGATAGGTTTCGAGCTCTGGTTCTGTACTCGGATAGCCATCGTAGCCCTACTGTACAAACACATCAACACTTCGATATACCGACAGTCAACCTGGCACCGCTGAAGGTACTGTAGCACCGCCCAAATTTCGACGGAATCAAAGGCTTTCTCATAGTCCACATACGCCAGGCAAAGTGGCAGATTGTACTCTTGGGTCTTATGTACAATCTGCCGCAGGGTATGTATGTGGTCTATGGTACTGAAGCCTTTTCGGAAACCGGTTTGTTCGGGAGGCTGGAAGTCATCGATTCTGCGTGTGAGACGATTCGTAATGACTCTCGAAAACGGCACGTAGACGCGGCTCAGAAGGGAAATCGGTCTGTAGTTCTTCAAGAGAGAGTTGTCGCCTTTCTTAAAGAACAGGACCACCGCACTTCTGCTACACGCCTCCGGAGTAGTGCCACCATGGAGGACGCAATTGAAGAGCTTCTGAAGGACTTCAAGTACCGGTGTTCCACCCGCTTTCAGAAGCTCCGCTGTAATTCCATCCTCGCCTGGGGCGCTGCCGTTTTTAAGGTGCTGTAGAGCCATTCTAATCTCGCTCAGACTGACGTCCGGGATATCATCGGAATAGTGTCGGGTAAGACTTGCTCTTGGATCGTTACTCACACTTGCGTGTGGCTCCAACGATGATGTGTACAGCTGCCCAAAGAACCTCTCAATCTCACTCAAAATCTCAGGTGTCCCGGAAACGATGCCGCCACACTCAGTCTTCAGCTTTGACAGTTGGCTCTTTCTGGCAGACAGATCTCTGGCAACGACTTTGGAGCCCTGGTTCCACTCGATCGCTTCTTTAATACGAGCAATATTAAAGTTGCGTAAGTCTCGCCGCATGCATTTGGAGATCTGTCTGTTCAGTTTCCTGTATGCTGTCAAATCTGTTAACGATTGCAGCCTCATATCCCGTCTAACAGCCATGAGATTAAGAGTGTGATCGGAGAGTTTTTGTGTTCTTCTGCAGCGCTTCTTGCAGAACTTTGCTCCGACCGCATGGACAGTTTCCACGAGCTTGTCATTCATATTGTCCACTGCATTGCAATCTTCTAGGCACTGAAAGCGGTTACGTAACTCGAGCTGAAAGGTTTCGGAATTCTGGATTAGAGCACGAGGGGGACGGAGCGTTGACTTCATTAGACGAGACCTCTCCAACTTAACGTTTAGGTTCACTGTGCCTCTAACCATTCGGTGATCGCTGCCAGTTTTCACCCTTGCGATCACTGAGACATCACTGAACAGTTGGCGTCTGGTCGTCATAATGAAGTCAATCTCATTTTTTGTCGAACCGTCGGGGCTCGACCAGGTCCACTTTCTGTGGGGCCGCTTCTGGAAGAAAGAGTTCATAATAAAATGTCCCTCTTTCTCCATGAAGTTGGCCAGTTGCTGGCCCCTTGGATTCCATTGCCCTATCCCAAATTTCCCTACCTTCAGCTCACCGTTCTTTCTTGTGCCCAGTGTTGCGTTGAAGTCTCCCATTAACACCGTATAGTGAGTTTTGGAGGAATGCATGGCAAAGTTACACAAGGTCAATTAAAAATATTGCAAGCAATTCCGAGTTGAACTCTTAAATAATTTAGACATGGAAACTTTTCTATCAGAATTCCTATATCATTTTCAATAACTCGCCGAGTCGATTTATGAGCATTAAGAAATCTGATAAGTTTGCTTCATCGTTGCCATCTATTACTGTAGGAGTAATCAGCCGTTCCTTCAGAGGGTATGCAGAGTCGTTAAGGAGAACCCCTTGTGCAATAGGTCTCCAGCCATTTTCCAATTGCTCATTTAACTGACTTTCTTATAACTCTACTGTCATGGGTACTTTCGGGCCAATTAGCATACGAATAGTAAAACTTTTTGTCAGGACCGCACACAATTAAACAATTAATGGAGTGATTTCCGTGTCGGTCTACGAATACTTCTTCATGTTGATGTGGGGCATTAATTTTTATCAAGGTACCATCTAGACAGCCACAAATTAATCACATTCCTTTCAAAATATGAAACTTCTGTACTACCTCCTGCATATTATTCCGCCATTTAACGTAGTTTTCAAACATTAAGGTATTGACGGCTGCTACAACACTATGGACTGCATTTCATACACTGCCTTTTGTTACACCGAGCATGTCAGAAACAGCATGGTATATAGCTCCGGTTCTCAACCAATGTCGAGCTATTTGTAATATTTATTTAGTTGACAGGGCGTGGTTTCTGTTTGTATTTCTTTCGAAATGGCTACCCAAAATGTAAATAATTGATCCAATTTTTCAGCTTTAAGTCGAAACCTTTTATTAAATTCATAGGTTATCTCCATATGACCGTAGTATGTTCTTGGTTCCATTATTCTAATATTTTCATCATCGCTTAAGTCACTTGACCACACTATAAAAAGGACAATCAAATTTAAAAAATATTATAGTACTACATATGACACTTGTAAGATGAAATGGAGAGTCGCCGGACACTACTTGGATTTGCTATCAGTTTCTACAAAGTATTTTTGATGAACAAAATCACGAATACTTGTGAAATAAATAATGACCCACGTAACTTGTAATTTACACGTGTAGTTTTGATAAACACATGTTTGTAATAATTACATTTTTTACAGGAAAATTGCTTGTAATACAAGGCTTGTAAGTTTTGGTAAACAGGGCATTGATCTGATTCATTTTTACCGACTTCGCCGTTTCTCGGTATATGTACGATTTTCCTTCGTTTATGTGTTTTATCGTATTTTACTTTTATTTAATAAGTGCCCGACGCGAGTGCTCCAATAATTATAAACGGTGTAATACATAAGTTTAATTATTTTCTGCCTAATGTAATACGATCAATAATAGTATTAATATAATTATGTTACAAAAAATAGTTGCAAATAACAATTTCTATGACTCAAAAAAACTGCTATCCTTGTTTTTTTTTTAGCTAAACCCGTTAGGATACATCCTATTCATCATGCATATACATTAACCTACATATAACACTCATGAATTGGAACTTTAATATCTGCATTGTGTAATAATGACAAAAACTGAATGCCAAAACCAACTTTTTTAAATCTTCATAACTTTTGTCTACTACTGCGTGCACTTTTCTAATTCTTTATATAGATCTGTTTTTTTCAAATGACGTAGATTTCATCCCTGTACAGTTTGGGGCACAGGTTCATACGATTTTTAGCCATCTCCTTTGTTCTCGGAATTATACTTGTTCATCTGTAATGATCGAATTACTAGCCCCTGAGCCATCCAAATCATCAATCATAATGTACTGTTTCCTTATTTCAGGCTGGTAAAGACATTGAGCTGACAGAAATAGGACCCCGCTTCCAAATGAAACTGTATGAAATAAAGCTGGGTACATTAGAAGCTCTGGACGCATCCGATACTGAATGGGCGCTACGCCCGTACATGAACACAGCCGCGAAACGTAGATTTCTAAGCGATGAAGATGGCTGGCAAGAGGAAGAATAAATTAATTTTTATAATTTGTCTTTTATTTACTTCCAAATTTCTATCGGTGATACTTTTTTTAAAACTTAAAATATATAGCCTAGACTATTTCTGGTATTGCGCTCTATCTATTCGTGAAGTTTTTTTACAATCACTTCAGCCATTTTGAGAATAGCCTAGAGAAACAAAATTTTATAAAATGGTATTTCATGCTTTGATGACATGCTATTAATTCTCAGCTCATTGGAAAGCATTCATTTCAATATTACAGTGGGACACTTCAATTGTATTACCAACCAGGTTGACACACAGCAGCCATGTTATTTGTTTATAGCATTGGATGACAAATGATCACAGAGTTCACCTGATAGTAGTAAGTGGGTGCTGTGGCCCATACACATCCACATTTATCCTCAACTAAGCATCAAAATTCGAATATGTTGTCACCCCTTAAGGACTGAGATGGAATGCCTCGATTCCAGTAAAAAGGGTCTCCGGTACTCTACACTCACCATAAGAAACACACCAGCATTACCATACTATTTTACGCTGCTATTCTGTTGGAGCTGCCCCGGTCGAGCCGACCTATTCGTATTACAACTATAATATAGCTGCAACATGGCTCTAACACGTAAAAACTAACGTGTTATAACAAGCAGCAGAAAAAAAGCCTGTTACTTTATTTAAACCCAAATAAAAGAAGACTTGTAGGTAGAGTCTCGTTCACTTAAAATATAAAACTATTATTACTCTATTAGCTATAACTGTTATAAACTCGCAGTATCTGTCTATAACAGAAGGTTTTCTTTAGGGTGCATTACATAGATAATTGAAATTTGGCATAGTTTATAAAATGGGTTTAACCAAAAGATCTGACGTGCAGACGGAAATTAGTATTTCAGATCAACTTAGTTTAGTTTGGTTGGTAAGAAAGTAAAGTGGAAAATCAAATTAGTATATTTTTCTTTTTCACTTTTCTTTCTTTTTATCTCAAGAAGTTGGGAGAGCCTTACTTTGCTACTATGCAAAGGACATATTAATTATTGTCTTTCATCCCTACGAACAACTTCTCTCAGTTTGATTTCTGTTCTGAAACATCTGACACACTAAAACATTGTGCATATACATTTTTACTACAAGTAAGACCAATTTAACATTATTGGCTTTAGCAGTCCCAAGCGACAGCTACCCAAGTTACGCCACTGTGGCAAATAAAGGCTGCGTTTGGCCGAAAAAAGCGCTAGGAAGCGCTTGTAAGCAAAACGGCCATCGTAAGCGGTAAGCGCTGTGAAATCGTAAGTAGCTATTTTCCTCTACGCCACGAAGTTAACTTTAACCGGGGAACCTAACCTAATTTAAATATATGTTTGTAAAATATTCCTATTAAAAACTTACCAATCATGAATTTTCAATAACATGTATAATCTGTTTATTCATGTCGTTATATAACTTGAAACTAATATTGCACAAAACAACTTATAAACTCTACTTCAAAACAAACAAAGTAAATAAGCAAAATGGCGGTTTGTGTCAGCACTACTGAAGTTAGCAAACGTGTCCTGAACGAAAACTGTTTAGTTTCGCCATTTTGCTTACAAGCGCTTCCTAGCGCTTTTTTCGGCCAAACGCAGCCAAAGATGATGTATCATGAATTGTGTTTACAAAAATAATTTACCAAACTACCCCCTTGTCAAAGAAATAAAAGAAAAATTGTATCCTATATTTCATTATTCTAAATATTAAATAATATATTCACCTAGTTTCCTATTATTAACAAAACCTTCCTTTAAACAAAACGTAAAACAAACACTCCTTTATTTTTATATACATTGTGCATAAAACAACCAGTGTGCAATCCCTGCCGCGTAGGCGTCAAAGAGAATTGTTAATTTAATTTTAAGTTAATTTAAACTAATTAAGATTTTTTGTTAATTTAAAGTAATTAAGATTAGTTTAATTTTAAGTAATTAAGATTGTCGGTTACTCTGGTTCTATTGCGGATATCCTTATTTTTGTCCTGGTAAGACATCCCGGAAGTTGATGTACGCAGGGGGCTCAGGACCGTGCTTTGTGGAATTTCTTTAGGCTTGTTCAGCAGTGGACTTGTGAAGGTCTGTAATGATGACATATTATTACTATTTTCATTTATTTCTAATCTGTTCTGATTTTTTGTATAACGATATGAGGTGGTGCTGTAAAAACCCATTTTATACAATTAGAGCTAGCTGAAAGGGGATTGTTAAAAATCATGAATTTCAAAATTGGTTCTGAAGGTCGAAATTTCCAGACCGAAAACGTTGAAACCAAAAACGTACCGTGCTTTCTTCTGTGACACCAGCGCCGTAGACAGAAACTAATTTTTCGAATTTTATCGCGTATGGTCCTTCCCCGGTCGAGCCATTCGTGCTACAAGTATACTACTAATATAACTGCAGCATGGCTATATATTTATTTGGACTTCCCAGATCGGCAGGTAGTCATCTCCGACAACATATTTGTCTAGATTTTTTGGGTCAAAAAGATAGTATTTTGCTGGACAGTATCTAAAATTATACGAGCAATGTTTAAAGTGATAGATAGCGCTCTCCATACTCGCTGAGCGACCCTGAACGTCCTCATATGACCAACAGTGAAGGGCCACATCTCAGATTTTAAAGTTGGCTAGAAATAGGAGGTGGATGATGCATTTGATCATGGCCCTATTTTTGTAGAAGCGACCCGAAAATCAATAGTGTATTATTTAGTACAGATATAAATACCTCTGGCATATGGCATGACATACACACGCTCGACTGTGGCCGGCTTCACTCGGTCAATGTGACGTAGGCGCGGGACTCGAAGCTTATTGTCGTGCAGAAATAAAACGTTATTTGGACAAAAACTTAAATACTTTCTTGGAATAGGCAATATCTATCCTTAAATTAAATTAAATTGTGTAACCTTTTTTCCCTTTGTATTTTGTACACTCAAAATTAGGAACCAAATACATCGAAGTGGTGCGAAATCAGGCTAATAAGCGGGGTGTGGAAGTAATACGAGCCAACAATTTTGGATTTCTTGATGAAATAACACTTTTTTTTTTGGTTAACACTCCTGGGCGTTTTTTCGTAATTTCATCACGCAACCGACGTAAAAGCATGCAGTAATAAGTACAGTTTATGGTGGTCCCTTTCAGCAGATAATTGACCCTAATGACTGCCGTCGAATCCCAGAATACTGATACCATCACCTTGCTTGTTACAGATAAAATCACTGTAGCTTTCTTCGAAGGCGTTGAGCCTGCCCTCCTCGCATTCTTTTGATTGTTGTTTTGACTCAGGAGTATTGTAATGAACCCAAGTTTCACTGACTACTGAAATAAACATATTAACTTTGAAAATGTAATGTATGTACATAAAAACATAAACAATTTTCATAAGAATAAAGATGTTCATACTTTAAAAACTAGGAACAAACATAAGCTTGTAATAACAGTTACTAGACTCCACAGAATTAGTAATTCATTTATGGGGCAATGTATCTATACGCTTTTACAGCAAAATCCCAGAATATGTACAAAATTTGTCATTAAACAAGTTTAAATGTTTTATTAAAGAAAAATTGTACAAAAAAGGTTATTATAATATAAATGAATACATAAATGAAAATCACCCCTGGGAATGAGGTAATCGCCACCATGCTGGTTACATAAAAAATCATCCGAAAATTGTAACAAAATGAATTTATTGTAAATTTAAATATGTTTAAAACAATTTCTGCTGGGTTTCTAGCTGGTTCTTCCCAGGACAGAGGTTTTTTTGCGAACCAGTGGTAAATTAAAAAATGACTAGTAGACTTGAGTATTTTATAGTAATATATGTTCTTTTTTTTCCATTTCATTTTCGAAACACGTTACCTCCACACTAGGATTTTCTTCTGTATCGTGGGGGCAGTTTACAAACATAAATTTCATAAGGACAAACATCCAGACCCGGAACAATTACTTGTAGGCCATACAAAAACTTGTTCCGTGCGGGATTCGAACCCGATTAAATAAAATCATTCATTTCATTTCAACTCAATAGTGTAAAAAAGTAAAGTCGACTTGAATTTACGAAAAGAATAAAATAATTAACTCTTCTATTAAACTACGTCAACACCGACCTCATACATAAGCTGTGTAGAAATTATTTTAATCTTTTAGTTTTAATAGTATCAAGCATAGATTACTGTATATATACTACAGAGTATCAAGATGATTCATGCCAGTTTCCACTAGTTACCTTGCGCTGTCACGCACACAGAGAGAACATTGTAGTGTTCGTCAATATACGCCAATATCAGCGATCGCGTATATTTTGATTTGCGCATATTTGAATATACGCTCTTAACGCCATTTCCGAAACCTCTTATACCCACTACTTACATACACACTAGTTTTACTTTCTAAAAAATAATAATAATTATGTTGTTTACCCTCGGCGTTAAATTTAGTGTAAGCAGTTCTTGATTTAGTAAATTCTACCCTCGGCGTTAAATTTAGTGTAAGCAGTTCTTGATTTAGTAAATTCTATGATATGGAATAGGGGCTTACTTCTGGTACGGGCGCATTTCGCGTTCAAAAGAAGAAGTCTACCATTGTATATGTACTTGTAAGACCGTATTTATGAATAAAAGCTTTTTTCTTCAGATATGCCTGTACCAGACTTTCTGGAGGAGCCTCTAACCCTGTACGAAGTCGCAGAACAGTATTGGGACTTGAAAGCGTATCCGACACAGTATGTCTTCTCTCTTCTAGCATCGATATCGCAAGATAAATTAGAGAAGGATAAATGTATGGAACTCGGTTCACCTGCGGGACAAGAGGACTGGTTGAATTATTGTAGACGGCCGCGTAGGACTATTTTAGAAGTAAGTTATGAATAAACTTGTTATTTTTGTCGCCAAACCACACACATGTTTTTATTCAAATCATGGAATCAATCCTGTCCATCCAAAAGTTGCCTGGAAGAGATCGCTCACATTTCTTTCTCTCCTTATTTTGTTAATGTTTATGTTTTTTGGCGTCAAATAAAGTGTTATCTACCTATCCTGTAGAGATCTTTACTGGCAACGTGGCATTACATCTTACTTCTCAGGGCTTCAAGGCATGCGCATTTTGATGCTTTATTGAGCCACATCCACTTACCATCAGGTGAACTATGTGTGGGGTTGGATTTAGAATCGTTTGGCAGGAATTTGGGGGAGTAAGGTGTTTTATTTGGAAAAACTTGAGTCCCCGATTATAGCAATACCACTCGCATTAAAATGTAATGCACCGTTTCCGAGAATTTTTTTTTTTAACATAAAATGTGTAAAACATGGAAAAACGTATGCAATATTAGTGAAAGCTGGATAGCATATAGTATTTTGTGTAAGTGCGACAAGGACGTAAGACCATGTCAAAGACTAGTGTCACATTATTATACTTAGATGGTATTTTTATTTTACTGGGGTCTGTACTCTGTCAATTATCAAATCGCATGACGTACTAATTTTTATGCATTCCGCCGTTGGTTGCTATCCCGTGTATTTTTGCAGTTTTTATCGTGCTATACTTGAGCACCAGAAATACTTTCAGTTGAAATAGGTTAGAAGGTTGAAGGTTGCCTTCGTAGTTGTTTTACCAACCAGAAATACTTGAGCACTCAGAAATCCTTACAAATTGTTATAGGAGTCCTCTTCCTCCCCCCTCTTACCGGAGACGATAAATGTTATCGTTTTGAGGTTAGGTCTATGGGATTTTCTTTTTGATTGTTCTCCAGAACGGTTTACCCTAACCTTTTATGGAAGTGATATCGTAGGTTACGGAACACCCCCTCCCCTGCCTTCTCCTACCACACGATTCTAAATTTTAAAAAGGTTATAATAGTTTTATTTTTCTCGAAAACTGTGCATAACCTTATAATGCAAGTGGTATAATCACGGACCAAACCTCTACCAAATAAAACACCTTACTTTAAAATTCTGTTTCCAAATTTCTGTCAAACGATTCTAAAGTTTATCCGAACTGAGCGTTCGTTTTGACTGGCTCCTTGGTCTAGTAGTTGTAAACGCGATTGCCGCATGCATGGAGCCGGGATCCGAATCCCGGATCGGGCCACAATCAATTTGTGGGTTTTTCTGTCAAGAAATTCTTAGTAGCAGCCCAGAGTCAAGAAGTTGGTGGTGTTTCACACCCGTGCCTCGAAAAGCATGTAAAGCCTTTACTTTTATTTATTTACACTTTATTGTAAACTTTAATAAAAAGGATTACAAAGGCCGGACTTAATGCCTTTTGGCGTTCTCTCCCACTCACTCTTTCTATGCCAGTAGCCATGCAATTTTTTATAGGATAGGGTGACAAACGAGCACACAATCCAACTGATGGTAAGTGGTTGCTGTGGCCCATAGACATCTACATAAATCCTCAATTACAAATCAAAATGCCGATGCGTTGTCACCCGTGAGGACTAAGATAAAATGCCTCGTTTCCAGTAAAAAGGGGCTCTGGTTCTCTACATTCACCATATGAAACAGCAGCATTAAGCTACTATTTTACGCTGGTATTCTGTGAGAGCATGGTCCTCCCCGATCGAGCCGACCCATTCATGCTACAACTATACTACTAATAAGTATAACTGCAGCAAGGCTCTACCACGTTTAAAGTCTATAAGTCTAGAAAGACAAGTGTCACTGCGACCTAAAAGATCTGTTGTGATCGCTGCTATGGCTATTGTTCACTTTTATATATATATATAGTTTTAGCTTCTAGCACATATACTTCGTTTTCTAATAAAATATTTCTCTAAAGGATTTTAGGGAATTTTTTATGTGCGAGCAGCTATTCAGGTCTAGGTAAAAAGGCCAGTATCACTGCGACCTAAATGATCTATTGTGATCGCTGCTATGGCTATAGTTCACTGCTAAGCCCTATGTCTTCAATGAATAGAAGGAGTTGCTTAGCCGTGAGCAATTTCACTTCTTCTGGGCGGAGTACATAGTCTCCCAGATGAGTGTTACTTTTAGGGACGTTACTTATTCGACTAAAATTTCAGGTTCTGCACGATTTTCACAAAACTGCCTCAAAGCTAACCATAGAGATTTTGTTCGAGCTGTTCTCCACCATAAAGCCACGTTCGTTCTCCATCGCGAGCAGCGCTATACCGTCAGATAGTCACTCACTCGACCTCTTGGTGGCTGTTGTCAAATATAATACAAAACTTAAGAAGCCGCGACTTGGCTTAGCGTCGAATTGGCTCAAGGATTTAAATGTTGGTAATAATGTCTATGGATGGATTAAAAAGGGCACTTTCATATTTCCAGATGACAAGGTGAGGTTCAATCTATTTTTATTAAAGTGAAACTTTATCGCACTAGTGGAGAAATTTAGTATGTTGTTTAAAAAGAGGCACGTTTCCTTGTAACGTTTCACCGCTGGAGCTGCATGAGTATACCATTAACCTACTTGTGTAAAAAGAAGCTCGAAGAACCGACAACCGATAAGAAAGAAAGGTTCTCGAGTGGCAGCCTGGTACCGGTAGGCTAAGTGTAAGCCGACCCCCTACTAGATGGAGTGACCTGGTAAGACATGCAGGAAGTCGATGGATGCAGGTGGCTGAGGACCGTGCTTTGTGACATTCCTTGAGGGAGTCCTATGTTCAGCAGTGGACTTGTGGCTGTAATGATGACGATGATGATGATGGTCTAAAATATAAAATAGAAGAAGAATGATATGCCGTAAAAAGTTTCATTTCGTACTTGTGTGCACAATTACACGCACCATGTTTTTAATTTACTTATCATTGAAGTAACAAACAAATATATAATAATAATAAAGTAGAGTAAATGGGGGCCCTGCACTCTATTGTGAAGAGTCAAAATGTGTCAAAAAAGGCACGTATGGCAATTCACAATGCTTTGTTGGTCCCTACTTTAACGTATGGTAGTGAAAGTTGGGTGTGGCAGAAGAAGCACGAGAGTAGAATCAACGCAGTAGAAATGCGGTCGTTAAGGAGTATGTTATGGCTGAATCTGAAGACAGGGTAAGAAATTGTGTAATAAGAGAAGAGTGTGGTTTGCAAGATGATGTTGTGACCAGGATTAAGAAAGGAATGCTTCGGTGGTTTGGTCATGTGGAAAGAATAGATGAGGAAAGAGTGACAAAGAAAATTTATGTTGCAGAAGTGAATGGCAGAGTCGGAAAGGGACGTCCTAGGCGAAAATTTATCGACCAAATTGGCGATTTATTGAAAACGGGCAAAATTAGGAGTAACCTTAACCGACGAGCATGTATGCGTAGGTGTATGGATGTGAAGGAGGCGAGAGAGGTGTGTCAGGATCGTGCCAAATGGAAGTCTGTAGTCTCTGCCTACCCCTCTGGGTGACAGGCGTGAGTGTTTATGTTTATGTAGATTAATTTAAACTAGACTTGCAACGAATATTCGGTTAATAGTATCTATATATTCGGTACATCTAGGTTCGAATATCTAAGCATTCGGCCGAATTCTGAATACTTAAGTAAGAGGTTTTACTGTAGTCAGATAATTGGTAAAATGAAAATATTTATTTATTTTATAATTAATTTCTTGTAATCATTAAAGTAGTCATAAGTTCAATTTCCATACTATAGAAATTGCGAAAAGAACTATCAGATAAATGTCTATGCACTCGAATTATCGTAATCAAAGTGGAAGATAATAGTGTAGAAAGACTAGTTTTTCTTCTATTTCAGTAGTTAACTCCTTTCTCGTAGACAATCCCAGCTTCGGAGAATAGACGCTCTGAAGAATAAACTTTACCTTCTTCCCACCCGAATACTTTGCCTTATATTCGGCCAGGAAGTCCGCAGAATATTCGGTATTCGGCGTGTGGCCGAATACACTATTCGTTGCAAGTCTAATCTAAGCATTGAAACTGATTAAATAATTATATATCCAATGCCATCACCCACGAAATACGATTATTAGTATTGCATTTGCTACTTTAATGTGTTTGTCCATAATGTAGTCGGAGACACTCAGTAATTGGAATGCTTTGTAACGTAGTTCTCACCGGTGATAACGCATTTGCATTTTGATTCTTAATCGACGATAGATGTATATACATAATGTAGTGTTATGCTTATACATACTTACATATCATTTTACATTATTTTAAATTTATTTTTCCATTCTGTTTTCTATTTTCTGCATTCATCTCAAAACTAGATATTTTGCATCACCTTTATTTCCATAGGAACCTGTAACATTTTTAAACCATAAGAACACAATAACAAATCATTTTCACTTCGTATTTTTCATGCTATCAGCACTTTTTAAATCGGTGTCAATGGAGTCTACCTTTTTCGGTCTTTTATTTAGTTCTCCGTAACTCTGCAATTTCGGGTTTCGTGCGCGCTGTTGCGCTACTTTTTTTTCCTATATAAATAATATCTCATTTTTCACTTAAATCTTGCCGTTTCTGTATTACGAGCCTAAAACCAAAATTTGACATGTTTTGACATCGTTGTTTATCAGGTTGTCATGGCAATTTTTATTCAAATATCGTTACCGGCCTGATGTTTTTACTTCAAAATACTCCTTTCTTCTTGGCCATTTACAAGAATTTGCTTTTAATTTAAATAATTTCAAATTTAATGAGAAGAATTTTCCGTTCTTATGCCAGATCCGTCAAAAAGGAAAAATAAGCCGAATTCAATCGGCGAATGGGGAGTCTGACTTGAGCTTTGATACTTGAAGCATCTCCTAAAGGCCTTTTCTGCACTGCCTCGGGATCCTGCAAGCCTCTGCCCGCTCCTTAAGTCGTCGCCTAGCCACGCCTACGCCTCCGCCTACTAGTGCGCTGTGTTTACTTACTTCAAACGCTGCGTGCCTTCTCCTGACGTTGCGTGGATCTACTCCAAGCGCTGCGTGTACCTTCTCCAGACGCTGCGTGTGTTTTCTCCAGATTCTACGTGTTCCTAGAGCAGGAGCTGTGCACCTATCATAGGCATAGCCTGTGCATACTTCGTTGCAGTATCTTTTGTTATTTTTTTTTAATAATATTGTAAATCACCATCTTCATTACAACCCATCATCACCTTCATACCTTTTTTTTATAAAAGATACTGTAAAACTTCAAATTTTTAAATAATTTATTTTATTTTGGTTGTTTTCGTTCTAGTTAAGTTAGGTTCTTAGTTTTTTTATTGTCGCTTCACGACATTTGGCGCCCGACGTAAAAGTTCTTCTTTTCTTCACCTTAGCTACGCCTTATCCATTTCCTTTTGATTGAATTGCTTTCTCTTTCGTTCTTAACTCTTTATTTACTCATCCTTATCATATCTTCCAAATTCTAAAACAAAACTTCATCTAGTTTTTCAACTTATCTGGATTATATTTAGACCTACATATAACACTTCACTTACATTATTTTAAATTTATTTTTCCATTCTGTTTTCTATTTTCTGCATTCATCTCAAAACTAGATATTTTGCATCACCTTTATTTCCATAGGAACCTGTAACATTTTTAAACCATAAGAACACAATAACAAATCATTTTCACTTCGTATTTTTCATGCTATCAGCACTTTTTAAATCGGTGTCAATGGAGTCTACCTTTTTCGGTCTTTTATTTAGTTCTCCGTAACTCTGCAATTTCGGGTTTCGTGCGCGCTGTTGCGCTACTTTTTTTTCCTATATAAATAATATCTCATTTTTCACTTAAATCTTGCCGTTTCTGTATTACGAGCCTAAAACCAAAATTTGACATGTTTTGACATCGTTGTTTATCAGGTTGTCATGGCAATTTTTATTCAAATATCGTTACCGGCCTGATGTTTTTACTTCAAAATACTCCTTTCTTCTTGGCCATTTACAAGAATTTGCTTTTAATTTAAATAATTTCAAATTTAATGAGAAGAATTTTCCGTTCTTATGCCAGATCCGTCAAAAAGGAAAAATAAGCCGAATTCAATCGGCGAATGGGGAGTCTGACTTGAGCTTTGATACTTGAAGCATCTCCTAAAGGCCTTTTCTGCACTGCCTCGGGATCCTGCAAGCCTCTGCCCGCTCCTTAAGTCGTCGCCTAGCCACGCCTACGCCTCCGCCTACTAGTGCGCTGTGTTTACTTACTTCAAACGCTGCGTGCCTTCTCCTGACGTTGCGTGGATCTACTCCAAGCGCTGCGTGTACCTTCTCCAGACGCTGCGTGTGTTTTCTCCAGATTCTACGTGTTCCTAGAGCAGGAGCTGTGCACCTATCATAGGCATAGCCTGTGCATACTTCGTTGCAGTATCTTTTGTTATTTTTTTTTTAATAATATTGTAAATCACCATCTTCATTACAACCCATCATCACCTTCATACCTTTTTTTTATAAAAGATACTGTAAAACTTCAAATTTTTAAATAATTTATTTTATTTTGGTTGTTTTCGTTCTAGTTAAGTTAGGTTCTTAGTTTTTTTATTGTCGCTTCACGACAATATATAGCATCTATTTACCATCAGGTAAACTGTACTCACATAACTTCTATACTTATATAAAAAGTATAATATAATATTTAAAAATTAATATTCGTTTGTTCGTATTTTACGCGCTGCCACACCGTTCATCAGATTACGCTAAAACTTTGTCAACTTACTGCTTGCACTTGCGCGAAGGATAAAGGCATAGTACACTTAACTTACAGTAGATGGCGCGTGTTTCTTACCGACAAATTTATTTGAAAGTTACGTATCATTTAATTTCAATTAATGTATTATTATTCCTAATTAAACAATATAACTTTTATAAATTTAAAACGATATTTCCACAATCATTTCTGCGGCAGCTACGCGTTGGGTCTTAATTAGAATGGATATTAATCTATTCATATCCTCCCTTAATATCTGAAAAGAAATATATTATTCTATCGCTCTGCTGTGGAGCGCTGGCGGACTCCACATGTCCTTCTGAATGTAAATATACTTCAGATATGCAGGTTTTCTCACGATGTCCTTCACCGCATACATGTGGTAAATTAGCACTTATTTAAAATTTTATGCCATGGTAGCTCGGATGGTTAACGCTCGCTATAAATATAACAGAACGCTAGTAACCCGGGTTCGATCCCCGCCGACACCAATGATATTGTTAATTACAATTTTAAGTGCTGATTTACCACGTGCTCGGCGGGGAAGAAAAACATCGCGAGGAAACCTGCATGTCTGAGGAATAAGAAAAATAAAATATTTCGAAGACATGTGAAGTTCGCCAACATGCATTGGGGCAGCGCGGCGGACACTTCCATGCCCTAAAACCCTCTCAGAAATGAGGGAAGGCCTGTGCCCAGTAGTGGGACGTATATAAGCAGTAACTTTAACAATTTAATTGGGTGCCATTGGGGATTGAACTAGGATTGCTTACTTATTGCGAAATTTACGGCGAATTGAGCTGTCATGGTTTTTTTATAATAATTTTAGTAAACTTAAAACTACTTAACTGCGTCCTTTTTTCCAGAATATTCCCCACATCCTAATAGGTCCTGGTACAGGATTAGCACCATTCAGAAGCCTTCTGCAGGAGAGAATTGCACGGGATGCGGCTTCGAGCAATACCTTCCATCTGTTCTTCGGTTGTCGATACAAAGATAAAGATTTTCATTGCAAGGAGGAATTGGAAAAAATGGTGAATGATGGAAAATTGACGCTGTATTGCGCCTTCTCTCGGGACCAGGAGAACAAAATGTATGTATCACAGATGTTCGCAAGTTTTTTAAATAGTAGTAACGTGTTTGCCACCACCTATCGGTAGTTCCGATGTAGGATCGATCTGTTTGGTCGAGGTTTTAGAAATGCTTTTTGAAAAAAGAAATTGAGGAATGGGACCCCGTTTATTAGATTATAATTTAAAAAAACATCTAGGAAATCGAGGGATGCCCGAACATGAGGTATGCTAGGCCTCGAGTGACTGTGATTCCGATGCTGGGAACATGTACTTTGTTCATAAACAATGACTAGAAAACTGTGTCAGCATTCTTGGTTCTAGACCACTTTAGTTGTGTTTACCACTAAGCAGTATTTCTGGGGTGGTCTGTAATATTATTTACTGGGTAATGGTAGAACCATAAAATACTATAATACATACATAATATAACGGGGGAGTGGGCGGAGCCCGTGTAGCCACTAAAATGTCACTAACACGTCAATTCACACGTGATGTGTTTTGACGTTACAATCGTTTCCAAATTTCCCATGCAAATTATTCAGAGAATGCCAAATTGCACGCTATTTGCAAATAAATATCTATTAAAATCTGTCTGTCAACACAACGAATCGGTTATCGGTTTGTGATTGTAGTGATAAATACGTTATTGCTTGTATGTGTGCTCCCGGCGACGCCTATCCTCGTACAAAATAAGGTTGACTGCCATTCTATTGTGTATTATAGTATTCTATGGGTAGAACGTTAACCATGTAGTGGCGGTGTAAGAATATCCACTACCCCATATTGTCTCCAGGGTGTCGTGAGGCGGCAGAGGGAAACAGGAGATGGGGAGCAATATTTTCCTGATAATAATTAAAATAAATAAAATAAAAAACTTAGGTTGCCCGCTCGAGACGCGCGCCGTAGCAAGTTGCAAATTGTTACAATTATGCCTAAACACGCCCTATCCTATAAAAAAAACCCGTCCCAGCTTTTCGCGTGACAAGAATATATATATATATATATATATATATATATATATATATATATATATATATATATATATATATATATATATATATATATATATATATATATATATATATAATATTTCAAATAACTTGACGTTGTATTTATTTCAAATTCACACAAAAATATATTTGAAATATTGTTCGAAATGTCATACAGATAAATATATATATATATATATATATATATATATATATATATATATATATATATATATATATATATATATATTTTGGTATGAGTAACGAATAGAAACACATAAAACATAAAAATATACATATTTCCAAACATTTTCATATAAATTTCTCCAAAAACAAAAGTGTAGAATTCAAATTATTAGTAATTTTGGCACTAAAAGTGAAGTATATACTACTACTATGCTATAAAAGGTAATTTATTATTATATACAATTTCTAGCAACTAAAAATAATTTTATTCGATAGTTTATACATTCAATAAAAATTCCTGTGAGTTTTATCCGTAAATATTGTCTCAAAGTGAAAATATAGCAAAATTTGCAAGTTAGCAAAAAATTTGCAATTCCCGCCATTTTAAGGTAACGGGAGTATAACGTGTCGCGACCTCTTGAGCTTACGGGTTAATATGCAGTTATTTACATTTAAGACAATCAAACATCATTTCTTTTCTACATTAATGATTAGTTTTAATAAAATCAAGTGTTAAAACTATTTGTAAAATTTCATTACAATGAATTCAGCGATTATAACTTAAGCCTTTGGCTACCGTGTCAGTCACTTTGTACGGAGTATTGCATTTAAAACTTAACCTAATGGCAGTTTGAGTGTTAAACAGAAAACCAGTAAGTTTAATATTACAGACAGCAACTTTGTTTTTATGTGAGCATTATCCTTCAAGAAAAGAGGCTACACGTTTTTAAAAGGCCAGCATCGCACCTGCAATGCCTAATTGCAGTTACTCATGGGCAGCGGTAGTCTCTTAAACATCAGGTGTTTGCTCCCGATCCTATAAAAAAATTTGAGAATTTTTTTTTATAGATAAAATTTTTTACACCAGATTTGATAGACCACAAATCCTCGCGAAAGAACACCGATTCCTTCTAAGGATGATACGTGAGACTATTGAAATTAGGATGTTTTTTAATTTAGGATGTTTTTTGTTTCATCTCTATATTAACTCTTTTTTTAGATACGTGCAACACAAAATATCCCAACATAGACATGCATTATGGAAACTTGTGAAACAAGATGGCGCTTTTATATTTATATCTGGCAATACTAAAAACATGCCGGACAACGTGCGGGATGCGTTCATCGAGGATGTGTTTAATAAAGCCGGCGGATTAAGTCTCGACGATTCCAGGGAAATGTTACGCAAAATGGAGCAAACAGGCAAATTGCAATTGGAAACTTGGTGATTTTATTCTAATATGAGAACCTGACCTGACCATCGAAGTACCGTAATTCTGTCTATCAGATATATGCAGGTATGGTGTTGACACATTCAAAAGACAAATAACTAGGAAGTATGTTATTTATTGTTAAAATAAATAAAATATTATGCACTAAAGTGAGTTGAATTTATTTTCTTTCCTGTTCTTTTCACTAAAGCATTACTCCTACATTTATAGTACGTATGCGTTACTATTGTATTCAAAAAGTGAATAAAAAAACCCGTTTTCATAGTAAACTACATGTTATTGGCAACTTGGCTATAAAATCGTTTTAATTTGGCATACATTATTGCGATGAATGCATTCAAAAGAATTGCAATTTCTGCTCATTACATCTGAAAGTACTGTTCACACAACATATCGCTGATCAGGGACCATATGACGTCGTCATAAAATTAATATTATGGCGGACAACGTTTTTGTTCTTTATCAGTACCGTTACAGTTCTCTGCTGAACATGCTGAGCACGCGTATTGGTAACAACAAGGTTAGACAAATTTACTTTCTTCAATCGGAAACGTTATGAAAAAATTAAATTGGAATGACATACCAACGTTAAATGATTTTATTTATATAGTTTTCTATTCGCATTAACAATTGTAGAAATAAATTTTAAAAGGCCTAAAAATTTCAAGTAGTTTCATTTAGCAAGGCAATATAGATTCAATATTTTAATTATTTATTTATTGTCTTATTGAACCAACAAAAGAAATGAAAGGCTTGCAATTACAAATATTTAATTGAAAAACTTGAGACATTGACACGTTTTAAATCTAAGGATTGGGTCAGCGGGGACCGCACATAACCAATTTGCTGGTGGGGTCAACGACGCGGTGGTGGTAGGTGGTGATCACGTGGACGAGAGCCCCCACAGCTTGAGGTTCCCGGCGTCGCGTTTTCTCTCCGGGGGCTCCTTGTCTTCGCACGCAAACGCGACGAGGTACCGCGATGGATGCCATGCCACCGTGAAAGTAGCCGCTTGCACGGGGATTTCTGCTACCTTCTCGCCTAAATTAAAAATATAATATATAATCTCTTTCTCGCTCGCACTTGATAAGGTAACTCTATCCGTCCTAGTCACTTTAGCGTCAATACCTGTCTCGCTTCCACTTCTTTAGAATGACTCCTTCATTTCAAGATACAATTTACGCCACTTTGGAAAATCTTGGGTACATTAGAATAATTTTTAACTAAGTAAGAAAAACTTGTTAAAGCTGGGTTTTTATGAGAAAAAAAAATGTCCACGATTGCAGCCACAATTTACAAAGTGTTATACCATTTTGGAATCCTTACTAAATTTTTGACGCTGCCAAACTCGCGTAGTACATTTTTTTTCAATACGGTCAGTTAAATCTAGGCAATTTTTAATTTTGAAATTATTTTGATAATAATCCTATAGCTATAGCTTTCATAAAAATAAGACTATTTCCTATTTTTATGAAAGCGAAAGCAACTGGTTTTGAAATTTTGAAACTAGTTTATAAAAGCATTATTGAGGGTTTCATAACAAAAAAAAAAATTGTTAGAAAAAGTAAAGATTTGTGACAACAGGAGTGAAAAGACTATCACAGAATGTGAAATTTTTCCGTTTTTTTAATGCCTATAATTTTAAAAACATACAACTTAGATTTTTTTAATTTTTTGACAACCAGCATGATTTGCCTTTTCACCCGGTTCCGGGTTGACGTCGAGTTTTGGGACAACCTGTATATATGCAAATTTATTAAATTTGAACAGGTCGCTGATGGACATATTATGGTTGTAACACGAATGGGTTGGCTATAACATGAAAGACCACCCACTCACAAACTACCAGCATAGAATAACAGCTCACTGTTGTTGAGTTTCGTATGGTGAGTGTAGAGAACCGGAGACCCTTTTTACTGGAAACGAGGCATTCCATCTTATTCCTCATATTACCATGAACATGATACATATTGTCCATGAACCACAGCGTTCATTTACTATCAGGCGGACTGTGCTCGTTGGTAACCCTTATTGTATAAAAAAATTGCTGTAATAGCCACGCTTGGCAAAAACCGCTCAAATAACCGACCTCCTGGTGCTGCAACGAGCAACGATAACTATACATATATATAAAATTAAAGTGTCTTTAATATCGAAATAACTGTAATAGAAATTATTAAACTTAGGGGGTTATTTGCAAGCTACTAAGATACGAACAAGCATTTCTTCAAACTTTTTTTGTCTGCCCGGGTTAATATTTGGAATGACTAAACCGATTGTAACGCAACTTTACGAACAGAACGAGACAGAGCGCTATGGTATTCTGTGAGAATGTGGTCCTACATCAGTAAAGCCGACCCAATCGTACTACAACCATAATATAGCTGCAGCGTGGCCGTGGTAGCTCAGATGGGGCTCAGATATAGCGCTCGTTGTAAATTGCACAGTACGCGAGCAAAACGGGTTCGATCCCCGCCAGCACCAATGAAATTGTTATATGCAATTTTAAGTGCTGTTTTACCACGTGCTCGGCGGTGAAGTAAAACATCGTGAGGAAATCTACATGTCCGAGAAATAAGAAAAAAATGTTTCAAAGACATGTGTAGTTCGCCAACACTCATTGGAGTAGCACGGCGAACACTTCCTTGCCCTAAAACCCTCTCAGAGACGAGCGGGAGGCTTATGCCCAGCAGTGGGACGTATACGCTGTAACTGTGGCTCTATATACGTAGATACGTAAAAATATATATGTATACTACTAGTTTGCCTGGCAGACGTTGTTCTGCCCTTTTCGACTAACCTTTGTCATATTCTATTAAAAATCCTTAAATTAGTAAAAAAAATTGTGGGTCACTCATGGGCAAAAAAAACTATCCTATCTCTCAAGTTGGATCAAACTGCACACGGTGGGCAAATTTGATTAAAATCGAAGTAGTTTAGGAGTCCATCGCGGACAAACAACGTGACATGTAACTTATATATATTAAGATAATAAATTCAGCCAGAAACCCATACCCGCGACAGGCAGCACTAAGGCAAATCCTGCAACGAGAGATGCCTACATCCAGCAGTGGGATTTATGAGCCGATAAAAAGAAAGAAGATAAAGAAAAATAACATATACAGACATCATTTTCTGCTGCACGTATTCTTTCATACCTGTCTCTGTGTCACCAATGTCAATGATGTGGTCTTCACTGGCCGATGCCAAGAGTCTGCCGTCGAAGCTGAACGAAAGCGTTCGAACCGGCCATTCTAATCTGCAAGATGCAAAGTACAGCATCATTAATCCTGGAAACTTTATGATCTTAGATTTGTACCTCTGAATACCTATTCACGTGTTTCGCTCTCGTGTCTGTATCTTTGATGCCCGATTCCTATATTCAAGAAATGTACCGTTTTTCGTAATGATCCGTTTTATTTCCTACAAGGTGCATGTTAAAACAATTTATCCCGTCATTATGGAAGCTAATTTAAAAACAACAAGTATTTTGTTTATTTATTTATTTATTTCATATATTTGCATAAAACATGGACAGATAAGGATGGTACAATTCTTAAAGCACAACATGTTTGCTATGTGATTGTAATAGCATGCAAATTTACATAAATAGCACATATGCAAATGAAATTTTCTAATCATAATACAAAACAATTAGACTAAAACATATAAAATCATAAATAAACAAAGATTATCAGATCATTAAAAAATATATATATCATTTGCATTTAACAAATAGGTCTCTGATGTCATAAAATTGATTTTCATTGAGATAAGTCAATATTTTTTTTAAATGATTATTATTCGATTTGATTTCATTTGGTATTATATTATAGATTCGAATACACATGGTTAAACAGCTTTTACTATATTTCTTTGATCGCGGTACATCATCTAATACAAGTCTATTTGCATTTCTTTTTAGTCTTATATTCATATCATATGCCTTTGTAAACAGTTTATTATGTTTATGTACGAAATTAAAAACTTCGTAGATATACAGAGATGGTAGTGGCAACAAACCTAGGCTCCTAAATATTGGTTTGCAGGATTTATCCAGTGCGATTCCAGCAATAGCTCTAATGCATTTCTTTTGTGCAGTAAATAATCTCTGTTTATATGTACCATTGCCCCATATTACAACACCATAACGTAGTAAAGGTTCTATGTAAGCGTTATACGTTAGAACAGCAATTTATTGTCTGTAATATTTGTTACTTTATTAAGTGCATAAACAAATTGGTTAATTCTACTGCATAGGTGATGTATGTGACCTTTCCAGCTTAAATCTTGATCGATTATTACTCCTAGGAATTTAGTTTGTGTTACTTCGTTTATTTTGTCGATATTAAGATTAAAATTGTATTTTGTGTGTTTTGATTTATTAAATTGAATATAAGTTGATTTACTAAGATTAACTTTTAAATTGTTTCTGTCTAACCATTAATATTACCAATAATTGTATCAATTGTGTTGTTAATGTCGATTTCATGATTACGTATTGAATTATTTTGATATTAGTGCTTAAATTATTGAAATATCGTCCGCGAATAAAATACATTTATGACTGGTGATTAGAGTTATATCATTTAAATAAAGAAGAAACAATATTGGACCCAGCACGCTACCTTGAGGAATGCCATGTTTGTTCTCTTTATAAGAAGATGAGAAGGACAGCATTTCCTCTCCTATAATCTTTTTTATTACGACACATTGTCTACGGTTAGCTAAATAGGAAGATATCCATTTTAGTGGAAGTCCTCTGACACCGACCATTTCCAGTTTGGTTCCAAACAATTGCTGTGGTTAAAAAATTGTTATTTATTTTTCTTAAGATTGAACTAATGAGCTTAAATGTGGCTAATGTTGTAGATTTTTGTTTCTGAAAGCCATATTGGTCATTCTTTATTAAATTGAATTTCTTGCAAAAATCTAGTAATCTTTTGTACATACATTTTTCTAGTATTTTTGAAAATATTGGTATTAATGTACTTCTGTACCGTACTGTATTCACATCAAAAGGTGTTTTCATGCACTTTATACTGCAAACCGACGTAAATGCCCGTGCGTGTCTCTCTAGTGCTTGCGTCTACGTAAATGTGCGTGCGTGTCTCTCTAGCGGGTGTGTCTACGTATCTAAAGGTACGTCCACACTTACAGGCCATGTTACGCCTAATGTGGACGATCTGAGTTGTACTAACACGGTAAAAACCACGTACGATGAAATGTTACAAGTATAGACGCATGGTGTATACCTAGACTACGTGGCATCAAGATTCTGTTGGTGCTGTCATTTAAGCACCAACCACCAGGCAGATATGTCGTCTGCTGAAGAAATAGCGGAAATAAATTTACATTTGGCTTGTGCTAGTACAGCTTTTATAGTATTACTTCGTGCTAAAAATAAGTAAGAAAAAAGAGCTGCGAAGCGGTGAGGTGTGGGCGGAGAAGTACCAAGACATGTCACGACATGACTCGATACTGTATCCGGTGTCATCTGGCGTACTTTGACGCGTATCATAAATGTAAGTGTGGATGTCTCCTGGTTACGCGGACTATAGCAAAATCCCTTGATAAAAATCGACTCTTGATGGATCGGCTCGTAGATGTGTAACAGTACACAGACCAGCGTCCACACTAGACCCAGCTAGTAGGTCGTAACTCCGTACATTGTCCTGCGTGTCCAGCAGTTTCTTCCAATGTTTAGAATAGAATAAAGCGTAACTGCAGCTTGTAACAATTTTTCGTGTAACAAAAGACGTCCACACTATCGGTACTGACACGTTTTACTGATACGGTTACGGGATAATGTTCGGTAAAATGACACAAGTGTGGACGCACCTTAAATGTCCGTGCGTGTCTCTCTAGTGTCTGTGTCTACGTATCTAAATGTCCGTGCGTGTCTCTCCAGTGAGTGTGTCTACGTATCTAATTACCCGAGCGTGTCTCTCTAGTGAGTGTGTCTACGTATCTAAATGCCCGTGCGTGTCTCTCCAGTGTCTGTGTCTACGTATCTAAATGCCCGTGCGTGTCCTTCTAGTGACTGCGTCTACGTATCTAAATGCCCGTGCGTGTCTCTCTAGTGTCTGTGTCTACGAATCTAAATGTCCGTGCGTGTCTCTCTGAGTGTGTCTACGTATCTAAATGCCCGTGCGTGTCTCTCTAGTGAGTGTGTCTACGTATCTAAATGTCCGCGCGTGTCTCTCTAGCGAGTGTGTCTACGTATCTAATTGCCCGTGCGTGTCTCTCTAGTGAGTGTGTCTACGTATCTACATGTCCGTGCGTGTCTCTCTAGTGAGTGTGTCTACGTATCTACATGTCCGTGCGTGTCCCTCTAGCGGGTGTGTGTGTGTTACCTGGAGAAGACCCGCAGACAGGCGAGCTCGTTGACGTCCCAGAGCGAAACGAGCGCGTCCGCGGAGCCGGTGGCGAAGTAGCGGCCCGTGGGGTCGTGCTCGATGCAGATGCACGTGCCCGGGTGCGCCTTCACCACTGTCTGCAGCTCCAGTGAAGGGTAGCTGCGGACCACAACTACGGTTCAACTCTCAACGCACGTAAACTATACGATTAAAGGAGACTATCAGCTGAACATAGACAATCTCCATAGATTGCCTCACAGTGGAAATATTTGTTGACACGCTTGGCAAGGGGATTGTCAACTGAAGTTTTGTTATAGGATAAGGGTGACAAACGAGCACACAGTTCTTCTTATGGTAAGTAGTTTTTGTAGCCCATAGACATCTACATCCATCCTAGATTATAAATCAAAATGCAGATGTGTTGTCATCCATAGTGATTAAGATGGAATACTTGTTTCCAGACAGGAGCTTGAAGCGTTTTTTGAGCGATAATTTTTATATGCATAATGCATTTATATACTTTACACTTACATTTAAGTTTCAAATTCAGCAAAACAAAACACCTATATAATCACGTCAATCCTGTCTGATATAGAAGCTTTTCTCCGATAATGTTTCACCCTCAAAATAACAAAGAAACAAGTGGTAAAATTAAAAATTTTGTACAACCGACTTCAATATAATTGAATCAATGTATTTGAAGTCAATTAAATACGCATTATTAAGGATAACTCAAAAAACTACTGGTCAAATCTTGATTAAATTTATATTGGACCACACAGAAAGCACCCACTTTCAGATAAAAAAGAATCAAAATTGGTTCAACCAGAGAAAAGTTAGTTTGTTAGCTGAGGTAACACACATAAAAAATAACTCACGGTTGAATTGAATACCTCCTCCTTTTAGAAGTCGGTAAAAAGACGAAGCGCTGCGTACATATTAAATTATGCAAAAGCTAAGCCATAACCATGTTCAACAAGAATACGCACTCACATAAACATGCGTGCGGTTGTAGAGCCATGCTGCAGCTATATTAGTAGTATAGTTGTAGCACGAATGGATCGCCTCGACCGGGATAGGACCCCGCTCTCACAAAATATCAGCGTAAAATAGCAGCTTAATGCAGCTTATTCATATAGTGAGTGTAGAGAACCGGAGACCCTTTTTACTGGAAACAAGGCATTCCATCTTAGTCCTCACGGGTGACAACGCATCTGCATTTTGATTCGTAATCGAGGATAGATGTAGATGTCCATGGGTCACAGCAACCTCTTACCATCAGGTGAACACTGTGCTCATTTGTCACTCTATCCTATAAAAAAAATGCATTTAATACCACCTACAACATGATTTTAGGTGTATATGTGAAAATCTAGCTATGAACTTTTACTGACTTATATAGAAAGAGGAAAGATGTGTGCATGGGTGCGTGTCGAGGAGTACAGCATGGTCTCAGTATCAGTTGTAATGTACGCAGCGCTCCGACTATCTTTTCTTGTTGGTCTGGCGTTTCACCTAACCTAGCTAATTCAAATTAAGCATAATTATAAAACGCAAATGATATAAAGCGAAATTAAATATATTTGTCATATGTTAATTATAACTTCTTTGTAGCACCATTTTAAAAATAAATCCATTATTTTATTCAATATTTCTCATAATAAATAAAGGTAATAAAGTATGAATCAAAGTAAAATATTCGAACCATTTAATTTTTATGAACTTTTAGTTAGAAAAATTTAAGGCAATGATAAAAATTGCTATAAGCTATCACGGAGAAGGTGGTTCGTTTGCATGAAACACTTATTATACATAACATACACGGGACCGATTTTTTTGTCAATGATAGCTTACATGACCTTTTCCACATTCAGTGCTACTTTGAATTTAGTCCACTTTGAAATGAGGTGAAATATTTGACATATTTCAAGGCCATTTCATAAATTAATTAAGTGTGGTAGATTTTAAATTTGCTAAATTAAAGAGAAATTGTATTTAAATGTTAACTTATTTAAATTATTACTTTTTATAATACAAAATGCTAAAAGGTAACAGCAATTTAATTATTTAGATTTTTCATTTTATGTATGATGATTTTATATTAAGAGCGCATATTCAAATACGTCCAAGTCGAAATCTACGCGATCGCTTTGGAACGGCGTAATAATGACGCACACTACAATGTTATCTCTGTGTGCGTGTCAGGACGAGCGTGAGGTATAATAGTTGCCTAAAGACGACTACGAATCACTTTGATCGTTGATTATATACCTGTCTTTGATACTGTTGAAACTAAAATAATAAAAAATAATTTCCATATAATGGCTTACTTATATAGTGTATAGAAATCGGAGGCTAATATGTGGAAATTGTTTTAGGTATTCTTTTAGTAAATTGAAGTCGGCTTTACATTTTCACCCTATTGAGTATATTATAATATGTATATGTTCTAATTGAAAAATATGTATTGTATAAAATATATATCATTCGATAAACTTTTATTCTGTTTCATAATGTAAACATAATTCATCAAACTAACAATTTCATCAGTGTCGGCGGGGATTAGTGTTGCCAGGTCTAGCAAGTAAAATTTCGGGACGGAAGGTAAAAATAATCGGGGATTTGGTTTTCATATCCGAACAACTAGAATGACTACAAAATATAGGTTTCTTTGTAGCCTTTTGTGCTTTATTGAGAGCCGTGGTAGCTCAGATGGTCAACGCTAACTGTCAATATCGCAGTATGCGAGTAATGCGAGAAATTGTGACTGTAACTTTACTTTTGTGCTTTATAATTATTATTCGAGTCTGATCTCATGAACGAATAACTTTTTATCCAAACATCGTAAAAACTGATTTTTTTTTCATTTTAGGCAAATTAAAACATTTTTGAACTACTTGTTTTTTTTTGCAGTCCCTGAATTTTTCAAATCACTCATTTTAATATAAGTAATTCTGTTTAAAACTTTTGTGGTTTTTTTTCGACTGGTGAGACAATGTCGTAGTAAAAATATTTTAATGTGGTAGTAGCTAACAGATATAATTATTTTTGCTGTCAAAATTATGGATTAAAGTATAGAATAAGAAGGTTAGTGAAAATCGGGACATTTGGCGTCCCGATCAATGATGAATCGGGACGTGTCACTAGACCTTTGAAAATCGGGACGTCCCGCGCAAATCGGGACACCTGGCAACACTAGCGGGGATCGAGCCCGGATTGTTCGCGTTTACGGCGAGCACTACGCCCTTGAGCTACTCAACTCAAGCACGGCCACGGCTCATATGTTTTATATCTGGGGGCACGGTAGTGCCCCCGCCATGTAGACCAAAACAGCGGCACGGCCGTATCGTCATTGCGAGGCTTGGTTATTTTACAAGTTATTTTTTTGATGGCATGTCTTTGTTTAATCATAACGTTATCTGCACACTAGGAATTTTTCCTAAGTACATACATCGTTGGGGCAGTTTAAATACATTAATTTCACAAAGACAAACATCCAGACCTGGAACAATTATTTGTAGGTAATACAAATTTTTGTTCCATGTGGGATTCAAACCTGCGGCATTCAGCGTTACAAATCATTACCAAGTCACTCCGCCACGGAGTCAAAGGTGAAAGCCAACGATTTTGTATTTTTACTTGATCCGAATTGCTTACGTTCAATTACTCATTTCTAAAAAAAATATGAAATGAAAATTTCATATTTAAATATTACAATCATAAACATATTTCAAAATTACTTACTACCAAAAATATCGCTTATAAAAGTCTGAATCGTTTAAAATGCTCGATGGTGCTATAGGTATCTAGTTATAGTATGGTGTAGTATAGCCCTATCGGTGTATCAACGCGATCGCGCGGTGTCGGTGAGAAAAAGTAATACGTCCTGTCGTTGGGATTACCCGGAGCGTACTGAATCGAACTGTGTCTGCGCATGATGTTTTATAGTATTTTTAAAATAATTATATAAAATAATTGACAAAATAAAACGAGCTAAAATTTTTTTTGTATATTTAACATTACATGTATTTTGATAAAATAATTAAAATAGATATGTTTATAAGCAAATACATGGAAAAAATTACATTGAAAGTAGACAGTTTTGGTGATTTTATAATATTATTTTATAATATTAAATCGAAATATTATCGTAATTTAGGTTTTGCTATACCCTAAAAGACTATATATTTCATTATAATAACGCTTAAAATATAGTATTTTAGCTTATAATAATGGTTGTATTAAACCTGAAAGATAACTATGATGCATATTTTCGTAAAACACAGTGAAGGGATTGTCTTGGCCCTAAAAAACCGTCATTAAAAACTATGATTTTGCACTGCTATGTACTAAATAAATACTTCATCTTTCTAAAGCCCTAATTTTCAGCAAATAATCTCCTCACGTCGTTACGATATCGCCTTTGGAAAAACCATAAAACATGTAGTTTTCGACGCGAAACGCATATGCCCTCTTAAGAAACTACAAACAGACATTTAATATGTGGTAGAGCCATGCTGCAGTTATATTAGTAATATAGTTATAGCACGAATGGGTCGGCTCGACCGAGGAAGGACCACTCTCTCACAGAATACCAGCGTAAAATAGTAGCTTAATGCTGCTGTTTCATATGGTGAGTGTAGAGAACCGGAGACCCTTTTTACTGGAAATGAGGCATTCATTTAGTCCCCAGGGGTGACAACGTATCAGCATTTTGATTTGTAATTGAGGATAGATGTAGATGTCTATGGGCCGCAGCACCCACTTACCATCAGGTGGACTCTGTGCTCGTTTGTCACCCTATCCTATAAAAAAAATATTATTATTCAATAGTACACAATTTATCTATGCACAATGAATACTTACGTTAATATATGCACACAGCCCAGTCCATTTGTCAAGTAGAACAGATCGGATGTGTTGTTCCAAGAGATTTCATTTACTTCAAAATTAAATTGCTCTTCTGTAACCTGCACACAAAGGAGAATTGTACATCTTTAGTTAGGTGGTAGAACTTCTTTGCTGCATAGGTTGGAACCACGATTTCAAATATTTCTACCTCTAGCAGCATTGCTGGTTCCATTATGACGGGTATATATACAGATAGTAGTATAATTATAATTGGTCTTATTAATTCCAGCAGTCAAATTTCACGAACGCACATCGCAACAAAACTTATGATATCATCCACACCATCTGGATGCTTGGCAGTCTAACACTTTTTGTTTTACTAGAAGTATTTTTCTTCACACAACTTTCTGGAATCATTTATCACCAGCGATTTTTCCTAACCAATATGACTTTGGGACCTTCAAGACCTACAAAAAAAGGGCTTACTCCTTTCTGAACGGCCGGGAACACATCTGCTATTCCCCCGTATTGCATTATATCCCATTGTTCATGAGCTGCATGCTCGTTTGCCCCCTATACTATACAAAAAAGGCTGTGAAGCATTCCATCTTAGTCCTCAGAGGTAGAACAACACATTTGTAGATTTCGATGTTTGAAAGAGGCTGCAGTAGCCACATTCCATCAGGTGGATGCAAGTTTAAATTAGATATTTAAAAAAAAAAACAGAGGGTGATTTTCAAGCCTGGTAAAACACATAACTTCATTATATTACTAATTCATTTTTATATTAATGTAAGTTTGTTTGGCATTTCAGGACACTTGAATTTTGTAAAAATAAATATTACAATGGCTACATACCACTTTATATGTGCGTGTGTCTATAAAAGAGACTAAATCCTCCTTGTTGCCAACAGCTATGGTGCTACCATTGGGTGACCATGCTATATTTATGTTTTCTCCTTTAGTTGATATGCTAGCGGCACATTTGTGAGACCTAAAAGATTATTAAAAATTTGTGATTTTGCGCGCCTCATAAGCGAAGCGTTGAGGTTGTGAGAGTAGAGACTCTCCCCCAATTTTCTAAGCTAAAAATATCTTTATTTTTTTACTATTGCATTTTTAAAATGATAAAAATACACATATATCGAGAAAAATCACTCGCTTTCATGTTTCTATTATTTCTAATGTAATTTTCTGTATTTAGTGTAAAAAAACAATCTGATTGAAAAAAAAATTTTCAAGGGTGTGTCAATGTCTGTCTGTATGTGTGGATGATTTTTTTTTACGCATGATTACAGTGGTTACAATTAATGTATCAAAATAATTCTTTTTTAGGTTTAGAATCTCAATGCACAGGTTCCTTTTCAAAATCGCCTTACAACACTTTATGGTAATTAAGATTCTTTTTTCTATTATTTAAGTGCACAAATGAAGCTGTAGTTTCACCAAATCACAACGATTGCACGTATAAATCATTAAAAATGGTAGTAAATGTTAGTAACAACGGTAAAAAATGATAGTAACTTTAAGCATTTCAATTTAAAATGGCAACCATTTTTTACCAGTTTTGAGCTATGTTTATTTTAAAATCTCTAGCTCATCGAGAAATTAGATTCAAATCAATTTCAAAATTTGTGTCAAGCAGACAATGAAGAATAGTTCTGAGCTAAATTTAAAATTTCATATATTCAGCTCATCGGAAATTTTGTTTAAGATCAATTCAATAATTTGCACAGAGAATACAAACAGAAATAGTTAAGAAAAAGTAAAATTATTAAAAATGCAATACATTACTTACCTAGTATCCCAAATCCTAACTGATTTGTCACCACTTGCGGTGCTAAGTAGATCTGGATGTGAGGCATGCCAACATAACTGGTCAACAGAGCCTGTGTGTCCACGGAAAACAAAGTCTTGTGCCTAATACAAGTCAATATTTAAAGATTAAAATCATATGTAAAAACAAAGTATCATAAACTATAACATATGACCACTAGTACTAATTAAATTATTTATTGCGATTTTAAGCGCTGGTTAACTTTAGGTAACGAAAAAATTTAACTCAGCAGTAAGGAAAAAATTGTGCGATCTGCATGTCTTGAGAAATAAAAAAATATATTTAACACTTGTGAACTTTTCCAATATGTACAGAGGCAGTGGGGCAGACATTTCCTTGTCATGTCAGAAATGAGAGGAAGATAATATAGGCTGTAACTTAAATTTTTAACTTTAAGGGTAATAAACACACACTGTTAATTAGACAGTAAGATGCTGTAACCCATAGACCTCTATCAGTCCTCTAATAAGAATCAGATATATATCAGATGTGCACACAGCAGACATGTATCAAGTTACGAGTAAAAGGGTCTTAGATTATCATTCCAAAAAAAACAGCAGCTTTAAGCTACTTTTATGCTATTCTATGCGATTGCGACTCACCCGTGAAGCAGTTAATATAAAATGATGTAGCTCTACGAAGTAAGGTTAAAAGTGTTGATACCAGGTTCAATTACGATTCGATCGAAATTTAATCGTGACCAGTATTAAAGTATACTTTTTCTACAAAAGACAGCAAAACTTATCAATTACACAATAAATAAAAATATGAAACTACTATCACTCGAACGAATATCCTTTTTTGAAGTCAAAACTTCAGAACTACATATTATTCATAGAAATAAAGTCTCTTACCAATCTACTTCTTTCTAATATAAATATTGCTACACTTTTATCAAATGATCCGGAGGCAAGCCGCCTTCCATCGCAGGCCCAACCAACAGAATGAACTTTTGAAGTATGCGCTATATACTCTCGTACGACATTATGTGAGGCAAAATAACTTCGTAATTCTGCTAAATCCTCAATAGGAGTTTGTGTTTGTTTATTGTCTTTCATTTTATTTATAACTTATATTCATAATCATAAATTAAAACAGTAAACAAAATAGCAACAAATCAAATGTTTTTAAATTTGACATTCACATTTGACAATTATTTATTTAGAAGCAAAGGTATCAGTGCCTATAAAGCCTAATTCGACTTTTATTTTGTTAACAAATGGCTTTCATGTACAGTATATTATAAAGGGTTATTTTACAATAACTGGATAAATTTAAAAAGAAGGTTAAGAATAAGTAATATTGGCAAATAATGAAGAAACATTAATTTAAAAAAGTCTCAAATATTGTCCTTTTTTTAATATCAGGTATAGAATTTATTCATTACCAATTTTTTTTGGAGTTTATGGCTCGGTATCTAGACCTTTAGGCCAATTCATTACTTTTCTTCTTCATATGCTCATAAAATTCCACTTCCTTTATTATAGACCGGGAGCTGGTGACCAGTGTCACCAGCTCCCGGTCTATTAGCATCTCCCGGTGTAGGAACTTGGCTACGAATTGACGATTGCAGAACCAGACGCCTGGCCCTTTTAACACTGGTCTGCATCGCCGGCTCTGGTATAAATCAGGCTATACCAAAATTGAGTCACTTCTTACCCTCGGATCGGGTCGAACTGTCTACGGGGACGATGAATTCTCTTAGCAAATATCACACGGCCCTATGATATTAAACATTCATGTATTTTACCTGTGTTAGTGAGTGTAGAAGCAAGGAGAACCGACTCTGTATAAAAGTGTCCGTAGGAAAGTGCTAAATAAGGCGTGTGCGTGTGGCGTCACTGTAGCTAAATGGTAAATTTTAAAGTACTTTTTATAATTTTTTATTGCACAGACTTTCAACATAATTCCTATTTTCTAGGTTATATAAAACGTGAGTAGTTGAGGTTTTAAATACTGCTGTTTCATCAACTACTCTAGTCACCACAAATATTAAGACCCTCGACTCAGGCACACTACACTCCGTCGACAACTACTAAGTTCATTTCATACCCCAGCTACTCCAGCGCTCTAGTGGAAAGTTACTGAACTGTTATTTTTACAGATGGGCACACATTTTTTCAACTATTCTCCTATGTGAGATGGTTCTCCTTACCTCTGTACTCCATGATCTGTGCAATAAAAGACCGTCTCGTATTTTAAATCAAAAAACGCATTCTATTTTGATTTTCTTGTAAAATAAAAAACGCTGTCAAGTTAACATTTTATTCAAGCTACAAATAGATCACACAATAGCTATTCTACGTAAACTCTCCGCCAAACTTTAATCTGTGTTAAAAAATAGGCCATCGGTGAGAGCCAGAAAGTGAGCATAAACAACGCATGCAGGCATTTCTCCTGCAAAAGATATAAAAAAATCTAAAATATTACATACATATACTTGTATGTTTGTACTTTTACTGTCTTATTTCTTATGCCAAATAGCAGTAAGTGCCCTGCTATGTTTTGATTCGAAGGATATGGAGAACCAGTATAACAGACAGTAAATATTCCATCTTAGTACGCATCTGCCTTCTTTATTTGAAGTCGGTTGCAGGTGTTTACGGGCTGCAGTAACCACTGAACATCAAGTGGACTTTAAGTTCGTGTCATTTAAATTTATTAAAAAAATGTTTTAAAATATGAGCAATAAAAACTTAAGGCGTTGCTTCATCTTTCGAAGTATCCTACCTGATAAGATTTTTATATAATATAGGTATTTAAATGCCGACATATTATTTCTGTTTAATCGTGATAGCGTGATACCATCATTAATTCGTTATGTTTAGTGTAGAGAACAGGAGTCCATTTTACCATAAACGAGGCAATGCATTTTTGTCCTCACGGGTGAAAAATCTATTATTTAAACTTTATTGAATCTTACATCGGTCGTCGCTAGATAACGTACATGTGCGGGTTGCTCTCGAGATTTATTTTTCTAAGCTAGGAAATCCGGACTCTACCGTTATAAAAATGTGTTCAAATGAAACATCATAGTTTAATATACCTATAAAATATGAAGTACAGTACTAAATTCTTGAATTTTTAACTATTTCGAACATTATTTTGTGTGTAAAAAGTGCAGTGACGAAAATCAACCTGTGCACGTGGCGTGAAGTGCCGAGCCCGCATCGCGCTCTTTCGCTCTAACGGGAGCTAGCTATATCTGTTTTGTCGCACGGTGTTATTATAACATTCTTGGAATTCGGAATGAATTGTCCGGCATGTGGCAGTAACATTGATGTTGAGGAGATGATTAAATGCAATGGATGCAAGGTGGAATACCATTATAGATGTGTGAATATTACCTCGGCTGCGTTTAGAGAAGAACGAGAACATTTGAAACGTACTTTCAAGTGTGATTTTTGCTTAAACATAACCCAGCGTATACGGGTAACCGACGACACACCAGTACGTGGTGTTCGCACCGCCTGCCTTGTTGAACATAACCAATCTTTCGAGGGAAATGTTTCTCAGGCGATAGCAGAGTCGTTAACATCGGACGAGATAATCGATAAAGTTGAGAGAGTAATCATGGCAAAAATTTGTGCTTTTGAAACGAACAATATACAAGAAATTAAAAACACTGTGGCAGTACTTGCGCTAGAAAATAGTAAATTAAGGCAGGAATTGAAGGATGCTAATATGAATTGTAGCTCTTATGAATAACAAATTAAATGTTTAAAAGCTAAGAGGCAAGTGTTAGAGATAAGCGAGGAAAATGAAAGTTATGATATCAGTACCGAATTCCAAAATCGACGATTAATATCTACAATACCAGAGTGTACTGAACCAGCTATTTCGTCCAACATCAACAATAAGGGCTATCACGCGCGGGCGACCGCGCTGTCGAAGCCCCCGGGAACAAATTATGCGGCGGCGGCGGCCAGGAAAGCAGTGGATACGAAAGTCGGCGATAACGATGGTAATGATTGGATAGAAGTCAAAAATAAAAATAAAAGGAGGAGTAACCTTATACAAAGAGGAGGTAACAAATCAGTTATTTTTATAAAAGCAGTTGAACGTAAAAAATTTTTACATGTTTGGAGACTGGAAAAATGCACTACAGAAGAAAATCTACAGGAGTTTTTAAAAAAATACTAGGAAACGAGTCAGAAATCGTTATTGAAAAATGAAAACCTAGAACTGAGCGAGAATACGCGTCGTTCAAGATTGGTGTTACGTTAAGCGATTATGACAAGCTTTGTGACCCAGAAGTATGGCCAGTAAATGTAGAATTCAGTGAATGGATTTGGTTTCGCCGCTCAACCAAAACAACCAAAACAAACAAATCGGAAACCGAGTAGACATTTTAACGTTTTTTACCAAAATGTCAGAGGACTGCGGACAAAGACCACACAATTTTTATCGTTATTAGAATGATCAGGATCTGATATATTCGCTATTACTGAAACTGGCTTAAATGAAGCGATTCAAAACTCAGAATTCGTGCTCCCCGGATACCAAATATTACGATGTGACCGGGCAGATGGGCGCAAACAGGGAGGCGTACTTTTAGTGGCCACACAGCGGTTCGAGTTGCGACGAGTGACTGTGCCAGGTGATTTTAATATTGACAGTCAAAAGTTTGAACTAATTTGTGCTGCTGTTTATATTCAGAACCATTTTTTATTTACTTGTTGTGCCGTGTATATACCGCCGCAGGCTGACGAGAACGAATATATGTTAATGTTTAGCATATTAGAAAAACTATGTGTAAAATATAAAACTAATTTAGTTATATTAGAGGATTTCAATATGTACTCTTGTAATAATAATATATCTAATCATTACGAATATTTCATGGCCTTCTGTGAATTCACTCAGTGTAATGTGGTACCTAATTGTAACAATAGGCAGTTGGACCTCGTGTTGTGCAGTAGCGGCGGCATCTCGGTAAGTGCGGCGGACGAGGGCCTGCAGCCCGTGGACGCGTACCATCCACCGCTTGCCGTGCGCATCGAGCTCGGCGCACGTGCGCCACAGCTTCCCCCGCAACCACTGTACCTTCTGAATCGCCGTGTATACGATACTCGTGCTCACGATCCCCGATAACTCGGAAATTATGGAATTTTAATAAAGTCGACTTTATTCAGTTATACAATTTATTTACAAAAATAGACTGGAATGAGATATACTATATACAAGACCCGGACGACGTTCTAAATTTTTAAGCGGAAAAGGTTAGCTGGCAGAGAATGCCTTTTCGACATTAAGTTCGCCTTTGTACCAAATTGTTTTGTTTGAGTGCAATAAAGAATTTTCTATCTATCTATCTAAATTTATTTTATGATAAGATATATGATATTTTTGACAAGTGTGTTCCCTCAAAAAAATATATGGATTCAGTCAATAGGAGATATACTTATCCGGTTTGGTACACGCCTGAAATAATTAAGGATATAAAGCTGAAATATAAATTACATAAAAAATATAAATCTAGCAAAGCGCGCAATGATTACGAGGAGTTCTCTCGATGTAGGGCAAGAGTTAAAGCCGAGACTGCACGAGCACATGACCAGTACCGCGACCGCGTGCAGGGACATTTGGCAAAGTATCCGCGAGCGTTTTTTTTTTTTTTTTTTTTTTTAATTTATTTTGGCAACAAACAGTCGTATACTAAAGAAATAAAATACTAAAACTTATCTATTATAAATTGACCTACAGTGCCGAAAACTTAAACAAAATTTAAAAGAAAGTTACATGGTAACACTACATAGTGACTATTAACATAACAAAAAAAAACTAAGTACATAAACATAATTAAAATTAGAATATCAATTCAAAAAAAATGCAACTCACTAGCAAACCTTACTTAAATTATTTTTTAATGTCTGTTTTAAGGAATTGAGAGATGAATTAAAAAGGTCGATATTAGTAAATTGCTTATTATATATGTCAGTGGAACGGTATAAGAATGAATTACGAGTATATCTTTTACGTAACTGCGGAGGAACAAAAAGTGGTGTTTTACGTGAGGATCGCACCGGAAGACGAACACGAGCAATAAGTGACACCTTTGAGAGAAGTTGAGAAGAGTCAATTAAATTATTCAAAATTTTATATAAAAAGATTATATCAAACAATTTGCGTCTATCGCAAAGGGATAATAATTTATACCTACGCAAAGATTCATCATATGATTCGTTAGTAATATTATTACGATAGTTAAGTGACCTAAGGAATGTCTTTTGTACTCTTTCAATTCTATTCCTATGTATATGATAACAGGGACTCCATACAGTACTACAAAAATCTAAGATTGACCGAATAAAAGAAAAGTATAGAGTTTTTAGCGTTATGGTTTTGTTAAAGGGTTTGCTAATCCTGAGAATAAATCCCAAGCTACGAAATGCATTGCTTAATATATAATCAATATGTAGATTGAATGACAATTTTGAATCCATTATTATACCCAGATCTCTAATACTATCTACTCTTTTAATGGTAATATCATTCAAGCTGTAATCAAATATTATACTGTTGACTTTACGTGTGTAAGATATGATATGGCATTTATCTATATTGAGATATAGTTGGTTATTTGAACAGTAATCAAATAGAGAAGTTACGTTTTTTTGCAGCTTTACACAGTCATCAACTGTTTCGATAACTCGAAATAACTTTGTATCGTCGGCATAAAGTAAGTAATCGCTATTCTTTAGTGCAAGTCCTATATCATTAATATATAACGAAAACAGCAAAGGGCCTAAGTGTGATCCTTGAGGCACGCCTGAAGTTACGGGTAGAAATAGTGAAGAGTATCCCTTTACACAAACTGCTTGACATCTATTTTCAATATAGGATCGAATCCACCTGAGAAGGCTGCCGTGAATGCCAGCCCTTGTAAGCTTCTCAATAAGAAGATCGTGATTTAGCTTATCAAAAGCCTTGGAAAAATCTGTGTATACAACATCCACTTGTAAGTTATAATCCATGGCCTTCGACAAATAATCAGTAAAAGTTACCATATTGGTATCAACACTACGGTGTTTAAAGAAACCATGTTGTTGTTGACATATGTAATTACGAACTGAAAACGAAATATAGGATGTGACAATTTTTTCAAGAACCTTTCCCAAAACACATAATTTGGAAATCGGTCTATACTCAGTAATTATATCTTTTCTGTTATTTTTTGGAATAGGAGTTATTAAAGATTTTTTCCACTTACTAGGATAAACACCGGTTTCAATAGAAGTTCGAAAAATTATGGTTATAGGTTTTGCGAGTTCTTTGGCACATTTGGAGATTAAAATGGGATGAATGTTATCAGAACCTGCGCCCTTACGAACGTTGATATTTTTTAATTCTTTAAGAACAATATCATAGTCAATATTAACAGAGTTTATATCTAACGTTGAGAGGGGATAAGAGCTAATAGAATGATTTTTAATAAGAGAATCATTTCTGGATAAAAAAACGGAATGAAAATATTGATTGAACGCATCGCAAATCTCACTGCCACTAGATAAAAGTTTACCTTTGTATAACATTCTATCTGGAATGTCGTTTGTAGAATTTTTAGATTTTACAAAAGACCAAAAATATTTTGGATTCTCTTTAATTTTTTCTTCAGCAATTTCAATAAACCTTTTGTAACAATTTTTCTCCATTTTCTTAAAACGATGTCTCAGAATAGAGAAAGTTTGATAATCGCACAAGTTACCATATCGTTTCCATTTCTTATGAAATTTATATTTTTCTTTTGATAATTTAATTAGAGGTTTATTAAACCACGGAGGAAATTTATTTTTGGTAGTAAGACAATGCGTCGGTACGTGTTTGTCCACAAGCCCATCAAGCACATCATAAAAGTACGAAGTCATTGATTCTACGTCGGACTTCATAGTGCTAAAAGTTGCCTCCCAGTCAATCGAATTTAAGGAAGTATTAATTGAGTCAAAGTCGGCTTTGTAGAAAAGTTTTTTCTTAATATTAGCAACGTTAAGCATAGCAGAAGAAAATAATTTTAAATCTATTTCTAAAGCTTTATGATGATTATCTTGCGGCACTAATGGGTATACGCTAGAAGCCACTGAACAGTTTTTATTACAAAAAAACTAAGTCTAGAAGTCTATTATTTACATTAAATTGAGAGTTGAATTGTGATAGTAACGATAAATGCATAAAGTCGGCAGTGAGACAAGCTAATCTGTCATTGTTTGTTTGAACATCCATGGTATTAGTGGTTATATTATAATGCCAACAAGCATTAGTCACATTAAAGTCACCGAGAATAAGAAAAATATCATTAGAATTACAGTTCATAAATTCGTTTACCCTATCATAGAAAGAAGTCAATAATAGCTCATGATTATTGCCGTGTGCTATATATGTGGATATTAAATGCAGATAGCGAGGTGTGTTCCTAAACTGAACGGACGAAGTAGGAACGGTAATCGCGTTCAGCGGCACCGACACCCATACCTCCTCCGACGGTGGCGCAGCGCGCATGTCTACGCGGTGTTGAGGACACAACTCACGGCGAACCGCAATTAACACACCACCACCACGCTCGTGCCCACTTAATGCAACACTACGATCACAACGGTATACCAGATAACGGTTGTCAAAGTATTCTGAGTTGTAAAAGTTATCGTTAAGCCAAGTTTCGGTTAAACAAATCGCATCGTAATTGTTGCACAATATTGCATTAAGAAAGTTATGTGATTTAGTGCGTAAACCCCTCACATTTTGATAATAAATAGCAAAGTTTGTGTTATCGTATTTTAAAAATTGTAATTAACACCGTTCCACGAACATGTAAGAATATAAATACGTAATATAAACTTCTTATCTTAGACCAAATTAACAAAGACATTATTTTAGTGAGATTAAAATTAAAACTTGATATATATGAATAGTTACATAGAATATTTGAATGGTTTAAATTAAATATACAAAGTAAGCATAGTCACTTAATTCTAATAAGGTCGACTTCACTAGTTACCAGTAATGCTTTGGACTCGTCATTTTTACGTACAAATATCTTACAATCTGACAACCAAACATATTTATAGCTTTTTTCTTTAGCAATTAGACGCACTTGCTTATATAATAATTTATTACGTGGCGATAAATGATCACTAATAAAAATAGGGTTAGACGGGCCGTCCACACCAGCGTCCACTGTTGTCAACCCTCGTCGGGCACGCACAGCCGCAAGCATATCAGATTTCCGCTTTCTTTGTGTAAACCTAACGATTATATTAGGAGTCAGGGAGAAGTTTCGCGATCTGCCATCAGCAATGTTTGTATTATCGCTACTTTTGGAGTTAAAACGTCGAACACGGTGGATGTAATCGATATCCGATGACTCCAAAGGGAAACCAATCTTTGTTGCGATGTTGTGAACAATAGTTAGTAAATTTTCACTCTTAGTAAAAGGTACTCCTGATATTTCTAAATTATTGATCCTTCCTTGTTGTTCCCTCGCTTGTTGCTGTTCTGATAAGTTATTGACGGTAGATTGTAAGGCATATATATCCTTTGAGATTGATTCAAATTTAAGGTTATTTTGGTCAGTAGAAGATTTCAATAAGGAAATATCATTTTTGAGGACAGTTTGTTCATTTGATAATTTCTCGGTGGTGAACTTCATATCATGCAATTGCTGTTTAAACTCACTTAAATCGTCACGAAGAGCATTCAAAGAAGACTTTATGTTGTTATTATGGCTCTCAAGCACATTATTTATTGAGGCAGTAATTTTATTTTGAAAATCTATCATCATCTCTTGAAAGTCACATTGGCAATCCGGTAATTTTCTCTTCCTTTGTACGAAATGAGCATCTTCGCTGAGCTTTGATACATCAGGATATGATCCCGATCCTTTTGGCGGGCTTCTATGAACACTCATTTTTAGCTGAAATTATTTTATAAACAGATGTAATCGAAGGTAGCAGTGTTATCACGATAGCTATTGCAATTTGCGTGAGATATAAGCGATTAACACGGCGGCGGTATAAGCAGGGCGCAGCAAAGCACACGTTGGCTATCCTTTACTCGCAAACTAGTGATTAATGAGTCTTAGCACTACCGAATCTCTAACTTTCCCGTACGCGCTCGATCGTTGTCGCTGACAAAATTTAAAGCAAACACACCCGAAATGCACTGTTGATTAAAAACAAAATGCTATGAGTTAACTGAACACAACAGAGGAATAATTTTGTACACGTGCAACCATGTAGAAATACGGAACAAGACTGAAATACGGAACAAGACTTTTGGGAGTACATAAGATCTAGGAAAGGCGATTCGAATCATCGAAGGTTAATCAATGACGGACGGGTACTATCGGAACAAGAATGTGCGAATGAGTTCGCTCGGTTCTTCCAGTCGGTTTACAATCCGACGCCTCCTAAGCTGAGCGTGGCGGCGGCAAGCATAAGCGCGGCGACGGGTGAGGCGCCGGGTGCGTGGGCGCATCTCGCGTGCTTGCGTCCCGCTGACGTACGGCGCGCACTTGCGCGTTTACCGCCGAAGTCTTCGGCGGGGCCCGATGGTATTCCGGCGTTTATTTTTAGGGACTGTCGTGCAGTATTAGTAAAGCCGTTGCTACACATATTCAATGTTTGTATTAAGGCTGCAAAGTTTCCTGATCGTTGGAAACTCACTCGGGTAGTACCCGTGCCGAAAGGTAGCAGAGGTTCAGCCCCCAGAGATTATAGACCCGTGGCGGTATTATGCACTCCAGCTAAAGTTTTTGAGTCAACCATTCACAGTAGTTTGTACCCACAAATAAGTGCTCTGTTGTCCGACGCACAGCACGGCTTCCGTCCCGGGCGAGGGACAACGAGGAACTTGCTCGAGCTAATGACACACATAGTACCAACGGTGGATGCTGGCCAACAAGTGGATGTTGCCTATTTTGATTTTAAAAAGGCATTTGACACAGTAGACGATGACGTCCTACTAGCGAAGTTGGCTAGCGTCGGGTGCACACCGCACACGCTATCATTTTTCGCCTGTTATTTACGAGACCGATGTCAGTATGTTGACTGCAGCGGACGGCTTTCCGAACCCTACTTTACAAGATCAGGTGTCACTCAGGGCAGTAATTTAGGGCCTTTTCTCTTTATTCTGACAATCAACGATTTGCCTGAAGTAGTCAATAAGTCTACACCCTTGTTATTTGCTGATGACCTAAAATTAGTTTTAAAAATAAAGCAGCGGGCGGATCATGACATGCTACAGCAGGATATAACGAAAGTCGTAGAGTGGAGTTTGGAAAATAAATTATATTTCAACGCGGCGAAATGTTCTATCCTATCATTCAGCCGTGCACATAACCCGAGTCATCATCAATACTATATGGATGGAACCCCTCTGCAACGAGTTTTTGAGGTTAATGATTTAGGCGTGCGATTCACTACCGACATACAATTTCGAAAACACATTACTAATGTTTGTAAAAAAGCATACCGCAACCTAGTGATGGTCTTACGGCTAGCCAACAGATTCACAAACATCTGTGCTCTGAGAGCATTATACGAGGCACTCGTAAAAAATCATTTAGAATGCAATGCTGTTGTTTGGTCACCACATGAAGTCAAATATAAATTAATGCTAGAACGAATTCGGAACAAATTTGTGAGATTTATGTATTTAAAACAGTATGGTGTGTACCCGGGTTATCCACTTTTGTACCCTACTTTATTTATACTAGGCATGATAGGTTATTATAAGCTAGAAATAAGAAGGGAAGTTGCTCTCGGCACTTACTTACTAAAAGTGATCCGTGGTAAAATACATAACCCAGGTATTTTACAGATAGCTGAGCTGTGTGTCCCTAATGAGTACATAGGAAGACGGCGGCGGCCGCCGCTCTTGTCGGTGCCGCAAGCGCGCACCAACTTGCTACAGCACGCGCCTTTGACGCGCGCGCTGCGTGCACTTAACGTGGTCTCACAACAGACTGATTTGTTCAGCTGTACTCTGAACGAATTCACAAAGGCCGCTTATTGTAAAATATCTTTAAGTTGTGCATAATATACCTATATTATATTTGATCTAGTTTATTAGTTTGTAACTGCACTATTGTATTAGGTAATACACCTGTGATGATAGTTGTAAGTGGTAAAATAAATAAATAAATAAATAAACATTAAGTACAGGATCAAAAGGCAGACTTAATGCAAAAAGCATTCTCTGCCGGGCAACCTTAGGGCAATGATAGAGCTACGAAGGCAGTTACACAAATATATATATATATATATATATATATATATATATATATATATATATATATATATATATATATATATATATATATATATATATATATATATATGAGGTGTTAGTGTAAACACCGTTATCCTTGAAACCAGTGGTTTATGATTAAAACTACTTTTACATTTACTTTTACGGATTTTATCGCGTTTATTTTTACTTTTTATTTACTTTTATTTTTAATTCCCGACGTTTCGGGCGCTTTCCAGCACCCATGGTCACGGGGGACTGAGATGACTGACGTCCCGATGTCATTGTTAAACCCGGAGTACCTTCAGCTTTATAATGATTTCTTATATTTACGCGAACACTACACATTGAAATATGGGTGCTGTAAAGCTCTCGAAACGTCGGGTATTAAAAAGTTAAATATACGCGATAAATTCCGTAAAAACTAGTATTATTTCAATACCTTCAGCTTTTTTAATTTTTGTTTATGGTGCGATCTATGCAAAATGAGCTGACTATGTCCTGAGGTCTTGCAGTGGTATGCTTGGGTTTAGTTTTAATTTTATTGATTATAGGATCCCAAGCAGGTGGTAGTACCCAGCCTCCTTCTCTATTGAAATTAGGATGTTTTTTAATTTCAATAGCCTCACGTATCATCCTTGGTAGGAATCGGTGTTCTTTAGCGAGGATTTGTGGTCTATCAAATCTGATGTAATGGTTGGGGCCGTCTAGGATATATACAAACTGCAGACTTCCCAAAGTCGAAGTGAGTGATGTACTCGCCATCAATGGCGAGTACATCACTCACCTTCGATTTGCCGACGATATAGTTCTTATGGCAGAATCGCTGGAGGACTTAAGCACTATGCTCAATGACCTCAATAGTGCCTCCCAACGGATAGGTCTTAAGATGAACATGGACAAAACAAAGATCATGTTTAATGTCCATGTCACACCTATGCCGGTAGTTGTTGGGAGCACTAAGCTCGAAGTTGTTGACGATTACGTTTACCTGGGACAAATAGTCCGGCTAGGTAAGTCCAACTTCGAACGAGAGGTCAATCGACGGACTTTGGACAATGGACGGATCAACTCGGCTGTGTAGCGTTCGGGAAATTACGACACATCTTCTCCTCAAAACCTGAAAACTAAGTTGTACAACCAGTGCGTGTTGCCAGTGATGATATATGTAACTGAGACGTGGTCCTTCACTGCTGGCCGTATGAGGACGCTCAAAGTCGCTCAGCGAGCTATGGAGAGGGCTATGCTGGGAGTTTCTCTGCGTGATAAACTTAGAAATGAGGATATCCGCAGTAGAACCAGAGTGACCGACATAGCCCAACGGATTAGTAAGCTGAAGTGGCAATGGGCCGGCCATATAGCTCGAAGAACCGACAACCGTTGGGGAAAAAAGGTTCTCGAGTGGCAGCCTCGTACCGGTAGACGAAGTGTAGGGCGACCCCCCACTAGATGGAGTGACGACCTGGTAAGACATGCAGGAAGTCGATGGATGCAGGTGGCTCAGGACCATGCTTTGTGGCATACCTTGAGGGAGGCTTATGTTCAGCAGTGGACTTGTAAAGGGCTGTAATGATGATAATGATGATGATGATAAGGAAAAATTGAGATTTTACTAAAAATATTGATATTTTTCATTGAATTTACGTTCTATAAGTGAAAGCAAACCGCTGGTTTCAAGGATAACGATGTTTACACTAACACCCTGTATAACATAAGATGTATAAAGATACACAATATACTGATGAAACTAATATACAGGGATTACAACTATAATGATGATAGAGCTTAGCAGTTTTAAAGCAATTTTATAAAATGAGCCCGAAGATTCTTCTTAAATGTTTGTTTGCAGGTAGGTGGTCCTAATTTTTCAGGTAGGTCATTCCATAGGCGTGCGGCTTGGACAGCAAACTATGAAGATATGAAACTCGAACGGTGAAAGGGTATAAAGAGAGCAAGATCCTCTGATTAAACGAAGCTGTCTGTCGTGAGTGTCGCGCAGGAACTGAAACTTATATTTCAGATAATTCGGGTAATGGTTATCGAATAAAGTAGAAAAAACTGTGTTAAGTATACTAATAAGTCTTTGCTAACGAATTGGAAGCCATTTAAGCTGATTGCGGAATGAGGATACATGATCAAACCTGCGCAGACGAAAAATAAAAGGGATACAGTTATTGACGAGACGATACAGCTTGTCAAGGAAAACCTCATTAAGATCAGGAAAACATACATCAGCATTACGTTAGTACTCTTATTAGTCTGTGATCAGCATAGTCAATAATGGGCAAAATAAGAGATTGCACCAGAGTTATCTTTACCTTGACAGGAAGAAAGTTTCATAGACGGTTTAAAGCACTCAACTTAGCAAAAACGGAACCACTGATATTCTTAATTATAAATTCATTTTGTTTCGTGATCAAGGATACTAAATATGGATTTTATCGCAATTATTTTTTTTTATTCCCGACGAGAATAGATGTGGCTATGAGCCACAGCAACCACTTGCCGCCAGTTGGACTGTTTACTCGTTTGTCACCCTTATCCTAAAGAAAATCATTATAATTAACACCACCATTAGCGTCATTATGATTACTACATGGTAGTATGATATTAGTTAGGTATATCACTATAAAAACATCCTAGGGACAACTTATTATGCTTTCTCTACAGTGTCTTCTGCTTCTTCATCATCGAAAATTCACAATTTAAAATTCTTGTGCATGATTTTAAATTGTGAATTTACGATCGCAGACAATTTTTTAATTTTATCCTTTCATTAAAAAATATAGAACAGTGACATGTTTGCGATATTCGAATTACATCTCAGCATTTCTTCATTTTTGGTGAGAGAGAGTTTGGAGAACTGGGACGTTGTTGCTTTTTAAAAACATAGGCAGGGAACGAGCGACGGCGGTGTAGTAGCAAGGTTGAGTGACACAGTTAGTTGGCTTATGAGATAAACCAATTTTAAAGCAGATATTACAATTTGTATGATCATATTTTGCAAATTATAAATTCTTACTTTATTTGAACATTTTACTCTTGGCGGTGTTGAAATTACATGTCCAACTTGCGTCCAACTTCGTTTCGGAACAAAAAAATATTTCTTGGTACTTCTGCATAAAATTGTAGCAACGTTTTTGCTCAACATTTTAAAAAGGAGCAATGACTATATTGAAGTGAACGAACGATTAAACAACGAACCAGTTTGACAGGAAAAATGACATACAATATAAAAAAGCATTCAATACATAATTTAAACATGGAATCATGAAACCAATTGAAAACGTACCACGTAGTGATTATAATATATACTCTTTGGGTTTTAGACTAAATAAAGTTATGTTTGGGTAAGTACCACTCTACGATCTATTCTATTCTTTGATCTAGTTTGCGTAAATATGGTTGCTGATCATGAGGTCCCGGGTGAGGTCAAAATCAGTAGTTGGTTTTTTTTTTGTCAAGAAATTGTTAGTAGCAGCCCGTAGTCGGAAAGCTGGCGGTGTTTCATCCCCGTACCTCGGAAAGCACCTTGCCATTGATCCTGCGCCTGATCTGATTCCAGTCGAGTTGAAAAACCGTTCCACCTTCGAACTATGAGAGCGACCGTATAGAAAGTACACTTGTGTATACACCTGGGCACAGTGACGGCCCTAGCAAATTCTTTAGGTGGTGCGGGATCTCATAGTGGCGCCCCACTAAATACAAAACCTTCGTGTTCTTATACTATGCAGTTGCTTTTTCGAGATTTTAAATAGTATTAGACCGATCAAATATCTACAAGTGTATATGCGGGGCAAGCACAGTTATGTCTGTCGCTCTTGCCAAAGCACTTGGTCTGCTTATTCGCGTTATGGGCGGTTTACACGGACTTCGTAGCTAAGCGCTTAGTACTTGTCACTAATACTAAGTCCTCATGTGTAAACACGCTGATTAGTGCTTAGTATTAGTATTTGTGAATAGTGCAAGTGTATAGAAAACGAACCTATTTACTAAGCGACAAGTTGATACCCCCACCACGATTAACTAAGCACTTGTCGCTTGCTGACCGTTTGTTAACAGTTCGACAAGTTAGTTGGTGACAAGTTGTGTACCGGGAAGTGAAAACACGTGTTTACTTATGTGATCAAGGTGGAATTCGGAAACAACAATGAAGTTCATTCAGGAATTTAAATCCTATGAATCTTTATGGAACCACAAATAGGTTTTGCATAAAAATAAACTCGCAAAAGATGCTGCTTATTAGAAAATCGTTGAAGAGATCTCGATCATGCTTGAAATAATAATGTTTGAATATTGCTTAAACACACTGCGCAAAATCAGGCGGCGTCGCTCCATTTCGAATATCTGGTCACTATGGTTCATAAAAGATAGCTTGATCTCTGCGACAGCTCTCAGTAAAAATCACGCCTATGAAGTCCTGAATTTCTTAGTAGTACAGACACACAGTACCTGTCAATGTCATACTTTATGGGCATGCACTAATTAGCTCGGCATGCCCATAAAGTATGACATTGACAGGTACTGTCTGTACTACTAAGAAATTCAGGACTTCATAGGCGTGATTTTTACTGACAGCTGTCGCAGAGATCAAGCTATCTTTTATGAACTATAGTTGTACAGATTATTTCTCGTAATAGGAGTTAATAATCTTGTTTGACAACTTTTATTTAAACTATTTTTCTGCAGACAGTGTTAAAAATATTAAGAACTAACAACAACAAACTTAATAAAAGCCTAGGTGGCCAGCTTTCTGGCTTATGCGCTTTTTTTTTATTATTTCGGAATAATTTAACTTCTGGGCAATAGAATTTGCTATGGAAACGTGGATAAATTTTATTTTTTAATGTACTAAAACTTCAACAAAATATCTATTGTGATCACTGCTATGGCTATAGTTCACGGCTAAGTCCTGTCTTCAATGAATAGAAGTTGCTTAACTGTGGCCAATTTGGCAAAGTAAAATGGGCGAAATAGATAGTTTCCCAGATGTGTTACGTTTGATTTTATTTATTTAAATTATGACTACTTTATCTGTGGATGTCCCGTGTAGAGGCGAAACACGTATCGTATTATCAAGAGTGGTGTGTCGTCCCTCGTTTGGTACTGTTGGTAGTGGCTACAGGAATTGAGAGGGATTGGGAGGTGATCTTCAGACTGCGTGGGAAACATCATTTCATTTTGTTACGCGAATATGAGCAAATTAAGTTCTAATAACTTCAACGAATATCCACTACCCCATATCTTCTCGTGGGTGTCGTAAGAGGCGACAGAGAGAAACAGGCAGAAGATGGGCAGCAGCATCTTCCTGATAACAACAACTTTACAACAAAAAACTGCGGTTGCCAACCCGCTCGCCAAGCGTGACAACTATGGTAATATACCGCCCATGAGCAATGACACAAATAGACGGCCCCCAGTTCCCGGCGGCCCTGCTATTCCTGGCTACGGTGGCGACCAGGGTAACGGCGGGGCAGCGGGTGCTAAGAATCTCCGGTGGAGGTTCGGTTGCCACCTAAAAATACTTGACCTGGCAACCTACCACGCACACACCCTAAGGACTGTCGAGAAGATCCTGGAGATAGAAGAAGAGATAGACAAGTTGCGCTGGAGTATTATAGGATAATCCGAGGTCTGAAGAGAGGAGGAGGATACGGTGATTTTCGTATCCGACAACTTGTTCTATCACAGGGAGGGCGACCATCTGTCCCAAAGTTGCTGTTGGATTTAACGTCCACAAGCCTCTCGCTAACAACCTTGTAAAGATTGGGAGTGTGTCGACGAGGGTTTACTCAAAATCACTAAAAGGTATTCGCTGAAGGTCATACAGGTTTACGCATCAACGTCGGCACATCCCGATGAGGAAGAAGGTGGAGGAAATTTATGAGGATATTTCTAGAGCCATGCATTCCTCCGAAACCCACTATACGAGTACGGTAGTAATAGGAGACTTCAATTCAAAACTAGGCGCAAGAAAGAACGGTGAGCTGAAGGTTGGGAGATTTGGGATAGGGCAACGAAACCCAAAGGGCCAGCAGCTGGCCGACTTTATGAAGAACGAGGGACTTCTAATGATGAACTCTTTCTTCCAGAAGCAGCCTCACAGAAAGTGGACCTAGTCCAGACCCGACGGTTCGACAAAAAATGAGATTGATTTCATTATGACGATTAGACGGCAACTATTCAGTGACGTCTCCGTGATCGCAAGGGTGAAAACTGGCAGCGATCACCGAATGGTTAGAGGCACACTGAACCTAAACGTTAAGATGGAGAGGTCTCGTCTAATGCAGTCAACGCTCCGTCCACCTCGTGCTCTAATCCAAAGCCCCAAAACCTTTCAGCTAGAGTTACAAAACCGTTTTCAGTGTCCAAAAATTGCAATGCAGTGGACGATATGAATGACAAGCTCATGGAAACTGTTCACGTGGTCGGAGCTAAGTACTGCAAGACTAGCCACAGAAGAACACAAAAACCTCCCCATCACACTCTTAATCTCATGGTTGTTAGACGGGAAATGAAGCTGCAGTCTTCAACAGATTCGACAGCATACAGGCAACTGAATCGACAGATCTTCAAATAGATGCGGCGCAACTTGCGCAACTTCAATACAGCTCGTATTGAAGAAGCGATTGAGCGGAAACAGGGCTCCAAAGTCTTTACCAGAGAACTGCCTGCCAGAAAGAGCTAACTCAAAGCTGAAGACCGAGTGTGGCAGCATCGTTTCCGAGACACCTGAGATTTTGAGTGAGATTGAGAGGTTCTATGGGCAGCTGTACACTTCATCACGTACCAAGAGCAAGTCTTATCCGACACTATTGCGATGATATCCCGGACGTCAGTCTGAGCAAGATTAGAATGACTCTCCAGCACCTTAAAAACGGCCGGAATTACAGCCAAGCTTCTGAAAGCGGGTGGAACACCGGTACTTAAAGTCCTTCAGAAGCACTTCAATTCCGTCCTCCATGGTGGCACTACTCCGGAGGCGTGGAGCAGATGTGGTCTTGTTCTTCAAGAAAGGCGACAACGTTATCTTGAAGAACTACAGACCGATTTGCCTTCTCAGCTGCGTCTACGCACTGTTTTCGAGAGTCATTACGAATCGTCTCTCACGCAGACTTGACGACTCCCAGCCTCCCGAACAAGCCGGTTTCCGAAAAGGCTTCAGTACCATAGACCACATAAATGCACTGCGGCAGATTGTACAGAAGACTGAAGAGTACAATCTGCCACTTTGCCTGGCGTATGTGGACTACTACTAGAAAGCCTTTGATACGGTCGAAATTTGCACGGTGCTATAGTCTCTTAAGCGGTGCCAAATTGACTGTCGGTACATCGAAGTGTTGAAGTGTTTGTACAGTTGGGCTAAGATGGCTATCCGAGTACAGAACCAAAGTACGAAACCTATCCAATTGCAAAGAGGTGTAAGACAGGGTGACGTAATATCCCCGAAACTCTTCACCGCTGCATTGGAAGACTTGTTCAAGCTACTGGACTGGAAAGGATACGATATTAACATCAATGGCGAGTACATCAGTCACCGTCGAGTTGCCGACGGTATAGTCCTTATGGCAGAATCACTGTAGGACTTAAGCACTATGCTCAATCACATATGCCGGTAGTTGTTGGGATTACTATGCTCGAAGTTGTTGACAAGTATGTTTACCTAAGTCTAAGTTCGACCGAGATGTCAATCGACCGATTCAACTCGGCTGGGCAGCGTTCGGGAAATTACGACACATCATCTCGTCAGATATACCCCAAAACCTAAAAACTAGATTGTACGACCAGTGCGTGTTGCCAGTGATGACGTGGTGGAACCAGTGACCAACATATCCCAACTGAATAGGAAGCTGAAAAAAAGGTTCTCGAGTGACGGCCCTTACCGATGGGCGTAGTGTAGGGCAACCCCCCACTAGAAGGAGTGACAACCTGGTAAGACATGCAGGAATTCGATGGATGCAGGTGGCTCAGGACCGTGCTTTGTGGCATTCCTTGGGGGAGGTCTATGTTCAGCAGCGGACCTGTGAAGGGCAGTAATGATGATGATGATAAACCTCAACCAAATGGATTTGAAAAATGCCAGAGAATATTGAGTCAAACTCTAGTTTGAACACCTTTAATTTTCCTGCCATATTCGCACCACTTTCAGGTTTTCATACAAACAACTGTACAAGTGTTTAAGTCAAACACTTGTACAATTTCATCAGGAAAGAGGTCCTTTTTCCGAAGTCACTTACTGACTTGTAAGCAACAAAATACTCGTGCTTTGACTTCTTAATTAGCGTTAACAAAACAGAATGTTAGTGATAAGAGTGAGTGAATTGTTGACCGGTGCCCGGTGGTGGCGTTTCGGTTGATTTCAGCGCCCCCCAGATGACGGCGCCCAGTGTGGTCGCACCGCCCTAGGGCCGCCATTGCCTGGGCACTATAAACCTGCCTGCGCAAATGGCTAGTCTCTGTGGAGACTGGCCGCTGTGACCGAAATTCGGTTTAGATGACATTTTTATTTTTCTCTTTTGAGTTTATTGCGCTGTTTAAAGGTAGCTGAAAGTACACGCGAGCTGCTATAGCCATTTACCATCTGGTGGTCTAATAGCTCGTTTATATAATTTAATATTTTAAATATAGTAAACATTAGTTACCAAAAGTCACGCACGCAATACAATTATACAACAATAGGAAGTGGTCGCTGGTCGGGACTAAGTTTGCCGACACTCAAATGTATAGTGTATTGTAATTGGGACCGTGCTATCTCATTGCTTTAGAAGACTTTTTGATAGCGTGATTTGGGCTTTGATTGTTGTTCAGTACATATGTGGCATTGCAGCGCGTTGAAGTCAAACACTTCTACGGAAAATGAAGGCCCAAGTTAAAGCCTGAATGCATTGTCTGAAATTACCCGAACATGCAATCTCGTCGAATGGGTTTTTTCAAAATCATCACCACTACAGCCCATCATAAGTCTACTGCTGAAAATAGGCCTTCCCCCATAGCCATATAACATATTTTCTCGCGTTTAACAATTCTTACCATCAAAATAAATGCATTTTTAGAACATCTTAATTCCATAAACTCTAATATTCAATTTAATACGGAGTTAGAGGCACAAAGACCCATACCAACCAATATTAAAACGGTGAATCTCGCTATCATCCTTCACAGTTAGCTACCGTGGGAAAATCGTTGTTTCAGGGAGCACAAGGGATCTGTGACAGAAAACATCTGGCCGCCCAACTTCAGCACATGAGGCAAGTATTGCGAGACAACAAGCTTCGAGTCCCGCGCCTACATCACCGTGACCGAGTGAAGCCGGCTACGGTCGATCGAGCGTGTGCCTGCTGTACTACCATATGTCAGAGACGTCACAAACAAGATTGGCTACAACTTGAAGCGAGCTTCTATAAGAACCATAGAATAAATACATACATAAATTTTATGATTAGAACATTCTACAAGCCGCGGATGAGGATTTGTTAGTTCTTACATATCCCTCTACAAGATGCAGGAGTGTACAAGCTTGATTGTGAATGTGGTTTGTCACATATAGGGTAAACAAAGAGATCAATTATAACCCGCGTAAAACAACATACGTGGTAGAGCCATGCTGCAGTTATATTAGTAGTATAGTTGTAGCACGAATGGGTCGGCTCGACCGGGGAAGGACCATGCTCTTACAGAATACCAGCGTGAAATAGTAGCTTAATGCTGCTGTATTTCGTATGGTGAGTGTAGAGAACCGGAGACCCTTTTTACTGGAAACGAGGCATTCCATCTTAGTCCTCACGGGTGACAACGCATCTGCATTTTGATTCGTAATCGAGGATAGATGTAGATGCTTATGGGCCACAGCAACCACTTACCGTCAGGTGGACTGTGTGCTCGTTTGTCACCCTATCCTATAAAAAAAAACATATAGCTGACGTTAAACAGCAACGTTTCGAGAAGTCTCAGTTTGTGATCATATCCTAGACGGCCCCACCATTAGATCAGATTTGATAGACCACAAATCCTCGCGAAAGAACATCGATTCCTGTCAATTATGATACGTGAGGCTTTAAAAATAAAAATAAAACATCCTAATTACAATACAGAAGGAGGCTGGGTACTACCACATGCTTTGGATTCTGTAACTAAATAAATTAAAACTAAACCCAAGCATTGGTATGCTGCCCCTGCAAGACTTCAAGACACAACAAGTTCATTGCGCGTAGATCGGACCATAAGTAATAATTAAAAACCGGCCAAGAACGTGTCGGGCCACGCTCAGTGTAGGGTTCCGTAGTTTCCCGTCCGTCACAATAAGTGTTCCCACTTATGAGTATAAAGGAGGGTATCCATTATGTTCGCGCTCCAGCAGCGCTCCGCGCTCCTGCAACTGCTCCCGGTAGTTGGTACTGTTGTTTCCATCCAAGTTCAAAATGATTTTCCTAGAAAGTCCTTATAAAGTTCTACTTTTCAGATTTTTTTCATATTTTCTAAACTTATGGTTCAAAAGTTAGAGGGGGGGGGGACACATTGTTTTTTTACTTTTGGAGCGATTATTTCCGAAATTATTGACATATATTATATTTTAATACCTTTCCAACAATATATTACGTTAGGGTTGAAATTAAAAAAAAATCACTTCCCACTTTACATGTAGGGGGGCTACCCTAATAAAACATTTTTTTTCCAATTTTTATTTTACCACTTTGTCGGCGTGATTGATACACATATTGGTACCAAATTTCAGCTTTCTAGTGCTAACGGTCACAGAGATTAAGCGAGGACGGACAGACGGACAGACAGACATGGCGAAACTATAAGGGTTCCTAGTTGACTACGGAACCCTAAAAAGATGAAGGTACTCTGGGTTAACAGTGACATCAGGGCGTCAATCACCTAAACCCCTCGTGGCCATGGGTGTTGGAGAATGTCGAAAATTAAAATCAAGTAAACTAAACGCGATAAAATACGTAAAAGTAGTTTTATTAAATTTGTAGTCTTCACGTAAATATAAGAAATCATTATTTACTTATTATATAGTTTTCTCATCTGGTTGGTCTGTATAAAGCTATAAATAAAAATTATAAACATATAGAAATAAAATAAATAAAAAATACATGAAAATCCAACTAGAGAGAGTTAGGAAGAGAGAGAAACCGGCGGAAGATATCAAGGAGCACCCGTCACGGAGCGGAGCGGTCCGTCACGGAGCCCCGTCACCTCAGATGACCCGAGAGGCTGACTAAGATTAACCCGTTCGCAAAAACGACTACAGTGGGCAGACCACCCCACATGTCAGTCACCTCTTGAGTTAGGTTAAGATATTTTGTTCGCGTATCTGTTTCGGCTTTCACGAGGTTCTCGTCATACGGAATGGTAATGTCGACCAAAAATATCCTTGATCGTTCCCGGTTCATCAGCACAATATCAGGCTTAATCGCAAGAATAGCCGTCTGTGATGATGGTGTGGTCCCATTAGAGCCTGGCGAGATTCTTTTTCGAGCACGGCTTCTGGCAGGTACTTATAAAAGGCAATTTCCGATTCACAAGGCCGTATTTGAGCGAGCTCTGTTGGCCGTTGCTGGTGTAGAGTCCTGGCTACTAAGTTGTGTTGGTGCAAATATTCAGAGTTAGAAAGCGCCGAACAACCAGAGATGACATACCTAAATGACTCACCGGGATGGCGACAAGCTTGACAGATGTCGACGGCGCCATCCTTTAGGATGTACGAGTATCTCAGATAGTTATTGGTCTTATAAACTGTTCCTGTATCGCACAGACAAACCCTCAGTTTCCCCAGAGAGGTCACCGAAACGTAGCCAGTTGAGGGTGGCGACTGTATTTGTATTATTATTGAGTAGGCTGCTGCCCATATTCTGCTTCAGTGTTCTTTTGTCGCCTCTAATGAAACCCAGATGACAGGGGTAGTGACTATACTTTGTATTCTTGCAATTGCTTACTTAAATTAATGTAAAAAATATACATATCGATGACGATTGGAAGCATCGTCGAGACTACGCTACTTTGAACTTTTGAACTACACTTTGTATTCTTGCAATTGCTCTCTCAAATCAATGTAAAAAATATACAAATCGAAGACGATTGGAAGCATCGTCAAGATGGTAACTACTTTGAACTACACTTTGTATTCTTGCAATTGCTTACTTAAATTAATGTAAAAAATATACATGTCGATGACGATTGGAAGCATCGTCGAGACTACGCTACTTTGAACTTTTGAACTACACTTTGTATTCTTGCAATTGCTCTCTCAAATCAATGTAAAAAATATACAAATCGAAGACGATTGGAAGCATCGTCAAGATGGTAACTACTTTGAACTACACTTTGTATTCTTGCAATTGCTTACTTAAATTAATGTAAAAAATATACATATCGATGACGATTGGAAGCATCGTCGAGACTACGCTACTTTGAACTTTTGAACTACACTTTGTATTCTTGCAATTGCTCTCTCAAATCAATGTAAAAAATATACAAATCGAAGACGATTGGAAGCATCGTCAAGATGGTAACTACTTTGAACTACACTTTGTATTCTTGCAATTGCTTACTTAAATTAATGTAAAAAATATACATATCGATGACGATTGGAAGCATCGTCGAGACTACGCTACTTTGAACTACACTTTGTATTCTTGCAATTGCTTACTTAAATTAATGTAAAAAATATACATGTCGATGACGATTGGAAGCATCGTCGAGACTACGCTACTTTGAACTTTTGAACTACACTTTGTATTCTTGCAATTGCTCTCTCAAATCAATGTAAAAAATATACAAATCGAAGACGATTGGAAGCATCGTCAAGATGGTAACTACTTTGAACTACACTTTGTATTCTTGCAATTGCTTACTTAAATTAATGTAAAAAATATACATATCAATGACGATTGGAAGCATCGTCGAGACTACGCTACTTTGAACTTTTGAACTACACTTTGTATTCTTGCAATTGCTCTCTCAAATCAATGTAAAAAATATACAAATCGAAGACGATTGGAAGCATCGTCAAGATGGTAACTACTTTGAACTACACTTTGTATTCTTGCAATTGCTTACTTAAATTAATGTAAAAAATATACATATCGATGACGATTGGAAGCATCGTCGAGACTACGCTACTTTGAACTTTTGAACTACACTTTGTATTCTTGCAATTGCTCTCTCAAATCAATGTAAAAAATATACAAATCGAAGACGATTGGAAGCATCGTCAAGATGGTAACTACTTTGAACTACACTTTGTATTCTTGCAACTGCTTTCTTAAATAAATGTAAAAAATATACAAACCGGCGATGATTGGAAGCATTGTAGAGACCGTACCTTAACCTTTATTCCTAAATAAATGGATCCGTTGTGAATCACTCAAAAGCTTCACGTGTTTATTAAATTTCACAACCGGGTTCGATCCACGCCGTGACATAAGCATAATAAAATTGTTAGTTGCAATTTTAAGTACTGATGTACCTACGTGTACGTGGTAAACGTGCTTGGCGGTGAAGATAAAGATATGTGAAGTCCGCTAACACGCATTTGGGTAGCGGTACAAACTTACTTGCTTTAAAACACTCTCGTTAATAACTGGAGGCTTGTCCCAGGAGAAGGATGTCTATAAACTGTAACTTTAGATATAAATGGATAAAAAGAGACACAAAAATACATCAATTTAATTTATTACTCTTAACATTAATGTATAAATATTAGATTAAATAAAAAAATATTTTACTATTAATATTATGAGATAAAACAAAGACGTTGGAAACAAAATCACAGCATTTCAATTATTAAAAAAAAAAACGTAAAGAATTAATTTACACTTCTGTCCAATAATACTAAAAAATTGTATGTCAGTTTAAATAAACTATCTATAACTTAACTATAAATTTTAAGCTAAGCGGGGCTGCACGGCGCACTTTCACATGTGTTCAAATAAAATTTACGAAAGGGATCACCCGTATAAGTCGCGACATGCAACTGCACCGCGCCTTTGAAGTTCCCGATTTAATTCTGCACGTTCCATTACAAAATTTCATTTCATGTATACGTTTACGTGCGCAAATAGGCTGCAGAACCAAAGCATATGAGTCAGACCATAGATATTTTTCATTGAAAAAATAAATATATCACATAACATGAAATTATTTATTTATTCTTAACTGTACACCTTAATTAAAAGGATTACAAAAAGCGGAATTAGGCTTTCTTAAAAAATTAAGTAAAATGATTTTACCAATGACAAGATACCTTGACAAGATGTACAGCGCAACCGCACAAATCGCCCGATCAGCGTTTTTACCTCATATCTTAGCGCGTTCGTGTTCTCATCATTAGCTATTAGCATTTTTTAAATTTATTTTCTATTTTACCTCAAGCAGCATACGTAGGTAGAGCCATGCTGTAGTTATATTAGTAGTATACCTAGTTGTAGCACGAATGGGTCGGCTCGACCGGGGAAGGACCACTCTCTCACAGAACACCTGCGTCAAATAGTAGCTTAATGCTGCTGTGTTTCGTATGGTGAGTGTAGTGAACCGGAGACCCTTTTTACTGGAAACGAGGCATTCCATCTAAGTCCTCACGGATGACAACGCATCTGCATTTTGATTCGTAATCGAGGATAGATGTAGATGTCTATGGACCACAGCAACCACTTACCATCAGGTGGACTGTGTGCTCGTTTGACATACTATCATATAAAAAAAGCATCTTAGGTGTACATCGTACACGTACATCTTTATGGTACTTCGAGCTTACCGTGAGCGGGATCTCTGTCGCCAGGGACCAATTTTGAATTGCGAAAGCGGTGACGCGCCACGTAAGTCAACCAGCAGGCAGCATTAGTAAGTCTACAGCTCTATATTATAATCAACAGCCACAGTAATTGGTCAAAATGGAAGATCTTCTAGCTAGCCAAAACCAAATAATGGGAGCTATGGGTCAGATCCTAATCAACTTTAAAAAAGGTGCCGACCGCAAAACACCGGTCATATTAAAAAGCGACTTATCACTTTAGAAAGTTATTGGCAGGAGTTTCAAGCTAATCACCTTAAACTTTTTGAGTCTGACGATAAAACTCATGAATATTTTACTGGCAATTACTATAAAAGAACGTCCGATTTTTATAACGAAACACGCAATTATCTTCTTAGTTATTTACCGAGTAACTAAAGAAAAAAGCCTTCTCAGACCAGCTACCCCATTGCAAAAGACGGGCTTTTCAGCTATACCGTCTGGCAGCGCGCTCCATTCCGAAATCACAGCTGATGCTTTGCATCAGCGGTAATTTCAGAATGGAGCCGAGCCCAAGGTAGATGATATGTTGAGAAAGCAGGGAAACAACTTCAAAGCTTTTCAGCGGACTATTAGCAGCATCAATCTCGACAAAGTCTCTGAAAAATGGGAGTATGAGGATATTCTGAAGTCAGTTCAGGCACGCTGGACGATAATAAACGCCTTGCACTGGGAAATACACAGAGAACTATACGAAGATAATGAAGAGTATGAAGAAATGTTCAGTAGCTATGAGCAAAAGCTCAACAACATGAAGAAAGTTATCAACATGTGGTTGCAAGATGTGGTCTGATCTTTACCGGGAGAAGTCAACTTCAAAAATGGACATCCCCACGTTCAGTGGGAGCTACAACCAGTGGTTGTCGTTTAAGGACTTGTTCGTCTAGGTCTTCTGACAATACACAAAGGGGCCTCGAATTGAGACGGGCTTCTAGCTGCGCCAATAACGTGGAAAATTCTTCATATGTCAGTTTTTGATCGTCAACAACTCTACGCAGATGGTGCTTTAGGCTTTTCACTGCTGCCTCCCAAAGTCCACCGCCACTAGGCCGTTAGTGGTCGACAAAACACAAACAAGACCACCAGAAGTCAAATCAGCAACCGCAACAATCATTTCAGCCAACTAATTTCAAAAAATCATTCGTTTTTAAAGCATTCACAAGCAATCAAAATCCGTCATTTAAATCAAATAATATTAATAATAGGTTAGCGTCCGCACCGAAGCAAAAAAGCCCAATCTGCAATGAAGATCACGCCATTCCGTATTGCGAAACATTTTCAACATATCGACCCGATTTCAAGCGACAAATAATATCCAAGCTATCCTTATGCCATTACTGTCTTAATAAACATAACGGTAATGAATGTTTTTCAAAGAAGAGATGCCATAAGTGTCAAAGCAATCATCTTACGCTAGTTCACGAAGCCTTTGCCGTATCCGCAAACGCTGCAAATCCGAGTGCAACAACCGACCGCGCGGCGTCAAACTCACGTGTCTCTGGAGGACACCCAAGAGGTTTTATTGGCAACTGCTATAATCAACGTTCAAGCTGTCGATGGTACCCTTCACTCCATGAGGGCTCTTATCGACCAAGGGTCCCAAACTTCTATTATCACCAAAAACGGCGCAAAAAGATTAGAATTACCTCGCAAGCATTGCAAAGGAGTGATATTAGGAGTAGGCGCGAGGGAGAACAGCTGCAAGTGTGTTATGAACATAACCTTATCTTCTTGCTATAGCATGTATTGTCGGGTCATCATCTTGTAAATTAGCCGATAAGTGTTATGTCGCTCTCATCTGTTTTAGTTTAGCTCATCTCATAATCATCTCTCGCCCGGGAACATATACGGTGCAACCGTTTATACATCAGGTCCTTTTTCATGTTTTTTTAATACATAAGTAGCCATTTTAATTATTATTTACATTAGGTATAAATTTCTTTTTATTGTGAAAGTCCCAGGACTTCAATCATTGTAGCAATATTCTAAATCCAGTCCTTCTAAATCTATACATTAAGTCAGATTAAATTTTGTCTTGTATTATCTAAATACAAAATTTCATCAAAATTTATCTAGATAGGTTTCATCTCCGAGAGAATTGTAACAATTTTTCTAACGCAGAGTTCTCTTCTGAAGCTCAAAACAAGTAAAACCAGGTTTACTGTTTTGTAATTTTGTATATGCTTTGCGACAGAAAGCAAACATTATTAATTTGAACACCACTGACCACCATAACGTCATCTCCATCGTGTGGTAGGTGGTATAAGTCAAATACAAATGCCAGCAAAATGTCAACCTAAGATAGATAAGGAAATAAACAAATAGAGAAACAGACTTAACTACAATCCTCCCAATTAAAACATTACCCCTGATCAGTATGGAACAATATCATAATATAAAAGTACAAGCTAGTGCGCGACACGTGCCGAGCGTGGCCATAGGATAGGAAATCTTGCTTTAGAATACATTTGCGTCCAAGAGTTAACTGAACATAGGCGGACAATAATAATTTGAGATTATATATCGTATATTACTAATGGAATCGTACGAAAAAATAACAAATTTGTTAAGGCAAATCGACAGAATATATGTGAAGAATCATTTAATCATCAATCCTCACTCCGCTCTCCCCCATTGGGCAGCCAGACAGTGTAGTCGATATCCCATGTATTCAAATCAAAAGCTTTACTTCGCCTTTCGTAATGCAACACTACAGCAAGGGAGTGGAATTATTAGCCAGAATTTATCTTTCCTTTAGATTAAAATATGGGTGTCTTCAAGGCAAGAGTAAATAGTCTTTTCTTACGCTAAGACAGTGTAATTTGGCTTGATCACCACTTTCCACCCGATGTGATTGGAGTTAAATACTAAAAAAATCACCAATTATATCCATATCGGGTGGGTGAAATATGAAAGGTGCAGTAAAAGATAAAATCATCTTATCATTGTAAAACATACTATAAATATTGGTAATATTTTGCCTACAAGTCTTTTTGGATATGTACCATCATCTTACCTATTTCTAACTCTCGTGCGAATTTTTGTGCTTTTTCACTTAGGAGATAGCTGTAAGTGCCCAATACCCATGGATTGACAATTGCCATCAGGTGAATGACATAGTTGTGAAGTGTACATGCAAACAAAATGCATTAACTAGTTCTTTTTCACAAATACTCGTAATAAGCATCGATTGTCACATACATTAAAATTTGAATAACATGGTTGTCCTTAGTACTTAATATAAGAGGCGTAGTTAATTGGATTTCACAAAAATTATCTCCTCTAAACTCTGCATACCTTTATAAAGACTGTACGTCGAACAACCTAATATGGCCGCGCATTCGCTTATAACAAAATAAAAACTGGTTGGATACTTATCTTTCAGCTCTGTATCAAATTTTTGATGCATATCCAAATTCTTTCCAATGGTCCTGGAATTATAATGTCGTATCCAATACGTAAATTCTTTTTTCTTTAGCGGATGTTTAATCAATGGCTCCAAATTGTTTCGGCTTTCGATCCTTTCTTTTTCAAATTTACTCTTTTCTAGAAAATCGTAATCATCTTCATCATTATCACTGGAATCAGTGTCATTATTTCCCACATCTTCAATAAGATTTTCATCATAATTAGTAAATTCTTGTATTTTGTTAGAAATTATTCTATCTATGTCTACATCATCGCTTACATTTGGAACATTATTAATAGGGGTAATAGGGGTATCACTGTTCAATTTAACATATAACTGTTTAATATCGTGAGTCTTTTCGTCAAAATCGGAATCGTATTTGTTAACACACGTATCTAATTCACATTGTTCAGAATTAGTATCATTTAAGTTATCCGTACAAAGGGTGTCGCTGATTACATCTGACTGCACAAAGTGATCTGAATTATTGAGTGGTGTGTTATCAACATTTTCACTTTCACTGTTTGCATTGTGAATGAATATTTGGGTTTCATTAAAAACATCTTCATGATTATTATCTATGGCATCGACAGCATGTTTAACTTGTTCCGATACTTTTGTAAGTTCATCACAGTCTAGGTAATTGTAATATGCAGCAATCACGTCGTTAACTTTCATTTGCCCGTCATTCAGTTTTGCTGTATTCATTGGCTTCTTTTTTTTAGGTGCGACGTCTTCTGCATCAGCGTTCACGTGATCGTTTTTACGCTTTCTAGACACTCTTGTTTTATTTTCTTTAGGCAATGTTATTTTATACTTCGTGCATGCTGACAAAATAAGTTCATTAATAATTTTTGCTTTGTCAAAATTATCTGGATCAAATTTAGGAAACGTACGACTATTTACAATATCAGATCCGTCAATTCTGCTATCATTAAAATGTTCAGTGCTGTTACCGAACGGCTCTATGACAGATTTATCTTCTTCATTAAAATCATCAAAATTATCATCAAATATATTAATATTTTCTTTTTCCTCTTCAAAATATTCAAGTTTTGTATTACCATCTATATCATTTACATCTTTATTAGTTTCATCCGGAGTAATTTCAATGCATGAGTCGTCGCCATGATCACTTGTTTTATTTTCGGAAAATTTTGTTATATGTTCTGCAGCCGGCGGCTGTGTTTTCAACCAATTTTTATTTTCACAGTTCCTTACAAACACCATAGTAGCATTTCCTTTCTTTGAATCAAAATTTTTTCTTATAGCTGATTCTATTTTTTTATATGAATTACTAACGCCTACAATTAAGTTTTTCATATATCGATCAAAAAGTTTTAAATCTTCAGTAGCATACTTTAAAGCATATTGAGTAAAATCTTCACTCAACAACAGCCTCAACTCATCGTCCAGAACATATGTTACTATAACATCTGTGTATGTAGACATAGGAGTCAAACAAGCCTGGAATTCAGTTTTAGGTATAGGCTTGATGTCATGTTTGTAAGGTATTTTATTCAAAATGTCCATAGTAACTTCATCCCTTAGTTTCACAGGATGTTTGTTTCTTTCTTCCAAATGTTCCATAAGAACATAATCATCAACTTCTTGATTGTATTGTCTGGCCATTGGCAAATAATGTTGACACAACACAGTTTTCCTAAATTTTAAAAAACGAGTCCACTCTCGAAAGGAAAATAATCTATCTGTTATTTCTAAATAAATACCTAATTTGTGTGATTTTAAATGATTTTCTTCATAATTGATTTTGTCAACCACATCTGATATTCGCATTTCGTAATCACAGTCCAAGCCAAAGCACATTTTTAACGCAACAAGAACATATGACATAGCAGCATTTTCATAATCAGGAAGCCGTACTAAACAGCTTTTAGTGGCTCGATCTATGTCAAGATAATCACATGGATGGTAAAGCATAAGAGAATAAACTAAATTCTTAAAATCATTTGGAAGGCACAGTTCTTTCATATAGTTATTTATGATCTTTTTTAAATCTGGAACAAAGGGAAGACCAAGATCTAAAGCTTTAATACACGTCATAGCATAAGCTCTAATTGAATGTGAATTATAATCACTTTGACAAAGAATGAAGCTTTTCCAATGCGGTATCGCTTTTATATCTATTTCTTTTGGAACATACTTAGTACAATTTAAAAAACTTAATCTACCCTCTTTAATAAACCTAAACAAATGCGACAGCTGTATATCACTTTTATCTAAATTTAAAGCTACATATAGTATAGCAAGTAATAAACCTTTTGTCACAATCTTGATGTCCTTTGTAAATTTTTCAGATTTAATTTTCTTTTTCTTAACTTCAGACTCTTCTTCTTGTTCACTGTTATCATTGTCGATCTGAGTTTTCGATATTTGAGAAATACTTAACCTATCTTTTCCTGTTTTACTCTTCAATCTGTAAAATAAAATTATTCCGTTATTTAAATGAAAAACAGGATATCAGAAGCCATCACTCTAGTCTGTCCTGTCTTATTAGTTTAGTGTTGTTCACAGCCAGACCTATGTTCAGAACAAGTATGCCTTAGCAGACATGCATTTTATTGAATGTCCTGATGTGTGAGACCAACCTACTTCTACACTATAATAAAAAAAAATTGCAAAAATTTTGTTTGTAAACTTTCACTAAATATTTGAACTGATAAATCACACAAATTAAAAAGAACTTACTCTAAGTCCTCTTTCACTTGAAATCGTTTTATATACCGTGTCCAGATCCAGAGCACCTTCATTTTTACGCTGGGTTTAGCCCCAAGACCAATTAACTCATCTGTCAGACCAGCTAGGATAAAGTTATAGGCGTGCCATTTGTGCCATTCCCCACTCACTGTAACAAAAGATATAGATTATTTTCTTTAAAGTACTAAAAGTAACAAATGAGCATACATACATATAGCAAATGAGGATAAAATAATACAAAATGTCCATAGTTGAGGGGTATACATACTTTTACTTGTTATTTGTGTTAAAAGGAATCTAATCAGTATTATTTGAAAAGTATCAATAACCTGCCTACTTATCAATATTTTCGAAATGCTCCTTATTATCCCTTTGAATCTTTTTAAAAAGTTTATAACCTGCTGCCTTCTCTACTAATAATATATATTTTAAAAGATTTGTCTATATGTAAATGCAGTACTAATAACTTCACAGACATCAGTGCTGGTGCCAAGAACAGACTCACACTATTTAAGGCAGGTTTACATGAGTTCAGTAACAAGCGTTAGTGCTAGCACCGAAAACTAACTCTCTCTGTTTACATGAAGTCAGTAGTCGTGGTAATTCGTAAAGAGTATAAAGTCATAGGGAAAAAATTAATTCATGGAAATGCCATGATTTACAATTGAACTATTTGTTGAGTAAATTTTATTTATAACTTCAGTAGGACTTAGTGTTTCTATATTCATCTGCTGAGAAATAAATTGCAATGCTGTTGCTTGTTTTTTTTTTGTTTCGGTAATTTTAAGATTAATATACCATAGATGTTTATTTTGCCGTACTATTGAATCAACCTTAAGTTATCATAATCATTTAATTTTCACATCATTTTCGCTTGAATTTTTGATATGACGCGACATCACCCTAAAACACAGCACCAGTGACTGATCAAGTACTGATTTGGTTGTTTAGTGGCTGGGGTAGTGGACGGACTTCAAAATATTCAAGCTGGAATATTGGAGTCAGTAGTGATGCGACAACACTGTACTGACTTCAAATCAATTTGCACTAGGTCAGTATCAGGTCTGCACTGGCTTGCCTGAAGTTTTTTGAACCTGTGGAAATCAGCCTTGAGATATATATAAATTAAGCACAATTAGTATTGTACAAAAACCTCTTAATTTCCCTAACCTCTCTACTACCTTAGCCTCTTCGAATTATGTATTGGCCAGGAGCATATGAGAATCTCATATCTGATATGGGGTTATAGGTAATTTTACACCAACACCACTAGATTAAATAATAAATATAAATGCCTCACAATTTAAATAGTAACTCGCTTATATCATAATTAATACTACCTATCAGAAGGTCACTGTTGTAAATTACTTACTACTTACTTACTTTACTTATCGTCACGCACAATCCCTAACGGGGTAGCCAGAGAGAACAGATCGCCAAGTGTCACGATCCTTACATACCTCTTTCGCTTCTTTCAGGTTCATTAACTTCTTCATACATGCACGTCTAGGTATCCGAGTACTCTTGACCCTCCCCTCTTCGAGCAATTTGCTCACATGGTCTTCGAAAGTTAGTCTCGGTCTACCTCGACACCTTTTAATATTTACTTTCGCTCTATATATTTTCTTCACCATTCGGTCTTCACTCATTCGTTCCACGTGCCCAAACCGTTGGAGTACGCCCCTATCAATTTTTGTGATAAGGTCATCTTTCAATCCTGCCATATTGCGAATCTCTTCGTTTCGCTTTCGGTCGGCTATGGCAACATTTTACGAAGAGATCGCATCTCCACTGCATTCAACTTGCTTTTATGCTTCTTCTGGCATACCCAGGTTTCGCTGCCATATAACAAAGTCGGTACCAACACTGCGTTATGTATTGCAAGGCGTGCACTCTTCACCACGCCCTGCCTTTTTACTAATGTATTCAGGACACCATTGACTTTGTTTCCGGCAGCGACACGCCTATCCACATCTAAATCAAATCTTCCATCCCGGCTGAAAGCACTCCCCAAGTATACAATTTCATTTACCTGTTCTAGACATTCCTGATTTACCCATATTTCACATTTCGTTCTCTCTTCGTCCTTTTCAAATACCAGAACCTTAGTTTTATTAGCATTCAAACGGAGACCTTTAATTTCACATTCCTCTTTCATACACGTGACTAATGCCTGCAGTTCTGCTTCTGATAGTGCAATAAGCACTGCATCATCAGCATACAGCAGACAATTAACTCTTATGTCACCCAATTTCACACCCAAACAGCTATCTTTCAGCTTCTGTAAACAGCTGTCGAGATACAGTATGAACAGCCAGGAAGACATGACACAACCCTGTTTTACGCCCGTTTGGACGCTAAACATGGGTGACAGGTCATGCCCTACCGGCACACAGGCTTTACAGTCATAGTAAAGTGACTGCACAGCCCTTAACAATCGACCATCCACACCATATCCCGGCAACAGTTCCCACATTTTCTTCCTTATAACCTTATCAAATGCTTTCTCCAGATCCACAAAAGCACAGAAAATCCTCTGGTTAACACTCAGAAGCTTCTCCGTGATCATGCGGAGAGAAAACATTTGATCCGTGCATCCTCTTCCAGGTCTAAATCCGCATTGTGCCTCCCATAAGAATCTTTCCGATTTCTCTTGCATCCTGCGTGTCAAAACCTTCGAGTAAACTTTACTTGCTAAACTGGTCAAGCTGATCGCCCGATAGCACCTGCAGTCAAAATGTGAACCTTTACCTTTATATAAAGGCACAATGACCGTGGATCGCCAATCATCCAGGACATCTCCCGTCCGCCAGCACAAATTGCACAGCAGATGAAAGCTGTCCCAGACGCGAGGCCCACCGTACTTGACCATTTCAGCAGTAACTCTGTCTAGTCCCCCAGCCTTACCACATTTCAAACTTTGAATCGCATGTTCAATCTCTTTCATGCTGATGACCTCAGTGTCATCGAGGTCCGTGTCTGGCGTGCCAGTCACGGCGTCACCCCCGGATCCTTCACTAAGATCATGACACGCATACATTTCTCTATAAAATTCACTCCATCGCTGCATGACGTCCGATTTTTCTGAGAGGACGTCATTGGTTCTCGAAAGCACTTTGTTCATTCTTAAAGCTGTCGCACCACTCCGGGACCTTCCAACCTCTTTCCAGAAGAGTTTGGAGTTTTCCCTAAAGTTGTGCGACAACCTCTCGTTCGCTTCTATTCTACACCTTTCACGTACTTCCTCAATCAATGTTTTCGCATGAACTTTCTGCAGCTTATATCTTTCTTTCATCTTCTCTCTCATATGCTCATCGTTACTAGAGGCCAAGTAGTCTAACCATGCTTTTTTCTTCTTTTTTACAGCTTCTTTCACTTCATCATTCCACCATGCATCTCTTCTTTTTAAATAAGCCTCTTTTTAGCTTACAATATAACTGACCACTTAATTTGATAGTTTCTTAACAAGATATACTTACATATGGTATACATATTTATATGTTGTAGAGCCACACTGCAGCTATGTGATTGCAGCATGAATGGCTCAGCTTGACTAAGGTAGGACCACACTCTCACAGAATACCAGTGGAAAATAGCAGCATAATGCTGTGTACTTCGTATGGTGAGTGTAGATAAACAGAGGCCCTTTTCACTGGAAACGATATATTCCATCTTAGTTATCAAGGGTGACAACGCATCTACATATTTAAATTTATTCGAGAATAAATGTACATGTCTATGGGCCACAGAATACACTTACCATTAGGTGGACTGTGTGCTCGTTTGTCACCATTATACTACATAAAAATATTTTTGAGACAAAAGAAACATTATATTTAACATTTTGCAGGACATTCTAAATCAATTGCTAAGTAAGACCATGCACATTGTAATATGTGAAAGAATTGAAAGAAACGTTTATGTAGGAGAGCTTTAGTTTTTACTTTCAATTCCATCTTTGACGATTGTAGAAAACCTTTTGCCTCCGACTAAAGCAAGGGTTCCATCAGCTAAATATGTCTGCTCTACAATAGTTTCACGGACGTTGATATCTTGTGTACCACATTCAACACAATAATAGAATCCATCAATAAGATTTAAGTCCCTACTACCGCAAACATTACAGGGTTCGTTTTTCATATTTATTTTTATGTATTTTTAAATAACGTCAAATTAGTTTAAGGCTATTGTAAACTATGAACACTACAATTTTCCATTTTAATTATTCTTTTCCGAAAACGGAAAACTTAAGTCAACACTGAACAACACGTGAATAAAAATAATCCATCACATTTAAATTTTACCACGAGCTCTCGTAGAGCCAAAGACAAAGAGAATATCAGAGAATATAATCAATACAGTAGTTGTAGACACTGTTGTAGAGCTAGTACTTCTAATTCATAGATATAATATATACTCTTATTAGTTTATGGCGGTTGTAGAGATTTGTTAAAGATTCGCGATTTAAAGGTAGACAAAGATCTCAGACCATACAGCCTAATCTGATTTGTATTTTGTTCACAAAACTCTTCACAATATGGTGATGATTCACATTAGGAATAGAAAGTTCTCGGGAAACTTTGATGACAGTTTAACCCAGTAGACAGCTTATGCCAATAATATTTCAAGGTAAAATAATTTAATTATAAAATATGTGTTTATTTAAGTAAATTAGCTCTTTATTAATAGGTTATATACTATATTTATACATAGATACATACCTCATAAGTACATTAATTACCATATCACATCAGATAAAATTAATTTTAAACATTAAATCTGAGCTGACACCATATGCTCTGTTTTAATTTATTCGTATTTTAGTTATTCAGCATTTGTTGTAATGTAAAGCGGGAATTTTTTTGACAAACGTTGATTATTTGAGAAGAAACTAAATAAATGATTAACAAATATGATGTACAGGTACGTATCCGTATGTATTATGTTTGGAAATATTATAACTACTTATAACACCAAATAAGACTTAGCTGTTAAACAAAACAGTGACAACCCTGAAACAGTAGGCATTTAAGTCTCGCGCGGCGCGGGAGCATCCTACTATTCTGTTTTTACTATGCTTATACTGACTGACGCTTAAATAAGCAGAATGGTGGCTCAATGTGCTCATTGTTACCAATATCAAAAAAACGAACGCATGATTACTATTATTTTTTGAAAGGAAACGTTTTTTCTGATTTTTTTTCTGATTTAATTAAATAAATTCACATATTTTGTCGATTTATCTCATTCTAACATTTTTGCAAGTATCCAAATTTCATGAGTTAACCCGTTCTGGTTCTTGAGTTTTGAAGGCTAAATCACTTTTAATTTCGACATCATGGTACGAGTATATCATAAGGCGTATACAAATTAGTCTTTCGAAGGTACTTGGCTCCAGCGCTACAGTATTCACGAAATTTGGCATATGGTGTCGAATTCCAAGTATCCTGTATACTTAAAAATTAAGGTCACCTATTTAGACTATTGAAACTACTTATAAACTAGTAAGGTACATGAGGGTAACGTGGTCACCTTAATCTTTGCCGTCCTATAAAACCAAAGCTAGGAGAATGACAGTAGTCAATTAGTAGGCTTCTTATTTTTGTGATAATTAATTAATACTAACTAGTTTAATTTTAAAACCGAATTTATATGTTATGCACGTTTTTAAATGAAGAACTGTCATCAAAAATATTGTTCACTCACATTAGATTCATCAGAAATTAATGATTGTTCGTTTTCTAATATTAATCAAATCACTCGTTACGTCGGATCGGACGCTACAACAAAATTAAGCCGGCACTTTTGATGACAGCTGTCATTCTAATAAAGCTATATTTAAGGAACTATAGATTGAATGAGAAACTTACAAGCGGTGAATTTATTCGACTGAGACTAAGACGTTGAATTAGAAGGACATAATTATTATGTAAATCTATGTCTAATGACGCGAAAATCTAACAAATAATTGTAAATGAATTGCATAATATAATGTTTAAAAGTTTGTAAAGCTTTGAGTATTGAACCAACTGGAGAGACCATGCGTGTTAATTCCTAAACAAAAGGCGATCAAAACACACTACTGCATACTTTACTACAAACGAGAAATTGAATCGTGTCACTAAACACGCACACGGCAGCATTTACGTTTGTATTCATTGTATTTACGCATACCATCAAATTGTACAACTCGATACACTGATACTTATGTCAATATTTTTATCGATAAACAAATCATCATAGTCTGCTTTAGACCACAAACTAATAAGAGTTGGCCTTAGACCAACCCAATGGACTCGCCTATTTTTTATAGGATAGGGTGACAAAAGAAGCTGCACGATGTTCGCGAATAATTTGTATAAATCGTATCGGAAACAATTTGATAATTGCGGAATCGTTAGAAATATTTGTAATCTCAAGTTAAAAAATTGCCAGTTAACAACTTTATTTATAAAAAATCGAAAACATTTTACGTCGCGAGAAAGTAGAAAAATACGTTTTTCTTGTAAAATATTTATCTGAGAACATTGAATCCATTGCAAATAGATTGCAAATTAATTGACGATTCTGTAAATGTTAGGCGTGTGTAACTCTTTACGGAACCGACTCACTGATCCGAATCACTGAAGTGATTCAAAAGATTTGTTCAGTAACAACTTTTCAATTGCATCATATGGATCTGGAACATTACTTCGATCTGTGCTCATTTATTATAGAGTGACGCTTATCTCTTGCGAGGCGACTGAGCTGCGAGTGAGAGAGTGGTGAGTCAGCGGGCGAAATAATTACAATCTATACAAGTGAAAAAGAGATAAGAAGCCCCAGCCCCTGCCACTGCTCCTCGCGCTGCCGGCAATACTTCGCTAAATACTGCCATAGCAGGATCGCGGGAAGTGTGTATTCACACTCTGCCCTACCACTCACAGTCACATCGCTTTCCGCTTTCAACTATGGCAGACGTCGAAATCGAAATAATTACAGCGTCCGCGCCGTGTCTTCTTACAATACAAAATTATGTTAATAATTTAAAAAGATATCAAGTTCAAAAGAAGATAGATAGATTTTATTTGATAGATAGATTTTATTTGATAGATAGAATTTATTTGCTTAAAAACATGGTGCATAAGATCATCAATGACGTGGAACTGACATGTTTTGCCATAATTGGCATGCAAAAATGATATGAAATACAGCTAATTACACAAACCCAATGTTACATTTTAAAATTATTGCATTGCTTAAAAGTTAGTTACAATGTTACAAACATTCTTTTTGAATCCAATATTATGTAAAATTAAATACATATACAGATCCACTCTATTTAAATTCATATACAGTAAATTGTTCATAAACTATTACAGTATTGTTACATAAATAATATTAAATATTATATGAGATTAGTTAAGCTATTACTATTTTATAATTGCACTACAGTATAAATTAATTCATAATTTTAATTACAATAAAATTATAATTTATTAAAAAATTACCATTTAACCTATTTTACATTTTAATAAATAAATAATCAATTGAGTTACTAATCGTTTTTAGAAATAAAATGTCAATGTTCATTAATTCCTTAAACTAAATTTTATATTAATATAATAAATTTGATGAATTTATAGGTAATTAATTATGTACATAGGTACTATGTTATCTCAAAAAGAAAATTCGTATTCGTAGAAGATGATGAATTGTGGTTTTTATCGTTGAAATGCCATATAGTTTTTCTGATTCCAGCAGTTCTAAAAACTTTATTGTATTTTTATTATTTCACTTGAAAGGCATTTTGGTAGATCGTACTTATTTAACAACAAGACGGCACGCACGTCCGTTCATCCAGGCGCTTGGCGCGAAGTGAGCGATGGAGCTGAATGTGAACACTCACTGCCACTCGCGCTGCCCGTCCTTTGACTTCTGCACGAAAAACCGACATTTGAGGGAGCGTAGGGCAGTGGCAACGGCAGCGTCAGTGTCAGCGCGAGTAGCCTGTTTACATACTGCCCTGCCCACTGCCCTGCTCACTTCCCTGCCCAACAGGGTTGAATGTAAATGGGGCATATCACTCAACTCGTACGGATTTTCGCTATTGTTATTCATGCACGTAAAAATGACCACTAAGGTGCTTACGTATCAAATACTGTACGGTCGTTTTTTGTATATTATGTTTGAATTAACAATTTGTCATTTTACGTTGATCCGGAACTTGTCAAATTGCTTATGATCGTTCCCGTCTGTTTACGAAAACATACCGAGTTTTGTTTCGGATTTCTTTGCGTAGTGATTAATGGTTATTGTGACTTACTTTCTTCCTGTTCATCATAAATAATACGCCAGCTGGCCATAAATTAAGGACTAGCCGCCTGTCCTAAGCCTGGGTATAGTATGAAGGAGGATAGATTTTTTTTTATTACGATACAAAATAAATAACAATAAAAATAACAATACATATAATATATAATAAAAATAACCTAAGCACTTATATCATTTAGCATTAGTGCCACATAATATTTCACTGAACCAATAAGGCATAGGAAAAACTTTTAAATACATAGCGACAAGGTTTTGGTGAGTATTGATTAAGTATTAGGGCGAAATATCTTAACTTTGGGAAATATTATTTAGAATGTAATTTTCATTTTTATAGATAGGATTAAGCAAGTATAAAAGAGGTTTTTACGTTTTCTGCAATTTAAAACGTAATTTTACACTGATACATTATAGTACAGTACCACAGAACACCTAATATAGCGGAATAGAAATGCCTTTGCTTCAATTTACTTGCGGTACCACTGCTGCCGCTAGTCTCCCCACTCCTTGCAGGTAGTTAACACACTCAACTCATATACGCTAGTGCTTGACAAAAAACTATCGATAAAATATCGACACGGAATAATGTAGGTAATAAATATGTGATAAAATAAAACAGTATAATGATATAATATGAAACGTAAATTTAATGATAATAAGATCACAACGTGTACGGGTAGAAGGTCATGAGAGTGATAGTGCAGGATGCACCTACGGCGTTCCACAGGGCAGTGTACTAGGGCCTCCTCTCTTCCTCTTATATATAAATGATCTGTGCAAAATTAATTTTCCTAATCTTGACTTGCTCATGTTTGCAGATGATACTGTCTTACTCGTCCATGATAAAAATTGGCAAGAAGTGACAGACCTGGCGGAAGATTGTCTCTCTATAGTGACGCAATGGCTAGAAAATAATCTTTTATCCCTTAATATCAACAAAACGAAGTTCATGTGCTATAGTAAGACAACATCAGGAGGACCTGATGCCGACGTTAGAATTAAAATTCATATATATCCATGCAATCGTAGTAGTCGACCTGACCAGTGTAACTGTTCCTTTTTGTTGCGTGTAGATTCAATAAAGTACCTTGGGGTTGAAATTGATGATAAAATAAATTGGAAAATGCATATAATGTCATTGTCTACAAGATTGAGAAAACTCATCTATGTTTTTAAATCTCTAAGAACAGTTGTTGACAACAAATTAGCATTACAAACCTATAAAGCCCTTGGTGAATGCATTATTAGGTATTGTATCTGTGCTTGGGGCACTGCAGCAAAATCCTACTTGATCACTGCAGAACGTGCACAACGTGCAGTACTGAAAGTGTTATTCTCCTTACCCTTCAGACATCCTACAACAGCTGTCTATGACAAAGCCAATGTTCTTAGTATTAGAAAATTATTTATTTACGAAAGTCTACGCCTTTATCACAAAAAAAATGTTCCTTACTTGCCTAAATCATCTTCGAGGCTTGACCGTTGTCCTATTCCCAAAGTAAAAACAAGATTCGCCCAGAAGCAGTTTGATTTTATTGTTCCACACCTTTATAACAGACTGAATAAGGAGTATAATGTAAAAAAGTGCAATAATAATGTTATTAAGAAGTATATTTTTTTATGGCTTAAAAACCTTGATTATGACGATGTAGAAAACATGTTAACTGGTTTTTATTACTGACACAAACACACACACACACACACACACACACACACACACACACACACACACACACACACACACACACACACACACACACACACACACACACGCACACATTAATACAACTACATACATAACAGATATGCGCTAGTGAGTAGCCCGTTCTTTACTAATTTTTGTTTTCTTGATTTAAGTAGTTCTGCTGAATAACTTATAATGTACCTTATCTTATGGCATAAATTAATAATGCAATGTTATGGGAGAAGCCACTGGCTCCTGAAACACAGTTTTACACTAGTTTAGGAGCCTATGGATTCACTGAAATATTTATTGTAATATTTTATGTCAAATAAAGTTTATTAAATTAAATTAAAATTAAATGAAATAAACTTAATGCTATAAAAAACGTAAGGTAGAAAAAATAATTAATTACAAGGAGTAAAACTTATACAGTAAAATAGAAAAAAAAATTAAGACATTTTCATCATTTCAAAAACAAAATATTTATTTATTTATTGTCCTGTAAAATGCAAATATTTATTTAAAAGTTGTCTTTTTGATACTTTTTGTGCTGAGGTTTTCATCAAATGGTGAAGGCGAATATCTGTAACTACTTTTCTATAATTTTTTAATGCCTTTCTATAATACATTTTGTTAACAATATAACATGGTTTTCCATTGGTCCCTGATCAAATTGATGAAAATCGATTTCTCTGAATACTTCAATGCCAATGAAATTACGTAAGGCTCTAGATGGATTATCTGGTCTTTAAACTTTTCAATTTTTTGACTAATTGAGCATCTACAGTAAAAGTTTTAGGAATTGATTCAATTTTTTTACAAATCAAAATTACGTCAGCGCTATGAAAAATAAGACCACCGTTGTCTTTAAATCGTATCAATTTAAAATAGTCTTTAATAGCACTGGAATTCAAAAGAGCCGAAATGCAAGTTTCGCATTTAATTTTGTTTAGTAAAAAATGTACCACATTTCCTGCTATGTAGCTTACTACTTCCGCACTAAATTCTGTCATGATATTTTCCGTTTTCAAAACTTCATCAAATTCTTTAATATATTCTTCATTTTCCATTTCTTCTTCAATCATTGGTGATATAGTAGATTTCTTTATTTTTTCCACTGATGAAGAACAAGTCAAAATTTAAATATTTTCAAGTGCCATGCAATTACCACTTTCAAAGTTATTCAATTCTAGTTTGACTATTAGTTTTTTATAAATAGCCATGAAATTTCGCGCTGTCGGGTTGTTACACCCACCATGAGCTCTTATATTACCGATGATCTTGAGACAACTTATAGGTGGGCAAATATTTTAATTTTTTTTCTTCTTCAACAAGCCTTAGGTATAAATTTTGACACTATTGATGCATATCAAAAGACCTAAAAGCCACATCTTTTAAATTACGTCTCTGACTTACGGATCAGAGACGTGGTCCTTCACTGCTGGCCGTATGAGGACGCTCAAGGTCGCTCAGCGAGCTATGGAGAGGGCTATGCTCGGAGTTTCTCTACGTGATAGAGTGAGAAATGAGGATATCCGCAGTAAAACCAGAGTGAGCGACATAGCGCAACGGATTAGTAAGCTGAAGTGGCAATGGGCCGGCCATATAGCTCGAAGAACCGATAACCGATGGGGAAGAAAGGTGCTCGAGTGGCAGCCTTGTACCGGTTGGCGTAGTGTAGGGTGACCCCCCACTAGATGGAGTGACGACCTGGCAAGACATGCAGGAAGTCGATGGATGCAGGTGGCTCAGGACCGTGCTTTGTGGCGTTGCTTGGGGGAGGCCTATGTTCAGCAGTGGACTTGTGAAGGGCTTTAATGATGATGATGATGATCTTTTAAATAACTCTTTTGTGTTAACGTTGGTGTTTTCTAAAAAAAGGCTCGGTCGCTATTAATTAATCTATTTGATTGTAATTCCTTTATTATTTCTTGCAATTCTATAATTTTTTTTCTATATCTCCGGTTTTTACCTTGTAAACTTTTTATTTTCGATCGTTGAGTTTTTATAACATTTTCCTTTTCGTTTATAATACGTTGCATTTTTTGTTTGCTGGGAGTTTCCATTATGTCCGGATCTAACTGTGTGACGGAGATTTTGATGGTGTTACGTTAACTTGGATATCTGAGACCTGAAATAACATGTTTGGTAACTTAATAGTTACTTTGCAAAAAGTAGCAAGGTGACAATTATAGAATTAAAACATATTGATTAACAAACATTTTTCCATTCATCATTCTCAAAAAGGGGTTTTAAAGAGGTACGACACGCACACTAGCGCCGAAAATAGAAATGATTTTAGTTATATTTAGAACATCAATCGACTTCTTCGAGTATTTTGTGAGCAGTTACAATGAAGTAACAAGTCACAGTAACAAAAACAAACCAATCATTTGCGACCTGAAACTATCATAAATAGATGGAATTTAGTTTGTATTGACTTTTTTATAGGTGACAAACGAGCACACAGTCCACCTGATGGTAAGTGGTTGCTGCGGCCCATAGACATCTACATCTATCCTCTATTACAAATCAAAATGTAGATGCGTTGTCACCCGTGAGGACTAAGACAGAATGCCTCATTTCCAGTAAAAAGGGCACGGTCCGGTCACCTGCACTCACCAAGCGAAACGCAGAGGTAAACCACTACTTCACGCTGGCTTTCTGTGAGATCGTGGTACCACCCCGGTTCGAGCCGGCCCATCCGTGCGACAGCAAGACTGACTTCATTTCAGTATAATTACACAAAATGTAAAGCGTTTCGTTTCCGAATTATAAAGTATCAAAAATGTACTAGTGGCGCCACATAATTTCTTTACTGTTTTGCATAATAGAGCCACGGGATGTTTGTATTTTACTAAAATACTTTATTTATTTAGACGATACTTACATTTTCAGAAGTTGTCCAAACGTGAATAGTCGGATAAGCACGATCCAAAAGAACACGTCGTTTTCTTGTAGGATTAAAATCCTTTTCTTGAAAATGTGCTGAACATATTTTGCTATGTTTAGAAGGAAATCAATTTTTTTTCCCTGTCGCCAAAATCCATTTTTCCTTAACTTCTGGGTTTATCGGAAAACTAAAAAATATAAGAATATTGATTGAATAAGAAAAGAATATTTATTATATATAAAAAAGCGTAAGTTTTTATTTAACAGCAAAATTTACTTCTAAAATAACCTGCGAGAATTGATTATACAAGACATAAAATATCGATAGCGTCGATAAACTAAAATCTAAGCACATCCTTAATTGGCGTCTGGGACCAGCGGCCATACTACGATGCGTTGAAGGGCAAAGTATCGTTCAATAAAATCGATTTAAAAATGTATTATTTTACTCACCAATGATAAGAAATTCCTTTAGAAGAACAATAACCCTTTCCTGAACAGTTTGAACAGTTCGAAACGCTGCAATAGACCATTTTTAACCACTTGCACCATGACTAACACGTGACGACGGTTTGTTTCGAACTGAGTCACGAAATTCTAGTAGTTGGCTTTTAAGCCATATACATGGCGCGCGTTCCCGGCTCGTATAACATTTCTACTAGCTATATTAAGTGTTCTGTGTACAGTACAGTGCCTCTGTACGAACGTAGGCGCAAAGCAGAAATGATTTTCTTTTTAAATCGGCAAATGGTAATATTGATTGTCCAGAGCTACCAAGTAAGTTAGGATTTACAAAAGAGTTCCCCAATTAATAAAAAGCCTCGCTTACTCCATGTGTCGTATGCTCGGACTAAATACAGGCAAAATTCTTTTATAATACGTGCATGTAGAACTTTTAATGACGTTTCCAATATCGTTGACTTGGATTTGTTTAATACCAGAGTTTCTCGAATAAAAAATGTTTCATTGAAAAAATTGTTCTATTGAGTGCCCTTCTGTTTAATTTTGTTATTTTACTGTATTTGTCGATGTTTGTCTTTTACCGCCTAGAATTATTGTTTTTAAGTTCATAATGTCGATAGGTGAACACTTTTAAATGGCCTTTTAGTTGTTGTTCATTTATTTTCTGTTAATATTAGCTGTAAGTTTTCCAAAAAGATTAAAATAAAATAAAATATTTAGTTCAGAGAAGTTTTCCAAGGTTACTTTTAAGTTTCTATTAATTGTCTCTTTTAAAGTTCACTTGCTTTAATTCTTATCTTTTCTATGACTTGTTTGTTTTATTTATTTACCTAAGATGTCTCTGTCAGCGAATCTAGTACTTCTTGCAAACTTGTAATTTTTTTCTATGAAACGTTTTTCTTACACTTTTCTTAGGGAAACTATCGATATAAAATATCGATATGGTAGCATCGCAATTAATTTGTCCGTCTTACACTCAATAAATTTTTCTATGTTGATGTGTTTAACCTACATGTATGCGTAAAATGTAATAGTGTTGGGGATTTAGATATGCGTGTGCCATAATGACGCAAAATTTTATTGAGTAGGTGTGCAGAACTGTCTATGTAGTGTTTCTTCCCCCGCACCAAAAGTGTCAGAATTTTTGTTTGTAGCATTAGGCGCATTACTCGCCTATTGAGTTGAATGGTCTAAGTAGTCCGCATAAGTTCAGCGTTGATAGAAGTGATTTTCAGTGTTTTTGCATTTATTACAGCTCTTTACGAGTCTTCTGCTGAACATGGGCCATCCCTAATAATTGCCACAAAGCACGGTCCTGAGCCACTTGCATCCATCGTCTTCCTGCGTTTCTTACCAGGTTGTCACTCCATCTATGGGGAGGGGGGGGGGGGAGGTCGCCCTACACTTCTCCCTTGCCACTCATGAACCTTTCTTCCCCATCGGTTGTCGGTTCTTCGAGCTATATGACTAGCCCATTGCCACTTCAACTTACTAATCCGTTGGGCTATGTCTGTCACTCTGGTTCTATTGCGGATATCCTTATTTCTAAGATTATCATGCAGAAAACCCCGAGTACAGCCGTCTCCGTAGCTCGCTGAGCTTCCTCATACGGCCAGAAGTGAAGGATACTTTAGTGTAATATAAAATTATGAATTTGTAATTTAATAGAATTATGGCCAGTTTTTGAAAGACTGATAAAACTCAGATTTTAATTCAAATTTAATCAAAAATTTGGATATACTATCTTCCGCGTTGTATTTATAGCGAGAAATAAAACACTAATGCGCCAGTAGCTTCATAATCAGAAACAGAATAAAAAAAAATTATTTATCAAACACAAAATAGATGGTCCTACATTTAACAGGACGCTGTGTTTTGTCGTAAGACATACAAATATTAACGGGTTTTTACGATGTTTTATCGGATATAAATATCAAACCCGTAGTCGACATAGCCATAATGCCTTTGTCTGCTAGCATGGTATTCCGTCAATTGTTTGATTTTCATTTCATCCATGACCAAGGTACAAGGATTTTTCTTTATCAGGGTTACTCTTCGCTCTCAATTTTAACGTCGTTAGCGCTTCTTGAGTAAACCCTGGTCGGTCACTGATAGTACTGTACCTGTACTTAGTCAATGTCCGTGGTGCAGGCAAATATGTTCCAAAAGTTTTACGTACAAAGCGATAGGTTTTTCGTTAATTAAGTGTTAGTTCAAAGGGCAGTTTTCCAGTCTCGCCTTTAAGGAATTGCCTCTTTAAAAGTTTGCTTTCTTCAGTTCCTACGTTTTCTAGGATCTGTTTGTTTTCTTTATTTATCATAGTTGTCTCTGTCAGTGCATCTAGTATTTCTTACAAACCTGTGACTTTTATCTTCAAATACCGAATTTATTTCGAAGCGTTTTTTTAGTTTAATTTTCCTTGGTATATAGTCTGTCGGCTTAGATAAAATCGCTTTTGAGCCGCACTTTGTCAAAGGTGCAAAATTAAAGGTCGTGTCGTAAAGCACCCGAAACGTCGGAAATCAGAAGTCAAAATTAAATGCGATAAAATCCGTAACATTAGTTTTTTTTATGTGTTGTGTTCGCGTAAATATAAGAAGTCATTATTGTAAACTTATCGAAATTATAAAATATTTACAAGAAGAATAATATTGGTGTCAACGGTAATAGTAAAAATATTTAATCTATTGGTGTAATTACAGCTAGAGATAACCTCCCACAAGTTCAAGGATGATACAGCAGTATTAGCTAACCTTCTTTTATTGATAGCTTGGGGTATGAAATATGTATTATCAAAATTTTCGGAGCAAATGGTACTAGTCCCTTAAGGTATCCAAGATTTGTGATTTCTACAAGCTGCAATCCAAGTCTGCTGCCTAAGAGGATTCTTGGAAATATATGAAATCAAACCAATAATAGAAAAATTTACTGCTTTTTGTAATACTTTATTATAAAAACTAGTTTGGCAGACAAACCCGAATGGTTTATTAACCTATTGATAGCTAAAGTTGTGGTGTACATCACTACTTTCAGTTTCAGTCATACCAGTTTATATTTTTAAAATTGCACCCTTTTGCTACGAGGTGGCAAGTGTCGATTTACTCATTTGGCATTTAATTTGTATAATATTTTGATAAATACTAGTTATCGATTATATTGAATTATAATATAATTATTTAGAATCGTGTTCAGATTGAACTTAATATTTAAATTATTTGACAAAATCAACTACACATCTTAATGTAATGATTATTATTCATCACAAACTGACTTATAGTTGGTATGAAATAAATTTTCGTTAATATATTTAATTTGTGTAGTAAATTATATTTGTTTAAAATTTATTATTTTTCACTTCATGAACTAAGGTGGTTACACTTGGTATTTTACGAAAATATTAAGAAAATACGAATTTTAAGGATAATATTATTTTAAAAATATTCATAGATGAAGAGTCACGTTGTTCTTTTGTAGATTTGACGTTTTTCCCATGAAAATACACTGCAATTCAGCACTTTCATCGGAGCTAGATTGACTGATTCGATCACTTGCGGAATGGCGCACGACGCCGAGGAACTAGTTTTATATAACGGGTATGAGTCGGACTCTCGTACCTTTGACAGAGAGGTAGGCCTTGCCATGCCGCCTCCTTTGGTTTAATACTCAAAAGTTGTAAAGGATAGTACAGTTTGTCAAGAAACTCATGAAAAAAAAAGAAGGGATCCACTATCTTTTCTACGGCATCCCCATAGATTTCAACCGAAAAGTTTTGATACTTTTTATTTTATAAACTGATTTATTATTATGGTCTCTTTACTGTCGTATTTTTTCAAGTGCATGCCTTTATTGGTATGCGTAACCCTTGACCCTTTTCCATCCCAGCAACAGTATTTAGCTAAATTCACATACTACATAATTGAGATAATTTGACTGTGTATCTTACAAGTAATTAGGGAAAGCAGGTTTTACACAAGACCACTGTCTTGACAGACAGCAGACACACAAGGTAAGAAATAAAACAAAAAATTTTGATACATAGTTATTATATTTTGATTATTAATCTGAGTTCGAATAATCTGAGTCGAGGTATTATACTCCCGAAATGTTGCCTGAAACTCCTGCGTAATTAAATTGGTCCATTTCTGACTTTTCAGATTCACCAAAACTATCATTGCTTACTGAAATGACAAGTTTGTCTATATCATTATACAGAGATTCTCCACGGGAAAAATATTAATTTTCTATTTTGATGACATGGTCAACACAATTTTTCCATTCTTGTTGAGTTACTGACTGAAATGCTTCTGTAGCCAACTTCGCAACACCTTGACCACAAACATTCTTTTGTGCGATTCGCCTTTTTACCATTTCCCAAACTATTTAAATGGGGTTCAGATCACAATTATAGGGTGGTAGTCTTACCACTGTATCTCCATATTCCCCTAGGAGTTCATCAATATAATACACCGGTTCAGGTTTATGTTTTTTAACAAGCGTCAATGGGGATGGTTTCCGCAACGTTTTATCCAATGGAATATTATTTTCGAGTAGCCACAATTTGACTTCAAAAACTTTTGATGCAGATGGCCTAGGGCAAAAAACAACTTAATTTAAAACTTGTATTTTCATTTGCAATATAAAAAGTTAACTAATAAATTAATAATGTAATACAAAAATAAAGTATAAGAAAGAAATATTATAATACCTGTTTGTTATAATAGAGTGGTATGGTGCATTATCCATCACAATTATTGATAGTTCAGTTATGTTGGGCACTAACTTTTCAGTTACCCATTTTGTAAAATTATGAGAGTTCATCTCAGGATGGTAGTCATCTTGCTTGTTTTTACCAGTAAATATCAACATTACAATTCACAATTATCCATCTTTTCCCTTTAGATACATCTTATGAGACACCAGAAATATTAATACATTTCTGGTGTCTCATAAGATGTATATTTAATTTCTTTGTAGGACTCGTGTCTCTAGCTCTCATCTAAATAAATAATTTTTTTTGGAGCTCCTTAGGCAATCTTCTGTTTTCAAGGATGACCTAATAATACTCACGTGTTGAAGCAATAACTGGTTTTTCTGTCAGAACCAGTCTATTTGGTTAGCAGTTCTTAAATTCAAAGCCAATAGAAATTAAAACTTGTCTTAAAAATTCCAGGTTCTTCCTTCACCACTGCCAATAGTTTTGTAAGTGTAGGCACTTCTTTCTCCCCTCCCCCCACCACAAACGGCTTAGTAGCTTTTTCACCCGCGGTGAACAAAGAGGAACCCACATGATGGCCCGAGGTGAAGGGCCGGCCCGAGGAGGCCACTCCGAGTTGGCTTGGCGATCCCACTTCGGATGTGTGCTGGTGGGCTGCAGTGAGAGGGGTGTCCTCTCCCCCTATCGATGCAGCCGAAGTGGAATCGTGGAAGGTGGAACACCATGGGGTTTTACTCGGTGCGAGTCCAACATAACTCGCCCTTGCCCCCACGAGGCGGGTATGTGTAGGCATTTATCCATGTTAAAAAAGGCACTTCTTTCTGCGCTGTCTAGAAAAACTGAACTTTTTGACGAATGGTACATAGATCGAAATCATCGATCTTTTTCTTAGGTCGGCCTTGCCTGTGTTATCCGGGCGTGACGAATTTACATCCATTCTGCATACCTTCGTCCACTATGTGCCAAATAGTGCTTTTGGAAACATCTGACACCAATATACGCATGTAAATAATAAACACCTTATTCATACCTAAATACATAGTGCAAAAGAATCAAAACTATTGACTGTGTAGTATAATTCTTAGATACATTTCATAACCTCAATTATATGTACACAATGTTATAAAACGGATAAATTATACTTAAAAACAAACGATAGATATGAGATTACAGTTTCTTTATTGTGTTTAACATTAAAATACATGTACGTACCAGTTATCTTTGCTGTTCGACCGTAAACATCGTCTGAATCGAAAATAAATTTTCCCGCCTGAAATTCGGCCATACACTCTTGAAACACTTTAAATATGACTTGTCTGATACCGCTCTTACCCTCACACGTCCAGGCAGGGAGGATGAGGTCCGCCGCCGGAACTCACCCCCTACAGCCTCCGAACCTATCTCTGTGTCCAATGATGAGATTTCCTCATCAAAGGACTTAAGCCTAAAAAGGCTCCGGGCGCGGATGGCATCTCCAACCAAGCCCTAAAACACTTTCCTGAGCAGGTGTTAACCTTTTTATCTATTATCTTCAATGCCTGCTTCAACCTTAGTTACTTTCCCACTTCGTGGAAAGAGGCAACTGTGATTGGAATTCCCAAGCCAGGCAAGCCTCTCAACCTCCCCTCCAGCCATCGCCCCATTAGCCTCCTCAAGGCAATGGGCAGGCTCTTCGAAAGAGTCATCCAAACTCGTATGAGGCGCTATCTGTTTCCCACAGACGGTGACCCTCTTATCATTCCCCATTAATTCGGTTTCCGAGCGCAACACTCATGTCCCCAACAAGTTCACCGTATTGTGGAATATATCCTCAGCGGTTTTTATCCTCGTCGTCATAAGACCATCGCGGTCTTTTTCGACGTAGCTAAAGCCTTCGATAGAGTTTGGCATACAGGCCTTATCTGCAAACTCTACAAAATAGGTCTCCCCGATCGTCTAGTACATCTCGTGGCCTCTTACTTAAAGTATCGTACCTTTTGCTTTAGACACGAAGGCACGCTATCTTCACAGCGAACTATCCAAGCTGGTGTCCCTCAGGGCTCAGTACTTGCTCCTCTGCTGTACATCCTGTTCACCAACGACATTCCCATCCCGTCGAAAGGTGTTCAGCTCTCCCTCTTCGCAGACGACACTGCTATGTACTGCAAAGGTATCTCACTACCTTTCATACGGAACAAGATTCAAAAGTCGGTTGATGACCTAGGAGCTTGGTTCAAAAAATGGTGCATCGATGTGAACCCGGAGAAGAGCTCCGTCGTTCACTTCGATTATAAACGACGCCGTCTCAAAAACACTCAACCAATACGTATGCTAGGGACCCCTGTCCCCTGGCATACGACTGCCAAACATTTAGGTGTCACTCTAGACACAGGGCTCGCTTTCAGGCCCCATGTCAAAAGAGTAACCCGTCACGCACGTTTTTATCTGATTAGGCTCAACAGTATGTTGGGCCGACACACTAAAATGTCCCTTAGAAACAAGCGTACCCTTTATAAGGTCTGTATACGACCAGTCATGTCCTACGCGGGCCCTGTTTTTGCCCACGCCGACCCTAAAATTATTAATGAACTCCAAATAGTTCAAAACCTTTTCTGTCGTCGAGCTGCGAACGCACCTTGGTACGTCCGTAATGCCGACCTTCATCAGGACCTAGAGCTCCCCACAATTCAACAATTTCTCAAAAAAACTCTCTGAGAACTTCTTCAAAGCCTCAGAGTCGCACTCAAACCATTTAATTCGTGAGGCAGCTACTTATGCAGCCTATCTATCTATAGGTTTCTCTGTCTACGTATAGACTGATGATCGGCGTGGCCTCGAGTGAGAAAGGACGATAACGAATTTTTAGGTTATACAATAATCTTTATGACCTTCAAACACATTTAGATAAAAATTTTAATTGTTCTAAGAACTGAACTGAACAAGATTCACCAATCTTAAGTTCACAAAACACTTTTTTCTCACTTAAACCAACTTGTAAACTCCTTAAATCGCTACGCTGTTAAAGTTGTTTAGCAAACTGTAGAATTTGCTAAAAAAACCGGCACGGAGAAAGGGACTAACAATCACACCGCTCTATCTCATTTCTATGCAAGACGTATGCATAAATCTATCTTTTTCGTTTGCGAATGCGAAAGAAGGCGTCAATTTGTCTATAGGTTTCACTGTCTACGAGTCTATAGGTTTCTCTGTCTACGGTCTACGGATTGACAATAATTTATTGTTGCCAGTAAAAGCAAAAGCACTGGTTCCAAAAATATTATTTTCATGACTTTCTTGACAGACTATACCTCCGGTAGGAGTAATAGTGTTCTGTGGACACTGACCTCTATATATACAAGTACACTGGACTGGCTATATCATACAAAATGACTGTGCCAATTTGAAGCGCCGCTAAAGGATGTCTTGAAAAATAAAATTGACATAATATGCCAAAGTCTGTTGTCTTATTTCATAAGTATGTATTTTGAACTTTTAAACTATAAAACGAAAGTATTTTGCTGTTTGATTGTGTATAATATTAGTTACATAATAAGAATTATTTTTATTAATAATGAGAGTGTGCGTAATCTGTAAAACTCGTTACCAAAAGCGAAGTGGTATAACATTTCACAAGTAAGTGAATTTGCAGCAAATATTAAACAAATTAATACTATTTGTTTCTTACTAATCTTAATATCATATATACCAACATGTTTGGGTGTATATTATTGAGTTTTGATAAACACTAAAATTCAATAGGGTTGTCGAGTTCCTTGTCTATAATACTTATCGATGTTCTTTCCTACTCATATCTGTTAACATACAAAATCACCAACAACGGATGATTATCAAATGTTTATTTAATTAACAGGTTTCCAACTGAACCTAGACTAAAATTATGGTTTAAAAGCATAAATATTGTGAATTGGCGTCCGAAACAAACTGATCATATTTGTTCCAAACATTTTACAGACGTTTTTTTTATTAGACATGAGAACTGCACCACTTTGAAAAAGTGCAGTATACCGACAATGTTTTCTGGTACCAGTAACTAGTAAGTATAAAAGTATTAGATTACTATTTCGAATAGTTTTTTATTTCTTCCTTGCTCATTTTCCACCAAACTCAAGGGTCATAGACAAGTGTCAAAAGATTGCCTGATGATGTCGAGCCACGTTGGATGTGTATTAGTGGGCTGCGGCTAGAGGAGATTCCTCTCCCTGGACCGCTGTAGTCAAGGTGGAATCGTAAAGGCAGAGGAGTGTTGGTATGACGATTGGCGATGCGCCACTCGACTATCTTTCGCGACTTTGGTGAGGCTCCACCACTTGCTGCTTCCAAGTGCTCGTTTTTTCCCGGCTCCATTCACATATCGGGCTCGAGGAGTTTGTAGTGCAGCTCGTATCTCTATAAATGCTTCCTCGGTTTAAGATCTTTGTAGAATATTTAGAGACGATACCAGGAGACCCGACGGTATGGGTTTAGTTGCTTGAGTGAGAGAGAGATAAAGCTTTAGTGTGGGATACTACTTGCGAACACTTTGACAGCATCCCATCTCAGGGGTACCTCGTCTAAAGCAGGGGTGGCATTAGAGGCAACTGAACCAAGTAAATAGCCCAGAGGATCTGGAAGTTAAGTACATATTTGTGCAATTTGCTGTAGAGACTATTGGTCCGTACGATGCACGTACGGTGTAGTTCCTAAAAAACTGTATCTGCGACTGATCATCGCTGCTGGTAATAAGAAGTTGTTTAGTTTGTTGTTTCCTTGCTTGAGGGCTAAATATAGCCATTCAGTGAGGACACGTACGTACATTCTTGGGACGATACCACAGAAAGTAGGACTTTATGATAATTTCAGTTTTTTTTAAATATTGTAATTTCGAAAATGACGTTTTAAATAACTGATAACTATGTAATTCAAGTTTATATTTTTTTATATAATCGTACCTGGCGCATTGCTGCCGCAGAAGAAATAATTGTGGAAATATCGTTAAAAATGTGGAACAGTTATTATATTGTTTAATTAGGAATGATAACACAATCATTGAATTAGAATGATATATTCTGTAACTTTCAAATAAATAGTCGGTATAATACGCACGCTACCTGGTGTCAGTTAATTCTACCATACTTATAACCTTCGCACAAGTTCAACCATTAAGTTGACTAAGTTTGACCGCAATCTGATGAACGGTATGGCATCGTAGAATGTACGAACAAACATAAATCTTTATATAGTAGAAAATATTTTACTGTCTATAGACAGACCTGTAGTTGATTAGAATAGGCGTTATTATAGCAGCTGATTTGTTTTTTATAATACTGGAACTAAATGAACGGTTGACAATAAGTTATTCTAGAAATTATGTTTTTATTTTTATTTTCTGTAGTTCGTTTAATCTTAATAGTTTTTTGGTTGAATGGTTAAGGGCTATGATGGCTATCCGAGTATAGAACCAGAGTACAAAACTAATCCAAATGTAGAGAGTTGTAAGACGGGGTGACGTTATATCCCCGAAACTCTTCACCGCTGCATTGGAAGACGTTTTCAAGCTACTGGACTGGAAAGGATACGTTATTAACATCAATGGCGAGTATATCAGTCTCACCTTCGATTTGCCGACGATACAGTCCTTATGGCAGAATCGCTTGAGGACTTAAACAATATGCTCAATGACCTAAATAGTGCCTCCCAATGGATGGGTCTTAAGATGAACATGGACAAAACAAAGATCATGTTTAATGTCCATGTCACACCTATGCCCGTAGTTGTTGGGAGCTAAGCTCGAAGTTGTTGATGAGTACGTTTACCTGGGACAAATAGTCCAATTAGCGTTCAAGAAATTACGACACATCTTCTCGTCAGGCCTATGTTCAGCAGTGGACTTGTGAGGAGTTTTAATGATGATGAATGATAATGGCATTATATTAATATGATACATAAATAGAATGGACGTTACGGGTAGAGTCCATCTATCCATAGAGTCTATTCTATTTATTTAGGTATAGGTAGGGTATAGAATTTTTATCGATATAATTTGGTGCACTGTCTTATCCCTATTATTAGTTCCGTGGACGTGCACTTCTGCTGTCAGCGCCAAAATGGCGGAAACCAAATCGCTTCAGCATGTCACGGTGTATAGCCAGTCCAGCGTACTTGTTTATATAGAGGTCAGTGTCTGTGGACTATACAGTGTTTATAAATAATTATTTTTCACTGGCAATTATCCTCATAGTATGAGTCCGGTATGAAATAAAATATAATATGAAAATATCAGACTGCCACATTGTTGCAAAAGTGACATCGCAATCCTTGCCATAACGAAAGAGTTACCGAAAATTTATTTTCGGGGTATTCTTTTAAAAATAATATATTCATAATTTATTTAAGACTGAATCCATAGAATTAACTAATTATGCAATGCAATGTAAAATTATGGCAGAGCCACGCTGTAGCTGTATTATGATTGTCGTACGAATGGGTCGGCTCGACCGGGGAAATACTGACGTAAATAGCAGCTTATACTGCTGTGTTTTGTATGGTGAGTGTAGAGAATCGGATATCCTTTTTTAATTGAAACGAGGCATTCCATCTTAATCCTCAGGGGTGACAACGCATCTGCGTCTTGATTCCTAATCGAAGATAAATGTAGATGTCTATGTGCCATCGCATCCACCTACCATCAAATGAACAGTGTGCTCTATAACAAAATGATTTTGGTGTAAAAAAAAAGGTTTTTTAAATTAATTATATTGATTTACTTTTTTCATATATATGTAGTTACAACGAACTAACTCATTTCTAAGAATAACATAATTCATTTCATTATTACATAATTTTAAAATCTCTATGGTGGTGGTGGCGTGCGGGATCAGCACATCCTGGTAGATTTCTTATTTGTTTGGTAGTTATTGATACTATAAACATTTTATATATACAATCATGTCATTAAACATAAAACGATAATATTTAGATTAGCAGTTATTGAATTTACGGAATATAACTAAAGTACTTAGAAAATATCTTTTATAACTTTTCACAGATAGACACAGCGTTGTTCTATATATAATGCTTTAGGTTGAAGAATTCCATGTGCTCCTTTAATCCATTAAGTGAACTTCATGTTATCTAGGAATATACATTTTAGAATGATAGTGTTATTGAGACAATCTTCTCTGATTTTTGATTCGATGCGGAATTCGAACCCAGGGCCGACCGTTCACTATAATGAGGCATATATATAATAATAAATGTATATAATATATTTATTACATATATTTATTATTTTGACTGCCTGATTCCAAATTAGATTATAATACATAAATTATGTCATTCGTATTATAAAATAAATTTCGTTAGTATTTTACCCTAAGTTGATATAGTAGTAATTACGTTCGGTAGTATGGCAACTGAAATATCTTATACCGTGTGGTAATTTGTATCGTATCGTATTCCCGTACCCGTACGTCGTCAATAACTCGCTACAAACCCGGGGCGTGTTCTCAGTAACTCGTAAAATTGAAATAAACTAACCGGCTTACTTTGCTAGGAACATCTACGAGCAGTTGTATCCTCTCTTTGATATCGTTAAATTGAAATGCGAGCATTCTTTCTTGTAGTCACACCCCTATGAACTTGCGTTTCTGCCGTTAGGGCCCTGTTTCCTTCGCGTGGAGTGTTACAGAGATCGGTGACTGGGCTAATGTTGTGTAGTGTTGAATTTAGTGTAAGATCACGCGTAGTACATTGATGGGCTGCGTTGCGTTGAGGGAAAAGGCGGCAGAGAGGCCGCACCGGCGGGCACTTGCTTCCTGGAAGGTCTACATTAAAATCAGTCACACTGGAACTGATGGAATTGGAGAATATTGTTGCGAACACTGTATACTTGAAAGCGAGAGAGGGTACGTAGTTAAAAAAATTATAATACTTAAAAGTTATTTACAAATATTGTCGAGAATTTATATTCAAAAATTGTGTGCAAGCGTAAAGCGCGAATGGTTTGTAAACAGCGGGTGATTGACCTAATTGTGACTGTTATTTATTTCTTTCACGGCCTGACGAAATATAAAACATGTTTCTTTATAAATCTTTTAATATTTATATTTTTATCATAGCTGGTGAACGAACATTGTAATAAGACATTCGTTTGAAAGGCTACGTAATTTACGATAAGTTTTCTGTACATAAGATGTGATTTAGACAAACTTTTCTTGAGCTTAAACCTATACATGCTTTTATAAAGTTCAAAATATAAAAAGTCATCATCAATACTGTTGCAGCTCATCTTGTGATAACAGCTTACAATAAATTGTCTCAATAAAGTTTTGAGCCACCTGCATTAATAAATATCCTACTACATAATCTGCAGTATGAATATAGGTTAGCTTGACTGGGTATGAATAATATAGTACCAAAGATCTGTTTACTCTTTCTATAATATTTCATTTAAGTCCTTAGGATTGACAATATGTTTGTATTTCGCTACACTATCCACTTTTCATTGATGGATTGTGTGTTTGTTTGTCACCCTAATTGCTGTAACCCCCTTTTTACTGGAAATAAGGCATTCCATCTTAGTCCTCAGGGGTGCGACATATCTGTGTTTTGATTCTTAATTGAGGATAGAAGTACATGTCTATGGGCCACAGTATCCACTTACCATCCGGTGGACTGTGTACTTGTTTGTAACCTTTATTTTATATATAGAATCATATACAGTAGATCCGCGGTAATCCGACAAACATTTTGCAAGGCGGTGTCGGATTATCAAATTTGTCGGACTATAGAGTACTGCCACAGCCCCCTGGTAGTCCGGAACTTTTTGAAAAAGAGTACCTTGTAATCCGACAAATTACATATCAAATATTAAACAAAAAAAAAGTCATGTGAAATTAAGTAAATGATGGATGTCCGTTAGGCTGCAACCCCATAACAAATGCAACCTGTTTGTCCATGCATTCGCGAAGAACACCCCCCCCCCCTCCCATAATGGATTCATTTAAGGCATGTCGGATTACAAGGGGGTGTGGATTAGCCAGGGGCCGGATTATCGAAGGTCTACTGTATAAAGATTCACCACAAAGCCTACATCCAAAAGAAGGCATTATAAATCTGGTCTACTGGACTGGTGTACAATCCAGAAAAATTTACATATTCATATCACACAAGATTACCATGCAGTAAAATATAATAATAAAGAAAGGCTTATCTAATTTTCTTAGCCATCCTTTTATCACATTTCTATGGTTGGCATTACGTAAAGCACTTAAGATAAAAGTCCACATACATCCTGCATTCAACTAATTGATAAAAATGACATCTTGACATATCTTTAAAGTATATTGAACTTACATACTTTTAAATGCTGTGTTGAGGGGTCTGTAGTTGCCTTATATTTATTGAAAATTGACATATTTTTAAATAATATCATGGAGAGCACATTAATTTATTTAGATTACACTGGTAGTATTTGGGTATTGTCTGTTTTGCATCTAGATATTTACTTTACTAATCATAGTCCGATCAAATTAGATCAGAAAATAAGAGTGAAGGTACATAAAGTTACAGCAAGCTGATAATCAGTAAAACTGTTCAAAATATAACTATAAATAAAATTTCCCCACAGTAAAATATTTTCCATTCCTGTGTATAGAAAATATTTTACTCAAGGTCAAAAGTAAAAAAAATAGTATTTCGCGATTTTTAGCAAAATGTTAAGTTTTATCATAAAAATACCCCAATCAAAAGTTGTAGATCATAAAATTATCTACAAAAAATATATCAATACTTTTTTCCTACGAGCCACCGTTTCTGAGATTTATATACACAACCTCATATATGTATACACTACCTTATAGGTGGCGTGGAAATGTGTGCATATTATGACGTTTACAACTTTTACAACTTTTTGAATCATAATATCTCAGAAACGGTGGCTCGTAGGAAAAAATATTAATACATTTTTTGTATGATTAAAACTACTTTTACGGATTTTATCGCGTTTATTAGTAAAAGTAGTAGTAGTTAGTAAAAGTAGTTTTAATCATGTGTAGTGTTCGCGTAAATATAAGAAAACATTTTTTGTAGATAATTTTATGATCTACAACTTTTGTCTGTGGTATTTTTATGATAAAACTTACCATTTCGCTGAAAATTGCGAAAAACTAGTTTCTTTAACCTTTGACCTTGACTAAAATATTTTTCATACACAGGAATGCTGTGGAAATTTTATTTATAATTATATTTTGAACAATTTTACCGATTATCAGCTTGTTGTAACTTTATGTATCACTGAATGTCTAGATTGACGGGGCTGTCAATGATTAATAGGATATTTTGTTAGAAATTAGTTATTTATTTACAAATTAAAATATCTAATGCATTTACAAAATATTGCAAGCATGGTTTTTCCCTGCTCAATCAAAACCAATTTTTACAGACTTCAAAAAGGAGGAGATATTTTATTCGACTGTATGTTTCTTTATTTTTTTTCTTTTTTTTAAAGAATATTAACAATGCTATAAACATTACTTTACGAGTGGTTCACGCCAGTAGTCGAAAGGCGGATTCGAACCCACGACCTTTTTGAGTTCGCCCTGCCATTAGGCTACTGTCGCTTTTTTTTAATGTGTGTTACCTCAAAAATTTTATCTGGGTGAACCGATGATTTGATGATTCTTTTTTTAATGTGAAAGTTGGCGCTTTAAGATCTGATCAATAGTTTTTGAGTTATCTTCAATAATGCATATTTAATTGACTTCGACTACATTGATGATGTTCTCATTTTAATTATATTGAAGTCGGGTTTTTCATGATCGGTTGTACAACATTTTTAATTTTGCAACTTGTGCTGCAACCATACTATGCTGTAAGTTCGTAAAATATTGCTAATAATATATCACAGTAAAATAAATTTGCTGTATATGTAAACCTTTCATAAACGGGAGATGATCCTATATAGATGGTACTTTACTATTGCATTTTATGAAAAATAATATATATATATATATATATATATATATATATATATATATATATATATATATATATATATATATATATATATATATATATATAAAACATTTATTGCAGTAATTGTAGCATCAATTTTCATTTTCATTTTATTGAACAAGAAGTTTTTCCAGTGGCAGCCATCTACAGATTTTTTATAGGATAGGGTGACAAAAGATCACACAGCCCACCTGATGGTAAGTGGTTGCTGTAGCCCATAGACATCTGCATCTATCCTCGATTATGAATCAAAATGCAGATGCATTGTCACCGGTGAGGACTAACATGGAATGCCTCGTTTCCAGTAAAAAGGGTCTCCGGTTTTCTACACTCACCATACAAAACAGAGCAGCATTAAGCTACTATTTGACGTTGGTATTCTGTAAGATTGTGGTCCCTCCTCGGTCGAGCCGACCCATTCATGCTACAACTATACTACTAATATAACTGCAGCATGGCTCTACCACGTAAATAAAGCCCCACTTTAGATGAAGTAACAGCCTAGTAGAGATGTAGAAAGTTGATGGATCCTGGTGGCTAAGGACCACACTTTATGGCATTCTTTGGGGGTAACCAGTTTAACATTGGACTTGTAATGGTCGGTAATTATGATGATGACAAAGTGATTATCATATCACAGCAAAAACTGCAAATAATACACTATTTAGCAGTAAAACATTATTAGTAAATATTGGGATATTAATATTTATCTCCCACTACTTTGCTTTTATTACCAAGTTTATTTACATTAATTGGGTAATAAATCTACAGTCTGATTTATGATGTGAGAGCACTTGCCTGCTTGTGGGTTATTTGAAAATAATAAACAATTAACACATCATATTTTAATTACTTATTTCATTTGATACTGTGTGTGAATCAAAGCTTGTTAAACTCAATAAAATTTAATGATACTTAATATCGCATCAGAGTTTCTCTGCATGATAGATTAAAAAATAAGGATATCCACAATAGGGTTTGGGAGTGACACATCTTCTTGTCGGGTATACCTCAAAACTAAAAAACAATATTGTACAATCAGTGCATGTTGCCAGTGATAAATTATCGATCTAAAACATGGTCCTTCACTGCTGGCTATGGAGAGATATGGAGAGGGCTTTGTCGAGGTTTCTCTGCATGATAAACATAGAAATGAGGATATTTACAGAAGAACCGGAGTAACTGACATAGCCTAATGGATTAGTAAGCTAAAGTGGCAATGGGCCAGCCATATAGCTCGAAGAACCTACAACATAAAAAAGAAAGAAATATTCTCAAGTGCTACGTATCACTCGTACCTGTAAGCGAAGTGTAGGGCAGAAGTCGACGAATGTAGGGGGCTCAGGACTGTGTGCTTTTTGGCATTCGTTGGGGAAGTTCAGTAGTGGACTTGTGAAGGGCTGTAATGATGATGATGAATATTGTGTATTTGTCAATTTCAAAGTCCACAAGTAACCCGAGTTCAACTCCTGCTGGCACCTGTGAAATTGTTAATTCCAATTTTACGACCTCTGGTGAAATATCGTGAAAGTTGCATGTCTGAGAATACATACTTTGAGAAAATTTGAAGTCCGCCAATATGAGTTGGAGTAGTGCGGCGATCATGCTGCTCTTATGGCCTTCTTTGAAGAGTGTCCAGCAGTGAAACGTATACTAAATCTAACTTTTAAAAGTGAAAACGTCTTTCGAATCGTTATGATTTGAAAGCTTATGAAAGAAACGAAAACGCGATACTAAAATGAGATAAACATATAGGTACATCTATGATTTAGCTCACGAGAGAATGAGACAGAATACAGTATATAGTGTTTTATATTATCTCGTAAGGTTTTATTGTGTGTGTATTTATGTGAACTGCACACATGTTTTTTTAACTGATTAGTTGAGTGATTTGCATGGGTTACATACAAAAATAATTGCTCTTGGATCGGCAAACATTCAGACTTGTTATTATTATTTATAGGATATACAAACACTTGTTTTATTACATCTGAGATATTAGTATTAGTATATTATATATATATTTAATAATAAATTCCTAACAATAATGGTTTTTCATATTTAGGCAAATGGAACATATTATAGTTAGAATCAAACTAATTTTATGGACTGCATCACAAATATTCTAAACATATACGTATTTATGGGCTTTACAGAAGTCATTATATTTATATTTAATTATTAATTATATATGGTGGAGCCACGCTACAACTATATTTTGGATGTAGCACGAATGGGTCGGCTCGACTGGGGAAGGACTACGCTCTCACAGAATAGTCTCTGGGATGACACCGCATCTGTATTTTGATTTTTAATCGAGGATAAATGTGGATGTAGGTACTATGGGCCACAGCATCCACTTACCATCAGGTGGACTGTGTGCACGTTTGTCACCCTTATTATATAAATAAATCATAATGATTTCTTAAATTTACGCGAACACTACACATTGAATAAAACTATTATTTACGGATTTTATCGCGTTTAATTACTTTAATTTGTTTTTATTATTATCCCGACGTTTCGGGTGCTTTACAGCGCCCATGGTCACGGGGGGGACTGAGATGTTTGACGTCCCAATGTCATAGTTAGTCCGGCTACCTTCAGTTTTTTAATATTAATTTTTGGTCCGATTTACGCAAAACGAGCTTATAGTATCATGAAGTCTTGCAGTGGTATGCTTGGGTTTGGGTTTAATTTTGTTAATTATAGGATCCCAAGCAGATGGTAGCACCCAACCATCTTCTCTATTGAAATTTGGATGTTTTTTAATTTCAATAGCCTCGCGTATCATCCTTGGTAGGAATCGGTGTTCTTTTGCGAGAATTTGTGGTTTATCAAATCTAATGTAATGGTGGGGACGATCTTGAACATGTTCGCAGACTGCAGACTTCCCGGAGCGTCGGTGCTTCACATCAGCTATATGTTCCTTCACGCGGGTTTTTATAGACCTCTTTGTTTGACCTATGTAAGAGAGACCACATTCACAATCTAGCTTGTACACACCTGCATCTTGTAGAGGAATATTACATTTGATGGATGGTAAAAATTGACTAATCTTCTTCAGCGGCTTGTAGTATGTCTTAATGGACGCTCGCTTCAAGATGTAGCCAATCTTGTCCGTGACTCCTCTAACATATGGTAGTAGAGCAGGCGCGCGCTCGACTGTGGCCGGCTTCACTCGTTCACTGTGACGTAGGCGCGGGACCCGAAGCTTGTTGTCTTGCAATACTTGCTTGACGTGCTGAAGCTCCGCGGCCAGATGTTTTCTGTCACAGATCCCTCGTGCTCTCTGAAACAAAGATTTACCCACGGTAGCTAACTGTGAAGGATGATGGTGAGATTCACCATTTAGATATCGGTTGGTATGGGTCTTTTTCCTATACACAGTGTGACCAATAGTGTTATCAGGATTTCGGATGACTAAAACATCTAGGAAAGCTAAAGAGTTATTTGCCTCTAACTCCATTGTGAATTGTATTTTAGAGTTTAGACCACCTTAACTCCATAAACTCTAAAATACAATTCACAATGGAGTTAGAGGCAAATAAATTTTTAGCTTTCCTAGATGTTTTAGTCATCCGAAATCCTGATAACACTATTGGTCACACTGTGTATAGGAAAAAGACCCATACCAACCGATATCTAAATGGTGAATCTCACCATCATCCTTCACAGTTAGCTACCGTGGGTAAATCTTTGTTTCAGAGAGCACGAGGGATCTGTGACAGAAAACATCTGGCCGCGGAGCTTCAGCACGTCAAGCAAGTATTGCAAGACAACAAGCTTCGGGTCCCGCGCCTACGTCACAGTGAACGAGTGAAGCCGGCCACAGTCGAGCGCGCGCCTGCTCTACTACCATATGTTAGAGGAGTCACGGACAAGATTGGCTACATCTTGAAGCGAGCGTCCATTAAGACATACTACAAGCCGCTGAAGAAGATTAGTCAATTTTTACCATCCATCAAATGTAATATTCCTCTACAAGATGCAGGTGTGTACAAGCTAGATTGTGAATGTGGTCTCTCTTACATAGGTCAAACAAAGAGGTCTATAAAAACCCGCGTGAAGGAACATATAGCTGATGTGAAGCACCGACGCTCCGGGAAGTCTGCAGTCTGCGAACATGTTCAAGATCGTCCCCACCATTACATTAGATTTAATAAACCACAAATTCTCGCAAAAGAACACCGATTCCTACCAAGGATGATACGCGAGGCTATTGAAATTAAAAAACATCCAAATTTCAATAGAGAAGATGGTTGGGTGCTACCATCTGCTTGGGATCCTATAATTAACAAAATTAAACCCAAACCCAAGCATACCACTGCAAGACTTCATGATACTATAAGCTCGTTTTGCGTAAATCGGACCAAAAATTAATATTAAAAAACTGAAGGTAGCCGGACTAACTATGACATTGGGACGTCAAACATCTCAGTCCCCCCCGTGACCATGGGCGCTGTAAAGCACCCGAAACGTCGGGATAATAATAAAAACAAATTAAAGTAATTAAACGCGATAAAATCCGTAAATAATAGTTTTATTCAATAAATAAATCATTTTCACGGGAGGATTTTTTTTATAGAATATGGGTGACAAACGAGCACACATTTCCCTTTATGGTAGGTGGATGCTGTGGTCCATAGACCCATACATCTGTTCTCGATTAAGGACCAAAATGTAGATATGTTAACATCCCTGAGGACTAAGTTATATTTCCAGTGAAATTGGTCTCCGAATTTCTATGTTAACAAGTATTAAATGGCCAACAACCCTTTTTTTGAACCCCGACGCATACGGGGTGTTATATGTTTAACGTGTGGCTTCGTACCTTTGAAACGGATGAAGTGATTTAGATTTAATTCATTACCTTTGGGAAAGGTGTCTTAATCGAGAGTGTTTTTAGCTATGTTTCAATAAAATCTGTTCAACCGTTTGAAGAGCTCATTTTATTTTAGGTTTTTTTAAAATTTTCAATTTAACTTCCAAGCCATAAACTAATTGAAAAACAATCATTTGAAACCGATACTTATAACCAGTGTGTCACCACACTAAATTATTTTAATAAGACGGTCTGTATGTATTGCATATTTTGGTGGAGTGTGTTCGTATCGTGTTTGAAATAGGTTGAATTCAAATATAATGTAAATAAATTAGATATCGGATTTTGTAACAGTATTCTGACTTTGCCATTGTCTGGGGAAGCCAGAATGTTGTACAAAATGGTCCAAATTGGACTTAAAAGAAGATTTAAAAAAATGTAAATACAAAAGGGGTGGCGTTATAATAATTTTACAAAACCCTCTTTCAAAAAAGAAAAGATTAAAAATAAAGGCGGCCTGTGTATATTTAGGGCATTGTACAATGTTCTTTTTCTAACAATATTTCAACTAAGTGCGTGGGTAAGGCGCCCGACGTAGAGATCGTTGTCTCTTAGGCGCCTGTAGCATTACAATGCAAACGGCAAGGACATGCATTAGATGAACGACGCATACCTAATTGAAATACGGTCGAGAATGACGTCCCTATAAGTAGACATTTATAGAAATTTTCAAAGACTATTTCATTTACTTATTTAACCGTAGACAGAGAAACCTATAGACAAATTGACGCCTTCTTTTGCATTCGCACACGAAAAAGATAGATTTATGCATACGTCTTGCATAGAAATGAGACAGAGCGGTGTGATTGTTTGTCCCTTTCTCCGTGCCGGTTTTTTTTCTTTAGCAAACTACAATTTGCTAAACAACTTTGACAGTTCGTAGCGATCTAAGGAGTTTACAAGTTGGTTTAAGTGAGAAAAAAAGTGTTTTGTGAGCTTAAGATTGGTGAATCTTGTTCAGTTCAGTTCTTAGAACAATTAACATTTTTATCTAAATATGTATGTTTAAAAGTCACAAAGATTATTGTATAACCTAAAACTACGTTATCGTCCTTTCTCACTCTAGGCCACGCTAATCATTAATCTATAGTTTTCTCTGTCTACGTATTTAACTAACATCATAGCTTAACACTTCTGAATGTTTCTTTAAGTATAAAAGGGGGCAAAGGCAAACGAGCATGCGGCTCAGCTGATGGTAAATCACTACCGCGGAGCATGAACAACTGCAACACCAGGAGAATTGTAGGTACCTACGTTGCTAGCCTTTTAAAAAAAAGAGTAGGCTCTTTTCTTGAGGGTCCCTAAGTCATATCGGTTCTGAAAAATAGCCAGTAGTCGCCGATTCTCCAAGGAAGATGTGCGAGAAGTAAAACTTCTGGTAAATCGCACAATGGTATTTGATAAATAGGTTGCTAATCATACAGATGGTGTAGATGGTATCGCGAGTTTTGTTGCGTAGTAGGAAGGTGAAATTTAGTGGCTGTTACTCCAACAATTCCTCTGAGCGTATAGGGTACGGGTGACAAACGAGCCTACAGTCCACCTGATGGTAAGTGAATGCTGTGGCCCATAGACATCTACATTTATCCTCGATTCGAATCGAAATGCAAGATGCGTTGTCACCCTTGAGGACTAAGATGGAATGCCTCGATTCCAGTATAACGGGTCCCCGGTTTTCTACACTCATACGAAACACAGCAGCATTAAGCTGCTATTGTATGCTGGTATCCTTTCCCGGTCGAGCCGACCCATTCGTGCCATAACCGTATGTGGACGTAGAAGGAAAAAGGGAGATCTCCCGCCGGGCAAGGTGTTCTGCCCGGGGAGCGGCTAACGCTCCGTGTGATGGTTAAGCTGTCCTATATATACTGTTTATGACACAGAACTTTGATAGCACGATTTAGGCTTCGATGTGTTTCACGTGTGGCGCGACGACAGCGCCGCCACACATAATATAGCTGCAGCGTGGCTCCACCACGTATAAAAAGATAGGTAGGAGGCAAGGAGACAGATGCGAAGCCTCCATAGATCGTGTTATTTGAATATTTACCATCGTTTCTACGCTTGGCGGGTGAGATGTTATCAGGAAGATGCTTTTGCATTTTCCTACGAGGAGAAATGAAGCTATGAATTTTCTTAATCCGCCACCACTCGGTCGTAATATTTATTTACTGTATTTCTTTCATGATTATAACGATTGCTTTGTCTTTCTGTCAGTATTTCAGGACGATATTTTGCACAATATATTTACGAATAATTCCGTTTACTGGCCCAAAGCATTTTGTCTAACTTTAAAATTTTAAGGAAACCTAACTTAGCAGGAATGAATTCCAAATTTAATAAAATCTTGATGTTTTGTTTTCTGGTAACGTATCGGCAAAAGTGCGTGCGATATGCATCCTTATAAAAAAGAAACAAATACATATTAACTTGTTTGTGAGAAACCTTCGCAGGCTACACTACAATCTACAATGCACGAAAGTTTCATCATAATCGGATGAATGGTATAAGAACGCATACAGGACCAACAAAGAAACATACAATTTTTAATTTTTGATAGTTGACAAAATTCTATATTATTAATCATTTATTACTTTATGTAGGTACAAACACTTATTCCATTTAAGGCGAGGAATTCCTAAATAAAAGACTTTTAGCGCTTTCTTCTCCGCTGCATGAATATTTCTCCAGCATGAAGGAAGCGTGCGACATTCGGTCCACAAAGTTTTTTTAAAACTTTATTTAAAACGTTTTGCTTATTATCAGATAATAAAGGATCTAAATAAAAATATAGCCTATTAGGAATCTAATTATATAACATAATGCCTTTTATAACACCGAAAAATGTTATATGGTTATCGCACAAAAAAACGAGAACTCTAACGTCAAAGTTTTTTTCCGGCGATTAAATGATGTTTTTATCTCGATTAATATATAGTATTTTATGAATCCATTCGATAAAGAATTTAATTGAGTATTTCATGTATGCGCATGTTTTTTACGAACATAATATACTATTTGAAGAAGTATCGACTATCAATTCTCGAGCGTCAAAATCGTGTTTAAATTACGATATTTTGTCTAATCTGGCTTTACGGCAATTTATTTGGTGATTGTTAAAAATATAAAATCATACCCATACATAATTTTGAGAGAGCCGTGGTAGTGCAGATGGTTAACGCTCGCTGTAAATATAACAACGCAAGTAACCTGGGTTCGATCCCTGCCGGCATCAATGAAATTGTTAATTGCAATTTTAAGTGCTGATTTACCACGTGCTCGGCCGTGAAGGAAAATATCATGAGGAAACCTGCATGTCTGAGGAATAAAAGAAAAAAATATTTCGAAGACATGTGAAGTTCGCCAACACGCATTGAGGCAGCGCGGCGGACACTTCCTTGCCTTAAAACCCTCTCAGAAATGACAAGAGGCCTGTGCCAATCAGTGGGATATAATATATGGGGTATGTTCCAAAATACAACCCAGTACACTGGCCAATGCAAATGACGTCATAAATAGACGCCATACTGGTGATTCGTTATGTCGAATATGGTGGAATATGGCGTCAATTAATGACGTTATTAGTTCGCCAGTATACTGGAAACATTTCGGTACATACCCATAGACTGTAACTTCATAATTCAAGTCATAGCAACGACGCAATATTAGACACTATTTATATTATTTGTTTTTTATTTTTGTAATAGTGGAGATGAACGGTCCACTATTAACAGACTCCGAGTGGTTTCAAGGTGGAGAAATGAAACTACTGTTTAAAAGCCGAGTGGAGTATGAATATGGAATCGACTGTGGACTGGAATGGAATATATTTGCATCTTGCCTATATTTATATGGCCGGCTCACAATTGGTTTACCAATGGTAACAATTTTTTATTTTTCCTAGCCAATTATAATACTTATATTATGATCAATGAAAATTAGCCAAAATATACAAATATTATGTACGTTTCGTTTCCCGGCGTGAGACTTGTGTGTTGTTCACGAAGCTACGTCGCTGGACCGGGCTATAAAAGACATGCAGATCGGTGCGCGCGCGTTGCGCCCTCCTTTCTGCCAAGGAGGGTCGCGTTCGTATACGGCTTAGAGATCTCTAGTCAGATCGTTAAGCCATTTCCTAAAAGGCGGTGTTTAGTGGGTAAAAGTCTCCACATAACCACGCAGCCGGCTGCATGGTATGCTATGAGCATTCACCGCCTCCCTCCCCCGCTTTCCGGAGGGTTGCCCATATTTGCTTCGGGCGCAAAAAAAATGCGCGCGCGTAGTTGGCGAGCGGCGGCGGCGTGGAATACAGCTCCGGAACAGCAAGGAGAAGCGAGCTGCGGTGTTGAAGAAACGGCTCACCATTGGTCGACGGATACGTGACGATAGCGGCGTGTGAAGTCGATGTGGCGCTGAATGATATTTGCGGCTGCTTCTTGTTTCTTTATAAGAACGTCAAATTATCTATATGCAGTCCGCAGTATCTCAGTAGCCAGGGATAGTTAGGAAATAAATGTTTTTTATCTTCGCCTTCCGCGTTATGGTAGCAGCAGAGTATATATTATTTATTCCCGTTTAGGGTTGATTAGTCTGGCTGCTACATTTTTATTTATTACTCTTAAAGTCACAGTTATAGTTGCTCAGGGGCGAAGCGCTTGCCGTATATTCACAGTACCCAACCGATACTCAACTCGGGTTCGATCCCCGCCGTGTTGATATTACCACGTGTTCGGCGGTAAAGGAACGAAACATACACGCAAAAGAAAGAAACATCATGAGGAAACTTGGAATATTTCGAGGGCATGTAAAGACTACCAATCCGCACTGAGGCAGCGCCGCGAATAATCCCTTGCACTGAAACCCTTTTAGAAATCGGAGGAGGCATGCGCCCGACCATCAGACGTTATACAATAATCAATATTTACCAATGAACCTGCCTAAGTTTGTTAAATCTTAGTTCCTTAGGGTCAATGTACCTGCCCGTCTTATATTTTATAACGTCACACGACAAAAGTTCAATTACCGGAGCTAGCAGCATTGAATTGTCAATGAGAAGTTAAACATGTAATTTCCAATTCTTGTGATCTAGAACGTCGGAAGGAAATAGGCGTGTTCGAAAAAATCAAATACTTGAATTGTTATGTCGGTTTTTTTGACATTTTTTTAAAATATTTTTATTGCCATGTATATCGCATCAACGCGTACTGGAGCAGTGCTGTAAAATCTTCTTTCTTCAATAATTTAATTAGGTAATGAAAAGAGGTCGATAACCAACAATCAGAAGTTTTATAGACTGTTCTTACAAAACTCCCGTTTAAGTACAGATTACTTTTAAAATAAATAAATGCTCAAGATATCATGATTGTTTAGTTGTAAAGCAACTTAAAACTATGTTAGTAATAAATTAAATAAGTTACAAAAATTACAATATCAATTAAAAATATGAGGTACATTTTCGTAGTCTAAAAATGATCATCAGGAGAATGGATAGGTCGCTGTGATGATCAATTTTACGCACATAGCAACCCTCAGAGCGGTGATGTGAATCGATCCGCTAATGTCTTTAGGATGCTATTGCAAATGTTCCTCACTCTACTGATCAGGGAGCTTGTTTTTTTGTGAATAATGGCTTCTAAATATACTGTGTTTAATTGTTCAAATGTTATGAGTAAAGTAATTCTTAAGGGAACGTCAATTAATCACGTGAGACGCGATGCGGGGGTGGGGGTTTTAAAAAATCACGAAACTTCACCAGGGGGAGGGCAGGTGTAGGTGTAGGTAGATATCACGTGTATTTATTTTTTCGTAGCACGCGCCATTTTTAAACTGAAAAGCGGCGCGTGATCTTAACTCGCCGTTACCAGGCAACGATTCACCCGTGCAATACTTCCTCCTTACCCGATTTTGCAGTAATCCAGTGGCCTATATATTCCGAAACCTCAAGAGCACGATGGAAAGACCCTTGTTACATTTCTTGGCGTCCAGTCTCTTGGAATTATCCCAACACAAGAGGGCTTTGCCAATTTTCTTTATAACCTGTATTGCCCTAGCCTAAAGAAGGAGCGTCGGCAGCTTGTGGAAAGTACGTGCCAGTCCGGAATTCCCTGTACCTAGGCGAAATAGACACAATAGTTAAACAATTGAAATGTACATATATGATTCATGGAACGGAAAGGGTTAAATATATTCTTTTATTAGGAAATTATATGTTTTTCACATGATTACGCTTTTCTTTATTATTATTATGCCAGTCGAAAACAACCTGCACTGGACATTTTTATTACGGTCCTTAATATTCCACAATTAAATAAAATTATACCTGTAATTTACAAATAATATTCTGAAAATTTGTAAATTTGTAATATACTTTGTACCGAAAAAATATACGTGAGTTTGGATAAGGGCCTAAAACGTCATCACGTATCACCAGAAAGTTAAAAAAAAGTAAAAAAGCTGTTAAAAAACATCACGTGATTAATGGACGACCCCTAAGCCATAGTAGCACAGGCTCCAATTTAGTCTGCGCGTTAAATTTCTCAATACTCGAACAATCCAGGTTCAAACCCAGCCGGGACTAATCAAAATTGATAATTACAAGTAATGTTTTATCTAGTGCTCGGTGGTGAAGAAAACATCGTAAGGGAACCAGAATGTCTAAGAAACAACATGTTTTGAGAAGTTGTAAAGTAACACGCACTAAAGTGGCGTGACGTACTATATGCTCTTGCTGTATGAAGCTATAGCGTTTATTTATTATTGACTGCCTCGTTGGCCTACTGGTTGTAGTAGTACGACTGAGGATCATGAGGTCCCGGGTTCGAACCCGGGTCGGGCCAAAAAACGGGACATCTATATACTCTATGGGGCAATCTTAGGGGGGACGTCTATGCTCTCTTTAAACTGTGCCTATGCAGTGGATTTTAATTGGCTGTAATAATGATGATGACGACGAAAAATATAATTACTAAATATGACATCATGTATTGATTAAGGGCAACAAAATACAGTAGATAAATAAACATGTCGGGATATCACGTTCCAGTGCTTATGCGTTGTTGTACTCGGATACTGTTACAGAATTGACGGCTTACGCCCACTGCGAATCAAGGGCAACCCAATGACATAAAACTATATAATAAAAGCGGTTCCTATATACCTATATAGTGTAGGGGTTTGGGAAATCTCGACATTATTAAAGTTTCAGGGTAAAATTCAACGTCGCGGAAATTCAAGAATACAATATACCATTCCATATCATTCATTACTACCTATACAAATTCACTGCTGAACATAAGCCGTCCTCATCGGTTGGCACATAAGAGGGTTTGCCATAGTGGCCACGCTTGGCGGATGGGTTGGCAGTCCCTATTTTTATAATTGTGAGTTGTTATTGATTAAGAATATTATTTTTATTTTTTTTATGATAAATTTATTTCGGACCCACATATAGTCCATATGCTACTGCCTCTCTGCTGTTTCAGTTTTCCTCTGTCGCCTCTTACGACACTCGAGGGCCATATAGGTTTAAGAGGCCGTAAGGTCTGAGCGCATACTGGACCAAAAATGAGTAACTCAAAACTGTTACTTAGCCTAGTGGGCTTGTTATTTTAGTAAGTTTTCGAGTCTACCGGTCTATACACAAATCCCTTAGATTCACATTCCTGCGAAATAACAACAATTCCTGCCGAGGATGATACGTATCGCTACGTGAGGCTATTGAAATAAAAAAATCTCATTTTTTAAACAGAATCCTGTAATTAATATGTGGCGGCGCTGTCGTCGCGCCACAAGCGAAACATATCGAAGCCTAAATCGCGCTATCAAAGTTCCGAAGTAAAACACTATATTATGTAGAATAGCTAGGAACCATCACACGGAGCGTTGGCCGCTCCCCGGGCAGAACTAAACACAAATAAAATTAAAACTAATTCCAAGCATATCACTGCAATACTTCAAGACACAATAAGTTCATTCTGCGTAGATCGGACGAAAAACAATAATTAAAAAGCTGAAGTTACTCCGGGTTAACTTTGACATCGGGACGTCAATCATCTTAGTGCCCCTTCACCACACGTGCTGGAAAGCACCCGAAACGTCGGGTATTAAAATTAAGTAAATTGAAAACGATAAAATATAAAAGTAGTTTTATTTAATGTGAAGTGTTCGCGAAAATATGAGAAATGATTATGAAACTTTCGTATTACGTTAAAATGTTCTATAATGAACGGCTAAATTAAGGAATAAGTTTAATTCAATTAATTCTGTTCATTGTTTCCTTCTGCTGGGTTTTCCTAGTAGCCATGTCTTTGTTTCCTCTTCCTTAAATACGACTAGGGATAACTTAGCGATCATGTTTCCAAGAATAGACTGTGCTAGGTAGGTTTAGTGGGAAAACGTAAATGGTTTTAAACGAGAATATAAATGTGGTTAATTTTTTATTAAAGATTATTGTTGTTTATGGTTCCTCAGTCGAATATACTTCTGTACTTAAGGTTGCCAGATGGTCGGGATTCGTCAGAATTCTTCCGACATTTTAAATGATCTCCAGACTCCCGACAAAACTCAAAATCTCCAAATAAACAGCTTCTCTTCACGTCACAGCTGCCTTCGATTTAATAAAAGCTAAGTTAGTACTTAGAATGGACTTAGAGATAAATTGTTTGAATTTTAAATATTTCTAAAGGTTCAAGAAATTGGTAGACTCTGTAAAGTCAAATTCCAAATACATGTGGCAACGTAAAAATTAAGTGTACTTAAATTAGTTATGTGCCAACAGTGTTAAGTTTTGTATTAAAAAATTATTCCTTTGATTTAAAAAATAAAATTTTTATTTTTAATATTTGTTTTTCCCGACAACGACCCTCATATCCCGAAATTTTCAAATTTTCTCCAGATATTTTGCTCTTTCGATCTGGCATTCCTACCTGTACTCCAGCATTTTTAAACTAGAGCTAGAAACAGGATCCCAAGCAATATTATTATCGAAGCCCATGTAGTGTTTTATCTTAATTTAGATATTCAAATAAAATTTTAAATAAAATATATTTTATAGTTTAGAATGTAACATAATTTATACTCGACTATTTTCCGAGCAGTAAAATATATTATTTGTTTGTAACTGCGTTTTCGGTAACGGCTCTAATAATTTCGAGAAGTTTACGGGAGCGAAAAATCAATCTATCTAGGTCTCATTTCTGGTAAAATTCGTTTTCTCCGTATTTTCACGCATAAAGCAATTCGCTTGACTTGCTCTGGCAATATGATTGGTAATTTCGCCATAGAGATCATTTCCCTAAAACCTCTACATGTCGACAGATGCGTCAGCAGACGTCATCTGCGGATGCGCCTGCCGACGTGTAGACGTGGGAATTTGCTCGCCTGTGGTAGGTATTTAATGTCGGCAGATGCGTTTACCACCAATCCGTTTGTTATCGGTTTTTGTGGCACGCAACAAACGGTTTTCGCGCGATCGCATGGCGTCTGTCCACAGGTCTGGCGACGCATCAGTGATATCCCGTAGTATATGTAGACTGGCCACAGAGTCTACATCACCTGAGGATGCCTCGTGTAGAGGCGAAACACGTGTATTATTGTCAATGGTGTGCCTTTCCTTGTGTAGTGGTGTTGAGAGTAGTGGTGCTGCGATTAGTGATGACGAGATTAGTGCACATAATTGAGGGAGGGCGGAATGTGCTCTTCAAACCCATTTTATTTCATTGAGCGGATATGAGCGAAGTAATTCTACCAACTTTAATACAACGGATTGCCGCAAAGTAACGCACGATTCTATTAAGTTTTTTTTTTTAATTTTTATTGCATTTTAGTAATCTAGTCCATGCGGCCCCACGACTTGTCTTCGAAATATTTTTTTCTTCTTTCTCAGATATGCAGGTTTCGTTCACCGTAGAGCACGTGGTAAAAACGCATTTAAAATTGTAATTAATCATTTTATTGGGCTCGGCGGGATTCGAACCCAGGTTACTCGCGTACTGTAATAGTTACAGCTTAGCGCTTATTCCATTAGCCACTACGGCTTAAGACGATTCCCCTAGCGAGAGACCTTGAGCGTTCGGTCCTATACAATGCACGCGCTCTCGCTACATTAAATCACGGAAAAATACGCCCGAATATTTGGAATTATTTCAATTAAAAGAGATAAGCGAACTTAAGAAATTAAATAAAACGTGTAGAATATAGATTTTTAAATTATCTATCCATTAGTGTAATTCTCAAATGATTAGAGCATTTCCTTTAGCAACAGATGCATGTAATTAATAATTTTAGTCATTTTTTAAAGTAGATTTTAAATGTATTCATAACACATAAAAACAAATTAGAACGTGGAATGTGATGATAGGATATCGAACATTAATAATGTGCTTTTAGATGTAGCTTATTTCTCATAACTAATGAGATAATAGTCTCTGAAAAACGCACTTTTGCCAGGTTTTGGTCAGGGTAGCGCCTTAAATAACTGTAACAGTAAACCATAGTTCAATCCCGAGACTATATACCACATTTTGTAATAGCACAGTCAATGTTTCACTTCCATTACAAATTTCAACAAACCGAATACGGCTCTGCGTGGACTGTGAAAAAAACGTTTATTAATGCGGTTTGACACCCAGTATTCTAATTGGCGTATATCGCGTATATGGCGCTCGGAAAATGTAATTTACGATCGCGCACTCGATAGCGTAGGTCTCAATTAGCCCTGTTTATGGTGTCGACATGCCCGCGGATTATTTATTACTGCACGCCTTACCTCATACGCCTTTTGAATCATACGTTTTGGAATTGATACTTTGACGAGCCGTCACTTCTATTATATGTGAACTAATTGATATTAGTTACAATGAAACATAAATAGTATTATAATATTGTTTGTTTTTTTTAAATGTAGAATAAGGTGAAAAACGAGCACACAGTCCACCTGATGGTTAGTGGGATGCTGTGGTCCGTAGACATTTTTCCTCGACTAAGAACCAAAACGCAGATGCCTTCCACCCCTGAGGACTGAGGTGGAATGCAACGTTTCCAGTAAAAGAGGGTCTCCAGATCTCTGTACCCACCATACGAAACACAGCAGCATTGAGCTGCTTTTTTTACGCTGGTGTCCTGTGAGAGCGTGGTCCGCAGCGTGGAGCGAGCTTCCAGTGGTCGAGCCGATCCATTCGTCCTACAACTATAATATAGCTGCAGCACACCAGTAAACCTCATTATTTCATTTTATTGCGCGGATTAGCTAATGCTATTGAATTTGAATTATTAGCTAATCCTATACCTTTAAACGAGCAATTCTTGTATATATATATATATATATATATATATATATATATATATATATATATATATATATATATATATATATAATCGGGAACGATTTTCATAAAATTTTGTGTGCAGGGAGTTTCGGGGGCAATAAATCGATCTAGCTAGGGTTTATTCTTATAAAATGTCTTTTTGTCCGTGTTTTTATACAATGAAAAACTGCTACAATATCGTTAGAATAAAAAGGTAAATTTTGACAGTTTATTAATGATTACAAATAGCTTAATTGGTATATTGGGCGGTCACAAAATCGTAATACCATGGTTCGAGCCCAGACCGACCAACCGACTTTTTTTAATTTTTTTTCAAGTTCCTTTCTTTTTTGAGAAAATCTATTTTTTCGAGCCCTTTTTTTAGTATTTTTTTAAAAACACGAAAATTTAAATTATACTAATTGCACTCACGATTTTTTATTCAAATAACCAGTTCAGTTTTTTCTCTTATGTCGCTAAGATCAAAAAATATTCGTATTTCATCAGTATGTAATTTGTATCTAAATATAATTTCCAAAACACATAAAAAAAACCGAGCGAAAAATACCGAGCAAAGCTCGGTAACGCCTGATTCTATGTATTATAACATTATGCACAGGAACAATTTCTAATTTATAAACGATAAGTTAAAGAGCCGTATTAGCTCAGATGCTAAGCGCTCGTTCTAAATTTCATAGTACTTAGAAACCCGGGTTCGACCCCGCCGGCACCAATGAAATTGTTTATTAAAATTTTATGTGCTGAGTTACCACGCTCTCGGTGGTGAAGGAAACATCTTAAGCAACCTGCATGTCTGAGACGTTAAAATATATTATATATTTTAAAGACATTTAAAGTTCGCCAATACGTATAATGTAGCTAGCTGTGGGACGTATTGTGGGACGTAGTCTGTAACTCTAAAGGACTGTAGCATTACGGTTAAGGATGTGGACTGCAAACCCGGAAGGTCGTGGGTTCGTATTCAACATTGTCAACTACTGTAGTAAACCATTCGTTATATAAGCATTAACTTACTCGGAGTAGTAGCTTAATGCTGCTGTGGATCGTGTGGTGAGTATAGAGAACCGGAGACCCGTTTTACTGGAATCGAGGCATTCCATCTTAGTCCTTAGGGGGGACAACGCATCTGCATTTTGATTCGTAATCGATGTTAAATGTTGATGTCTATGGGCCACAGCATCCACTTACCATCACGTGGACTGTGTGCTCGTCACCCTTATTCTAAAGAAAAAAAAAACAATCGAGCCGGCGAAGATCTAATCCGGTTGTTCGCAAATTTTACAGTAAAATTTAAAGTTAGCGCTTAGCCCCAAAACTATCAGGGCTCTTGAATTTACCAATGCATTACAGTTTATAAAAAGTACATGCTAAACCTTTCTTCATAGATTACCTCAAGGATTTCATATCTGCCATACTCACCACGTTTAGCACGCGGTTATCAGGAAAATGCTGCTGCCCTTCTACTGGCTTAGTTTTTCTTTGTCTCCTCTCCAGACCTCACGGGATGATATAGGGTAGTGGGTAATCTTAAACCGCTACCACACGGTTACTAACAGAATCTAGTGCTATGTCTGCTAGATATAGGGTGGACCCCCGATAATCCGACATGCTTTAGCTTGTGGGTAGATTCAAGTCACGCTATGAATCCGCCACGGGGAGAGGTGTTCTTCTCGAATACGTGGCCAAACAGGTTGCAATTAGTTCGCGCCACCACGAATCTAACTTGACGCGTATTCTATCTACGAATCTAGCTTGATGCGTATATGTTCAAATGTGACTGGTAGCGGCCTAACGGGCATTCATTATTTACTATTTAGGTATTCGTTGTGCACCACATGACATTTTTATTTTGTAGTTGATACGTAATTTGTCAGATTACAAGGTACTCTTTTTCAAAAGCTACGGACTACCAGTGCGCTGTGGCGGTACTCTATGGTCCGACCAATTCAATAATCCGACACCGCCTTGCGAAAATTTGTCTAATTACCGCAGGTCAACTTTATGCATTTCAATAGAGAATCAAATGGCATGTATTACTTGAAAATATTATTTATTCTTACCACTCTAGCTAGGCGAAGCTACTATTTGGGTCCATTTTGTATTGATGCATGATATGATCAGCTATTAATATTAATCACTATAATAATTGATAGTGGATCACAGCGTGACTGAACTTTGTTCGTTGTCGATCATTGACTGAATTCATTTGAATAGATTACAATAATTGATTTAAACACTTCTGGGCCGAATTTTGATTAAGGCTACATGTTTCGAATACTTTTTTTTTTTGAAGTGAAAACTTCTTTAGCGGCGTTGTACACTTTTTGTAATGGGTAAAAAATGTTAAACTTGCGTCAGAACACGAGACCTGATCGAAAATTCGTAAGACGGATGGAGAGTAGACAACCGGCGCGGCGTAGGAGAGGAAGTATCCCCCTCTCTTTTTACGGGGCGGCGAAATGTGTGCCTGCGCCTGCTGTTTCGTTTAGGCTGCGCAGGGCGCTTGCGCGAATGTAATATAAATTGTCATGTTTGTGTACGATAGCGTAATAAATGAATATTGTATTCTACCACATAAATGATAGTACTTTTATACTGATAATTAAAGCAATTCGTGCAAAATTATTCCCTAACCATTCCAAAATATCAAAAATACACAACGTTAAATATTCAAGTTTTCACTTCCGGAGTGCAACCCGTCGTTTTTTTATAGAGTAAAAGTGACAAAAGAGCTCACAGTCCACCTGATGGTAAGTGGAGGCTGTTGCCTATAGACACCTACATCGGTGCTAAATTAATATTAAAAATCAGATAGTCGTCACCAATGAAGACTACTATATCATCTTATTCAGAAAAGTGCAGAAACAAAGTAGCATTATGCTGCTACCAGCCAGCCCTGTTAGAGCATGGGTTGGCTGGTAGCAGCATAAACATAATGCTATGCTGAGCATGCTAGATCCAACCCATTACGTGCCGAAAACATTTTTTTCTTGATATGACACATACTTGATCCGGCTTAATTCTTTATTAAGCTTATTAAATACTTCTGTTATAGTACGAGTATATCTTGACATCAGTTCCAATAAATAAATAATAATATTAATTTTTATTGAACACAGAATTAATGTTTAATAAAGAATTATAAATAAATGTCTTTGCCTGAGATCTATGGTAAATTTAAAAAAAAAATGTCAGCTTCAAAAGCTGAAGTTCGCTATTGCCAAATTTTTTTGGATGGATTACAGTCATCTGGGCTATTGTTCATATTAGTTTATGGAGCTTAGACTTAAGTCGTTTGGATTGATCGCTAATATAAATCATAGTGACTGCAAGGCTGCAATACAGTGAAACCTTTCGTTCGATGTTGCATCACCTCTTTGTTAGGCAGAGGTAGAGGCTTCCACCTCACGTGGCTAAGCCAATGTTAAGACGCGTTGCGTAATGGACTGGTTGGTGTCGATAGACTCGATGTACTTCAGATTATCGATATGAATATATTTATATTTAGCACTTAGAAATGCACATCGCTTACAGCTCGCTCACAATTTAATAGACGACTACCTTGTTAACATTTTGTGGCCTTATATACTCGCAGCGTATTCGTAGCAAGCAGTATGCTGCGCGTAGAAATTAATAGACTATTGTAGGATATAAAGATGATTGATAAGCTGTAAATTTTCATACAAAAAGCGGTAATGTTTTCACTCCCATAGTAAACATAGTCTAATTTTCATAATTTTTGGAAATGTTGTAGATGTGATAATGAAAAACTAGGTTCGTACGTTTTTATTTTAAGGAAATATTGCGTACGATATAAGTTATTAGCATCTAAATATCTGTATTTTGACTTAAAAATTTCCTCGAGTGTTTTGTTAAAAATAAAATTAGACTGAATTATTAAAACAGAAAAACGTACAGACCTAAATTAAGGTATACTGAATCTAATGAGAGAGAATGAATCATATCTTAAAGGTTTAGGGGGATGAACACGTTATCGCTCGAAACAATATTTTAAAAAGAAAATGTAGGCAATTACTTCCAACATTTGCAACTCTCTCTATGGCACGATGGAAATACGGAGGGAGTAATGTGAAACAGATAGCATTTTTAAAAATACCCACTCGCGCTTTCGTATCGGCACTTCGCAATCCATTAAAGATATCAAAAATTAATTTAAGATGCGCTTAATAAAACAAGTAGTAAAATTAAAAAAAATTGTATAACCGACTTCAATATACATAAAACCGGTCAAGAGTGTGTCGGGCCACGCTCAGTGTAGGGTTCCGTAGTTTCCTATCCGTCAAAGTAAGTGTTCCCACTTATGAGTTTGTACAAAAACTGTTGTTTCCATCCAAGTTCAAAATAATTTTCCTAGAAAGTCCTTATAAAGTTCTACTTTCCAGATTTTTTTCATATTTTCTAAACTTATGGTTCAAGAGTTAGAGGGGGGGGGACACATTGTTTTTTACTTTTGGAGCGATTATTTCCGAAATTATTGACATTATCAAAAAATGATTTTAGTAAACCCCTATTCATTTTTAAATACCTTTCCAACAATATATCACACGTTAGGGTTGAAATTAAAAAAAAAATCACTTCCCACTTTACATATAAGGAGGCTATATATACACATCTCTTATATATATATATATATATATATATATATATATATATATATATATATATATATATATATATATATATATATATATATATATCCTAGTGTAGTTGTGTTAGGAGTAGTGGTGCCAGGGTTGGTGCGTGCAATTGAGGATGAGCCGAAGGTGTTCTTCAAAATAGGTAGGACACATCATTTTACTAACCGACTTCAAAAAGGAGAAGGTATCCAATGCGACTGTAAGTTTTTTGGTGAACCGATTTTGGTGAATCTTTTTTTTTGGACCGTTTCTATATAGCAAGTTCAACAAGTCTAAACTAAAGATATATAGTGTAAGTTATAAGAAATGTAATATAATTGTCAGGGAATATCTGAATAAATTAAATTACGAAGACGCAGAGAAGTTCTAAGAAATTCTAAAATAGTTTTGCATTTATGGTTACAAATAATTGTTAGTTATTTTATTTATTATATAACATAGTTTAATTATTTAAAGTGTCTTGTGTCCTACATTATCAAACCCACAGTGTAAGTGATGGGCTGAAACACAGGTACTCAACCTAGTTCAGGCAGGTAGCTAATATATACATAGTTTCAATTTTTGTTATTGCATGTTATTTTTATTAGACTAATCGTTACTTTCTTTAATTGAAATTGTATTTGTTCCAGTATATAAACATGTGTAATTGAAAATGACATAAAAATTATTTATTATTTATTTATTTTGGGGTATTTATATAATTTTCTCATCTGGTTGGGTTCCATAAATATATAATTGCGAACGAAAATGATAAATATACACAAACAACAATAAAATAAAATAAATACACAAAAAATACATACATAAATAAAAGCCCAACCAGATGGAAGCCCTCGGCAGGGGAGACCAAACGGCCGAGGATTAGGGGGAAAGGGAAAGAAACCGGCGGACAATGCGGGCGGTATCGAGTTATCGAATTATTAATAATTAATCATATCGAATTATTTATTTATTATTATTATTATTTGAAAGCTGATGCTTTTCATGTGGTTTCATATAAATTTGATCAATTTTTTTTGAGACCAGTAGTTTTTGAGTTATCTTTAATAACTCGTATTTAATTGACTTCGAATACGTTGATGATGTTCTCATTTTATCAATCGACTTCCAAGAGGAGAAAGTACTCAATTCGACTGTATGTTTTATGTGTGTTATCTCAGAACTTTTTGCTGGGTGAATCGATTTGATGATTTTTTTTGTGTGTGCTTGATTTGATGGCTACCTGAGTAGTTTAGATTCACATTTGGGCCGGTAGGGGGAGCTGTTGTCGAGCTCAAAAATCACCCGTGTGAAGCCGGGGCGGATCGCTTATATATATTTTATATAAATTTAAATAAACTTTGTTGAAAACCGACAAAGTTTGAGCAACATTTTCCCAATTCCCAGTCTAATTACGCGTACCTTGCACTTGTTGGCTACTCGCTCGGAATTTAATTATGATACGGCAGCTCGGATGAATCTATGTAATCCGAATTACCTAATCCCGGATATTAAACTTGAATAGCCCGAATTTGCAGAGCTCCGTATTAAGTAATACGCTAAAGGAATATGATAGAAAAATATTTTAAATGTTAATATATGTTGAGGAGTTGAGGTTAAGTATTTATACTTTCAAAAACTGGCAAAGTGTTTTCTATGCACAGTTCTGCTTCTTCATCCTGCGAAAAACCATTATTGGACAGAGGCCTCTCCTGCTGACACGCTTTCCCGACCGATTGACAGCTGCAGTATCATGTGGTTTTGCGTGGTAGAGCCACGCTGCAGCTATATTATGGCTGTAGCATGAATGTTTTTGGTATTTGTAGGACTACGCTCTCACAGAATGCCAAAGTAAAGTAGCGGCTTGATATTGCTGTATTTCGTATGGTGAGTGTAGAGATCCGGAGATCCTTTTTACTGGAAACGAGACGTTCCTTCTTAGTCCTCAAAACGCAGATGCGTTGTCACCCCAACGTGACATGACAACGCATCTGCGTTTTGATGCTTATCGAGGATAAATGTTGATGTCTATGGGCTACAGCATCCACTTACCATCAAGTGGACTGAGTGCTCGTTTGTCACCTTTATTCCATAAAAAAATCATGGTCACAAAATCATGCTGATGCTGCGTATGGATCACACACCAGTGCGGCATCCAGTAACCACAGCTAACAATTTCCATCAGGTGGAATGTGTGCTCCTTTATTCTATAAAAAAACATACATCTCACAACTTTGAGGTCGGTTATTTTACGCATGGCAATTAGAAATTGGTACACATTTATCATCTTTATACTTGTGGCCGTGAAAGGGAAAAAGGGGAGATCTCCCGCCGGGCGAGGTGAGCGAGGGGAGCGTTCCCCGGGCAGGACACCTCGCCCGGGGACCTAATGATCCGTGTGATAGTACGAAGCTATTCTATATATTATACTGTTTTACTTCGGAACTTTGATAGCGCGATTAAGGCTTCGATGTGTTTCGCTTGTGGCGCGACGACAGCGCCGCCACATACCTTACCCATAATCGCCTCTTACGATACCCGAGAATGCGGCGATGGACGAATGGATTCTCTTACACTTACACCATCACCGCACGAAGAAAGGTCTTTGAAACCAAAGTCTTGTATAAAAGCAAAAAATACAAAGCTTTATTCATTCGCTTTATTCACGTGTTGTAAAGTTTGAAAACAAGCGATCGATAACATCGCTATCTAAACTACATTTACTAACCAAATCCATAACTAAGTTTTGAACTGTTCCTTGCTACTGATAAATGTTACTAATTGAAAATTAAATTGGATTTTATTATTCATACCACACTAAGGGCCGACTTTTCAATTTTGTTAAAAGTTTGGATGGCTAAATAAATTCTAATCTAACTGAATAACAATAGTAAAACAATTGAACTATTTTATGAATACAACTGTAATTTTTAATTTGTTTTTATTGTATTTTATTAATTAAAAAATTTAATCGATGATTGGAAATCGCTTTAAAAAAAAGTATTGAGTAGTGTCGGTGTATATGTACGCCTACTCGTACTCCATATCGCCCCGTGAGTGTCGTGAGCTACGACAGATAACAAGCGGTAGAATTAAAAATGTATAACCGACTTCAATATAAATAAAATGAAAACATCAACAATAACGATATTAATAGTTATTTTGTAACCATCCGCTCAATTAAATGTGTCTTACCTAATTCGAAGAGCACCTCCCGCCCTCCCTCAATTGCGTGCACTAATCCCGTCACCAATAATCCCAGCACCACTACTCCCAACACCACTATTCTAGGAAAGACACACCATCGACGATAATACGACACGCGTTTCGCCTCTACACGAGGCATCTTCTGGTAATGTAACTCTACGGCGGCTGACCGCAAAGCTTGGCGGTCAGTCGCCGTAGTTTATTATAATGGATTTCCGCAAAGTGTCGCTTGATTCTATCAATTAACATCAACAAGGTATTCGAAGTCAATAATACTAATCATTAAAGATAACTCAAAAACACGAAACGCGAAAATCATCAAACTCGGTTCACTTAGAAAAAGTACTGAAGTAACACACACAAAGGACACCGTCGGATTGAGTACCTATCCTATTTGAAGTCTGTTAGAAATGAAATGGGAGATAGACAGCAGCGTCTTCTTAATAATAACAAAAAAATTAAAAAACTGCGGTTGCCGAGCCGCCAGCAATAGGGTATTACACCATATAAGAAAATAAAAAATAAAATTAATTGATTGAATCGGGCGTTACCATGCGGAAATTCATTATAAGGGAGATATTAATAGTTACTTTGCAACCATCCGCTCAATTAAATAAAATGATGTGTCTTCCCTAGATTGAAGAGCACCTCCCGCCCTCCTTCAATTGCGTGCACTAATCCCGTCATCACTAATCCCAGCTACACTACTCCCAACACCACTATTCTGGGAAAGACACACCATCGACGATACTATGACACGTGTTCAGCCTCTACCCGAGGCATCTTCAGGTAATGTAGACTCTACGGCGGTTGACTGCCGTACTTACTTATAAGTCTTATAAGACTTATATGTCGGGATTAGTGCATGCAAAACATTTACATACATATATAAAAAATTATCCTCGCATAGTACCTTCTTCTTCCGAATCGACTATGCTGACGCAAGCTATGTAGACATAACTAAACCAGCTAACTAAGCGTGAGAGACTTTAAAAATACTAGTATTCGGTTCATATTTGGATTGCGCAAATTTGACCATATTTCCCAATTTCGCTCACGTCTCAAGTGGTTACCTATCCAATTTCGCCGGAACATGCATATTCTTTCTATTCTGTACTGTGTCTTATTTCACCCTTCTACTCCTCCTTATCTTAAGGAGAAGTTTAGTTTTGTTGGGCTTCCAGAGGAACCTTTACGCTCCTCAAGAAAACTCACTTTAAGGGTACCGACTAACAATACATCTTTCTATAATAAATTTATTTTACTTTTACTGTACAGTCTATTAAGCTCTGGAATGCCTACCTTTGTATATACGCGAAGCACAAACTATTGTAGTCTTTAAGCGACTTCTTAAGGAGCATTACTTGTCTCAATCGTTCGAAAATGTAGGATAAATTATGTGATTATGTAGTTTTTGTATTTATTTGTTTATGTTATTGTTAGTGGTATATATTTGAGGATATTATATATATATATATATATATATATATATATATATATATATATATATATATATATATATATGTGTGTGTGTGTGTGCGTGTGCGTGTGCGTGTGCGTGTGCGTGCGCGTGCGCGTGCGCGTGCGCGTGCGCGTGCGCGTGCGTGTGTGTGTGTGTGTGTTGCACGTATTGATATTGTATTAGGTATATTTATATTGCACCACCTACCCAGTATTCACTGTTTTCCTTTACACCTTTGGTTGCCTGGAAGAGATCGCTATGTAGCGATAAGGCCGCCAAATTGTACATGTAATCTGTCCATTCATTCATGCATTTTAGGGAGGGCGGGAGGTGCTCTTTAAACTATGGAAGACACATCATTTTATTTTGTTTAGCGGATTGTTGCAAAGTAACTATTAATATCTTTAAAAATAATATTTATGAAAGGTTATGTAAAAAGTAAACGGGAACTATTGATTTCTATATGTACCAAGGATAAATGGCAAAAATTTTTGCGTGCAATCCCAATTTTTGTTCTGCTGCGTTGAGGAATGTTAAAACATCAATGTAAGTACCTATTACCAATTTTTGTTTATACAAAAACACAATACCGGGTAAGAGTGTATTCTGATAAAACATAGTTTAGTAGCTACTTCGATTAATGATTATTGATCGAAGAGTAGCTGTCATAGTTTAGTTTATCTTTAATTACAATTATTAGCAATCATTAGCTATAATATCTAAGTTAACGGATTTTATTACAAAATTTGACCTGCGATACCGTTCACCTCATGATGTTTGTTTTGTATAAACGACAGTTAAATATAAGTCATACTTACATCAAAACTATCTTCACAGAACAATAGTCTAGTTTTTGTAGATACAGTATTCGGGTATTTTCTTGCCAGTTTTAACCAATTATTTCTTATATTTAACAGTTGGCACTTGAATCCATAACTTTCGCGGCGTTCTTATGCTCGTACTTTTGCATTTAGGAACAACACAACAGTGATATAGATGATAACTTGTTATTAAATATTAAAAAGTGTCTTAATTCTAAGGCGGTGACGTCACGAGTAGAACAGCATGGCGGCTGGCGTTTTCAGGCGAAAATTTAAAACGATAGATTAAAAGTAATTTTTATGGCACTATTCGGTTTTAAAAAGTTATATAAAAATTATAGTGGTTCATTATCATTCTAGGATTCATTTAATCACTTTTTGAAAGTATGTGTAATACCCTATTATGGAAAATATCCCCACTTCAAGGGAATCTATGGGAAGACCAAGCAGTTGGGTTTTGATAGGCTGTTACAGTAAGAAAAGTAAAGCCTATACTATACATCTCGTACAGTAGCGGACTTTTTTATAAATTAAGTGTGTCAAATGAGCACACAGTCCACCTGATAGTAAATGGATGCTATGGCTCATACCCATCTACATTTGCACTCGATTAAAAATCAAAACGCAGAAGTGTTGTCTGTCACCCCTGAGGACTAAGATGGAATGCCTCGTTTCCAGTAAAAAAGCATCTCCGAATCTCTACACTCACCATACGAAAGAACAGCATTAAGCTGCTATTTTACGCTGATATTCTGTGAGAGCGTTATCCTTCCCCGGTCGAGCCGACCCATTCGTTCTATAACCGTAATTTAGCTCTACCACGTATAAATATATAACAATATTTATAGGTACACGTATATTTATAGGCTGTTGAAAAATTTACTTATTGGAAGAGAACTAATAATATCCCTTTTCCTAATACCTTAATATCTTTTAATTTAGCGCCTAAATGATAATTTCGAAGAATGTGTTACGAACCTGCAACGAATCACAGTTTAAAACAAATATGTCCGTCTGTGTGAGTAAATGGAGCAAAGCGTACATAAACTGTCTAATCACTTGACTTCGGTCAAAAGGGAGCACCCCTTTGATGTATTACGAAAAAGCGACTCTGTAGCGATAACCGAGCGACATGATTATTCGGAACGTTAAGTAGCTACCGGGCGGTTAGGGCTCTCAAACACGAATCTGATTTGCTATTGTGTAAGTCTAGATCGTTGTTGGTGGAAATTTTATATTTATTTATTTATTTATTTATATTTTAAAATCAGTGTACATGCTGGCTGCTAATTTACAAATTACAGTTTTAAGTAATAGGTAGTAATAATATAAGATACATGTCAATGGTCAAACAAATTAAAGAATACATGTCCAATAGCTCAAATAAATACAAAAAAAAACCAAATAGATTAAAAGTCATATAGATTACATGTCAAACAAAATGCCATTGTCAGATTGATTACATAAGATAATCACTCTGTATTTTTTTTATAGAATAAGGGTGACAAATGGGTACACATTCCACCTGGTAAGTGGATGCTGTGGCCCATAGACATCTACATTTAATCTTGTTTTAGAATCAAAATGCAGATGCGTTGTCACCCATGAAGATTGAATGCTTCGTATTCAAAAAAAAGGGTCTCCGGTTCTTTACACTCACCATTCGAAACACGGCAGCATTAAGATGCTATTTCATGCTGGTATTCGTGAGAGCGTGAACCTCCCCGGTCGAGGCGACTTTTACAATGTGAATGGTTACAAAATGTTTACAAAATTTATTTTAGTAACAACTTGAAAGTGATAAGTGACCACCCCATTCCCGGGGGTTATTTTCAACCATGTATTCATTTATATTATAATTATTACCATTTTTATACAGTTTTTATTTAAGTAAATATTTAAACTTGGTAATAGAGAAACCTTTATATATTTTCTGGGACTTTTTTGTAATAGCGTATACATTGTGCGCCAAGAATGAATTACGGACTCTGTATATTACATGCAGCGTGGCTCTACCATTTAAACCACGTATAACCTAAGACAATATAAACAATACCTCGGGTAATATATACATTTACCCGATACAACGGAATCAAACGTCCAACATCGAAACGATACCAACCGCCTTTCCCATCAGAGTTACACAATCGCTCTACTGGTTTTGACGGCTCACTTAGGGGCGCGGGTTCGAATACCGCACGGAACAAGTATTTGTATGGCCTACAATTAATTTTTCCGGGTGTTTATCCTTGTACACTTTATGTATGTAAACTCAAAAGTCCCCCACACACACACACACACACACACACACACACCGCATTATATCTGTTAGTATGATGAAAATAAATGTACAAACTAATTATAAAGGTACAAAATTCAAAAGTGCAGTAGATACAAGCTATTACAACATGTTAACACTGTTCTTACAATGCTCCTTATTGTACACTAAGAAAACAATATGATAAGAAACAAACATAGAGAAAACAAAAGGCGGTTTTACTGCTATACGACAATTTCTCCAGACAATCTACAAAAAGGAAAAAAAGAAAAATTTGCGGGTGCAATATAAAATACATAATACTGTAATCTTATTATGGACTGATAAGACCATAGTTTTTTTTATAGGATAGGGTGACAAACGAGCACACAGTCCACGTGATGGTAAGTGGTTGCTGTGGCCCATAGACATCTCCATCTATCCTCGATTACGAATCAAAATGCAGATGCGTTGTCACCCGTGAGGACTAAGATGGAATGCCTCGTTTCCAGTAGAAAGGGTCTCCGTTTCTCTACACTCACTATACAAAACACAGCAGCGTTAAACTACTATTTCACGCTGGTATTCTGTGAGAGCGTGGTTAAATGCTGGAAAATGATAGACTTGACAAGCTGTTAATAGGATATAATGTAACATTTTCGGTTGGTTGAGCAAGTGGATAAGTTTGTCTATTTGGGATGTGTTTTTAGCAGGGATTGTAGATGTGATGACGATATAGAACGACGAGTGATCGCAGGAAATAGAGTGAATGGGGCTCTTGACTTTATTGTGGGAAGTCAGAATTTGTCAAAAAGGCACGTATGGCAATTCACCATGTTGTGTTAGTCCTTACCCTAATGTATGGTAGTGAAAGTTGGGTGTGGCAGAAGAAGCACGAGAGTAAAATAAATGCTGTAGAAAATCGGTAATAAAGGAGTAGGGCTAAATCTGAATAACAGATTGGAGGAAAGCGTGGAAATAGTGACAAAGCAAATTTATGTTGCAGAAGTGAACTTAAATGTCGGAAAGGGACGACCCAGACGAAAGTTTGCCGATCTAATTGGCGATATATTAAAATGAACCAGTTTAAGAGTACTCTTAACTGACGAGCATGTACGCGAAGGTATATGGATGTAAAGAAAGCAAGAGAGATGTGTCAGGATCGGCCAATTGGAAGCCTATGTGTCTCTGCCTGCCCCTCCGAGTGCGTGACAGGACAGGCGTGAGTGTTTATGTATGTACGACATTTTGTAAATAAGTATTTTGCATTATGGGGCCGATTTATCAATCGTCACATATTAAAATTATCCGTTTAATAAACCATAACCTGACTATTAAAATAAAAGTGAAACAGTTTAACTACATCGTTTGTTCGTACAAATGTAGTTTTTAACTTGTTTATGTAGTATTTTATGCCGTGTTTTACTTTGTTCTGAGGATTGAAAACCCGGTCCTATTTATTTAACCTCACAGTATGCTTCGTTGGTCTAGTGGTTGTAGTAGTGCGACTCCTGATCACGAGGTCCTGGGTTCGAATCCCGGGTCGGGCCAAAAAAAACTAATTATTGAGTTTTTTCTGACAAGAAATTCTCAGTAGCTGCCCGGAGTCAGGATTTTGGCTGTGTTTCACCTCCGTGCCTCGGAAGGCACGTAAAGCACGTAAAGCCGTTGGTCTTGCGCCTGATCTCTCTCCGGTCGTGTCGGTTTACCGTCCTATCGCATTATGAGAATGAGGGAATATACTATAATCTTGTCCTGCGCCGATGACTAGCCTTCGTTGAGGCAGGCCGCCGTGGCCGAAATTTGGTCTGAAGGGCATTATACCAGTGTAAAAATAGCAGCCTCATGCTGCTGTGTTTCGTATGCTGAGTGTAGAGAACCGGAGACTCTTTTTACAGGATACGAGGTATTCCATCTCAGTCCTCAGGGGTAACAACGCATTTGCATATTGATTCTTAATCGGGCGTAAATGTAGATGTCTATGGGCCATAGTGTCCACTTATATAAAAAATAGTTTGTAGTCAGCTTTATCTTCGCGTTGCGCGCGATATGGTACAACTGGACGCAGCGCTACGTGACCAATCGAGCGTATTGCCTTCTTCAGTGCTAATGACACCCTGACTCCGATATGAGCGTCTGGAACGTTATCCGACGCCGAACCACCCACCCATTCAACAGAATCGCTTTGTAAATCTACGCTACTGTGATTTGATATTATCCCCTTATTAGTACGATTACGGCTCTAGAGGATATTTTGGGGAAATTGATTTCAGCTTCGCTATCAGGAGGTTTATAGCAGGATTATACGGATTTATATTATTTAATTGAATTTCGTTTACAGATGAAATTGTAATGAGGCGATTAATGAAATAAGTTTTTGTAATGTAATTTAATAAAGCCTTTTCTAATTAAATCCAAATAAGCATGGAAAAGTCATGACAAGGCAATTGGGTTTGATAGTTCTATGAAATTTTTTAAGCGAACCCATTCGCTGAGTCTTCACGGCTAGAAATGCTTCAACTCAGAGCCGGCTTTGGTCATCTGGGCGTCTCAAGCGAGAAAAGTTGCATCCTCTCCCCACTTCCCCTATTTACGAAGTACAATTCTTCCTGATGGTGTAATAAGTGGTGTATCCCTAAATTGTTACATGGTTAAGGTATGATATCAAATTCAAACACTGATCCCGGGTTTCCACGACTTAAAGCTGTCACTGCGCAAATTTTTTCTTCTATTTGTGCGAACAGTTACGTAGATTTATCGAGACTGCGGTCAGTATAGTCTATTATGATCGCTTCTATGACTACTTCACTGCTAAGCTCTATATCTTCAATGAATTGAAGGAATTGCTTAGCTGTGAGCATCTCACTTCTTCTGGGTTATAAGTACGTAGTTTGCTACATGAGTGATACGTTTGCGCATTAAGAGTTCGCAATTATTACATCCGTAAATCATATTCGGTAGGTACATCCTTAATTTACTTAGTCCCAAGATGACCATGTACTTTTTAAAACAGCTGTGTCCAATATGATTCATGCCAAAATAAGCATTTTGTTCTTACGTTACGTTTGGTTCTTCTTAATAAGCGTTTGGTCTGTTTTAAGCCCTGTGTTTCATGGGTCAGTCGGACCAGGCTTTTTGAGATTTCACAAAATGACTCGAATCCAAATTGTTCACCTTTCGACCTACTAACTGAGCACTAATGATTAATTATATCCATTCCAAAATGATACATCCACGGTATGCATTACTCTGCTAGGATTATAGGGCTATGCGCTCATCAATCCTCCTGCCTCGCTTGGTCACTATCGGCAGATTTTGACATCAAAATAATAACACAGTGAATGTGGTTAAGTGAACCTTGGATATGTGAGAAACCTTCGACCTATGTTTAATGCCATTTCCGACTCGCCTTTGTTTCTTGTCTTTGTTAATTTTTGATGACTCGGTAGAGCAGCGAATAAGTGTTTTCACTTTACGTTTTGAAAACGATCAGAAGAAGTTGTAAGTGTAGAAGTAACTTTAATTAAAAGATAAATAAGAATGTATGTTTACGTAATGATAGAATAATCTCTTTTGTAAAGACTCCTGACGCTTTAAACAAAACTTACCGGAGAGAGTTACGAACCGACCTCGATCCCTCTGACATTGAATCCGGAACTTACTGCGTATCGATTTTTCGCTACATTGGATGCGCGCAGGGCTGTAAGGTGTAGGTAGCACGTGGACGAAACGCTCGTCGTAATTTTTCAAACGGCCAAGATTCGATCCCCGCTGGCACCAATAAAATTGTTAATTGCAATTTTAGGTGCTGATTTGCCACATGCTCGTCGTTTCGAAAATATTTCGAAGACCTATATGTAGTAGAGCCACGCTGCACCACATTATGAATTCGATCGGGGTAAGATCACGCTCTCACAGAATACCAGCGTGAAATAGCAGCTTAATGATGCTGTGTTTCGTATGGTGAGTTTATAGAGAATCAAAGACGCTTTTTACTTAAAACGAGGCATTCCATCTTAGTCCTTTGGAGTGACAACGCATCTGCATTTTGATTCTTTATCAAGGATAGATGTAGATGTCTATGGGCCACGGGAATCTACTTACCATCAGGTGGACAGTGTTCGCTTGTCACCATTATTCTATATAAGAAAAAATACATGAAAAGTCCGCAAACACGCATTGGGGCAGCGCGGCGGACACTTCATTGTTACTTAAACCTTTTTGCTTTTGATGCGCGCAAAAGAAAATGGCTCGATGTTCGGTTATCGTGCCGTTGGTGACAGGCCTTGTGGCGCTTTGAAAATTCTATCATACCCTGTGTGAAACTGGACATACCATTTTTCGTGTATCGTATTTCGGATGATGAGAAACGGAGACTTTAACAGTATTTATTTCCTCCCTGCCCCTTCCACTTTATTTTTACTGGGCACAAGGTATTCCATCTTAGTTCTCAGGTGTGACAACGCGTCTGCATTTTAATTCTTAATCGAGGTTAAATGTAGGTGCGTATGGACCACATACACAGCATATCAGGTGGACTGTGCGCTCGTTTACCACCCTTATCCTACGAAAAAAAAGATGACGAATCAAAATGCAGATACATTTCTACCCGTGAGAACTAAAATGGAATGCCACGTTTCCACTAAAATGGGTCTGGTTACTGTCTGTATGACTACAGTGACTTTCGGTTACTTACGGAATAATATATTAGATAGATAAATGATATGATAAGATTCAATGGTAGAGAAAATTTTATGAAATATAACTTCAAACTTTAATTATTATTGTTTACAGATACTGCTATAGTTTAATTATAAAATGACGAGGGGGGATGGATAAGCTAGGCGCTGGATTACCGGGGGTCCACTGTACTTAAAAAAATCCGCAGTCAGAGTACTGCCATGCCATGCAGCATCCAGTATAACTATTTTCAAGCCAAAATTGCGTCTAAAACTTGTTAACGGGAATACTAGTTATATTATCATATGTTATCTTCTAATATATAAACATTAGTTTTTGTTTGTTCGTATTTTGTGCGCTGGCATGCCGTTCATCAGATTGCGGTAAAAAATTGTCGAGCGAGAAAGGTGTGTCAGGAGCTTGCCAAATGAAATTCGTAGTCTCTGCCTGCCCCTCTGTCTGTCAGGCATGACTGTTTATGTATGTATATATGTATGTTATGATTTTTTGTGTGTATGTGTGTATATAAGCATATATTTGTCTTTTTTATAGAAGAGGGGGCAAATGAACATACGGGTCACCTGATGTTAATTGACTACCGTCGCCCATGAACAACCGCAACACTAGGGGAATGCAGGTGCGTTGCCAGTCCTTTAGAAAGGAGTAAACTCTTTTCTTGAAGGTCCCCAGGTCGTACGGTCCGGAAAAATCGCCGGTGGTAAACTATTCCACAGAGAAGTCATACGCGGAAGAAAACTCCTAGTGAAACGTACAGTAGTGGACCGCCAATCATCCAGATGGTGTGGATGGTATCGGGAGGTTTGCCGCGTAGTGCGTTCATGAAATTTGGCGGCTGGGATTAATCCGAACAATTCATCAGAGCACTCCCCGTGGTAGATGCGATAAAATACGCAAAGAGATACAACAAAAAAAGAGATCGGAAGGAGCCGCTCTGCGCTGGATGCGGTAAAATGGAAGGAGCTGGCACTGGGGAGCCCCAGCCCAGAGATGGGAACATTATTCCGTGTGCGGCCGAACCTGCGCCTTGTAAATTTGCAGGCGGTGTGCCGGCATGAAAATGAAATACTGTCCCGCTATACGAAAACCGTATTGGCGATTACTAATCAGCTGGTGATCCTCAAGGTACCGGATGAGCTGGCAGTTTACAATGGGTTCTATTGTTTTGGAGAACAAGGAGGTGATGGCGATGGGCCTGTAGCTGGACGGGTCCACCCGATCCCTAAAAAAGGAGACCGCTCAGGGTCGCCTTTTTTAGGGATCGGGTCGAAAGCCGTCTTCCATGATTTTGGGACTACGCCCTTAGAATAGGAGTACCGGAAAAGACGAGTTAAGACCGGTGCCAAATCTGGAACGTCTTCAGCACAGTTAGGGGGATACCGTCAGGCCCACTCGATTAGTAGATGTCCGGGGAGAGGAGTGCTTTGCGAACCGAGCGCTGTGTAAACCGCACCTCCATAGCGACATAGGCCAGTGAGTCGTTCTTCTTGTGCAGAGATGGAAGAGATGGCTGACAGAAATTCCCCTGGACAGCCTTGGCGAGAGACCAGAATGCACGGGTTCCAGAAGGAAGGCGAACTAGTTTCTCGCCGATTCTGCCCATGTGCTCTGACTTTGTTTTGGCAAGACTCTTTTGAAGGACCTGGAGGCGGAATTATACTTCTTTTTAAGAGCGCTGGTGATTACATCCCGGGACGTTGATGCGTCAGCCTAGGCTTGGTAGCACTCCTGCTTATTATAGCATGATGCTATTTTACAGGAGCGACTAAACCATGGCTGAGATTTGCCTCCGATCGGCACCACAGAGGAAGGAATAAAAAGTTTTATACCCTGTAGTACCACATCAGCGACAGAATCAGTAACAACGTTGGGATCGTCCGGCGAGAAGCAAACCCGCCCCAAGGATAGGATGCAAAGAAAGACCGTATCCTATCCTAATCGGCCGACCTATAATGCCAAACATGGCGGCAGCCTGCGGAGTGCAACCGCGATTTCAGCGTGAGTGGCACCACACTCCGGACAAGACAATGGTCCGATGAGCCTAAAGGGGCGTCGACGGAAGTCTGATATCCTTCCAGATGAGAGGTCAGCAGAAGGTCCAACGGGGAAGGTGTATGATCCTCCACATCTGGGATCCGCGTAGGTGAAGTAACCAATTGTGTCGGACCATATGCCAAGGCAACGTGAACAGATCTCCCCGCATGATCGGTTAAAGGTGAACCAAACCTATCGGCGTGGTGGGCGTTTCCACCCACTTCCCATTCGAAGTGTTAGCTCTTCTTTTGTGACATTCTGTTGCCTAAATGGCTTGATTGATTTTTTTTATTTATTTATTTATGTATTATTAGAAACACGCTTACAAGCTAACAAATCCAACACGCTTGTAACATTAGATAAATATTAAATTAACATTAAATCAATTTTAAGTCGTAATCTTAGTAAAATAAAATACATGACATTAAATTCCAAAATAAATCACATTAAATTAAAAAAAATTACAGCATTTAACATTTTAATAACTCATGTGGTAGAGTACCACAATATAGCCGCAGAATACTGCGGCTATATTATGGTTGCAGCATTAAATAGGCCGGCTCGACCGGCGACCATGCTCTCACAGAATACCAGCGTAAAATAGCAGCGTAATTCTGCTGTGTTTCGTATGGGTGAGTGTAGAGAACCGGAGACCCTTTTTACTGGAAACGAGGAATTTCATCTTAGTCCTCAGGGGTGACAACGCATTTGAATTTTGATTATTAATTGAAGATAAATGTAGATGTCAATGGGCCACAGCATCCACTTACCACCAGGTGGACTGTATGTTCGTTTGTCACCCTTGTTCTATATAAAAAATGTCAAGTATAAAAAAACTTACACTGTCATTTACAATATTTCTTAATTTAGTAATAAGTTTCCTCAATTCATCAACAAATAAGTCAAGATCGTCGTACTGAGCAAGTATGACACCAATCAATCGTAGTGCGCGGACAGTGGACGCGTGCTCGCCGCGCCTGGTAAAGTGAGGTGTCATTAGATTCGTGTTCATCTCCGATGAGATTATACTTTACGAGATAATACTTACTTGCTTGAAACGGATTCTGGCGAACGTATAATTTTTTGTTAGATAATAATAGATCACTGTAGTCGGGCACTTTGTTCTCGAGTAATAATTTATGCTTGTATAGTTGATTGAAATATTTGTGTATATAATAAATATGTGTTTGATTGTTCGCAGGCGGTTCCGATAGCAACAAAGGGAAGAGCAAAAAGTGGCGGAAGATCCTTCAGTTCCCACACATATCGCAATGTTTAGATATAAAAACAAAAATAGGTGAGTACATATCTTTTTAGCATTATCGTTAAAAGCAAAATTTATCTTATGGTTTTTTTGTATTTTTATAATAAATAATTTATCTTCTACCTATATAAAAATATCAATTACCGTGCAGTAGTCTTGCAAAAACTTGAAAAGCGTTAGACCGCTTTGGAAGAAAGAATCATGCCCATTTTCCATACATTGAATGACCTGTCGATGATGATACGCGAGGCCATTGAAATTATAAACATCCTAATTTTAATAGAGAAGATAGATGGATGCTGCCATCTGCTTGGGATCCTATAATTAACAAAATTAAACCCAAACCAAAGCATGCCACTGCAAGACTTCAAGATTCTGTAAGCTGTTCTTCGTAGATCAGACCAAAAATTAATATTAAAGAACTGAAGGTAGTCAGGTGAACTATGAAGTTGGGACGTCAAACATCTCAGCCCCCCCCCCCCCTCTCCCTCGTGACCATAGGTACTGTAAAGAACCCGAAACGTAGGGAATTGAAAATAAGTTAAAATAAGTAAATTAAGCGCGATAGAATCCGTAAGTTTTATTAAATCTAAATTACTTTGTAATACGCTGTATTCACACTTATATAAAGGCGTTTGGCCAATCGACAATATTTTTGCCGATTCGACTTTTTAATAATTTACTAATTTTATAACGTAGCCTGTGTCACTCGGGAGTAGTGTAGCTTTCTGTGATTTCAAGAATTTTCAGAATCGGATCAGCGGTTTTAGATTTTCTAACGAACAAAGTTTTTTTTTTTTTTTTTTTATAGAAGAGGGGGCAAACGAGCATGCGGCTCACCTGATGTTAAGTGACTACCGCCGCCCATGATCAACCGCAACACCAGGAGAATTGCGGGTGCGTTGCCGGCCCTTTAGAAAGGAGTAAGCTCTTTTCTTGAAGGTCCCCAGGTCGTATCGGTCCGGAAAAATCGCCGGTGATAAACTATTCCACAGAGAGGTTGTACGTGGAAGAAAACTCCTTGTGAAACGTACAGTGGTGGACCGCCAAGCATCCAGATGGTGTGGATGGTATCGGGACGTTTGTCGTGTCGTGCGTTCACGAAATTTGGCGGCTGGGATTAATCCGAACAATTCCTCAGAGCACTCCCCGTGATAGATGCGATAAAATACGCAAAGCGATGCAACATCTCTTCGCAACGCCAGTGAATCGAGCCGATCGGAAAGCACTCGGTCGTCGACGATTCGAGCCGCTCTGCGCTGGATGCGGTCAAGTGGAAGGAGCTGGTACTGGGGAGCCCCAGCCCAGAGATGGGAACAGTATTCCATGTGCGGCCGAACCTGCGCCTTGTAAAGTTGCAGGCGGTGTGCCGGCATGAAATACTGTCCCGCTCTGCTGAGCACGCCAAGCTTTTTAGAGGCCAATTTGGCCTCTAAAAAGCCAACTCAAGTCAACTCAACCGGGGAAGGACCACGCTCTTACAGAATACCAGCATGAAATAGTAGCTTAATGCTGCTGTATTTCGTATGGTGAGTGTAGAGAACCGGAGACTCTTTTTTGCTGGAAACGGGGCATTCCATTTTAGTCCTCACAGGTGACAACGCATCTGCATTTTGTTTTGTAATCGAGGGTAGATGTAGATGTCTATGGGCTACAGCAACCAATTACCATCAGGTGGACTGTGTGCTCGTTTGTCACCCTATCCTATAACCCTTTATGGGGCTCTGTCGATATATTCGACACCATACTTTTTATTGATTTATTTTAAAACTGATAGGAGTTTGGTACTGCGATAGTCTGTAATCGATTCGGACAGGTCATAGCAAAAACGAAACGCAAAAAGAAAAAAAAATGTATGGCTGACATTGACAGCTGATGACATTTTAAGTCATTATTTGGCTGTTTTCTGAAGTGCAAATTTCATCCAAGAACAACTTCGCGAAAAATGAGTTAAGTGACTACCGCCGCCCATGATCAACCGCAACACCAGGAGAATTGCGGGTGCGTTGCCGGCCCTTTAGAAAGGAGTAAGCTCTTTTCTTGAAGGTCCCCAGGTCGTATCGGTCCGGAAAAATCGCCGGTGATAAACTATTCCACAGAGAGGTTGTACGTGGAAGAAAACTCCTTGTGAAACGTACAGTGGTGGACCGCCAAGCATCCAGATGGTGTGGATGGTATCGGGACGTTTGTCGTGTCGTGCGTTCACGAAATTTGGCGGCTGGGATTAATCCGAACAATTCCTCAGAGCACTCCCCGTGATAGATGCGATAAAATACGCAAAGCGATGCAACATCTCTTCGCAACGCCAGTGAATCGAGCCGATCGGAAAGCACTCGGTCGTCGACGATTCGAGCCGCTCTGCGCTGGATGCGGTCAAGTGGAAGGAGCTGGTACTGGGGAGCCCCAGCCCAGAGATGGGAACAGTATTCCATGTGCGGCCGAACCTGCGCCTTGTAAAGTTGCAGGCGGTGTGCCGGCATGAAATACTGTCCCGCTCTGCTGAGCACGCCAAGCTTTTTAGAGGCCAATTTGGCCTCTAAAAAGCCAACTCAAGTCAACTCAACCGGGGAAGGACCACGCTCTTACAGAATACCAGCATGAAATAGTAGCTTAATGCTGCTGTATTTCGTATGGTGAGTGTAGAGAACCGGAGACTCTTTTTTGCTGGAAACGGGGCATTCCATTTTAGTCCTCACAGGTGACAACGCATCTGCATTTTGTTTTGTAATCGAGGGTAGATGTAGATGTCTATGGGCTACAGCAACCAATTACCATCAGGTGGACTGTGTGCTCGTTTGTCACCCTATCCTATAACCCTTTATGGGGCTCTGTCGATATATTCGACACCATACTTTTTATTGATTTATTTTAAAACTGATAGGAGTTTGGTACTGCGATAGTCTGTAATCGATTCGGACAGGTCATAGCAAAAACGAAACGCAAAAAGAAAAAAAAATGTATGGCTGACATTGACAGCTGATGACATTTTAAGTCATTATTTGGCTGTTTTCTGAAGTGCAAATTTCATCCAAGAACAACTTCGCGAAAAATGAGTAAAAAAGTAAGTTTTCTTTTATGATTTGTTCTAAATATTATAAATATTGCAGCTTACTCAGTATTTCAGAAATTATTACGTTTTTACATACATATTCAACGAAAAATTATGACGTCGATATATTCGACACTGCCCGCCCAGGGCTGGGCTAGGATTTATATGGTAATTGTATAGAATTCTTACAATTAAATATTAGGTAGTATAATTTAATATTTCCTTATTATAGGTGATCCCATTAGAGAAGTTGGAAGATACTCTCGCAGACTTATTTGCTCTGTCAGACGGCGAAAACTCCGAAGACGGCAATGAGAGTGATGAAGACGAGAATGAAGCAGTTTTCTCATCATTTACCAGTACAGAACCTGAGGATATTTTAGTTGGATCTAGTCTGAATGAATCACAGCCAACAACATCAACAGTTTCGATTCTTTCGTCATCTTCTAATATGGATATATCTGCCACACATGATAGTATTACAGGTAGTACTCAAACTACTCCCTCTAATTCTAGAATGTCTTCAATCACAAGACCTGTTACACCTGTGGTTACACAAGCTGATGACACGGATAACTCGGAAGACAGTTCAGAAGATAACTCGGAAGATGATGGCGATGAAGAGTGGAAAAAAGTGCAGTTTCCACACATTCCGCCTACTGAGAAATTTGATGAAATTTTACTGCGACCATCACAGTTTTTTCCTAATCGAAGTTCTCCTCGGACATATTTCAATGTTTTTTTCAATGATGAAGTCCTATTGAACATAGTTGATCAGACAAATTTATACGCAGCCCAAAACCGACAGAAAGATTGGGATATTGTAACATTGCAGGAACTAAAAGCTTTTTGGTATTTTGATACTTATGGGCATTCACATACTTCCAAATATATCTCTCTACTGGTCTTCCGATCCTATGTTCCGTGTTGCAGAGATTGCTAATGTTATGACAGTGAAGAGATTTAAAAAGATTTTAGCAAATTTACACCTAAACGACAACAGTCAAATGCCCAAGAGAGGTGAAGAAGGGTATGATAAACTTTACAAAATAAGACCTATGATCAAAATTTTGAATAGTGCTTTCCAAAGTGGTGGAGTGTGCTCATCATCGCAAAGCATACATGAGTGCATGATTAAATTCAAAGGGCGTAGCACTCTGAAGCAGTATATGCCAAAAAAACCAGTAAAGCGGGGCTTCAAAGTGTGGTCGCGCTGTGACAGTCTGACTGGATATTTGTATCAGTTCGAGATTTATACTGGAAAAAAAGATGACGCCACTACAGAGGTTGGATTAGGAGCCAGTGTGGTAAGAGAACTATCAAAAAATCTTATTGATGAAAAGGTTGAGAATACTCACATCGCTTTTGATAATTTTTTTGCGTCCCATGAGCTATTGCAGTACCTATTTGATAATAATATTTATGCAACTGCAACTGTACGCGCAGATCGTACAAACTTGCCCAAACTTATAAAAAACCAAAAAAAAAAAAAAGAAAGATGAACCTAAACCGCCTCCTCTGGTACTGGCTAAAGGAGAGTACAAATGGCGAGTCAACCAGAACGTCGCATTTTTTGTATGGAAAGATACTAAATTGGTGTATGTATTGAGTACTGCTTATCATCCACGTCAGAAAACAACATGTAGAAGAACGCAGAAGGATGGTTCGAAGTCTGACGTTTCTTGTCCCATGGGAATCCTGGAGTATACCAAAAGAATGGGGGGAGTTGATAGATTTGACCAGAAGAGAGGTACATACTCCATCTCAAGACGTAGTAAGAGATGGTGGATGCGAATATTTTACTTTTTGGTTGATTCTGCCATTACAAATGCCTATATAATATACACCCAAAATGACAGAGTGCACAATCCTATGACCTCCTTGCATTTCCGCACCGTGCTCGCACGTAACCTGATAGACAACTTCAGCTCCAGGAAAAGGACTGTGGCACAATCGCCCAACTTTGTAACTAAAAAACAAAAAGGGCCAACAAGTAGACAGAAGGCCATTCACGGAATACCTGATGAACTGAGGTTGAATGATGTGGGGTCTCACATGCCAATGGAGCTACCCAAATACAGAAGGTGCAGAGCATGCAGCAGCAAAAACCTTAACAAAACATCCAAAATACAGTGCACAAAATGCCAAGTTCCATTGTGCATTGTACCATGCTTTGCTCAGTTCCATACACCTTGAAGGGCAGTGTCGAATATGTCGACACCACGTTTTTTTTTAAAAAAAAATAAAAAAAATTTCTTAAAATTAATAAAAAAAATACATTTTTCACATACAAGTGTTATTTTTTCATTCCCCCAGCCAGGAGCTTCTGCCCCTTAAAGGGATAAAACAATATACAACTATACCCCTTTATGATATTTATTTAGTAGTGTACGATGTACGTGTACGTGGTAGAGCCACGCTGCAACTACTCGTATATTATAGTTGTGGCACGAATTGATCAGCTCGACCGGGGGAGGATCACGCTCTCACAAAATACCAGCGTAAAATAGCAGCTTATGCTGCTGTGTTTTGTATGGTGATTGTTGAGAACCGGGGAGCCTTTTTACTGGAAACTAAACATTCCATCTCAGTCCTCAGGGATGTCAACGCATCGGCATTTTTATTCATAATGGATGATAAATGTCAATGTTTATGGGCCACAGCATCCACTTATCATCAGGTGGACTGTGTGCTCGTTTGTCACCATTATGCTACAACAAAAAGTGCTTTGCAAACTGGGTACGTAAGACACATCATTTAATTTTATTACGCGGATCTTAATTAATATTTAATGACATAAGACTGGTGTGCAATGTAAGAATAAAACTTCAGAAATTCCTCTTGAATTCGTGTAGTGGACGTGCTCGTCTGTGGCAGTGACGGTTTGAGTGGGGATTCAGATTGGAATGATTTCATTAACAATTTAGCTTCAATGATTAGCTGATTTTTCACAACCATATTTTTGGATGCTATATTATTAGAGTGCAGTGTGGTGCAATAAGAAATTTTGAGAAGTTATGAGGTAGATAGTTTGTAGGTTACCCGTCGGTTGGTACAAAATAAAATATAAAGATCTTAAACCGAGCACCTTATCACTGAACTAAGCTGTAAGTATAAACTTAAATAATATTAAAAAAGAGATGGCTTAATATGACTAAATATAATTTTAATTAAGATAGCTCAAATGGTTAGCGCTCGCTGTAGTCACATTACACGAGCCACCCAGGTTCGATCCCCGCCGGCACTAATGAAATTGTGAATTGCAATTTTAAGAGCTGATTTACCACGTGCTTGGCGGTGAAGGCAATCATCGTGAGGAAACCTGCACGTCTGAGAAATGAAAAATAAAAAGTATTTCGAAGATATGTGAAGTTCGAATTGGGGCAGCGCGACGGACACTTCCTTGCCCAAAAATCCTCTCAGAAATGAGAATAGGTGGGCACCCATTAGTGGGACGTAACTTTAATTTGGATACTTCCTTGCCCCAAAATCCTCTCAGAAATGAGAAGAGGCGCCCATTATTTGGACGTAAAACTTTAACATTAAGGTCAAACATACGCACTTTGTCAACGCTTTTCCTACACCTATTGTCGATAAAAGCTGTCTTTTTAGAAAGGAGTAGGCTTTTTTCTTGAAGTTCCCTACGTCATATCGGTCTGAAAAGCCGAAAAACGAGAAGCAATAGTATACTCCACACGCTGCTCGTGCATAGTAGAAAACTCTCATCATTACCATCCCCGTCACCACTAAGCCCGGCATCGCTACACTAGGAAGGACACACCACCGTCGATAATATGACACATGTGTCGTGTTTGTCTTCAAACTAGTTAAGACATAACAATTGCATAATGCGGATCTTAAGTTATTATTTTTAACATCTTCAATATATAAAGATATTAATAGTTACTTTGCAACCATCCGCTCAATTAAATAAAATTAAAGTTTGAAGAGCACCTCCCGCCCTCCCTTACCGTCTTAGCGGTCAGCCGCCGTAGAGTCTACATAACCTGAAGATCTCCTGTAGAGGCGAAACACGTGTCGTATTATCGTCGATGGTGTGTCTTTCCTAGAATAGTGGTGTTGGGAGTAGTGGTGCTGGGATTAGTGGTGACGGGATTAGTGCACGCAATTGAGGGAGGGCGGGAGGTGCTCTTCAAACTAGGGAAGACACATCATTTTAGTTAATTGAGCGGATGGTTGCAAAGTAACTATTAATATCTTTATATTTGTATGTTTCCGTTGCGTGCAATCTAAAAAAGAAAATAAAATAAATACTCTTATACATGATGGTTTCCAATCTTACTTCCATCCAATCTGGTTGTGCACGTCTTTATGGTTTCATGTCTGAATATGGGAAGTATCCAATTTGTTTCACGACCGTCCCGTGTCCGTTTTCCGTCTGCTGAAAATTGCGTGTTATCTTTACTCAGCTTACCGCACGCCATTTGTGTGGTTCTTTTAATTTAACGCGCGCTGTTGCAAATGCGAGGCCATTATTTCTATTAACGATGTACATTTTTAATGTTATATACATCTACATGTTATATATAGCTAATATGTTCATCATTCATAAGTCCACTGCTAATTTTAAATGTGTAATTTATTACATTTGGGTTTAAGTTTTACGCACGGACCTCTAATTCTTTTTCTAAAATAAAATAAGCCTAAGTTACTCCATATAACATCAGCTATCTGTCAGTGAAACTCCCGTCATAATCGGTCTAACCATATCAGACATTAGCCGGAACAATCGGATAGACAGACAATTTTTTAATATATTTTTTTAAATATTAGCAATGCTATATCATTACTAATATTCCCTTTAACCACTCACGGTAAGGTATTGCTGGTGGTACGAGTGGTTCACGCCAGTAGTCGAATAGTGGATTCGAACTCACGACCTTTTGAGTTCGCGGTCCGGACCCTGCCATTAGGCTACTGTCGCTTTTGTTGTTCTTGTTATAAGTACCGTGTATACACGTTCATATGCATTTAGTAAAAAGCTGATATTTTGATATTACAAACGGACAATTCAATTTTATTTATTTGTATGTACTGTCTTATCTGTCTGTGTGTTTGTTCCGGCCAATCTCCGAAATTGCTGGACCGATTTTGGACGGGACTTCATTGGCGGATAGTTGATGTTATAAGTACTAACATAAGCTACTTTTATTTTAGAAAAAGAATTAGAATTCCGCGAAAAAAAATTAAAACCCACGTAATCTCATAGTAATAAATTCCACGCAAACGAAGTCGCGGGGATCAGCTAGTTTTAACGTAGAATACTATAACACACAATAGAATGGCTGTTAATCTTACTTTGTAGGAGGATTGGCGTCACCGGGAGCACACATACATCGTATTATCGTATTATCAGTTTTCACTACTACAAGCACATTTTAGACTTTTGATTAATATTTTTGACAAATAAATGTTTCTTTATTTTTGGTTCTAATATTCACAATATATAAATAGTGGTTACTGGTTGTATAATATGTCTCCTATATTTAAATTCCATTTCCCGCTGTTCCTTCGACACGTAGTTATTGCACAATTTGCCATTTTTTAAATAATTTGCATGCAGCGACGCTTGACACGAAAATTGGAAATGGTTGATTGTGTTTACATTTATACGTGTGAATTGACGTGTTAGTGACATGTTAGTGGCTAGTGGCTACACGGGCTCCGCCCACTCCCCGGTTCTATATAGTATTCTATGAGTTTTATATATTTGAGATAATCAAAGACCATTTATTGTATCAATTTTTAGTTCTTTTATTTATCACAATCGGCTTAGGCAAAGATAAGTCCGGATTTTTTTTAAAAATAGTTATGTCTCAATAGTATGCATATAACCCCTGCAAATTAATATAAGTCGGTTTTTCAATACTACGGACACATACTTTAATATATTATGCATAGATGATAGTATTTTTTAAGCGAAAATAACATATTACTATAATCATATTGGTGTTAAGAAAACTAAGATAGTACGTAGGTATTGATTATGAAATAGAAGCAGAAACTTTTTTTTATTCTATATAGATTATAAATAATACTTATTAAAAGTCACTCTTTTGTTTAATTACCGCTGGTTCGGAAAAAAGCCTCGGTTCTTGAAAGAACCAGCAAGAAACCTAGCGGGAGTTTAAAAAAAATAACACCTTAATATCATGTAATATATTTGGTAGAGCCACGCTCCAACTATATTAGTAGTATAGTTGTAGCACCAATGGTTCGACCGGGGAAGGATGAGGACTGGAGACCCTTTTTCCTGGAAACGAGACATTCCGTCTTATTCCTCACGTATGACAACGCATCTGCATTTTGATTCCTATTTGAGATAGATGTAGATGTCTATGGGCCACAGCTTCTTATACAATCTTATAAAAAATGCATGTTATATGTATAATTAATCAACAAAAAAGAAATTAGAATTATCTTGATAGCGATAACTTTATTCCCGGGGATGTCTGTGAGCTGCCTGTGATGATGCAAATGAGAGTACTGAGGCAAATTGAAATGATGAACGTAAAATTATTATATCGTCATCGATTTGAAATGCGTCTGTAAAATTTCAGAAAATTCAGGCCTCTGTAAGTGGGTAGAAAGTGAAATACAAAACTTCATTATGTACACGACTAGTCATTCGTCCCGACTTTGCATGGGTGATTTTGGATATCGACAACGGCGCTACCTACCGGGTTCAATTGTGAATCTAAATCTTTCACAGACCCACTCAAACAAACACAAACAAAGTTTTTAAGTTTTAGCGAGACCAGCGGACAGTAATTGATTTTTATGTGTCAAGCGTATAAAAGGCATCGGTTTATAGTCGATACTGATATTTATACACAGTACAACGAAACAGTCATGTGTCAATCATGAATGATTCGTTCGTTTGCGCTGGTACACTTAAAAGTATTGATGGTTCATTCATCTGTTTTCGAATGTTCCGGTACAACCAATCACAAACAATTGACGGTACCTTATTAACTCGTGATTTTTTTTATAGGATAGGGTGACAAAGGAGCACACAGTCCACCTGTTGGTAAGTGGTTGCTGTGGCCCATAGATATCTACATCTATCCTCGATTACGAATCAAAATGCCGATGCGTTGTCACCCGTGAGGACTTAGGTGGAATGCCTCGTTTCCAGTAAAAAGAGTCTCCGGTTCTCTACACTCACCATACGAAACACAGTAGCATTAAGCTACTATTTGACGTTGGTATTCTGTGAAAGCGTGGTCCCTCCCCGGTCAAGCCTACCCATTCGTGCTACACCTATACTACTAATATAAATGCAGCATGGCTCTACCATGTAAAAATTGTGTGTGATTGGTGAGTGATTGGTGTGAATTGTGAATGAGTTGTAAACCGACTGAATCCTGAATGATCTGAATGAATCGTTTTTAGTGTAGGGTACTGGAGTCCGAAATGATCCACTTGAATGATCGATCCGAATGTACCGGTACACGTGACGAAATGTGCTAGATTGATTCGGTCACGAGGAATGAATGATTGACACATGTCTTCAACGAAACCAAACGACTATTTACTAACCACAAGAGTAACACCATTATAATCGCTACTCAGATTGGGTCGATCTTTAGCCGGATTTTGAGTAAAAAATACATTGGAATTTACATTTGCTAAAAGTCAAACCGGTCAAACGAAATCATCGTGATGACGTGAGTTTTAAGGTTACGTCACGTCAATGTATTAATAAATTCAATAATTACAAATAAATTATATATTTTGTATAAAATTATTTATACGGATTTTATCTGGTCTAATTGAATTATTTTTTAATTCCCGATGCTTACAGCACCCGTGGTGACGAGGGGACTGATGGTACGGAAAGAAACATCAACCTTTACAATTTTCAAACAAAGTAACTACCCCACTATGAAATCTGTCAAATGTTTACCTACACCTCATTTTAAGTGCCGCCACGCCACCCTGGTGGCAGAAAAAGTCGTGGATGCCCTCACTAAAATATTTACATAATATAAAATCCTGAATACAAGTTGTGAGCTTAAAGCGCCAGTGAATTGATGTTTTGTTGGGGGTAGAACTTCTTTTCTACCTGGGAGACCATCTTATCAACATCTGATGATCTTAGATAGGTACCTATTTCTGCCGCGAGGCACTGCCTGTGTTACTGTACCCGCGTGAAGGGTATAGTCAGTTTCATTACAGACTGTAAGGTATTCCGTTTTAGTTCTCAGAGGTGACAAAGCATCTGTAGCCTTCTTTGTTCAGAGGTCCAAAGGTTCGAATCCCACACGGAACAATTATTTGTATGGCCTACAAGTAATCATTCGGTCAGTCATGTCCTTGTAAAATTCATGTAAGACTTCAAACCACAGTTAGTTCATTCTGCGTAGATCGGACCAAAGACAATAATTAAAAAAGCTGAAGATACTCCGGGTTAACTTTGACATCGGGACGTCAGTCACCTCAGTCCCCCGTGACCATGGGTGCTGGAAAGCACCCGAAACGTCGGGTATTAAAAATAAAATAAATAAAACGCGAAAAATCCGTAAAAGTAGTTTTAATCAAATTCATGTATGTAAACTGCCTACACGATAGAGGCGAAAATTCCAGTGTGGGGGTAAGGCGTACATTACACGCTCATGCAGGCCTCAATCAATTACATCAATCATGATTGATAAAAAACGGATGGTGACTGATAGGCGTACATTATAGCGCTCATGTATTTTTTTATAGGATAGGGTGTCAAACGAGCACACAGTCCACCTGATGGTAAGTGGTTGCTGTGGCCCATAGACATCTACATCTATCCTCGATTACGAATCAAAATGCAGATGCGTTGTCACCAGTGAGGACTAAGATGGAATGCCTCAATTCCAGTTAAAAGAGTCTCCGGTTCTCTACACTCACCATACGAACACAGCAGCATTAAGCTACTTTATTATGCTGGTTTTCTGTGAGAGCGTGGTCCTTCCCCGGTCGAGCCGACCCATTCGTGCTACAACTATACTACTAATATAACTGCAGCATGGCTCTACCATGTAAATCATGTGGCGTCAATCACTGCATTACACGGTAGGTTATTCGTCAATCACAACCGTGATTGTTGTAAAACTGACAGCCTGCATGAGCGTGTAATGTCACAGATTAATAAATAGTTGACCAAGTAATGTACGACTGACGTTTTAACAGCCTATTTTCACTTGACCAGCTCGTGAACGTTCGTTGGACGTCTAGTTGGGTCTTTCCCGTTGGATTAAGTATTTACCATAATAGTCACACATTGGTTTGGCGTTCGCAGTTTTAGACGTCACGTCACGGTTCTTATTACCTATAGTAAATCTCAGAATATAATTGTTAAAACTGGTTATTTTAAAATGCAGCCCAAGGATTTATCTGCTAACGTATTTTTAATAGTTTAATAATATAATGCCCTATCATCGTGTTAGTTACAATTATTACAAGAATTTTGATAGATGCCGTTTTAATTCTCTTGCGTTTAATTTAATATACAATCATGAAAAATCTTTGGTTGTGCTTTACGAATTTTTAAATAATTTTCCTGTTGTATGTTTACCTTTATCAGAATGTCCAATATTTTTTATATGAGGGTGATAAACGAGTACACAGTCCACCTGATGGCAAGCGGAAGCTGTGACCCGTAGACATCTAGATTTACCCTCGTTTGCGAATCAAAATGCAGACGCGTTGTCACCCGTGAGAACTAAGATGGAATGCCTCGTTTCCAATAAAGAGTGTCTCCGATTGTCTACACTCACCACATAGCGTTAAGCTGCTATTTAACGCTGATTATCAGTGATAGCGTGGTCTTTTCCCGGTCAAGCCGACCGGAGACCCTTTTTACTGGAAACGAGGTATTCCATCTTAGTCCACACGGGGGACAACACATCTGCATTTTGATTCGTGATCGAGGATAGATTGTGTGCTTGTTTGTCACCCTATATACCATATATATATATATATATATATATATATATATATATATATATATATATATATATATATATATATATATATATATATGATTATTAAAACCAATACGATAAAAATTTTTTGATTATTCTAAAATAAACTTCATATAATTCTACGAGGGAAGGCCAAAAAGTTCGCGGAATGGCGGGGTTGGCGAGGGTGAGTTTACTAATCCAGGTAGGCGCTAGTTGAGTGACTCATTGTTAGTAAATATACCAAGTTTTAGCGTAATCGGGTCATTAGCTTTTGAGTTATCAAAGAGTTAACAAGGCAATCAGGATGAAACCAGCCACTATGGAGAAAATTAAATATCGCGCCTTCATTAAGTTGCTCACTACGCGTGCTACTTTTGCACGACAATGCGCCCGTGTATACAAGCCATGTTGCCATACATCGGCAGTTTTGAACAACTGCGCCACCCACCCTATATACCAGACCTGGCCCCAAACGACTGTTATTTGTCTCCAAAAATGATGAAACAACTGCGTGGGAAGCAATGTGGCGACGATGATGAAGTGAAGTCGGCAATTTCGGCCTATTTTGACGCCCAGGACAATTTTTTTTTAGACCGTTTTAATAAGTTATTTGACAGATCTAATAAATGTAATGTATTATAATTATTATATTATAATATATATAATGTAATGGTTTGAGGGAGAATATATTGAAAAGGAAAAATAGTTTAATGTTTCATTTCATTATTCTTTCCTTTCACGCCCGCGAACTTTTTGATCTCCCCTCGTAGATATTAATCGTTGATCATTCGTTATTTATACCTATAAAAGCCCTGATATTTTTTCAAAACAGCGTCAGTAGTAAGTAACAGACTGAATGAGCAAGACCAAAACAACATGTATTTGAACAAGACCTAGACCGATACCAATACTGTCTTGGACTTGGTCTTGGTCTTGCTTTGTTCATCACTAAGGACTATATTTCTGCCTAGGAGTCCGTCTGGGTCTCTTAACTATTTGTTACCGCCAAAAATCAGTGTGTGTACCGCTCTGTTCCAATGGGAAAGAACGATGCATATGTAGCTTTTTTGTTAATTACTTTGCAAGTATCCATGGGTTGCAATTGCCATATACAATCTGGTGAACTTTGCTTTTCACTTCAATTTTATATTAAAAAAAATTATGCCCTACGATGTAATACTTTGGCTACTAGACTATTCGGACATATTATTTCAACGTAGCCGTTGAAGTTCTGAAGGTATCGTTTACGTTTCTCTACCCGTGTTAAGTTGCTAGTGATCATCGACTGTTAATTTCTCTCTAGAATATTTTACTTGAAAGAGGAGATTTATTATAGGTACATTATACGCTAAAAGTTATTTCTTATAAGAATTAAATAATACTGAAGCTAAGAGACGATCTGAGATAATAGTTTCCTATTCTTAGATCTCCATAGTTACCTGCATACCGGAACAGCAGTGGATGCACTGATACATGGTGACAGATAGAAAAAAAACCGGCCAAGAGCGTGTCGGGCCACGCTCAGTGTAGGGTTCCGTAGTTTCCCGTCCGTCACAATAAGTGTTCCCACTTATGAGTTTAAAGGTGGGTATCCATTATGTTCGCGCTCCAGCAGCGCTCCGCGCTCCTGCAACTGCTCCCAGTAGTGGGTACTGTTGTTTCCATCCAAGTTCAAAATGATTTTCCTAGAAAGTCCTTACAAAGTTCAACTTTTCAGATTATTTTCATATTTTCTAAACTTATGATTCAAAAGTTAGAGGGGGGGGGGGACACATTGTTTTTTAATTTTGGAGCGATTATTTCCGAAATTTTTGACATTATCAAAAAATGATTTTAGTGAACCCCTATTCATTTTTAAATACCTTTCCAACAATATATCACACGTTAGGGTTGAAATTAAAAAAAAAATCACTTCCCACTTTACATTAAGTATACTATATAGGGGGGCTACCCTAATAAAACATTTTTTTCCAATTTTTATTTTACCACTTTGTCGGCGTGATTGATACACATATTGGTACCAAATTTCAGCTTTCTAGTGCTAACGGTCACAGAGATTAAGCGAGGACGGACAGACGGACAGACAGACATGGCGAAACTATAAGGGTTCCTAGTTGACTACGGAACCCTAAAAATGAGTGATATTAACCTAATGTCCTCCAGACCGCATCTCGGTCGCGGCGGTTGTCTCGGTGAAACTAGCCGATCTGCGCAGAATATAACGCGTGCACACAGGTTCTGACCTTGGACGTCACTAATGTAGATCATTAGCAACATCATGAAATTACCAACAGGTGGACTATTTGCTTTCTTGTCACTTCTACTCTTATACAAAAGAACACAAATTTGTGACTGCTTCAGACTAGGATTTGAACCTGCACCACGCTGGTGAACTTTATAGTAATATATTAGGTGTGTATATAGAGTAATCGAAATCGAATTTACTAGAATCGAATATTATTATAGAATAATCGAAACTTTGTCATCACACTTAATTTAACAATGTTTTTATATTCTCGATAGATACTTGGAACATTGCCAAGGGCTCATGAATAATAACAAATGAACGTTATCTGCGAAGTGCTTTGGCTTACATTAATGCGCAAAAATTGGCGATCGACAAAAATGCTAGAAAAAAAATATCTTATCAGCGTTTGGTTTGCAAGCACTAAGGCGCGAGAGATAGCTTTTTAATTAATTGAAAGCTTAAAAAGCTATCTCTTTAAGAAGCTATAGTTTAGTAAGTTAATATTTTATACACTGCCCGATTTGCATAATGATAGGCATTAATTCCTATATACATGAAGCTAGCGACTCCATTTAAGAGTAATAGTTAATAGAATTAGGCTTTATTTTACGGAAATAGACGTGCAAGATAATAGTGTAGTAAGTGATAGTGTACATACATCTCCTGTTTTAATATACCTGTGTCGCCTCATAAGGCCACCAATGGGATGATATGGGGTAGTGAACTTGGCGCCGTGTAGACATGTAGTAGATATGGGGTATTGAACTTGGCGCCGTGTTGATATGTACTAGATATGGCATAGTGAACTTGGCGCCGTGTAGACATGTAGTAGATATGGGGTATTGAACTTGGCGCCGTGTTGATATGTACTAGATATGGCATAGTGAACTTGGCGCCGTGTAGACATGTAGTAGATATGGGGTAGTGAACTTGGCGCCGTGTTGATATGTACTAGATATGGCATAGTGAACTTGGCGCCGTGTAGACATGTAGTAGATATGGGGTAGTGAACTTGGCGCCGTTTTGACATGTAGTAGATATGGGGTAGTGAATTGTAATAGATATGGGGTAGTAAACTTGGCGCCGTGTTGACATGTAATAGATATGGGGTAGTGAACTTGGCGCCGTGTTGACATGTAGTAGATATGGGGTAGTGAACTTGGCGCCGTGTTGACATGTAGTAGATATGGGGTAGTGAACTTGGCGCCGTGTAGACATGTAGTAGATATGGGGTAGTGAACTTGGCGCCGTGTTGATATGTACTAGATATGGCATAGTGAACTTGGCGCCGTGTAGACATGTAGTAGATATGGGGTAGTGAACTTGGCGCCGTTTTGACATGTAGTAGATATGGGGTAGTGAATTGTAATAGATATGGGGTAGTAAACTTGGCGCCGTGTTGACATGTAATAGATATGGGGTAGTGAACTTGGCGCCGTGTTGACATGTAGTAGATATGGGGTAGTAAACTTGGCGCCGTGTTGACATGTAGTAGATATGGGGTAGTGAACTTGGCGCCGTGTTGACATGTAGTAGATATGGGTTAGTAAACTTGGCGCCGTGTTGACATGTAGTAGATATGGGGTAGTGAACTTGGCGCCGTGTAGACATGTAGTAGATATGGGGTAGTGAACTTGGCGCCGTGTTGACATATAATAGATATGGGGTAGTGAACTTGGCGCCGTGTAGACGTGTAGTCGATATGGGGTAGTGAACTTGCCGCCGTGTAAACATGTAGTAGATATGAGGTGGTGAACTTGGCGCCGTGTTGACATGTAATAGATATGGGTTAGTGAACTTGGCGCCGTGTAGACATGTAGTAGATATGGGGTAGTGAACTTGGCGCCGTGTTGACATGTAATAGATATGGGGTAGTGAACTTGGCGCCGTGTAGACATGTAGTAGATATGGGGTGGTGAACTTGGCGCCGTGTTGACATGTAATAGATATGAGGTAGTGAACTTGGCGCCGAGTAGACATGTAGTAGATATGGGGTAGTGAACTTGGCGCCGTGTTGACATGTAATAGATATGGGTTAGTGAACTTGGCGCCGTGTAGACGTGTAGTAGATATGGGGTAGTGAACTTGCCGCCGTGTAAACATTTTTTTTTTTATAGAATAGGGTGACAAACGAGCACACAGTCCACCTGATGGTAAGTGGTTGCTGCGGCCCATAGACATCTACATCTATCTTCCATTACAAATCAAAATGCAGATGCGTTGTCACCCGTGAGGACTGAGATGGAATGCCTCATTTCCAGTAAAAAGGGTCTCCGGTTCTCTACACTCACCATACGAAATACAGCAGCATTAAGCTACTATTTCACGCTGGTATTCTGTGAGAGCGTGGTCCTTCCCCGGTCGAGCCGACCCATTCGTGCTACAACTATACTACTAATATAATTGCAGCATGGCTCTACCACGTATAACATGTAGTAGATATGGGGTGGTGAACTTGCCGCCGTGTAGACGTGTAGTAGATGTAGGGTAGTGAACTTGGCGCTGTGTAGACATGTAGTAGACATGGGGTAATGAATTCTCCTACGCCGCTGCTACGCGGCGGCTTAACAGTTAAAAGTTTAAAGTTTAAATTCTTGAAATGTTTCGTTCATCAGCACGTGATAAATCTTTGTTTAAAATTGTAATTGTGTGATCGCTTCTTCCCCGAGCTACACAATAATCAATAGTACTCTGAGCTAACAATCATTTTAATTTATCTCTAAATACCTGGGCAACTGCGCTTTAGTCGACGCTAAAAAAAAATTATATTTTTTAAAAGGATTACACCCATGTATTTTACATTTAAAATATAAAGATAACTATTACAACTTTATTCAAATTAGTTTTCTTTGAAAAAAAAAAACGAAAAATTTATGATATAAATAGACTTTGCAATATAAATAACGCCACATTATCAGATTCTACCCAGCCTCGCCAGCCAGCCTATATATATAATTAAGCTGCTATTTTACACTGGGATTCTGAGCCGACCCAATCGTGCTACAACCATAATATAGCAGCAGCGTGGCTCTTCGAAGCCGTGGTAGCTCAGATGGTTGGCGCTCGCCGTAGTACGCTGTAGTACGCGAGCAAACCGGGTTCGATCCCCGCCGGCACCAATGAAATTGTTAATTGCAATTTTAAGTGCTGATTTACCACATGCTCGGCGGTGAAGGAAAACATCGTGAGGAAACCTGCATGTCAGAGAAATAAGGAAAAAAATATTTCGAAGACATGTGAAGTTCGCCAACACGCACTGGGGCAGCGCGGCGGACAATTCCTTGCCCTAAAACCCTCTCAGAAATGAGCGGAGGCCTGTGCCCAGCAGTGGGACGTATATAGGCTGTAACTTTACTTTACTTTACTTTACTAACGTGGCTCTACCATGTAAAAAGACCCACCTATATAATATGATAAGTTGATAAGTTAAATGTCCTGTTTTACTGACTTTATGTTATTTAAGATATTTTCATGCAATTTGTTTAGCCAGTTATTTTTTACGTTTAATTTTAATTCCGACTTAGTAACGATTTTTATATTAAAAGGGTGGGAAACGAGCCCACAGTCCATCTGATATCATCATCTGATCTGGTCAGTAGAGTCTGTGGCCCATAGATCTCTATTCTCGATTAAGAATCCAAATTCAGATGCGTTGTCACCCATGAGGACTGAACTGGATTGATGGCCTCCGGTCCTCTACACTTTATACAGCATACGTTATGTTGCATATTTTATGGTTGTAGCACGAAATGGTATGCACCATCTGGGAAGAACCAGAATAGCAAAGTGAATTCACTCTGATATTCTGTGAAAGCGTGGTTCTTCCCAGATCGTGCACACCATTTCGTGCCACAACCATAGAATAGCTGCAGCGTGGCTTGGTTTACTGTTATAGTAATGTATATAAAATAGGGTTTAAGGGTGAACAATTCAAAACATTTAACAAATTCTGCGCCACAAAAAGAAACAAGTGTTATTCCCTACCCAATTAGCCTATAAAAAGGCAATAATTCTGTTTCGTTGTAAATTTATGTGGTCTATAAAAGCCGTTATAAAGATTTTTCAGGCGATAAAAGTAAAGAGAGACACTCAAAGTAATTTGCTCTGATTTACGTTTTACTTCGCTCACTTGAATTTGATAGCGGCCTAATTTAGCCAAAGACATGTCGTAAGTACGTTCGTTTCGGAATATAAAATATATCGAAAACATTCATTATATTTTTAGTAGCAACTCTTCACGACTTTACCGGGAATCACAGACGATATTTTAAAAATATTTGTTCAGAAAAAAAATCAAGTTTTTCGGTAAAATGTAGCCTAGAACTTAGACCCCTTCTAGCATTGCTCTATGACACAGATAGATCGCTGCTGGGGTATAGTACGCCGATGCTACCTTATCCCAGTGCTTGGTAGGAGGGTTGGTGCCTTTACACAGATAAATTGGGATGCCGCGGATAAAGGCGCCTCTTGTGTTCTAGTGCACATTATCTGAGAAGAATAAAGGGGAGAAGTTGACCTCTCCCATGGAGGGCCACCAAGTAATCTGTGTGTGTGTGTGTGCGTGTGCGTGCACGTGCACGTGCGTGCGCGCGTGTGCGTGCGCGCGGATGCGTGTGTATGTAATATAGTCTATCCTTACTACCGCAAAGCAGTCAGTCGTTGCGGCATGGCGTTTCGAATAAAAAATGGCGGCCTGCACTAGAAGAAGGGACGGCTGCCAATTTCCAAGCCATTCCGAAGATTTCCGACAGAGAGAGAAAATTTTCAAAAATGGTTACTTAAGTTTAATCCTATATCTTTAAACGAGCAATTCTTGTATATATATATATATATATATATATATATATATATATATATATATATATATATATATATATATATTTATTTCATAAAATTTTGTGTGCAGGGAGTTTCGGGGGCAATAAATCGCTCTAGCTAGGATTTATTTTTAGAAAATGTCTTTTTGTCCGTGTTTTTAGGCAATGAAAAACTGCTACAATATCGTTAGAATAAGAAGGTAAATTTTGACAGTTTATTAATGATTACAAATAGCTTAATTGGTATGTTGGGCGGTCATAAAATCGTATGTACCATGGTTCGAGCCCAGACCGACTGACCGACTTTTAAATTTTTTTTTCAAGTTCCTTTCTTTTTTGAGAAAATCTATTTTTTCGAGCCCTTTTTTTTTGGTAAGAATATTTTAAAAACACGAAAATTTAAATTAAACTAATTGCACTCATGATTTTTTATTCAAATAACCAGTTCAGTTTTTTCTATTATGTCGCTAAGATCAAAAAATATTATTCGTATTTCATCAGTATGTAATTTGTATCTAAATATAATTTCCAAAACACACGAATTAAAAAAAAACCGAGCGAAAAAATAGCGTAATTAACGCACACCCTCAGACACCCCAATTAGTATATTATGTTATAATCATAATACATACACTGAATTTTTAGTTAAACATTTTTATGCACTGATTATTTATCAAATTAGTTATACTAATTCCGGAAGAATGTTGTGGTCGTAGTACAAATCCACGAACGCAAAGACTTTTAACGTGTAAAAATAAAGAAAAATGAACTTTATTTCAAGAAATAAAGTTCATTTTTCTTTATTTTTATTGAATGACAGAATTAGTAATAATACAAATAAAACTGCACTCTTAAAAGTCTTATTGCCTTAAGTTACGGTCCATTTCAGTTTGTTTTGACTGTACAGATTTAGTGTGACTGTAATTTACGTAGTTTTAATTATTTTTTTTGATAAAAAAATTACCTATATTAAAAATGATAGGAGGGTTGTTCTTCTTTTTAACCTACAATAATGCGTCTCCACTAGTCGACCAAAACAAAAGCTTAGAGAATTCCTTCACCATTTAATTTTTTTTTATTTCAACATGCATTGTACTTATGACATAAGCGGTTGAACATATTTAATAAAGTGTGCAATTATATTTTTGTGGTTACATTTACGTTACAGAGTTGTAACTCCGCGTGACAGAGTTGTATTTCATACATATTCGAGTTGTCTCCCATCGCCCCGACTTGCGCATTTTCCAGAATATTACAAAAAAATTATATGACAACATAATATAGAAAACTATTTTTTTAACCTAAAAGATATAATCTTCCAATGTGTAGTATTTATTTTTAATTGAAATTTATAACAAATAGCATAAAAATCTCAAAAACTTGTCTCTTACTACAAATGTTTTAGTACGTCAATTCTGTCACGTGGGTTATAAATTCAAAACGAGTGTCCGCGCTGCTCGTCTTCGGTGTTGTTGATCGGAAATTAAGGCCTCCCGATCCCCCGCTACGATTTCCCCTATAGCATCCACGGGACCGCGGGCTAGTAGCATAGATAAATAAATATGTAGCAAGCTACAGATACGACAGTAACTTTTAGTCAAGTTTCCCAACTACGCCTTTTGGCGCTGCAGTCGCCCATTTTGACAGATGAGTAATGACTATACAATTTAGTATAGCTATGTATAGCTTAGGGATTGCAAGCACACATCCTTCAAATTATCGATATCGATGTTTAGTGGTGTTCTTATTTTCTCGATATCGACATAAGTGCTTTATACAGGAATAATATTACATAATGAAACAATTATAATACATCTACCTCATTTATTTTTTATTCAACCACACCAACATCATATACATACACATGTAATTTTAGGATTAAATTAAAGGCACATTAAGGTATATAAACAAATTAGAAAATTGTACATAACATTTTACATAAATAAGTACAATTTGACGAGAAACAGAACAATATTTATAATTCATTAAATAAAGCAAATTAAACCACAGGAATAATATTTAAGTGCTTAATGTTTTACTTTTCAAGTTATTTTTTATTAGAAGCAATGCTATTTATTTTTCATCAGGGTTAAAAACCTGGCCATTCTTTTACAAAAATTAAAAAAGCATCTTCTCTTCTTTAATTTCATTTTCTACACCACGTAACCTGAAAAGAAATAAATAAAAATAAAGTCCAATATTCATATTTTATGACTTAATGATAATCATAAACTCTATATTATTTACATTAAGGTAACAAAGGGTGGCTTCACGGCAGTTGGCATTTTTTATCAGTCAACCCATGGTGTGGTGAAAATAAAGTACTAGATGCAGTAAATAAGAAATAAAAAAACATATAAATATTAACATGGTACACATCTATTATCAGGAGCTTTCTCAATGTCTTCAGGCACGGAGTTCCAAATAAGTGTAACCTCAATACTAAAGGAGTTGTTGATAAAACCATTGAAGTGTAGTGGAACTGTAATCTTTAGATTAGATGAAGAACAAAGAACTCTTATTGTGATTTGAGGATAGATATGCTGAATATAGATATAATAGATAGTTGAAACTTACCTAATTATGTCTAAGAATAAACCAAATTTATCATTACCTTTTTGCCAATGTGTACATTTTGTATCTTCTGTCAACATTTGTCTCACTACATCAGCATTAGATTTCTATTCCTGAAAACCAACAATATTTGTGAATTTTATTCTTATACATAAACCCAAAATTAAGGAATAAATATATAATGTATACTTCTGTATTGTATGTATTAACGCTGTATGGCTACTGTTAATGACAGTTTAGTATAATCGTAATTGAAAAGTGATCTATATTATCATATAACTAAGTTACTTGGCAATTGTATGTGGTAGAGCCAAGCTGCAGGTATATTACTGGTATAGTTGTAGCATGAATGGGTCGGCTCGACCGGGGAGGGACCACACTCTCAGAGAATACCAGCATAAAATAGCAGCTTAACGCCGCTGTGTTTCGTATGGTGAGTGTCGAGAACAGAAGACCCCTTTTTACTGGAAACGAGGCATTCCATCTTAGTCCTCACGGGTGACAACGCATCTGCATTTTGATTCATAATCGAAGATAGATGTAGATGTCCATAGGCCACAGCAACCACTTACCATCAGGTGGACTGTGTGCTCGTTTGTCACCCTTATCATATAAAAAATCCCTAATATTCACTTCACTTAGTTGTTGTTTTAACTTTCATTAATTGTTTCACCATTTCGTTTCATTATTAACCATAGCTTTTTTGGTGATTTTTACTGATCCTGCATTTATATAATATTTAAGTAATTATGGTGAAAAATACTACTCTACAATTACTCAGTTCTTACATTGAAAAATCTTGTTAATACTTGAGCCCAACAATGTATAGAGACGTCTCCTTCTCCTTTAAGTACCATGGTTGAAAGTAATAAAATGACTCACCTGTTGCAGTCAGAGGCACACCATAAGCTATTTCATTGTCAGTAAGCAAGGACGCGTAAGAGTATCGAAGTCTTCTGCCTTCATTGCCGAACTGAAATATATCAAAATGCTTTTCACAGACACGTTTGTTAAGTAACTGTTCTTTGGAAAGTACAATGAGCTGAGGATTTGTCGGCACTATGAAAGACATCCACAAGTTTCTTAAATTATTGTTCCTAGGGAATTTGAAAAGCCGGTGAGTTTCACGTGTTGTATTGCAACCACCAACACAACACTTTTCGTATACCATTATGATGGTATATGCAATATTTACACGAGCAGCACAAAAACAGAATAATTGTGGAAAATTTTGATAAATAATGGCGGCAATCAATACCACCAATAGTTTTGATTTTTGACAATATGATTTAATGATTTGATCATTTGACATTAACACAATATGGCGTCTCAAAATGGCGTCCTTAAGCAGAGTACAAATTGCGACGGTGGCGCCAAATTGCGTAGAATGGAACTAAGCTGTCACGGGCCTGGCTAGTAGCCCGTTAGCTGTGAAGGGAGGTGCGTGTGTTTATTCGGCTACTCTTTCGTCACGTAAGTAATCGTAATAAAATACGGCAATTATAATTATTTTACATTATCCACTCTTACGTAATGAGAAATACTTTTATGCAAACATGTTCATCATACATTTTATGTTAATATTAAGATATTATCGAGTGTGCAACGTAATTTTACCCCTCTGTCACATGACAACTCTGTCACATAACTGATGTGACGGAGTGGTAATAAAAAATATTTTCGGTTATTTTTTTATTTTGAATGTATTTTATTTGGATTTTGAGTGTGTGTCAGCGTTAAATAGGGATAGGAAATTATATTCTATCTTTTTATTTTTAGCATGATGACAAAAAAGCCATTATCAGCAGCAGAAAGACAGCGAAGTTGTCGGGAGAAACGAAAAAGTAACCCAGAAAAGGTAGCTGAAGTAAAACGCAAGGATTTAGAAAGGTACCACGCTCGAAAAAAGTTGGTGGCAGATATGAACGCGAGAGAACATCGAATGATGAAGCGAAAATGGCAACAGGCAAATAAAAAAGAAGAGAGAAGAAACAGATGCTTGAAAATGTACTGTGTGACACGCCGGCTCTGTCGCCGATACCGGAAAACCCACAAATAAGACCCCATTCTGCGACACCCACTCTATCGGAAGCGTCTAGTGCAAGGGGAAGAAAGAAAGTGTAAAGAGATCGATCAAAGATGTACAGAGATAATATTAAATTACAAGAAAAAATAGAACAGCTGGAGAAAAGAATCCGTAAATATAAAAAAAGATTACAACGAAAATCAAAAAGAGACAGCAAAGTGGAACATAATAGCAACGATGAAAATAAATATAAAGTCCTTTCTAATGTCATCAAAGAACGCTATAAAACTGTCAGAAGTCGTAAAGAAAAACACCTCATACATTCTATTCTTCAAACTCCCATTACAAAAAAATCCAGAATGCAAACGCAGTTGGTAAGAGATGCTTTGGGCGTAGATCGCCCTCTAAAATACAAGTCCGTTCTACCAAAACAGACTCATCTCGTACGAAAAATACATCAGTTCTTTTTACGGGATGATGTAACGAGAGCTACAGCTGGAAAGAAGGAGACCGTAACGCACAAAAAACAAAAAGTTCAGAAGAGATTTTTATTGGACTCAATGCGAAACTTATACAAAGCTTTTTTAAAAGAAAACAGTGGCATTAAGTGTCACTACAGCTACTTTGCCAAACATAGACCATTTTTTGTGAAAGCACCTGCTGTAGATGGAAGGGATACTTGCTTATGTAAGTTGCATGCAAATATAAGCTATGTTGTGAATAGTCTACATTACAATAAAGTTATTATGCAAAAAGACACTAATGCGATCTTGGAGACACTAGTTTGTACAGTTGATTCGGAATCTTGTATGAAAGGTGTTTGTTCAAAGTGTAAGACCCGGGGCATAGTTTATGAAAAAATAACCGAGAAAGAATTGTGCCACTACGTCAGTGGGTAAGGAAAAGCGAATTTGTAGAAAAGGGTGGAAAAATGATAAAGATTTCAAAAAATGTCCCTGTTACCGAAAATCACACTATTCAAGAAGTTATTCAAAAATTTGAAAATGAACTCATGAATTTCAGAACTCATGTCTACAACATCCGACATCAATACAAAGCATACCGACAGTGTATCTATGGTCTTACTGGAACTGAAGTAGCTTTACATATAGATTTTAGTGAGAACTGTGCGTGTAAGTACCATTCTGAAGTTCAGTCTCACCATTTTGGTTCTCGTAATCAAGTTACCCTCCATACAGCCGTGATGTACAATTATTCTACTGAAACACAATCAATAGAAGTAACTTCATACTGTACAGTGTCTTCTAATCAGAACCATGGACCTTCTGCGATCTGGGCTCACCTGCGCCCAATTCTTTCTAAAGTAAAAAATAAACATCCTGTTGTAACAATGGTTCACTTTTTTTCTGATGGACCTGCGACCCAGTATAAGCAGAAGATTAATTTCTACCTAATGCCAAATAGGTTTTTCGAAAATTTTCGAAAAACGAGTTTCGTAAAATATCTTGGAACTTTTTTGAGTCAGGGCATGTGAAAGGAGCTGCCGATGGAGTTGGTGGAACCTTAAAACGCCAAGCTGATGCTATAGTAGCTAGAGGGGCAGATATTGCAGACGCATATGAATTTTTTTCTACACTTCAAGATGTCAGCAAAATTAAGATGTTTATGGTGACAGACGAAGACATTGAAAATATTGCAAAAACTATTCCCAGTAAAATTACACCCCTGAAAGGAACTATGCAAGTTCATCAAATGTTTACAGAAACTCGTGGAATATTAAACTATAGGATACTGAGTTGTTTTTGTGAACGGTTCTGTTCCTGTCACGGTCCTAAAACTTATCAGCCTACACTACCCGACACTGAAGATATAGCGAATCAGAAGTCTTCTTACGAAGAAGATGAACCTAATCTTGAAACAGAAGATTTTTCTCTTGCTGATATTACGAATAAAATTGGGATGCCTAGTAAAAGATTTTACGATATCGTGTATTATAGCCCGAGTGAATCATCTGATGAAGATCAGCCACTGGTCACATATATAACTAAGGATTCTATCAATCCACCCGTGGTATCCGGTACTTCATACCAAACACTGCAGCCTCAGGACATTCATCCAAATAAAATAGAAGACGGAGTTTACGTTTTAGTTAAAGTACGAAGCGAGAGGAATGTTCTCTACACTTACGCTGGAGTTGTTAAAAGTACCGTCGACGAAGAAGGTGATGTTCTGGTAATGTTCCTTAAAACCATCGATGATAGTGGAAGACTATTTAGATTGGTGGAGAATGACTTATCGGATGTTCCATTTGGTGATTTGATTGAAATCTTACCTACTCCTAGGGTTGTTAGAAAAGAAAGAAGACAATTTTTGGAGTTCGAAAAGCCACTGCCAGTATTCGAGAAATAAGGCTGATTAGAGACCTAATAGACTGAGTTATTATTAATGATGATTATTTTATTTTAAGTTTTTAAATTTTTATTTGGTTGTGACAAGTTGCACAAGTGCTTTTTAAGATTTTTATTTAGTTGAGACAAATTATTAGTTTTTTAATTTCCTAAAATTTTAATCTTTCATTCCAAAGATTCTGAAATGTGATTTCATTAGTTACGAATAGATATTTTTTGCCAAATATGAATACTGTTAGAGTCTTATCAGTCAATAAATATTTCAAAGTTTTAATTATTTGTTTTATTCCAAAACACAGTCTGATATAACATAAAATTACAACTCTGTCACACACACCGCCACTCTGTTACGTTTTTGTCTCCCGGAAGTAAAATTGTTTTGACTTATTATATACTTTCTCTTGCATAGTACAACTTTAGAAAAATTAAATTGATCATAACGAATGATTTTTTCGGCTATGACGTTGATATTTCTTTGCAAGTAATAGTGAATCTTAATTTATATCAAAAATATCCATAGTTTTACCTAAAAATGTGACAGAGTGGTTAATGTTCATTAATTTACATATAACCCAATCAATATGCGCAACAAATTTTATATATTATTCTAAAGAGCCATTTGTTTATTTTTGACACAAAAATGCAGGTCATTTGTATCAAATTATTCAATGATATTAAATGAAAGATTTTGTGACAGAGGTGTACAAATTTACGTCAAACCAACATTTCGCGGCCACTAAATGTTTAAAAAATTTATAAACTTCGCGGCCACTATTATTTTTCGATAGACTATTAATTCAGCCATCATAAAATGTATAAGTGTCAACGAGAAAACGATATAATTTTTTTAACAAATTCGTGGCAAATTTTTTTCACTATGTCGCTTAAAAAGAAGAACAACCCAGGAATCGATTCAGTAAACGATTCTGAGCAAACTACTTTCTCAAAGTGCGTTAATTAAGTTACATATTGTAGATTGTATCTTCTAAATAATCTTAACGTGGTAGAGCCACGCTGTAGCTATATTATAGTTGTAGCACAGCGTATATATATTATATATTACAGCGTAATTCTGCTGTGATTCGTATGGTGACTGTAGAGAATCGGAGACCCTTTTTACTGAAATCGAGGCATTACATTTTAGTTCTCAGGGGTGACAACGCATTTGCATTTTGTTTTTTAATTGAGGATAAATGTGGATGTCTACGGGCCACAGCTTCAGGTGGACTGTGTGGTCGTTTGTCACCCAATGCTGTAAAAAATAACAACTTGAAGCCCTGTTGGAAGCCGAGGACTGGGGGCTCGTTTCTATGTCTTTGGTCGGTTGATCGTTGAGTCGGTGGGCAACCGAAGATTTTTATTTTGCTGTTATTAGAATGATTCTGCTGTCCATCTCTTCGCTTGTTACTCTCTGTCACCTCTTACGAGATCCACGGGACGTTATGGGATTGGGTAGATATTCTTACACCCCCACTACACGGTTGATGGATTATAGGTTTATTTACGTGTTAATCATAGAAAATAAATTAATATAATACAATAAATAAAACTTTATTTCAGACAAGGGTCCATAAATTGGTTAGTAACATTTTTTTAAACAATAATAAAACTTTATTTCAGATAAGAGTTTTTTCTTATCTGAAATAAAGTTTAGAGAATTAATGAAGATACAGTCAAATATATTCCATACTGAAAAATGGATTAACGCGATAACAGTAAGATAGTGGCTAGATAAATGTTTATTTGAAGTATTTGTAAACTATATTTTGTGTTAAATTTTTCTTATTAAAAATACATATTTTTTTAGGCGAAATAATATCGTGGTCACGAGCGAAGAGTGGCAATATGCTCCTGTTGGGCCGACCCGCGTGCAATTTTATTGCACGATATTTATTTAATATTTTTTAAATGAAATATACTGTTTTATTGAAAAATATACCCATAACTTCCCCATGTATTTACCGGTGAACACATAGACATCATTAAATTGAAATTGCTTTAATTAGATTCGTATGAAACTGCTTTTTCCCTTAATTGACGTACCTAAAATTGTAGATTTTGGGGAAACTTTGCGATCTTTTCGTATCGAGCCAAAATGTGTCCAATCATAAAGCGTGTAAAATCTGCTTTTAGCGGCCATTACACCTCAAAATATTTTGCTGTTAATAGGATTCCCACGTTCACCCTTTTGACTGCATCCACTCCTCTGGATCCGTATCCATGGAAACTTCCCGCGTCCACTGGGGGAACCGCCTCGTTGGGATTCTATGACCTAAAGCAAAGCAACCTTTAATTTATTGAAAATACAAAAATGAGTACATTTGTATTAACATATCAATTTACAATTATAGATTAGGACACCTCGAGATCGACGAAGCTGATTTTAAGCTAATTCATCACGGAATATAATGCCTATAGGAAACTGCTGTTGGCTGTAACTATTATAGCCTCAGTAATAAGTAAATACGCAACCTGACCTCGAGGGAAAGATTTTCCTACGACCATTTACCATCCTAAGTGGGCTAATATGACGTAAAATTCGTCTCTGAGATTCGCTGATAAAAGTAATTCATGTGTCGTATATACTGTTACGAGCTTGAGGTTCGTGACAATAAAAATTGCCGATAAAATTACCTAAATTAACACTTTAATTTACTTTACACAAATTAAAGTTAAAACACTAATAATTAAACACACTAATTCACTTAATTCCGCTCCGAAGCTTCGCTTGTGTCGCCGAGTTCAACTCTCTGGGGATCGCATCTTGCGCCACCTATTTATTTAAATTAGCAAAATATCCGGAATGTTCAAGTAAACACGCGCAAGGTACCGAGAGTTCGAGTATAGATTTTCTAGTTCTTCGGGTGGCGCTGTCGGTCGAAAGATCTGTGATGTCATAAACTGCAACGCTCCCCTCGCTCTCGTTCCTGACACTAGATGGCGCTAGTTGTGTCGTCGACTGGAGCGCGTAACACTGCCCCCTCCTAAGACATGCTCGTCCCGAGCATTATCGGTCCCATAATAACGCGCCAAGCGATCCACATGGACGATCTTAGGAGTCCCTCTTGCGCCTTTCTGTAACGGCTCCGCAATGTCAAGGGATGTCCTATCCCGTGGTGCACCAACATTGTACAATTTTGATGCTCCTCTACTCCGTGTCTGAGGTCCCCTCACAGCCGCACAACTTGTACATGTACGACACCAATCCTCCACATCGTCACGATAATGGACCCAGTAAAACTGTTCTCGGACCTTCAGTAGAGTGCGCTTAACTCCCAGATGGACTCTTGAACGACCATTATGGCACAGCTGTAAAACATTCGGCACTTTAGCTTTAGGGACAACCATTTGCAAACGACAGCTGTCTCCCCGAACGTTTTCCCATTTACGACACAGAACTCCATCCTGAAGCAGCAAGCTGTCCCATTGGGCCCAATAGCTTTTCGTGGTTGAACTCATCGCTGAGACGTCCCTCCACTTAGGCTTGGTAGCACGGGCCTTCATCCATCCCAGAATCGGCTTGATGTCCGGATCTTCCTGCTGTGCATGTCGTAGGCTGTCCTTCCACCCGCTGCTGAGGTGGTCTGTCCTGAGCATCCTCACGGATACCACTTCCTTACTCTCTTGCCTACTACAGTGGTTGAAATCTTCAGGACAAGGTCTTCTTGACAATGCACCTGCGCTGCCGTGAGATTTCCTGCTGCAGTGTCTGATAGTAAAGTCGTATTCCTGCTGCTGCTGGGCGGTGCTGTTAGCCGCACTTCCTTTCTGAGACCGTTCACCTTCCCTTCCTAGGGTGTGCTTAGGGCAGCTGGACCGAAGATGACCCTTTTCCCCACAGCCATAGCACCTAGGGCTGTATCTTTTACTGTGGTCGCGAACCGTAACTGCTGTAACCTCCCTAGCGTGAGGTGAACGATGATCCTGTCGCCGCCAGGCAGTGCCGTTAGCTGCACTACCCTCTCGAGATCGATCAACTCTCCTTTTCACGGTTCGCTTAGGGCAGCTGGATCGAAGATGGCCCTTTTCCCCACAGCCATAACACCTAGGGCAGTATCCTTTGTTGCGGTCGCGAACTGTAGCTGCTGCAACCTCCCTGACGCGATGGAAACGATGATCCTGCCGCACGGCTTCTACCTCCAGTGCATGGGCCAAGGCGTCCTTAAGCGTCTCGTGGTGCCCGAGCCTCACAGCAGCTCTGACTTCCAGGTCGCGGATGCCGTCGATGAATGTTTGCACCAGGTTCCCTCCAATGAGCGCAGGTACAGACTGGTATGCTTTACGAACCATCTTCTTCACCTCAAGGGCCCACTGCCGCAGGTTTTCGTTGCTGCGTTGCACGCGATCTTTAAGCTGCGCGCGAAAGACGTGTTCCAGGTGAGCGTCACCATATCTCGCCTCCAAGGCCTCAAGAAGCTGCTCATAGGTCACTTTCTAACCGAGAGCTTCCAACACAGTTAAGGCTTGGTCGCGCAGGCCTAGGGTGAGTGCAGTCATGGCTTGGCTTTTATTCCAGCCGTTCGCCTCCATGACGGCCTCGAACTGGATTTTGTAGGCCGACCAGGAAGAGGTCCCGTCGAACGGCGGCACTTTGAATCCACGTAGCGAAGGTGCTGCAGCTACTACGGGAGCTGTAGTTCCATCCCCAAGTTTGAGGTCGTTCAGCGTTTTCTTCACGTCAGCCATCACGTTGTCAACCCGATTGTTCACATGGTTGATTCGGGTTTCATGTTCTTCGATTCGGGTTTCAGCTTCCACCAGGCGGTTGTCATGTTGAGCAACCCTATCCTTCACCTCCCTTATCTCTTTCCCAAAGGTAGCATGAAGGTCCTTCATGAGGAGCATCTGTTCCTCCTGTCGGCGGGCCTGTTCCTCTTGTCCACTCTGAAGCTGCTCTTTCAACTGACGAACCTGTTCCGCCTGCTGGCGAGCCTGCTCCTGCAGCATCACCATCAGGGTGCCTAAGTCAGGTGCCACAGACGTAGAAGCTGCTGACGGACCGGCTTCCGTGGTCGGCGGCTGGCCCTCAGACATCTGCGGCGTTGCACCACCAAATCTCCTCTGGTCCGTCTCCTGCTGGCGTTGACTTCGGGTACGGACACCCTCCGTTTCCTCCTTGGGTAAAATCGGCATTATTTTATCCCACTTCTGACACCAATTGTTACGAGCTTGAGGTTCGTGACAATAAAAATTGCCGATAAAATTACCTAAATTAACACTTTAATTTACTTTACACAAATTAAAGTTAAAACACTAATAATTAAACACACTAATTCACGCGCTGTCGGTCGAAAGATCTGTGATGTCATAAACTGCAACGCTCCCCTCGCTCTCGTTCCTGACACTAGATGGCGCTAGTTGTGTCGTCGACTGGAGCGCGTAACAATACTAAGAGAAACTGCTCTTATAAATCCTAATTTGTTAGAAAAGATCACCCCTTACCGTGCCCGTTCCTCGTCGCTATATATACTGGCATACAATTTGCCCTTACAATTACCAAGGGTTATGGCGCAAGTAATTTTCTATTTTCTTTAGAAGTATTATATGTAGTAGATATATGAACTTGCTGTTACTCGTATTATTTTTCGTTAATTAAACATTTCGAAGAGATTATTAGACATTAATTAGACATTAGAGCCGTGGTAGCTCAGATGGTTAACACTCGCTGTAAATATAACAGAACGCGAGCAACCCGGGTTCGATCCCCGCTGGCACCAATGAAATTGTTAATTGCAATTTTAAGTGCTGATTTACCACGTGCTTGGCGGTGAAGGAAAATATTGTGATAATGTGAATTGCATGTCTGAGCAATAAGAAAAAAAGTATTTCGAAGACATGTGAAGTTCGCTAACACTCATTGGGGCAGCGCGGCGGACACTTCCTTGCCCTAAAACCCTATCAGAAGTGATTGCCTATCCCATATCCCATAGACTATGGGCCACAGCAATAATTTCAACGTAATCTTTGTGATATTATATAATGTCTAATTATGCATATGAATTAACTAAATCATATAAACCTTTGGCACGTGTAGCTTTTACGTCGTTAGGATAACACTAGATAAATAATTTGTGTGATGGATAGGATTAAATATTTTACACCATGGCTCATCCATTCCATTACAAATGACGATCGAACACAAATAAATAAAGAAAGCGTTTATTTCGGTGATCTTGTTTACAACATATTGCTGACACTTCACTGGATACATGTGTTGGATTATGCAATTTAGATTATACAGGTCATCTAAACGACACTTTAATATTCTATACGACAATAACAAAGTTGATGAAGTAAATAACTATAAATTTTTGGAAGTAAATATTGATACACATCTGAACTGGAAGCAGCATATTGATATTGTTTGTAAAAAGCTTCAACGTTTTGCTTTTGCTTTAAAAAGTTTAAGGCAAAATATATCGATGGAGGCTGCACTCACCGCGTACCACGGCTACGTATCCTCGGTGCTTAGCTATGGGATATTGCTTTGGGCTAACTCTGTTGACGTAGAAAGAACACCTTTAGTTCAAAAAACTATACATCCGTGCCTTAAGCAACATTTGTTATTCAGATAGTTGTAAACCTTACTTTAAAAAATATAATATTCTTCCATTATTTATATATCAGAGATCCTTGTTTATACATCAGAGAAGCCTGTCTTTTTGTCAAATTATTCCCTAAGTATTTCAAAACCCGCCAAGATACCATAACAAGGCGTTTAAGAAGTAAATGTGCAGACCTAATATATCAACCTCCCTGTAATAAAGATATGTATAAGAGAAATGTTTATAACATGAGAATTTACATTTACACATTGCGTATGAATTTAAAAGAAAAAGAATGAGCCTCTTTCAAAAATAATTTAACGAAATGGTTGTTGGCAATTGTATTTTTTTTGTTTAAAATATTTGCACGTCTGTGAGCAGACTAAGCACATGTACATTATAGATATTTAACTTAAGACCCTGTCAACTGTGTTTCATGCAAATAAAAACTTTGTACTTGTATTAATAACCCGCTGCTTCGTTGGTCTAGTGGTTGTAGTAGTACAACTGCTAATCATGAGGTCCTGGGTTTAAATCCCGGGTCGGGCCAAAGAATAAATTATTGAGTTTTTCTTTCAAGAAATTCTCAGTAACTGCCCGGAGTCAGGAAGTTGGCGGTGTCTCACCCACGTGCCTCGGAAAGCACGTAAAGCCGTTGGTCCTGCGCCTGATCTCTCTCCGGTCGTTCCCACCGGATTATGAGAGTTAGGGAAAAGAGAGTGCACCTGTGCTTGCGCATACACTTGGGCACTGTAATCCTGTCCTTCGCCGATGGCTAGCCTCCGTTGAGGCAGGCCGCCGTGGCCGAAATTCGGTCTGAAGGACATTATTATAATTAATAATAACCCACTGCTTCCTTTAAGGATGACAGATGAAGATTAAAAAATGTCTATTGTCTATTGAAATGAGGCATTCCATCTCAGTCCTCAAGGGTGACAACGCATCTGCATTTAGATTTTTAATTGAACAAAAATTTTGATGATATGCTTGGGCCATAGCATTCACTTACAATGGGGGGACCGTGTGCTCGTTTTTGATACTTATTCTATCAAAACATGTGTCGGTGTATGAAGAAAGTATAAGTAAGACATCTTAATATCTTACATAATAATATTTTAGAGCAAGATCACATATAAAAGACAGCACACACCTATAAAAATATGTTTCTTGGCTTTTCGGTTGTCTTTTCAAAAAGGCAGCAAAATTAACTTTTATGTACGCGATCTAACATTAATTGACAAAATTACCTCGCTTGTCGAGCTGCACATCAAATGTCGCGTAAGTATTTGACACTTACATTGTTTTTAAGACAGGTAAAACATTTAAAGTTGCTCGTTTACCATGCGTCTACAGTCGGAAATAATAGCTTGAGGAAAATTGCATGTTTAAAAATAGCCCGTAACCCGTAGTTATTTTTTTTTTATTAATAAAATAATTAATTCTATACATCCATCCATTACAGCCATTCTAATCTCGCTCAGACTGACGTCCGGGATATCATCGGAATAGTGTCAGGTAAGACTTGCTCTTGGATCGTTACTCACACTTGCGTGTGGCTCCAACGATGATGTGTACAGCTGCCCATAGAAGAAAGGTTCTCGAATGGCAGCCTCGTACCGGTAGGCGTAGTGTAGGGCGTCCCCCCACTAGATGGAGTGACGACCTGGTAAGACATGCGGGAAGTCGATGGATACATGGCTCAGGACCGTGCTTTGTGGCATTACTTGGGGGAGGTCTATGTTCAGCAATGAACTTGTATAGGGCTGTAATGTTGATGATCCATTACAGCCTTATCAAAAGATTACTGCTGTACATAGGCCTTTCCCATAGATTCCCTCATATGCAACACCGCTCTGTTTGCCACAGTTGCCATGCCTAGCAGGCGGGTTACCAATTCTTATTTTGAGTTGTTCAGAAAGATACTGCGGTCCGTCTATTGTTTGAATTCCCTCTTTCTTATGATATCTATGTAATGATGTGGGTTTCTCTTGTACAGGCACTACTTGGTACAAAAAGATTTATTCATGACATTGGAAGGCAGACTTTATCATAAAATATTTAAAATTAGCCCCAGCACCCATAACTACAAAAACCTATAGAATAAAGCTTTTTTTATTTGAATAAGTTTATGAATTTTCATATATAGCTGAGAAATAGTTTAATCCAAAACGAAAAAGCTGTAGAAACAACTTTGTTTGCATTTATTTGCATGTAGAACAATAATATTTGCAAATGAAACGTACTATAGTAAACATTTTTTTTTTGTTGTTTTGTAAATGGAGCACCCGCTTTGCCTCGGGACAGTAGTTTATTTGTTTTGAAATAAACATTCACTGCCATATTTTTATATCCTTCGAATATATTATATGTATACAATGTGTATACTTTCGGATTCGATGATTATTATGTTTGTTTCAGTATTGAAGCTATACTATATTATTACAATTGTGATGGAGCGTAGGTTAGCTCACTTATCATCGTCTCTGATGCATTTTTTGTTCACACGTTTATATTGCTATCACCTCTGAAGATAATTGTTTGATTTCGATGAAACTTAGCACAGAATATTAAGGTATCGTATAGTAAAATCGTAGAATAGTGAGGTGTAAAAGTATCGTGATTAACTAGAATCGGTCCAGGGTAAGTTACGAGTATCTACGCTCTGTAAACTACAGATGTGACCATTCTTGGTCCTCTTCAGATAACCTCTTGCATAAATACTCGTTTAAGGCAGTACCCCGACCAAAACCTTGCAAAAGTGCGTTTTTCAGAGACTATTATATCATTATTTACGAGAAATAAGCTACATCTAAAAGCACATTATTAATGTTCGATATCCTATCATAACATTCCACGTTCTAATTTGTTTTTATGTGTTATAAATACATTTAAAATCAACGTTTAAAAAATGACTATAATTATTGATTACATGCATCTGTTGCTAAAGGCAACGCCCTAATCATTTGGGGATTACAGTAATGGATAGATAATTTAAAAATCTATATTTTTCGCGTTTTATTTAATTTCTTAAGTTCGCTTTTCTTTTTTAACCCTTAACTTGGTAACGTATATCTAATAATGCACATATTCTAAAAAAAATAATTTTGAAATATTTTAGCAGAGTTAGGCTAAAATTATATTTTATTTAGTTTATGAAATCCTTCTATTCGGCAGTAAAAATATTATTTATTACGTCTGGCTACATTTGAATTAAGTAGATCGCAAAATGGTGAAGCATGCGCATGCGTCTTCGAGTTATATGGTAAGAATCGATTAAAATCCTATCAAAATATTGTTGTTACGACAGATATATGTGATAATTATGTAATTGAACGTATATTGTATTGGTAATGCAAAACATTTTGATCGAAAAGTAATATTTTCTATCTAAAATATTACTGTCAATGTTCATGTATCTACAAATGCACATCGCCAAGATCCTGTACTATGACCTGACTTTTGAAGTGTGCACTATAGGACACATTGCCAAACTTACAGCACTAGAGAATACATTTTACTGTGAGCATTTTCGGATAAATTACCAAGTACGAAACGTTATTGAAATCGTATTTATGGTGTCTAGTGTATATGATGGTTTGTTAACTTTTTAGGCTTGTACGAAACTTACAAAGTAAAGACGACTACTGGGAGATAGTATCGACCGAAAATACGACGGTTTGTTGAGACGAGTTTGTTGAGTAATTTGTTTACGTCCAGTGTTGTTGCTTCTCCAAACAATGTAATATTCCCAGCGACAGTTTCATTTTCACATTCCCACCGATCTCTTCAATAGCTAATAGCTCTACATATATATTATTCTTTCCATTACCATCAAATGCTACTCGATCCAGAAAAAGAGATTACCTAGTCAAAACACTGTAGTTAAAAAAATCTTGAAGTTAAGTGAATAATTGCAAGATTCAAGTACACTGCTGAAATCAGTGATAAAATATTCACCGAACCTTCTGAAACAAAATCATCGTTAGAATATGACAAACTATTTTTCTGAGATATATTTGAATTGATAGTTCGAGAAAGTAATTTATATCTTATGCAAATAAAGGGCACGCCCATGAATTTGACTTTGGATGAAGTAAATGATTTTATAGCTATTAATATGGTCGTGGGTGTCGTGTACTTTTGCTAGCTTGTACGGATTATTGGTGCAAAGCTCTCAGATACAGAAAAATAGCAGACATCATGACACTGAGAAGATTTCAACTGATCCGACGATATTTGCATTTTGTGGAGGCTTTAGGTGACGATGGGGATCGTTATTACAAAATAAGACCTGTGTTAGAAGAAATTCGCCAAAATTTTATAAATATTGAAGAGGAAGACCGGTTCAGTGTGGACGAAATGATGGTGCCGTATAAAGGTACGAGAGCGGGTACCCGCAAACAGTACATCAAAAATAAGCCTCGAAAATGGGAATTTAAAATATTCGTTGGAGCAGGAATATCTGGAATGGTGTATGATTTTTTGCTTTATTGGGGAGAAGACACTTTTCGATTTCGTCAATTCAATGAAGAAGAAAACAGTATGGGATTGGAAGCTCAAGTTGTCATAGCTTTGAGCAAAACAATCAAAGAGGCTGCTTGTTAAGCGATTTATTTTGATGATTTTTTTACCTCTATAGAATTAGTTTGTCACCTGAGAAATGAGTACGGGATATTCTCCTTGGGAACAGTGAGACCAAATCGTTTGCAAAGAGACAAAAAGCTTCCTCCTGATAAAATTTTGGAAAAACGAGGCGGCAGAGCTTTTTCGCAAATTACTTCAAATTAAAGAAAAGTAAGTAGAGTTTTAGACTAAGCAAATAGTTGTAGTCACTTACATTTTTTATTTTAACGTGTATTTTTGTAATTTGAATTATGTAATATTGTTGTCATATTAAATCGCTTTATAATTTTTATTTTTTAATTATCTCTAGGTATGTGATAAGTGTGTGACTGTGGTGGTCTAAAAATAATTATAATAAAGTAGTTGAAGTTCTGTTCCTACTATAAGTTGAAGACTGTGATTTTAAATATGTTCATAAAGATATTATATGTTTAGAACAGTAAATACATAAATTATTCTATAAAAATATATATATTTTTATTTACTACCTACCCAGCAATGTATCCTATAGTGCACATGGATTTTCAAAGATGAATTTCTGGTTACTTGGTAGTGTGCATTATAAGATACATGGTATAAAAACAAAACTAAATTTGGCATATTTTTTTATTTATTTTTTTGTTGTCCATTTAGCGCCTATCAACCCAAATATATGACAGAAATATAAAAATAACGACATCATAAAGTTTGCCAAGTTAAGGGTTAATTAAAGTGATTCCAACAATTCGGGCGTATTTTTACGCGGAATATTGTAGCGAGGGCGCGTGGATTGTATAGGACTGAACGCTCAAGGTCGTCCGCTAGGGGAAACGTCTTAACAACTTCAAGTAATAGGCGATTACTGCTTGACTGTGAACGTTTTGCAAGGCAGTGTTGGATTATCAAAATTGTCGGACTATAGAGTACTGCCACAGCCTCCTGGTAATCCGGAACTTTTTGAAAAAGAGTAACCTTGTAATCTGACAAATTATGTATCAAATATAAAATAATAAAATAAAACAATTATGTGATCCACTATGAACGCTTAAACAATATATAATAAACGCCCGCTGGACCCGCAAACTAAGGCAATACGCGTTAAATAAAATTCTAAAGTCTCATTTATATTCAGCCCCCCACTGCTCCTCGCGCTGCCGGCAATACTTCGCTAAATACTGCCGTAGCAGGATCGCGGGAAGTGTGTATTTACACTCTGCCCTACCACTCACATCACTTTCGGCTTTTGACTATGGCAGACGTCGAAATAATTACAGCGTCCGCGCTATGTCTTCTTGCACTACAAAATTATGTTAATAATTTAAAAAGATATCAAGTTCAAAAGAAGATATATAGAAAATTTATTTGCTTAAAAACATGGCACATAAGATGATCAATAACATGGAACTGACATGTTTTGCAATAATTGGCATGCAAAAATGATATTAAATACAGCTAATTACACAAACCCAATGTTACATTTTGAAATTATTGTATTGCTTAAAAGTTAGGTACATTCTTTTTTAATTCAAATATTATGTACAATTAAATTCTTATGCAGATCCACTCTATTTGAATTCTTATGCAGTAAATTGTTCATAAATTATTAATTGAATTATTACATTATTGTTACATAAATAATATTAAATATTATATGAGATTAGTTAATCTATTATTATTTTAATAATTACACTACAGTATAAATTAATTTATAATTTTAATTACAATAAAATTATAATTTAAAAATCTCAGGCTATTATGCAAATATTACCATTTAACTTATTTTACATTTTAATAAATAAATAATCAATATGAGTTCCTAATCGTTTTAAGAAATAAAATGTCAATGTTCATTAATTCCCTAAACTAAATTTTATATTATAATAAATTTGACGAATTTATAATTAATTATGTACATTGGTACTATGTTATCTCAAAAAGAAAATTCGTATTCGTAGAAGATGATGAATTGTGGTATTTATCGTTGAAATCCCATATACCTACTTAGTTTTTTCTGATACCAACAGTTCTAAAAACTTTATTGTATTTTCATTATTCCACTCGAAAGGCATTTTGGTAGATCGTATTTATTTAATAACAAGACGGCACGCACGTCCGCTCACGCTCATCCAGGCGCTTGTCGCGAAGTGAGCAATGGAGCTGAATGTGAACACTCACTTCCGCTCGCGCTGCCCGTCCTTTGACTTCCGCACGAAAAACTGACATTTTAGGGACCGTAGGGCAGTGGCAGCGGCAGCGGCAGTGTCAGCGCGAGTAGCCTGTTTACATACTGCCCTGCCCACTGCCCTGCTCACTTCCCTGCCCAACAGGGCTGAATGTAAATGGGGCATTACACGTACGTACGTTTGCTTTGAGAAACATCCAACACGTAATGTTTTGAAACAAATCGAATAAAATAAATCACACAACATGTTTTGTTGATGGTGGCGTTCGCACTCACAAAAACTGTAAAATTTTCAACAGATATTCAAACCTATCTTTCGACATGACAATATTTCTACAAATTTGTTTTCATTCAAATATTTTGTTGCTTTAGTTATAAAGATATAATATAGTTAAAATTTGTAATGTACAATAATCTGTCAAACATATTTCACTACAACATGTTCTTTGACTACGCAAACGCTTTTTGATACATTGACAGAAAACAGTGTTTAAAACATGATTTTTTGTGAAAATCGCGTCCGTGCAAACTCACGGTTAGTGGCGCAAACTAGTTACGAACTGTTCGTCCACGTATTCGCAAGGAATACCTCCACATGTTATAGGCACGCAAGGAATACCTCCACATGTTATAGGCATGTCGGTTTAAAGGTGCCAGACTTCGATCAATTAAGATTAGCCCATGGCCGGATTACTGGGGGTCTACTGTACTTTTATTTAAAAAAAAATTGTCATAATTTTTCGATAGCTCTCAATTTGTTAGTACCTTCATGTACCAAGTCGCTTGCAAAGAATACGGAACACTCACGTGCGTCGTTTTTTCCTCAATCTGTGTAAAACAAATGCGAGCAAGCGTGCGCCTTTGCATCGCATAATGGAACTATCTTTGATTATATACAAGTATATAATCAAAGGGAACTGTATAACAACAGCTTCGCCGATGTAGATTTATTTACCATGTTTATATATGTGTGTGTGTTTGAGGTAGGGACTGCCTTAATTTAGAAAAGCTATAAAACTTTCAATTACTTAAAAAATTCAATGACTTAATATTTTTTTCCGTATTTATTTTTTCTTATGATCTTATAACATTAATCATAATTGTTTTTTTTTTTTCATGTAATTTTGCTGTTAACGGCTAGGTATGTATTGTTGCCTTTAGTTTTTATATTTGTGTTCTCTGTGCCTTACAAGCTTATAACTTTAATTAGTACGGTAATTTTGTGGATAACGGTGTTGGTTGTGTAATTAGCTAATTTATTTACATAAGGTTTGAACTGTAATTCTATTATACAACTGTTTGGTGTTCTTAATAAAACAAAAAAATATTATACAGCTAACAGTGCATAAATTAATTTCACGTCGTGCATATTTGCATTGATATAAAAATAGATATTTTCATAAACATATATTTTTTTCAACTATTCTTAACCAGTGCTTGTCTACTATTCCATCTGTGGTAATTGGTGATGCAGCCGTAGGTGGTGATGTGCACTAACTAAGCTTTACTAAAACCTAGTGAGTATTTATTCTTACTTTGAAGACACCTACATTGTAATCGGAAGGAAAGACAGATGCTGGCAACTTAATCCACTCTTTACGTACACCACACATGAAGAATTAAGGGCCCATACTGCCTCAGCGCAAATTCTAATTTCGCCCCCCCCCCCTTTCCTCGCGCACCGTACGCTATGTACCGACATGTTTGTAATCACTAGTATTAGTGATTACAAACATGTCGGTAAGTAGGTAGGCCGTTAGATTCTTATTTCATTAGGTTTATCATATTTATGCCTGTTTCTTTACGCCAACCCAGTCGCTTCTTATTTTTGTTACGGTTATTTCCCATTTTAATTTTACGTCGTTTTGTTGCGTAATGTGTATTCTGATTGTAAGCGACCAGCTTTCCTGTTCGAAAGTCGCAGTGCGACTGATCGGGCGGCAGGGAACAAGCTTTAAGACGACAGTTTAGATTACCTATTTTTACAGTGAAAATAATGGTAATTTAAAAGAGATTAAAAAACATAAGTCCTGCTTTATAGTAAGTATGCAAAGTTTCATGATCTAATTTAAAGTATTTTATGAATACCAGCGGTTTATTATTCAGTTTGGAGGTAGTCGTCTAACATAGTACTTAATATTAATCCTCAACTTTAACATATATTTATATTAAAATTGATGCTGTAATATTTTCGGCATAACGGAGGATCTTGCTAAGCCATTTGAGGTAGTATAGGCCCTTAAGAAACAAATCGTTTGGTGCGAATGCGTGGTAATTGCATAACGAAGGGGTCTAGCCGAGGGTCTGGTTGTCCCTTGGTGGAAAGGAGAGGGAGAGGAGGAATTAAGTTATGCAATTCCTGCACACATTTTCCGAAATGTATCCTGTAGAAAACCGAAAGGCTAGCTACTTTGCATCTGTGTTCAGGGCTGGTGAGACTGGTTTACTCAAATACACAAATTCATATTATGTGTTATGGTCGTGGCGGCCACTTTCAACGGAGACTGACCATCTGCACAGGACAGGGTTATACTCATAGAATACTATAATACATACATAATAGTATTCTATGGTTATACTACACGAGTGTGTACGCAGGCGCAGGTACACTTCCTATTTCTACACTCTTAGCCCCATGGGATTTTCTTGCTGGTTCTTCCTACAACAGAGTAGTATTTTTGTAATCTATATTACAAATTGTTTTTTATTTTGAGGGCCGGATATGATGTTTGACACCTTGTTTGTCGTAAATCTTATTGCACTTGAAGGTACTTTACAATTTTTTATTGAGTGCTGATTTCGTTGTTTTACGTCAGAACAAATTCGAACCGTTATTTCAGTCCGACACAGACTTTTGTAGGGATTTCTCGTTAATAATGTTCAGTTTATTTACTGAGGCTGTAACTTTGATTACTTTGTCTAAAAATAATGGATACTACTGAAGCTGAGGCGGCCCAAGTTGTGGCTTTGCTGCAACAAGGCTTAAGTCAAGGTGTCGTGGAGGTCAAATCTAAGCCGTTCTGCAGTGCGACGAGTTTACCAAAGGTTTCTGGAGACTGGGCAGTATCGAAGAAGATCTGGATCCGGAAGACGTAGGGTGACAACTCAAAGGGATGACCGATTTATAGTGTTATCAGCTCTACGAAATCGGCACCTATCTGGTGTTGATCTCCAGCGACGCTTACGTGAAGATCGAGGTGTAGCTATAAGTGATAGTGATAGTACTGTGAGAAGGAGACTTCGTTAGCATAATTTAAGACCTCACAAGCCAGCAACAAGACCACAATTGACCACAGCTCATCGACAAGCCAGACTTCAATTTGCGCGTAACCACATCAACTGCACTATAGGCCAATGGGAGTCAGTTCTTTTTAGTGATGAGAGTCGAATGAATTATACAGTTCTGACGGACGCCGTAACGTCATGCGACGACCAGGTGAATGTTATACCCAGTGTTGCATAAGAGAAACTGTCAGTTATGGTGGAGGCTCTGTAATGTTTTGGGCTGGGATATCTTTGACTGGACGCACTGAGCTGGTTTTCATACGAAGAGGTGCTTTAACTGCAGCACGCTACATCACAGAGATCTTAGAAGACCATGCGGTGCCATACGCCGGCTATATTGGAGAGACCTTTGAATTAATGCACGATAATGCACGACCACACGTAGCGCGCATCACAACGTTTTGATTGGTTCTGCTTTAGAAAAACATGATTTGTGGCAAAAACGCAGGTGTGCCGATTTTTTTGATGGCTTGTATATATATATATATATATTCGGAATCTCTGAAACGGCTCCAACGATTTTCATAAAATTTTGTGTTCAGGGAGTTTCGGGGACAATAAACCGATCTAACTAGGATTTATTTTTAAAAAATGTCTTTTTTCCGTGTTTTCAGGCAATGGAAAACTGCTACAATATAAGAAGGTAAATTTTAACATTGTGTTAATGATCGTAATAGCTCAAGTGGATATCGAACGGTCGCGAAATCGTAATGCCTTGGTTCGCGTCCTGTCTTCGGTCCGACTTTTTTTCCTTTTTTTTTTCAAGTTCCCTTCTTTTGTGAGAAAATCTATTATTTCGAGCCCTTTTTTTAGTATTTTTTAAAAGTACGAAAATTTTAATTAAACTAATTGCATAATTTTTTTAATTAAAACCGAGCAAAGCTTGACCGAGCCAGGTGCTTACACGAAATGGAAACTGGTTCCTTTACCTTAAAAATATTCCTCGCTTAGGAAATCCCTTTTCCTTCGTCTATAGTAAGGTGTACATCAAGATTGATTTAAAACATAATCCAATTTACTGGTTTATTTAACGGTATATTTTTAGATGCACCCTAACCAATTATGGAAATGTCTATAAATTACAATAATCATGGTTAGCGGAGGCGGAGGATGTGCTTACTTACCAATGCGCGGTGGGTGCCGTAGGGTGTAGTAGGGCTGTGAAGAGGAAAATGTTTACTCTTATCATTCGTTATCGTTCGCGTGAAATTGGAGGCATTATTGCCTCGCCGCTTAACGAGAACGGAGAGTTTTTTGTGTTCACATCCGTTGTGATATTAATCTTCGCAACGACCTCTAAATTGAACGTGCTTTTTCATTAGGGTTATTTAACAGTTGCTTTGTGTATTCATATCTTTTTTATCCAGCCTATTAAAGTCCACTGCTGAAAAAAGGCCTTACCCATAGATTGTCTCATAGAGGGGTTTTGCCATAGTTGCCACGCTTGGCAAACGGATTGGCAACCGCAGTTATTATTTTGAGTTGTTATTAGACAGATGCTACTGCACATCTGCTGTCCCAGTTTCCCTCTGTTGCCTCTTACGACACCCGTGGGATATTATGGAGTAGTGGATATTCTTTTCATCACCACTACACGGTGGGAGAATTTTCGATAAATGTAATGTGTAAATGATAATTATCAAGAAAAAAATAATCAAGAAAGTTATCACGTTTATAGACAAACGGCACTTCAACGTCATAATGGTAGAGCCACGCTGTAGCTATATATTATGATTATAGCACGAATGGGCCGGCTTGACCTAGGAAGGACCGCGCTCTCGCGGAATACCAGCGTAAAAATAGCAGCTTCATACTGCTGTGCTTCGTGTGTTGAACGTAGAAAACCGAAGACATTTTTCCTGGAAATGAAACATTCAACCCATCATTCATTCATCCATTCATTCAACAACCTCTGGGGTGGCAACGCATCTGCATTTCGATTCTTAATCGAGGATAGACATAGATATCTATGGACCACAGCATTCACTTAGGTACCATCAAGTAGATCTTGTGCTCGCATGTTTTTTTAAAAAAATAAGGGTGACAAAGGAGCTCACAGTCCACCTGATGGTAAGTGGATGATGTGGCCACAGCATCTACATTTATCCTCGATTAAGAATCAAAATGTAGATGCGTTATCACCCTTGAGGATTAAAATGGAATGCCTCGTTTCCAGTAAAAAGGGTCTCCGCATCTCTACACTTATTCCCTTCTTATATAAAAAAAAATGACAGCAGCGGCCCTAAAGCAGTAAAATGTAGATTACATTTTATATAAAGTAACTGTCAACTTACTTAACGAAATAGTTAACCTCATTATCATTGTCATCACAGTCCTTCACACATCCAATACTGAATATATCAAGAATGTTCAGTGAACGGCACATAACACGGTCCTGAGCCAACTGCAACCATCGACTCCTGCATGCCTTACCGGGTCGATTTTTTGTTTCACATATTTTTTCTGTTTCACACGTTTCTTTAAGTTTTATAGATTATGCACCAAAGTTCTGGTATTCTTTTTGACTACATGATCTTGAATTGCATAAAAGGAAAACACGATAACATGTAATTTTCTCGATAGAAAACAATTGTAAATTAGGCTCTAATTATGTAGTTACATTTTTCCATGCCACTACAATATTTTACTAATTAGTTTATGGAATTATTTTGAAAGCATAGTAAATAATCATATATATCTAAGTTTGCAAAAAACATCTTTTGTCGTTAAGTATATTAAAAAAAATTGTTTGGCGCTTACGTAGGTTATTTCGAAACGCGTGCTCGGTATAGCTATCTCATAATTTGCATACATGAAGTAATTGCATCACTTTCATTTTGGCACTCAGTCGTCCGTGAGTTTCATCGACGACGGTCTAAGCCACGCCCCCAAAACTAAGATTCACTTTCAAGGTATCCTCTTAAATTTGTTTTAATATATGTATTAAATAGAGCACACCAGGATGAATGTTTGACATTATTGTGCGCTCCTTATTTTAATGTAAAGTCTAAATTATAATCGCCAAAAATACTTTATTTCTTGCACGCCTCACAACGCGCGAGTGTATGGGAGTGCTCAACTCTCGACATGCCGCTGTGTGACGATTTTGCAATATAAAATTTTTAGTATGTCTCAATTAAGGCACGAAATCAATAATAAAAGAATGTTTTAAAAACTAGGTATATAAATTTATAAAATCAGCGTATTTTTTTAATTCATTTGTTTGGGTATATTTACAAAAAAAAATTAGGTAGTTAAAACATTATTAGTACAGCCACAGAATAAATAATAATACTACGTAGTACAGCTTTAGGTTAGTCTGTACACTAGTTTGTCTTCATGTTATATACTCAGAAGGGCTAGAACCCAGAGCCGTAAAGCCAGTTAATGAAAAAATTACGTTATATAAATAAAAACGCTTATGAGGCGTACACTTTTGGATTTTCCAAACTATTTATATGTAAGATAATTGTATGGCGCCATCGCGGACCACTTTAGGTGCTTTCAGTGACTATTCGTGGTCCACGGACCACAGGTTAAGAACCACTGCTCTAGACGATGACTGAACTCAAATGAACAAAACTTCTCCGTTGAATTTATTGCGGTTTCGAAGAGGACCGAAATTAATATAAATTAACTAAAATTTCCAACGTTTCGCTAATTTAGGGCACGCATATTTCTGTCCAAAGTTAACGAAATAAAAATTCCTTATTCGGCTTAGTGTTGTATAAGTTATTATTGATGTAGAGATACCCTGCAAAATATTTGACTATAAACATATAATGATTTCTTATATTTACGCGAACACTACACATTGATTAAAACTACTTTTACGGATTTAATCGCGTTTAATTTCTAATTATTTTTAATTCCCATCGTTTCGGGTGCTTTCCAGCACCCATGGTCACGGGGGGCCCTCCGTACATACACTCAAATCCGTCCGATAAAAAATCCTGTAGTATAAACATATACTACAGGACTTTTATCGGACTAAGTTTTTCTATGCCTTATTTTATTCAAAAGCTACATATTATTATCTAAATTTATAAATATCAGATATTTCATTCCTTTAATTTTTTTATGGAATAAGGGTGAAAAACGAGCACACAGTCCACCTAATGGTAAGTGGGATGCTGTGGCTCATAGACATCTACATTTATCCTCGATCAAGAATCAAAACGCAGATGCGTTGTCACCTCTGAGGACTAAGATAGAATGCCTCGTTTCCAGTAAAACAGGGTCTCCGGTTCTCTACACTCATCATACGTAACACAGCAGTATTAAGCTGCTATTTTACGCTGGTATTCTGTGAGAGCGTGGTCCTTCTCCGGTCGAGCTAACCCATTCATTCGTGGTACAATCATAATATAGCTGCAGCGTGGCTCTACCACGTACTTTATATATTATGTCGTTCTTTGTAATAACTATAGTATGTGCCAAATCGATTGAGAAAAACGGACAATGACCTCAGATATGAGCTGAGTGTCAAAAGGCGTAATTTACAAAATCCCAATTTATATGTGATAACAATATTTAAATATTGATATTATTCACACTTCTAGGTCAGCACATTTGTTTTGTTTTTCTGTTTCTTAAATAATATTGTCTGTGGTTCCTATAAACATCGTAAAATCTCACGGTACATCACGAAAAATGTGTTATATTTTGTATTTGACTTTATGGTAAGTAACGCCGCAATTCATTTAATAACAGTCTCATATTAAAAAAAATATTTGAAGCAATCACCATATTGAGCTTTTGCAAATTCATCCCTTTGAAATAAACAAAACGCGCGTTACGTCAGTTCGTTCTAAAAGAAACGTGACAATGGTAGCCATAGATGAGTCACCTTTTGGGCCGGTCCGCATGCACCGAATAAAAATAAAGTTCTTATATAATATTGAAAATAAAGTTTTATCTTTTGAATAAGTACGTACTTATTCGGTGTCGTTATCACTCTAATCTTTATATGTGTTATAAATTAATGCTTTTTGTTATTAAATGAATAAAGTACTTTATAACAATAGATGATTTTTCTTCTACAGCGATCTTTTACATAACTTTTTAATAAAGGTTAATAAATATATATTATAATATCAATCATTATAAAAAACATTATAAAAAAAGTACTACGTATTAAATATGCCTATATATTTAAGGTTTGTAACCCCTGGTTAAACGACCGAAAGGTCATTGTCCGTTTTTCTCAATCGATTTGGCACATACTATATATTTACTACATACTATGTATTTCGTTGTTCCATATTTATTTTATCAGCCTAAACAACCACTTAGAAACATTTGAGACGTTAGTATGTATGCATCATTAACATTATCATCATCATCATCATCGTCATAGTCCTCTCTCCACTTTAGTGGGGCCGCTCAACTCTTCGCTTACTGCTGCGATGTTGCCACTCGAGAACCTTTCTTAAATAAGTAAATATGCTGTTCCCCGCCACTTCGTCCGCGTGGAATTTTTTACGGTTGGGTTTATGTGTTTTGTTCGGAACGCTAATGTTTTTTCTAAAATTAAATGTAGCTTAATTTACTCCTTATAACATCAACTCTCTGCCAGTGAAAGTCCCGTCAAAATCGGCCCAGTCATTTCGGAGACTAGCCAGAACTGACAGACATAAAGTAAAAAAAAATGTTATCTGTAGGTACCGTATATATCTTCATATGCATTTAGTAAAAATATGTTAATTTGACATTACAAACAGACATTTCAATTTAATTTATTTGTATAGTAGTATATTGCATGAATACTTTATACGTTTTGTTTTGAATAGCTGTTTTGTAAGAGGAAACTACTGTAGAGATACGCGATCGTAAATACTACATCCAAGCATGTCGATTGTGACAAATCCCTGTAACGAGAGGGGTCCCGTGTAGGGTTGCCAGATGGTCGGGATTCGTCTGGATTTTCCCGACATTTAAATGATCTTCAGACTCCCGAAAAAACTCAAAATCTCCAGACAAACAGCTCCTCAGAAAGTTAACGTATAGCCTATGATTTAGTAAAAGCTGTGTTAGACTGAACTTTTATTCTTTTCTAAATTGTTTGATTTTTATATATTTTCTAAATACCACTGAAGGATCCAAATTGGTGGACTCTTGTATGGTCGGGATTCGTCTGGATTTTCCCGACATTTAAATGATCTGGTTACTTCGCCTACGCGGATTCCAGATGTGGAGGATCATGCACCTTCCCTGTTGGACCTTCTGCTGACCTCTCACCCGGACGGATATCAGATTTCCGTCGACGCCCCTTTAGGCTCCTCGGACCATTGTCTGGTCCGGAGTGTTGTGCCACTCACGCTGAAATCGCGGTTGCATTCTGCAGGCTGCCGCCGTGTTTGGCACTATAGGTCAGCCGATTGGGATGGGATGCGGTCTTTCTTTGCATCCTACCCTTTGGGGGCGGGTTTGCTTCTCGCCGGATGATCCCAACGTTGTTGCGGATTCTGTTACTGATGTGGTACTTCAGGGTATGGAACTTTTTATTCCTTCCTCTGTGGTGCCCATTGGAGGCAAATCTCAGCCATGGTTTGGTCGCTCCTGTAAAATAGCATCATGCTATAAGCAGGAGTGCTACCAAGCCTGGGTTGATGCATCAGCGTCCCGGGATGTAAACACCAGCGCTCTAAAAAAGAAGTATAATTCCGCCTCTAGGTCCTTCAAAAGAGTCATTGCCAAGGCAAAGTCAGAGCACATAGGCAGAATTGGCGAGAAACTAGTTCGCCTTCCTTCTGGAACCCGTGCATTCTGGTCTCTCGCCAAGGCTGTCCAGGGGAATTTCTGTCAGCCATCTCTTCCATCTCTGCACAGGGAGGACGACTCACTGGCCCATACTGCAAAGGAGAAAGCCGATCTTCTAGGCTCTTTCTTTGCGTCTAACTCGACTCTCGATGACGGGGGGAGTACGCCGCCGACCATCCCGCGGTGTGAGTGCTCCATGCCGGAAGTGCAGTTCACACAGCGCTCGGTTCGCAAAGCACTCCTCTCCCTGGACATCCACAAGTCGAGTGGGCCTGACGGAATCCCCCCAATTGTACTGAGGACGTGTGCTCCAGAGTTGACACCGGTTTTGACGCGTCTTTTCCGGTACTCCTACTCCCTAGGCGTAGTCCCAAAATCATGAAAGACGGCTTTCGTCCACCCGATCCCTAAAAAAGGCGACCGCTCAGACCCGTCCAACTACCGGCCAATCGCCATCACCTCCCTGTTCTCCAAAACAATGGAGTCCATTGTAAACTGCCAGCTCATGAGGTATCTTGAGGATCACCAGCTGATTAGTGACCGCCAATACGGTTTTCGCCGTGGTCGGTCAGCTGGTGATCTTCTGGTCTACCTCACTCACAGATGGGCGGAGGCAGTAGAGTTCAAGGGGGGAGGCATTGGCCGTTAGTTTGGACATTGCGAAGGCCTTCGATCGGGTTTGGCACAAAGCGCTTCTTTCGAAGCTCCCTTCCTATGGGCTTCCCGAGAAATTATGCGATTGGATCACCAGCTTTCTTGCAGATCGGAGCATCAAGGTCGTTGTAGACGGTGCAAGCTCCGATTGCAAGCCTATTAATGCTGGTGTTCCACAGGGCTGCGTGCTATCGCCAACGCTGTTTCTTCTGCATATCAATGATATGTTGCATACCCGTAACATTCATTGCTATGCGGATGACAGCACTGGTGATGCTCTTTACACCGGCCGAGCCAATATTTCTCGGGAAAACGTCTCCGAGTGCCGGGACAAACTTGTGTCTGAAGTCGAGTCTTTGCTGAACAGAGTCTCGGATTGGGGACGACTAAATCTAGTCCAGTTTAACCCCCAGAAGACACAAGTTTGCGCGTTAACCGCTAAAAAGAACCCCTTTGTCGTATCCCCTCAGTTTCAAGGCACTCCCCTTGTTGCCTCAGCCAGTATCGGAATCCTCGGCGTCGACATATCGAGTGACGTGCAGTTTCGTGGTCACTTGGAAGGGAAGGCCAAATTGGCCTCTAAAAAGCTTGGCGTGCTCAGCAGAGCGGGACAGTATTTCATGCCGGCACACCGCCTGCAACTTTACAAGGCGCAGGTTCGGCCGCACATGGAATACTGTTCCCATCTCTGGGCTGGGGCTCCCCAGTACCAGCTCCTTCCACTTGACCGCATCCAGCGCAGAGCGGCTCGAATCGTCGACGACCGAGTGCTTTCCGATCGGCTCGATTCACTGGCGCTGCGAAGAGATGTTGCATCTCTTTGCGTATTTTATCGCATCTATCACGGGGAGTGCTCTGAGGAATTGTTCGGATTAATCCCAGCCGCCAAATTTCGTGGACGCACTACACGGCAAACGTCCCGATACCATCCACACCATCTGGATGCTTGGCGGTCCACCACTGTACGTTTCACAAGGAGTTTTCTTCCACGTACAACCTCTCTGTGGAATAGTTTACCACCGGCGATTTTTCCGGACCGATACGACCTGGGGACCTTCAAGAAAAGAGCTTACTCCTTTCTAAAGGGCCGGCAACGCACCCGCAATTCTCCTGGTGTTGCGGTTGATCATGGGCGGCGGTAGTCACTTAACATCAGGTGAGCCGCATGCTCGTTTGCCCCCTCTTCTATAAAAAAAAAAAATCTTCAGACTCCCGAAAAAACTCAAAATCTCCAGACAAACAGCTCCTCAGAAAGTTAACGTATAAGCCTATGATTTAGTAAAAGCTGTGTTAGACTGAACTTTTATTCTTTTCTAAATTGTTTGATTTTTATATATTTTCTAAATACCACTGAAGGATCCAAATTGGTGGACTCTTGTAAAGTCGAATGCAAAATACATGTGCCAACCTAAAAATTAAGTGTACTTAAATTAGTTTTGTTTAAAGTACTTTTTGCAGTCTCACATTGGGAGAAACAAATATTAAAATGAAAGATTTTTTATTTTTAATATTTGTTTCTACCGACCACCATCTCAAAATCCCGACTTTCAAAATTTGTCCAGATATTTTGGTCTTCCGATCTGGCAAACCTAGTCTCATGTCAACAGTGGAACGTATACAGACTGTAACTTTACATTTTATTTCTTTACTGAGATGATACAACGTTGTCGTACCACTTAAAACTTGCAAGATAAACGTCTACTTGCACCATCTGTGTCTGTCGTGAACGCGTCTCTGTAAATATTCAGACGCCTCACAAAAAAAGTTATCACCACACATTTATAGAAGCTTGCACAAGAAGCTCGCAGATACATTACAAGTGCTGGTCAAAAAAGGATTACGCATACATGGTGAGTGTCGGCCAAACTTGGCGCGTGTCTTGAGGTTACGTGTTCGAGTCGTGTCTATACTCGTAGATAAGCTATCGAGGTTTCGGTTTGGAGTTTTTAACAATTACTATTTATTAATGTCTGCAGCGCAAGTGTTTCCAGTCATTGCATTATTATAATAATAATAATCTTTCTTTATTGCATACTTAAGATTAAGTACCTACACACGATAACAACAAATAACAAAACTAAGCTTACAGTTAAGTACTTCTACAATTAATATGAAGCTACTGACATCTAAACTAGGCAGAGCCTGTATCTTAAATGTCAGGGTCTTCTCCCAAAACATTGTACAACGATTTAAGTACATAGCAGATAAGCAATAATTATAACTGATAAAGATAACAGTTTACTATCAAGTTTACAACAAATTACTAAGTGTTCATGGCACAGGTTACTGGATTCGAATCACAGTTTAAGCTACTTTTTAAAAAAATATGGAATGCCATAGATATTATTTATGTATAATACTAGGTCTTCATATTTATATTTGCACACATTTTTTCTCTTTCTGATCTTTTTTACAATTTGCTCCCATTATTAACCGTCTTCAAAAAGGAAGAGATACTCAATTCGACTGTATGTTTATTTTTATATATTTAAACTTTTTTCTGTGTGAACCAATTTTGACGATTCTTTTTTTTATTTTAAAACTAGTCCTTTTCGTGTAGTCCCATATAAATTTGACCAAGATCTGACGAGTAGTTTTTGAGTTATCTTCAATGATACGTATTTAATCGACTTCGAATATATTGATGATTTTCTCATTTTATTTAATATTGAAGTCGGTACAAAATTATAATTTTACCACTTGTTTTCACTACAAACTGGTAGAATATGCCTCGGGGCATTAAATCCTCATTTTTATACATGTGCAAATAAAATTTTATAATTATTTATTAATTTATTATTTATTTAATTAATGTTTGTTAATAAGTTATATATTATTTTATAAAATATTTTTTAATAAAGATATATTAATACTACATATTAGTCCCGAAGAAACCTGCTACCAATATTCCCTATCATATTATATACATGTCCTTTTAATTTCGTTCCATCCATCTATTCTAGCATGTATCATCATTATAACTTCTAGTTTTTATGATCAAATAAAATTTCTTTATCTTTATTATAATATATCATCTATCATCATGATAGATGATAAATTATAATTACATTATATTTATTATTATATATTAATAACATTATTGCTATTTAAATGTTACGTCTAAGTTGGGTATTTCTCATATGTCGTCAGGGTGTTTGACATACATATGTAAATACCTTTGAGTATTATATCTATTATTCAAAAGTTTGTTCCGTGCGGGGTTCGAATCTGAGGCCTGCAGCGCAGCGCCTACAAGGCCTTTAGGTGTCGGTTCTTTGATCTTTATTGTAGTCTCAGTTCTTTCTTGAAATAACTCGGAATGCGTTTGTACATATTATATCGAAAAGATTATTGTCATTTCATTTTTAAATTCATCAATTTTGAGAAGCTTCTCCTCAGCATTCGATTGATAGCTGATGATAAATACAATTGTAGTTATTTTCCCTATTCTCCATTTAAAATATTTGTAATCCTGATTAGTGCCAATAAGTATTGAGATTGTGAAGGAAATTATGCAATTATGCAAAATAGCGTCGTTCATTTTTTTATTTTCCCACCTTTTTGCGACGTGTGAGATAATAATATGTTAATTGATCCGCTAATACCTTTTTAGCTCGCAGTAGACCTGACTTTAACACCTTGATAAGATAATGTAGACATGAAGTAATTTAAATACGAATGCGAAATGTTTGCACTTACCAGCAGGTGGACTGTGTACTTGTTTGTCACCCAATGCTATAAAAAAGTAGTCGAGCGCTAGCTTATTATAGTTAAAAAAAAAAGAAAGTTCGATCTATACAGTGGACATCTCCATTGACCCTAGATTCATAAACTACATTTAGGGTTACATTCTTCATTATCATATGTCTCTTATACACCTTATTTTTAAAGTCATCTAATTTAATAATTACGGTAGATATTGAAAAAAACTATGAAGTTATAATGAACTTTTATTAAGGATAATCCTTAAACGTAAAAAAACCTTAAACGTAAAAAAACTTAAACGTAAAAAACAATTATAAAAAAATCAATCCTAGCATTCTAGGCACAAATTACCGCGATGTTCCATACACATATTACGTTTGCTACTGGTGCAAAAAAATCTGGTCACACGTTTTTTTTTACAACAGCAGAAGTTACATAATTTCCTGGTTTGATTTTCGCAGATATCTGGGACATCAGGCAAAGTATCGCCTAAAATGGCATCGATGTTCTGTTTTAGGTATCGCCTCAAAATTGGTGTTTCGCGGCGTTGCCGTAACCAGGGTTCTATCATCTTATCTGACACTTCTTTGATAAACTGCAAAAGTTTCGAAGAGATCTCTTAGATCTAATTGAACCTACAATTGTTAATTTGTATGGTCTCTGCAATAGTTCTTTTGCTAAAGACACTGACGTGAACCAATTATGCATGATCACATTACGATTACTGCCTTGAATAGTTTCGGAAAGTTGCTCCACAAAGAAAGATGCTAAGGGTTCTCCATTTGTGTTTGTAAGGTACATCTCTCATCTGTTTCGTAGGTCGGGCATTATGCGATGAGTCAGTAGAATTTATTCGACGTCGGCGACTAATATTTGATGCTCGAAGAAGTTCGTCATCAGAATCGCTTGAAGGATCTGTAGGTTCCTCACTATCTGTCTCTAAAATATCCTCAATTTCATTGTCCAAATCATTTGGAGGAACCACTTCTTCCTCGTCTCCCTCTTTGGATAATATTGCATAAAATGTCATCTTCATTTAAAGAAGCCATGCTGGAAAATAATACCATGCATATGCATACCAGTAAATAATGACAGTAATTAACGAATTAATACCTAGTAAAATATTTTACTTATCAAAATTTTAACCAAATAATGGATAGTAATTAATTACATAGAATATAATAGAATTAATACATACCTTTTTTTTGAAAAATTCTTTCGTTTTATAAGACCAATAATAAAACCATCTACTTTATAAATTTGTTACACTAATCATAAACATACGTATCTCAAACACCTCGGGCTTAGTGTATTCAAAACTATTCATGAACGCGCCAAAACTACTGGCGCCGAAGTGAGCTCTCGTCGTTTCAGGAAGGTAGGTACTGAGACGTTTGTATTTCTACCTCTTTCGCGCCATGCGCTGTAAGAGTTTTATTACTTGAGGGTGTATGAGAGACGAGTGTTTATGAATCTAGGGTTAAGTAGTAATATTATTAACAATTTGTAAATTCTCTCACAAATATTCCACTTATATTCACTATAGATATGACTATCTCGGCACTGTAGGTCTGTAAATATGTATCTCACTGTATTTTGTAGGTTTTAATACTTTAAGGGGGGGGGGGGTAGTGGATATTCTTGCACCGCCACTACGCCTTACGTGGTAGAGCCATGCTGCAGCTATATTAGCAGTATATTTGTAGCACAAATGGATCGCCTCGACCGGGGAAGGACCACGCTCTCACAGAGTACCAGCTTAAAATAGCAGCTGAACTAACTTAGAGAACCGGAGACCCTTCGTACGGGAAAGGAGGTATTCCCATTTTAGTTCTCAAAGGTGACAACTCAATTGCATATTGATTCTTAGTCGCGGATTAATGTAGATGTTTATCGGCTACAGTATGCATTTACCATCAGGTGGACTGTGTGCTCGCTTGTCACTCTTTTTCTTAAAAAAAAACAGTGGGTGTCCTAAGAGACAATATAAGGGAACTGAAACAGGAAATGGGAAGGAGCATCTTCCTAAAAACAACTCAAAATAATAATTCGATTGCCAACTTGCCCACTAAGCGCGCCATCTATGTTCCACTAGTGAAATTTTTATAGGCTGTAATGAATAGATGCGTATGCTTAAATGACTGTTGACGAAAAAAAGAAAAAAATCATCAATTCATGTGCCATACGTGGCGATTAAGACAAACCCTTCCTACATGGATGTAACTAAACATTACTCCCGTCTACAACTATATTCTTTTGGACTTACATTATTCCATTTATATTGAAAGCATAAAGAAATTAATTATATGACATTGTCCGTTAGTCTTTTTATTATTTTTTTTCTGGGTTGTCTAGAAGAGATTATGTTAGCAATAAGAGCGCGTTTTGTCTTCCCCACAATATATATTTTATTTTTGTTATATTATTGAGATCACGGAACCCTAGAATAGTGCAAGTTTCACATAGTGTCAATGAAACGGTACCTATTAGTTTTAAACGGTTCTAAAATGTGTGCCATGATAGGAGTTTAGAATGCCTTAGTGATATCCTTACCTGTTACGGCCGTTGCGCCAACTTCTTTTTTTTTATATATATATTAGGCTAAATTTTAGTAAATATTTCTTAATAATAGTTTAATACCGGTTTAAAAAAAAAAATTAAAACTTGCTTTATTTACACTCTTATTTTCATTAGTTTATAGTTACGTATTTGAACCAAATGTATTAAGACAAGCGCTAATCCCGCCGACAAACTGTTACGCAGTTTGGTGGGTGTGAACAATGTATAAAAGTTTCGGTCCACAATAAATGATTTATTTATTATTATTATTATTACATATGAAATCTGTCAAATGTTTGACTTCATTATTAAGTGGCCCTGGTTACCGAAAAAGCCGTGAATGTCCACATTTCAAAGTTTTCCGGTTTATATATCTTGTATAAAATTAAGGGTGACAAACGAGCATGCAGTCCGCCTAATGGTGGATGCTGTGGTCCATAGACACGTCAAAAGTAAAGCATAAAAATGGAGATGCGTTGTCACCCCTGCGAACTAACATCTAAACCTTGTTCTGTTCAGACTATCAAAATTCCATTAGTGAACATAGGCTTTCCACAAGATTAGGATCATTAATTAAAGTGGGGATGCTGGGCAGGCAATCCAAGTATTTTTAGTTGTCATTACAAAGACGCTGCCACACATTTCCTCGTTCTTTTCCTCCTGTCACCTCTTACGATACCCACGGGACGATATGGTATAGTGGATATGATGCATGGCAGAGCCATGCTGCAGTTATATTAGTAGTACAGTTGTAGCGCGAATAGGTCAGCTCGACCGGGGAAGGACCACGCTCTCACAGAACACCAGCATAAAATAGTGGCTTGATGCTGCTGTGTTTCGTATGGTGGGTGTAGAGAACCGGAGACCTTTTTTACTGGAAACGAAGCATTCCATGTTAGTTCTCATGGGTGACAAAGCATCTGCATTTTGATTCATAATCGAGCATAAATGTAGATATCTATGGGTCACAATCCACTTACCATCAGGTGGACTGTGTGCCCGTTTGTCACCCTATCCTATAAAAAAAAATCTTACACCACCACCACCCGGTTCAGTAGTAGAATGCTCGCCTGCCTATTATAGCTAAATCAATGTATGTTGTATTAGAATTATGTAATACTCTTTACCTGCAGTAAATAAAATCTTATCATAAATAAATAAACAAAGTGTATTCTTACGAAGATTAGATACGAGTTTTTACGTGGTAGAGCCTTGCTGTAGTTATATTAGTAGTATAGTTTTAGCACGAATGGGTCGGCTCGACCGGGGAAGGACCACTCTCTCACAGAATACCAGCGTAAAAGAGCAACTCGACGCTGCTTTATTTCGTATGGTGAGTGTAGAGAACCGGAAATCCATTTTACTTGTTACAATGCATTCCATCGTAGTCCTCACGGGTCCAACGCATCTGTATTTTGATTCGTAATCGAGGATAGATGTAGATGCCTATGGGCCACAGCTACCACTTACCATCTGGTGGACTGTGTGCTCGTTTGTCACCGTTATTCTATAAAAAAAGATAAAAGAAGAAGAGAAATTCACAAAATAACCCGCTCTGGGTTCGCCATCCAATTCCATTAATCCATTAATGTGGCATCATTTTGATTTAACATAATAATCACAGACCGTTTACTTAATCAATTTTTCATTCGATTTCACAAAAATGGATGATTGGGATAAAATGTAGCCTAGATTAAATCACTCCTGACGTTGCTCTCTATCTGCTATTGAAGTTTTATCCGTTCCGTATTGATTAGCCGTGCCGAAGGTTGACCCGGACAGAGAGAAAAAGAAATTGGAAATGTTTATTCATATAAATAAGTAACCCCTTCTGCTCAATAAAGAGCAGTTGTTGCGATATAACAAACAGGCATTTCAGTTTTATCTACATCTATATTACTCTAAATCTATAGTACATAGGTACATATAAATTACTCATTTTCATATTAATAAGATATAAATAAGCATTTTCAAAACTTTTGTCTGTCTTATCTGTACGATATGGCTCAACAGATTGTGATCAAACTTTATTTTAACTTAGTTATTATATTAATTTTATTTGTAAAGTGGCTGTTAATCTAAAACCTATACGGAATAAAATATTATTTAAATTATGCTCAAATTTACCTCTCTGCTTCATAATTTATATATATTTTTTTTTAAGTATGTTTGTAAAAAAATGCTGTTGAGTTTCCTAATAAATAAAAAAAATTACGACTATTAAGAAAAAGTTTAAGATTTTTATGAGAAAAAAAAAACGAAGCTTTGATATAGTGATTTCTTATATTTACGCAAACACTACACATTTAAATAAAACTAGTTGGGGGAGGGGGCGAATCGGAGCAAAAAATAATAATTTTAATCTGGAGGTAGCCGTGGTTCACTATGACATTGGGACGTTAAACACCTCCGTCGTCGTCCCTCGTGACCATGGGTGCTGTTAAGTATCTACTCGAAACATCGGGAATATAAAAAAGTTAATATACGCGCTAATCCGTAAAAACGAGATTTATTTAAACATTGATATAGTGTTTGATTATCTTAAATCTAGATGACGCCACATTAATAGATTATATCCAGGAGAAGCCGGGGCGGTTGGATAGTGTAATATAAATTAAAACATTCATAAATTCTACAGTAAATTTGTTAGATTTGTCAGCGCGCGCGTTGAAATACACTTGTCATTTTAATGCATATTATGTACTCGATGTTATCAAATGTTCGCGCTACGCTAAAGCGGGCTACATACGACACGATATCGGTGGCGATCTAGGGTGGAGTAGTGGGGATGCCTCCTAGATTGCCTCTAAATCGTGTCGTATGTAGGGCCATCCTAAGTCGTGGCCGATATCGCCTCCTTAATCGGCTGGCAGGAGCAAAAATGCGGCCGATGCTTCCTAGATCGGGGCCCCGCCCCCTCCGTACTGCGTGTGTGTAGGCGCATCGGCCCGATTTCTTTTGGCAGCTTTCTGCCGGCAGCCCTCGCGGAAGGACGTTAACAAAACAGTGATACTGAATGACCTTAATTACATAACAAAATTTTTACATTTTAATCATCTGAACGGAGTAGAAGCCTATGGCACTGATATTTTACAAAAAACAAAAAAGAAAATCTATCGAAAGTCAAATCATATCCACCCTTGTGACCCTGTGACCTTGCGAAGTGACATGGTCAAGAATGCCTACTAAACTAATTGTTTTATTGCTGTTCGTAAAGTAGGGTGTATGGAGTAAGCAAGGAGAAGATAAAGCCTCTCCTCATCAACTAACTCCTATTCTAACGCTATCAACACACGACCGCACTCAGATCTCTTACAACTCCACAAGACCACACTTCGATCTCTTACGTGCCTTCATCCTCTCATCAACAACTAACTCTTATTCCTGCAGCGACTCCACATCAACAAACAAGCTTTTTAGAAGGGAGTATGTCCGAAATTAAAGGTTTCTTTATATTTAAAAAAAAGATATAAGCTATTTTATTTTTTTAAAGTTTTAGTCCACAAATAAAGATTACATTAAAAAAAATAAAAGTACACATTACATATTATTACCTATACAAAAGTATTTTATTTCTTTGTTTGTTGTGTGTAGTACATAACCCGATTTTGACCAAAGCAGAAATGAACAAAGAGAAGAAATAACTTAATAGAATAGGTAGGAGAAATTGATGTTTTTATATACCTAAGTGGCAAAATCATTTCTAGAAGGTTGTACAAACTGTCTTCATCCATCCGGAGAAAATTAATCATGTCTTTGGAATACAGATCATTTAGTACGTTTATGTGGCTTAATTTTTGTCTCTTTTGGAGCCATTTTTTCACCCAGCAACTCCTCTTTTTCTATTTTCGAATAAATTTACCGAGATGGCTAATGCCAAACCAACACATTGGTGTTTTAAGAGAGTTGAAGCTATTTTGAAGAACTCTACCGCATATGCGTTCCGCTCCAAGTCCGAACGCGTACTGCTAGGGTGCTAGGCAGGCCCGTGTGTAGGGTCTGCCCCGATAAAAGCCCCGATTTCTTTCCACCCTAGATCGCCACTGATATCGTCTCGTGTGTAGCCCGTTTAAAGTTTCCCGAGCACTCCGGCGTGTATAATAGGTACGATAATTAGGAACGCTTGCGTTCCCCGAATCAATTTTCTTTGCAATGACACTTTTCCAATACTTTGCCATATTTTTATACGTATATGCCGGCTATCGATTCGGAGTTCTACTGGGCGGGAATAAATATAATGATTTCTTATATTTACACTACACTAAACGCTTATATAAAACTAGTTTTTGCGTATTCTATCACGTATATCAACTTATTTTATTATAACTTATTTTATATATATTATTTCGAGTAGATACTTAACAGCACCCACGGTCACGGCGGACGACGACTGAGTTGTTCAACGTGCCAATGCCATAATTAACCACGGCTACCTCCAGATTAAAATTATTTTTTTTTGCTCCAATTAGCAATGCTGTGTTAGTCCCTACTTTAACGTATTGTATCGAAAGTTGGGTGTGGCAGAAGAAGCACAAGAGTAGAATAAACTCAGTAGAAATGCGGTCGTTAATGTTTATGTTAGGGCTGAATCTGAGTGACGGGTGAGAAATTTTGTGATAAGAAAAGAGTGTGGTTTGCGAGATGATGGTGTGACCAAGATTAACAATGGTATGTTTTGGTGGTTTGGTCATGTAGAAAGAATAAAGGAGGAATTGAACGATAGAATCGGAAAGGGACCTTCTAGGCAATATATTGAAAATGGGCTAAGTTACTAGTACCCTTAACTGACAAACGTATGCGTAGTATATGGATGTGGGATGAAGGCGGGAGAGGTGTGTCAGAATCGTGCTAAATGGAACTCTGTAGTCTCTGCCTACCCCTCTGGGTGACAGAGCACACAGCACTCCCCGTGGTAGATGCGAAAGAAAATCCATAGAGATGCAACAGCTCTTAGCAGCGCCAGCGAATCGATCCGATTGGAAAGCACTCGCACTCGGTCGTCGACGAAAAAACAGCGGTTACTAAGCGTTGTAACTATGGCGAAATCCCACCTATGAGGCAATGTATGGGGTTTAGCAGTGGACTTTTACTGGCGGTAATAGTAATGGAAATCCCACCGCCGACTTAAAATAAATCGCATACTAATAACCTTAAACGCAACAATAACCTTAAACGCATGTCTAAGTGACTGCCCGCTTTAAGGTGAAATTGGCGCCATTGGCAGATTTTTCACGCTTTATAGGTGCGCAGAAAATAATTTTTTTTTTCATAAAAAATATTAATTCAGCTGTTTAAAAAATCATTATGTGGGTTAAAATTTTTCCTTGTGTATAATGTTGGCCAAACACGATTTACACATTTTGACTCGACACAAAAAGACTGCAGTTTCCTTAAAATCTACAATTTCAGGTTAATTAAAGCAATTTCAATTAAATTCTGTCTAATTTATTTCGACGACGTAAGTAATTATAATTTCGTTTGTCAGATGTAATTTTTTTTTCTCTAAATCTACTACCGTTTCTAAGTGATACCGGAAGAAACGGCGAAAGAAACTTCGCCGGTATTGTAATTTTCAAGATTAATATAACAAAGCTTGTTAGTTTATCTCCTTATTGTTTCTTATATATGAAAATGAAGTGCAGTCCGTTTGTCTCGGAAACGGCTCGTACGATTTAGATGAATTGTTTTGTGTATTTGAGTGGGTGGTTTAAAAACTCAATTGGACCCGGTAGGGTGGCACTTTTGTCGAGATCCAGAAATCACCATAAGAAATAAAAATGAGTCCTCGATCGGTAACTCAAGCATATTCTATAACTTTTTATATATTAAGTGTGACACACGGGTAAACAAACATCAATCCTCGATTGATAATAATTAGAGTGCAGGTACATGGTCACCCCTGAGGATCAAATGGATGTCTCATCAGTGGAAAGGATCTCCGGTGCAGGTCACTCACCGTTCAGGACACCAGCATTATGCTGTGGTATTTTACGTTGGTATATTGTGAGAGCGTTCGGATAGATTGTATGAATTAGATATATTGTTCGGATAGATCTTCAGATGGATGATGTGAAGATCTTTTTCATTAGACCTTTAGAGTCCATTGCTACTGCTATCTATGGGAGTTTAAAGATTTGTCGTAATCCATACGCCCGGCAGGGAATGGGCGACTGCGGTACCAGATGTTGTGTCACTGGTATGGCTGTCTTACGTCTGGCGTATACGAAATTGTCAAGGTATGACCCAAAAGCCGACCGTCCGGCCGACCTATAAGCCAAAGATGTCACTTACGCCTTTTTATTCTTTTTTCTATCAGCTCGCAAAGCTTAAACCTGGACATGTGTGTTTTCTATTATGGGGGGTTTCCATGACTTGGCAGGCAGATTTTTTTTTTATAGAATAAGGATGACAAGCGAGCACACAGTCCACCTGATGGTAAGTGGATGCTGTGGCCCATAGACATCTACGTTTATCCTCGATTAAGAATCATAACGCGGTTGCGTTGTCGCTCCTGAGGACTAAGATGGAATGCCTCCAGTAAGGGTCTCCGGATCTCTACATTCGTCGTACGAAACACAGCAGTAGCTGCTATTTTACGCTGGTATTCTGTGAGTGCGTGGTCCTTCCCCGGTCGAGCCGACCCATCCGTGCTACAACCATAATATAGCTGCAGCGTGGCTCTACGCGTATGAAGATTGCTGATAATAGTATCATACGTCTCGCACCTTAGACGATGCCCCTCATCATTGGTCTATTGGTGGGGCGTAAACTATGTTGTTACTCCGCCATCTACCGGAATTTATAAAATTATTCTGGCATATCCCCAGTCGCCTGTTTAGACACCCACGGAGCGAGGTGAGGCGATACGTTCTCTTGCGCCGCCACTACACCGCATTTATATTTCTGCGTCATATTTAATACAGTATATGAAATATATCTGAACAGTGAACGCTTTACTACGAGAGAAGACTGCCTATTATTAGAGTTCGTATTAATAACTGAAAGTTATTTTAGGAGAGAGGGCTTTGCGCTCTGAAAGAAATCCATGGTACTGACAGTATACATTATATTATAGGCCTAACAATAATAATCTTACAACAATAAATGTCTCCTAGACTGAATTTTGGTTACGGCGGCTAGCCTTTTTATGACAGAATGGTGGAAACGGAAAAACACATACACTCCACTTGATGGTAAGTGGATGGTGTGCCCCATAGACATCTACGCATATTCCCGATTGAGGATCAAGTTGTAGATGCGTATTTACCCCTGAGGACTAAGATGATAGTTAACACTTTCTCCTGTTCTCTACACACACCGTACGAAACACAGCAGCGTTAATCTACTATTTTACGGTGGTATTCTGTAAGAGTATTGTCCTCGGTTCGAGCTGACTCCTCGTGCTACAACCATAATACAGCTGCAGCGTGGCTCTGCCACATAAGCAAACAGATGCATTATATGCCTTTGTGGTATCCCGTCTTCAACGTCTGTCTGAATTCTTGTCTCCGGTGAGACATGGTCCTTCTATTTCCGCATTTATAGTCCGATGGGACGGTGACGCGACACGATCAGAGGGAGATCAGACACAGGACCAATGGTTTTACATGTCTTCGCGAAGCACCTCCAAATTCTTGACTCCGAGCTGCTCCTGAGAAAATCTCAAATGTAATCTGAGAAATTCACTTACGACTACAAATTCAACGAGGCAGTCACAAATAAAAGATATCGATTATTGATAAACAAATACTAAAATGGCGCCGTATGAATATTTGAATTAAAAAAAGTAGAGTAAGGGCACAGGCCCCCCCTCATTTCTGAGAGGGTTTTAGTGCAAGGAAGTGACCGCCACGCTGCCCCAATGCGTGTTGGCGGACTTCACATGTCTACGAAGTATTTTTTTTCATATTCCTTAGACATGCAGGTTTCCTCACGATGTTTTCCTTCACCGCCGAGCACGTGGTATATCAGCACTTAAAATTGCAATTAACAATTTCGTTGGTACTGGCAGGGATCGAACCCGGGTTACTCGCGTTCTGTTATATTTACAGCACATCTGAGCTATCACGGCTCTTTTATTATTCTCTTCTATATTTGAGTTAAGCTTGTTATATATTTTTTTTATAAACAGGTGTGATTGGTGGGTACAGGAAAATGTTTTAAACATACACTTTATGCCTCCGATATAAAAAAGCTCTCTACTTTTTGAAACACTTTCATACAACACCTATTTCATTTGGGCATACCATCTTGAAAAATATCTCTCTCCTTACTCAATGGTATCAGAAAAGCTCCCAATTAGTTTGCTTTTAAAAAGTTGGTGCGTGATCAACTATCAAAGACAACGCTTACTTGAATCATCCATGTCATTTACTATATATTGTTAACAGACGTATACATATATTCATAGTTATTTATATATACTATTTTTGTATATATATATGTATATATATATATATATATATATATATATATATATATATATATCGTAGTTAATTATCATTTTTATTTTATTTTGTATTCTATTATGCTACATCTACGTCAAATTCTCACCACTCCATGTGTTGACTGGTAGGGAACGCGTCAAGACATTAAGTTCGCCCTTGTATTCTTGTATATTAAGGAATGCCATCAAGAATAAATAAAAAAATCACCCGTGTTTGTTATATATATAAATTATATATATTATGTATATAAATTAAGTTGTATATAACATAAAACTCCTTCTCACTTTCTCACAGACCTCCAGCGTTCATATTATATTTACGTAGTAACCATTATCCAATCTGTGATTACATTTTATAATTACAACAACATGAGCAACCCTCCATTAAATAAACTATAAAAAAATTTAACGATCATTCAAGACTTACTAAAATCGTGTTACAAATATTTACTCTGTTAAAATTTTTAATCTGTGGAAGCTCTTTGTTTTAATACTGGCAATTAAAATAAGGCAACCCTGTTTCATTTTAGCGCGCGCCCCGCCCACGTCAACGTTAACTGTCGGACGGTGTAAACATGGCGGTCCGCTGCTTTAATATTGTTATAAATAGAGCTGGCAGGGCGTTTACGCGGGACACCCTATGCCACGGGCAACTGTAGCTTGAGAAATCGATTCAAATCTAAATTAGTCTTATAGATGATAATAGATGTCATTTACTATATTGTTGACATGCTTCGATTCTTTTATAGATTCTAAATATTATAGGTATTATCTTTTAAGCTCCGTTGGTCTAGTGATTGCAGTAGTGCGACTGCTGTTCATGCGGTCTCGGATTTGAATCCCGGGACGGGCCAAAATATCAATTGTTGAGTTTTTCGTCCAGAAATTCTCAGTATTGCTACAAGCTACAGCTGCCCGGTGTCAAGTTGGCGATGTCTCATCCCCGTGCTTCGGAGAGAACGTAAAGTCGTTGGTCCTGCGCCTGATCTCTCTCCAGTCGTGTTGGCTTACCGCCCCATCGGTCTATGAGAGTGACGGAATAGGGAGTGTACCCACAGCGCATACACATGGGCACTATAATCCCGAAATGGGTCGGCTCTACCGGGAAAGGACCACGCTCTCGCAGAATACCAGCGTAAAATAGTAGCTTAATAGTGCTGTGTTTCGTATGGCGAGTGTAGAGAATCGGATACCCTTTTTACTGGAAACGCGGCATTCCATCTTAGTCCTCACCGGTGACAACGCATCTGCATTTTGATTTGTAATTGAGGATAGATGTAGATGTCTATGGGCCACAGCAATCTCTTACCATCAGGTGAACTGTGTGCTCGTTTGTCACCCTATCCTATAAAAAAAATCCTGTCCTGCGCGAATGACTGTTCTCTGTTGAGACTGGCCGCGGTGACCAAAAATTCGGTCTGGAGGACATTGTTATTATTATTATTATATTTTATTAAAACGAAACGTGTGTCATAATTTGAATTGATATTAATATTTAGAAATGATAATAAATATATCATTTTCTACATTTAATCCGATGAAATCGCTTCAATACATTTATGATTATATCTTAAATATTATATTATATTTTACGCGTTATTATTACAAGTTACTTTATATTACGTCCCTAAACCAAGCGCGTTTAGGAATGTAATTTTTTTTTATAGAAGGGAAGGCAAACAGGCATGCGACTCACCTGATGGTAAGTGACTAACGTCGCCCATGAACAACTGCAACACCAGGGGAATTTGGCGTTGGCGGCCTTTAAGAAAGGAGTAAGCTCAGCCCGTATAGATTAGTTACAATGGCACCCTCGTACTGGTAGACGAAGTGTAGGGCGACCCTCCACTAGATGGAGTGTCTACCCTGGCAAGACATGCAGGAAGTTGATGGATGCAGGAGGCTCAGGACCGTGCTTTGTGGTATTCCTTGGGGAAAGCCTATGTTCAGCAGTGACTTTGTGAAATGCTGTAATGATGATGATGATGATGTATAAATTAGTATCATCCTTTATTTCTGCCATTAATCGGGTATTCATATGATCCCTAACAAGAAACCAATATTTCATCCAAAGTTTAAAAATAATGCCAAAAATTTCACGCCATTTAAAATATATAAACATAGCTCAACTGTCATAATAATACAAGTAACATAATAATAAATGTACTTGTTTTGAGTTAAATAACGTTCCTTGTTACTTGATAGAGAATCCCTCCGCGTGGTTGGAACTTCGAGTTTATGGGATGTCGTCTGTCATATTATACTACTTTAACATTGTTTTTGTTTACGACCGATGTAATACGAGTTATATTCATTTTATGCGTGGCAGACCCATGCTGCAGTTATATTAGTAGTATAGTTGTAGCACCAATGGGTCGGCTCGACCGGGGAAGGACCACGCTCTCACAGAATACCTGCGTCAAATAGTAGCTTAATGTTGCTGTGTTTCGTATGGTGAGTGTAGAGAACAGGAGACCCTTTTTAAAGAAAACGAGGCATTCTAACTTAGTCCTCACAAGTGACAACGCATACGCATTTCGATTCGTAATCGAGGATAGATGTAGATGTCTATGGGCCACAGCATCCACTTTACATCAGGTGGACTGTGTGCTCGTTTGTCACCCTATCCTATAAAAATATTTCTGAATATAAATTAGTGTATTACTCTGTCGTTACATTTGGCGATGATGTTACTAATATGGAGATGTGTAAATCACTAATTTATGCTCGAATTAGGTGGTATGGTCGAATTTTAACTTGAAGTCATATGGTGTTTGATTATGAGCATTTTAACCGTCAAACGTGTTAAATTATCTGCGGATTTAAATTAAACCAGTTTTCACAGGTTTTATCGCGTGTACTAACTTATTTTATATTCCCGGCGTTTCGAGCATTTAAGAGAATCCATGGTCACGGGGGTGTGAGGTGTTCGTCGTACCAATGTCATAGTTAACCACGACTATCTTCAGGTTTAATTTATTAGTTTTTGATCCGATCTTTGAAGTATGAACTTATAACCTACCTTGCAGTTATATGCGGCTTGGTTTTATTTAAATGTATTTTTTATAGGATAGGGTGACAAACGAGCACACAGTCCACCTGATGGTAAGTGGTTGCTGTGGCCCATAGACATCTGCATCTATCCTCGATTACGAATTAAAATACAGATGCGTTGTCACCCCTGAGGACTAAGATGGAATGCCTCGATACCAGTAAAAAGGGTCTCCGGTTCTCTACACTCACCATACGAAACACAGCAGCATTAAGCTAATATTTCACGCTGATATTCTGTGAGAGCGTGGTCTTTCCCCGGTCGAGCCGACCTATTTGTGCTACAACTATACCACTAATATAACTGCAGCATGGCTCTACTACGATTGTGTATGTGTTCGAATCAACATAAGAAATCATTAAGAATCTTTGGCCTTCTTTGATAGGAGCGGATTGGTTCCATGGGCTGCATAAGTAAGTTTTTTTTTTTTTAAATCCATACCATTTACATTAAATACCGCCCCACATGGAACTAGACTTGGAGGTAAGCCACAAAGTGAAATAGTAATTATTCACTTTTATTCTAAAGTCAAGATTTAAAATTCTATATTTAATTGCTATTTCCCCAGGTAGTTAATTGTGTGTAAGTGAAAGGACGCAGACGTTTTAATGGCACGAACATTTACGCATATCGATCTCCAACTGTGCTTCATAATTAAAACAGTTCCCTGTTATCCCTGTATAAACTGCAGTGCTATAGACTAAATGGATTAGGTAGACGGGACTTTGTAACATAATTACTCTAAAAGTAAATTCAAATACTGTTAAAACGTAGTACATCCGTAGCCTCACCATAAGCGACCCTTGTTCAGGGCAGACCACTCCTCCCCCTTTTCTTCCTATAGGGAAGCGCGTTTAGTCTTGCGGCTTGTATTCCTATACGGCCCCATCATCACCTGCGTAACGGACCCGTACCCTTTGAATCCACCACGCGAAGACCATGATATTAGAAAAACTTGCTCTCGGTAGCACCAGCCTTTCCAGCCCCAGCGGGGAGTCTGGTGGTGTAGGATATGACAAACAGTATCGCTATTTCAACTCCCCTCTTCCCCTGCGGCTATATTTCTGATGTGGAGTGTATGGAAGAGTGGACACCTGTCCCTCCGCAGTTCACCAATTCATATTCGAAGAAGGCTCTCCATTCACTTTTGCACAAAGTGTTAATGGATTTTAGATAGGTAATAATTCATACCACGAGCCTGCCACGGTATCGTGATCAATTATCAGACACCTTGTATATTATTGATTCTCCTTTCGTCCGTCATGCTGCGCTGTAACACTCACCTACCGTCACGTGGCTTAGTTCCAAGGATGAAGTAACAAAGGAGTTTATGTACCACCTTTTTAGTAGATAACTTTTTCAAGGACTTAAAAATTAAGAATATTGGCCCATAGCAATATATATATATATATATATATATATATATATATATATATATATATATATACACTCACCGGCACGGAAACTTGGCCAAGCGGTTATCTCGCGATAGCAAAAGCTTTAAGTGTTTCTGATGAATGTTTGTTATGCAAGTATGTCAAAAAATGTTTACCCTCAAGTTCAAGAGGGTAATTCATTATGTTTAAGTGCACCATGACGAATTCTTTAATTTTTAGTTGAATCGGGTCATTTGAGCGACTAAGTTCACATTTTAAATTTGTGTGTTGTGAAAAGTTTACTGTAAGGTTATTCAATTATTGTGATCTTGTGTCTTAATTAAATAACTAAAGGTGCTTTAAAGCAAATAAAAATGCCATTAACACCAGCACAAGTTGCACAAGCAGTAGCATTAATTGACCAAGGGCTGACACAGCGTGAAGTTGCTATTGTGCTTAACGTACCACGGTCCTCAATGCAGTATTCACTGACACGATACCAGGAGACAGGCCGCTACACCCGCAGGCCAGGCAGTGGGGGCGTAAGGTGCACATCGGCCCGGGACGATCGTTTTATTGTTATGGAGATTTTGAGAAACCGCTACCTGACCGCTGTTGAGATACGCCAGCGGCTCCAAATCGCAAGAGGCGTTAATGTTAGTGAGCGTACGGTGAGAAGACGAATGGAGGAAGTGAATTTAAAAGCTCGTAGACTAGCACGAGGTCCAGAACTTCTCAGACAGCACCGAGTAGCCCGACTTCAGTTCGCAAGAGAACATGTCAATTGGACCCACGAGCAATGGGCTAGAGTGTTGTTCACAGATGAGTGTCGAATAGCTTTACGTGCTCCAGACGGTCGAGAACGAGTGTGGAGAAAAAGAGGAGAGAGGTTTCTACCCATTACCACCACCCAAACTGTGAGTTTCCATGGAGGCTCAATAATGGTATGGGGAGGTGTAAGTTCCGACGCACGTACAGAGTTGGTCATCGTCGATAATCGGCTTACAGCTACTCGATACATCGAGGAAGTTCTTCAGGAGCACGTAATGCCTTATTCGGGATTCATTGGACACGACCAATTCCTCCTCATGCACGATAATGCACGCCCGCACGTCGCACATTGTGTAGAGGAATATCTGGAAGAGGTTGGAATACAAAAATTACAGTGGCCAGCTCGTAGCCCGGACTTAAATCCAATTGAGCATGTATGGGGTATGCTCAAAAGAAAGATAAAGTCCAGCTCCAAACCGCCACAAACTCTAAATGAGCTCCGAAATGCAGCGCTGGCCGCTTGGGACAGCTTACCGCAAGTTGATGTCAGAAACATCATTCAAAGCATGCCAGATCGAATGCAAGCGGTTATCAGGGCTAGAGGAGGAAACACCCGATATTAAAACTGATAGACAATAAAGAAACAGACTTAATTTTTAACTTTGTAGTGTTTTTAAAGTGACAATGGAAAGATGTTAATTTTAGTGAAAACATGGTTACATGGTTTATGGAAGTAAACATTAAATTTCTATGTTCTAAAACCATTAGAGACACTTATTGAATGCATCTACCCTTAATTTACTGTTAAAAAAACGTTTCAGTGCAAATAATCAGCAAATTCACGAGTGGCCAAGTTTCCGTGCCGGTGAGTATATATATATATATATATATATTAGGTTAAGGTTACCCGTCGTTTCAAGCACTTTACAGCACCAATGGTCACGGGGGGGGGGGGGACTAAGATCAATTCGGATATTATATATACATATATTATTCGAATTTGTCGTGTAGTGATGGCTCACGAAAGGCCACTATCTCATAAATTTCCGTGTGTATATGAGGCGACAGAGGGAAACAAGCAGAAGATCGGCAGCAGCGTCTTACCGATAATAACTCAAAACAGCGGTGGCTACATTCAGAAATTGACTTTCTATGGATCTATGGACTCGATATTTGCTTCCTAATAAAATAGGAAGTTGTACACATCCCTGAAAAAGTTCCATAATATGGTATAATATTATATATATATATATATATATATATATATATATATATATATATATATATAATATATACATATATAATATTATATATGGACATAATATTATTGTGCCGTTAGTGTATCCCCATACTAAGACACACTCGTCTCGTCGTGTATAGGTTGGCATAAAATGGTAACAGTCTTATTGCACTTAGTGTTTGTTTCGATGCAGCATCTCAAAACTTTTGTAATTTATGCTCTGTTTACTCCCGTTCAGTTTATAGTATATTACTGTGGATATCATTGATGATTTACTTCTCCAATCGCCGTGATAGATTTAACGACCAATATCGAGAGTTATTCAGCAGATTTAACGCGCTTTACGCGATCAAGTAGTTGAACATCTTGAGGACCCGGCGACTGAGAGATTAATCTCGTAGGTTTATGGGCGTTATATCAGTTTGATTAAGTACGAATGGTTAGATTGCCTGCCCGTGTTTTCGTGCACGATGAGTTTGAGCGTGTACTGACTCGCTAATTAAATACGTCGTTAATGATTTATTTGTTTCGTGATAACGCTTGGTTTGTGCGTAGGAGTGATATGCATTTTAGAAGTGGTTTGGATGACTTTAAGCAATAGTGTATCCTGCGTGTGTATGATGATGTTTTAATGTTGTTAGTATTTTATGTGGTAGAGCCACGCTACAGCTATATCGTAGTTGCAGCATGAATGGCTCGGCTCGACCGGGGTAGGACCAAGCTCTCACAGAATACCAGCTTAAAATAGCAGCTTAATGCTGCTGTGTTTCGTATGGTATGTGTGTATAGAGGTAGAGAACCCGAGACCCTTTATACTGTAAACGAAGCATTCTATCTTAGTCCTCAGGGGTAGTAACGCATCTGCATTTTGATTCTTAATTGAAGATATTGTAACTTAATTGAAGATAAATGGGCCACAGCTTCCACTTACCATAAGGTGGACTGTGTGTACGCTTGTCACCCTAATTCTATAAAAAAAGTGTATAGTGACGATGTAGAATATACATTACATCATATCATCTCGCGGGTGTCTTAAGACGCGTCAGAAGGAAACAAGTCTGGGGGTGGGCAACGGCGTCTTCCTAACAGCGACTTAAATTAAATAAAAGTACTACTCGTCGATTGCCAAGCCGCTTGTCGAGCGTGACAACTATAGCAAATGTCGCCCCATTAGGCGATATATGAGGGAAATGTTCTATGTTCTTAGTAGGCTGTGACGGTAGGTATTCAGCGCAACGGTTGTGGCACACGCTCGTGTGAAAACCGAAGGAATGGTACGAGAAATGATTCTACCATGTAGGTAGGTAGTGTTGCACAGATCTAAAGTACCGTTGAAGACAATTTTTAAAGTTAGTTTACTTTTTTTACATATTAATATCGTATGAAAAATGGAATGAAAGCATACATTTGTTGATAGATTGATAGAAAATTAAATCTGAAATAGTTACGATAAGGAAAACTTATTAATTCAAACGGTAGTCATATCCCTTTAAGCTATTTCTTCATTTGTGTATTTTTTAAATCCGTTTTCGTATTCTGTCTTCATGCGAGGTTCTTATTTTCATTAGAGGAGGAGATACTTTGGATTGGATCAGCAAGCAGTTTTCATTTAAAGCGATCAGATCAAGCGGATCTAACTCCGGAGAATACAACAATAAATTTAACATTACGGAGTATTCAAAAAAAAAAACTTTTGGTAAATCCAAATGTGCATGAGTTAGGCGCTTATGTTATACGTCATTTAAATACACAAAACTTTAAACTCATAACCTAAATACTATTACTTCTAATTTCCTATAATTTTATGTCAAACGTCAATAAAAAAGGTTGGGAAAATCCAAAAGTCCACCACTCATAACGCTTATATGATTATGAAAAAATGTAGAAAAAATTCTCAATTAACAATAGAAAACTTTTTTTAATTTTATTAAAAACTTGTGACAGAATTATATTAAAACGATCAGAAATCAACTTTAATATTACTTAAATTTTTAGGTAATTGTACGCGAGCATTATCGTTTTATCGTAAAAAATAGCCTTTTTACCTGGCTTGTTAAATATTTTTTTCTCACCAACTTTATTTCGTTTTCAAAAAGTTTCTCATCTAGTCATAACCAGTATTTCAATTTACCATTTACCAAAATACACCTTCAGGTCACTTCATAAACTCCAATACTATAAGTATAAGTGTATTTATGTATAAATCTTACGTACCTACTTTTAGCGAAAAAATATTTGTAATGAAAATCTGTGATTATAATAATAATAATAGCTTACCTTGGTCAAGTATGTATTAAATTTGGTTTTTGGAATATTTTGCATTTCTACAGCGATCGATATTTTTCATTACGAGCCGCTGTAAACAAATGATCCAGTAACCCACTCACGACGGCGGCTGAGCCCGTAGTGAGTCAAAATGTATCTGCATTTAGTAAAATATATTATTATAAGGCTGCTCAAGACAGCGAAAATTTCGGAATTTCTCAGCCGAAAAAATTAATTATAACAAAACAAAACAAAATTAAACAGCCATTCACATTCTATGGCTTCCTCGCAAGATGGATGAAGAGATTAAAAAATAGATTGAGTTGAACAACTGATATTTTCAAAAGTTATCGTGTTTACCACTCCATGCGGACTTGATAAATTTACACCATAAGCCACTAAAACCACTTTTTTAATGTAAAAATAGTAATTAATCGATTCAAAAAAAAATAAGTTCAACGATCATTTACCTTTTTGACAATGTGCTTTTTTATATCATTTATATGTTCAATATGATAGATACGATTTCATGCGACAAAACGTTGAATTCTTGATTTTTAGGCGCTAGTTGAAAAGGTATTTTCGCGTTTTGTGCTTATGACATACAAAATTTATCTCTTCTGTGTTCATACCGCAGAATCAGTTTAAAAAACGGATAGTTTATAAGATCGCGTTACAAATATTGATTTTTTTATTGGATAAGGGTGAGAAACAGCACCGAGCACACATTCCACCTGATGGTAAGTGGTTGCTGCAGTCCACAGACATCTACATCTGTCCTCGATTACAAATCAAAATGCAGATGCGTTGTCACCCGTGAGGACTAAGATGGAATGCCTCGTTTCCAGTAAAAAGGGTGTCCGGTTCTCAACACTCGCCATACGAAACACAGCAGCAATAAGATACTATTTTTTTTTTCTTTTAAAAAAACGTTACCCCTACACTAAGATTTTCTCTTGTATCGTAAGGGCAGCTTACAAACATAAATTGCACAAGGACAAACATTCAAACATTAAAAACAAGGGCCAGACCCGGAACAACTATTTGTAGGCCATTCAAATACTTGTTCCGTGCGGGAATCGAACCCGCGACCCCCAGCGCAGCCACTCATTGCTAAGCCACTGCGCCGGAGTCGTCAGTTTTACGCTGGTATTCTGTGAGAGCGTGGTCCTTCCCCGATCGAGCCGACAACATTCGTACTATATTAATAATATAGCTTCAGCATGGCTCTACCATGTTTAAAATTATTGTACAAAAATAATATAATTAATCAGAACAATTGATGATTTCTTATATTTATGCGAACACTATTACCCAGTACCTAGCCTCCTTCTCTATTGAAATTAGGATGTTTTTTAATTTCAATAGCCTCACGTATCATCCTTGGTAAGAATCGATGTTCTTTCGCGAGGATTTGTGGTGTATCAAATCTGATGTAATGGTTGGGACGTCTAGGATATGATCTGTGATATGAAGTCTGCAGTTTGCGATGTTGTGCTGGGTAGTACCCACCTGCTTGGGGCCCTATAATTAATAAAATTAAAACTAACCCCAAGCATACCACTGCCAGACTTCAAAACACAGTTAGTTCATTCTGCGTAGATCGGACCAAAGACAATAATTAAAAAGCTGAAGGTACTCCGGATTAATTTTGATATCGGGACGTCAGTCAACTCAGTCCCTCGTGACCATGGGTGCTGGAAAGCGCCCGAAATGTCGGGTATTAAAAATAAAATAAATAAACGCGATAAAATCCGTAAAAGTAGTTTGAATCAACAGAACAATTAATTTAATAAGAAAAGTTATTTAATGAATAACAGTTTAATTAGTGTGACACTAGTTTATTTAACTAGACGTCTGTATTTTTTATTTTATTTCCCATTGCTATATTGCTGTCGAATGTGCTAAGCATTTTGACACACCGCGTCGTTAATTGACAAGATTAAATAATGTCTAATTATACCGATGCGAATAAAAAGCAATTTGAGATTAGACGCGATGAATGTAATCGTTTAAATATCCTTGGGCGTCTTCCTTGGCCTTAATTGAACCAGTTTGTTGCGATTAAATTATGAAAGTGATTGTACGAGATTTTTTTAGTTTGCGGCGCTCTGACGTTGGTAATAAAACATTCAATGATATATATAACTAATAACTGATTTTGGCAATACATTAGCCAAAGCGGTATTTGAATTTTATTGAAATAAAGTTATTGTATTGTATTCCATGGGATTTTCTTAAAACTGACTTCAAAAATAATAAAATAAATAATAATTTATTAAAAACTTTAACTTGTAGTACATATAAAATCTTACATGAGATAGCTATAAAATTAGGTGAAAAAAAAATACTAGTGGGTGACGTTCTGTTCTCCTTGCTAGAATCAGAAATAGCCTGTATTAGGGAGATTCAGTCCCTTAAAAAGAAGGGAGTTTTTCAAGTTAAGAATATGTCATCAACATTATTACATCACTTCACAAGTCTATTGCTATAACTAGATCTAATTTTTATTTTATTTTATTTAATGGAATAAATATGACAAACGCGCACACAGTACACCTGATGCTAAGTGAGTGCTGTGGCCCATAGACATCTACAATTATCATCGATTACGAATCAAATGCAAATGCGTTTTCATTCCTGAGGACTAAATTTGAATGCCTTGATTTCAGTAAAAGGGGTCTCCGGTTCTCTACACTTACCGTACGGAACAGCAGCATTAAACTGCTATTTAACCTTGGTATTCTGTGAGAGCGTGGTCCTCCCCCGGTCAAGCCGACCCATTCGTGCTACAACTACAATATAGTAGCAACGTGGCTCTGCTACATTTAAATTGAGTTATCTAAACCTAAATAGAAATGACCGTCTTTTAAGTTTTAACCATCAATTCAGTACATAGGTTTAAGTATCTCCATAATTTTATTTATGCTTTATGACAGCCTTGCTTCTTGAGTAGCTTGTTATAAATTTCGTGAACTTAAAAGAGCTATATAATCTATATATATATATTATTTGTTATTTATCGTTTTCCCAAGGTTGAAGTAATTTGTTATCGATGAAGCAGGATCCTCCCTGAAATTGGTTTTAAACGACCCTTCTGTAAATTGAAACGGTTACGGAAAATGATTGAGTAAAACCCATTGTGGCACAAATAATTTCTCTATTTAAAATTTCGTAGTATGCGAGAAAAGCGAGTTCGATCATCGTCAACAGCTATATGAATATTTACCTGCTTATCGTTCTCGGCGGTGAAGGAAAACATCGTTAGGAAAGGTATTTAAGAAACTGAAATATTTTGAAGTCCGAACACACTTATTGGGGTAGAAATAAAATACTAAACTCCTCTCAGATATGAAAGTAGACGCGTTTTGAGACGTATATATGAGAATTTATTATAATAATAATAATAATAATTTTATTTCATTATTTTATTTTATTGATATTTATGTATATTTATCTTTTCATTTTCATTTATATTTATGTATTTATAGAACCCAACCAGATGAGAAAACTATATAGATACCCCAAATAATAATTATACAATCTGTTTTTATTGTATATTGTTACTTTATCAAAAAAGTTCTACTGGGATCCTTGCTGGTTCTTCCCAGGACAAAGGGGTTTTTCTGAACCGATGGTATAAGTTAACAAATTAAATTCTGTAAGTTTTTAATGAGTAGAAATTATTCTATTCCATACTTTACTTTTTACTTTTCTTTTGAATAGGTCTTCCTCTTCTTAAGAAATACAAAGTTTTTCATGACCGTTGAAACACGGACTCACGAAAAAACTTATAATATCTCCGACATGGAGTTTTTTTTACGACGTCAAGGGCAATATTGATCGGCTCACTTTTTAACTGTCGTTATATTTTTAACTATCTATTCCTAGTGACATATACACTGACTATACGAAACAGAGCAGCAATAAGCTACTACTTTACGCTGGTATTCTGTGAGAGCGTGGTCCTTCCCCGGTCGAGCCGACTCATTCGTGCTACAACAGCTATACTACTAATATAACTGCAGCATGGCGCTAATTATCTATCGTGGCTTTGATTATCTTTAATCTAAATAACTACCGATGATACCCAGGCGAAGCCAGGTTAGGTGGTCGCTAGAATACCAAATAAGCAAAATAAGAAACAAATTGAACCACTGTCACTATATGTCCAAACTTCATACATCAATATCTCAAAAGTGCATTTGCCGGGTTCGATCTTTTTGCATAACACCGTCCTGTTTGCATTTATTTAGATTGAACCGTGGCACCGATGTCCGGAATCGGCCGAGGTCACACTATATCCTAATCGACTGCTAATTTGGGTCCCCTAACACAATTACGCACGTGGCTTAGTGACTGCACTCCACTAAATTAAATAATACAGGTTTCAAGGCGGGTTTGGTGCGAGAATTATAGCCACTTACGTACCCAAAATAATTTGTTCAACGGTCATTTTGTATTAAATCTTTTATTAGTAGCTTTTTATTTGACTGTTTGGATTTTTTATTTAATGTCAATTACTTATTTTTATACGTGGTAGAGCCACGCTGCAGCCATATTATAGTTTTAGCGACGACGAATGGCTCAGTTCGACCGGGGAAGCATCACACTCTCACAGAATACCAGCTTAAAATAGCAGCTTAATACTGCTGTGTTTCGTATGGTGAGTGTAGAGATCCGGAGACCCTTTTTTACAGGTTACGATTCATTCCATCTTAGTCCTCAGGGGCGACAACACATCTGCGTTTTGATTCTGAATCGAGGATAAATGTAGAGGTCTATGGGCCAAAGCATCCACTTACCATCAGGTGGACCGTGTGTTCGTTTGTCACCCTTATTCTATAAAAAAAATTACATTTTGATTTGACCGGGCAACCTTGAGGTAATAAACTTTATAGTTTTACGTACTTCTTATTTTAGTCGAGTGAACAGAACAGCGGTCTTGATTTACATTTCATTTTATCGCTTCATTCATTATTACGCCTTGTGGGGGCGACGTGTGCGAATACACTACCCTGTAGTCCCGTGGGTAACGTAACGGACGACGGCGCGAAACTGGAACAAAAAATAGGAAGCAACATATTTCTGATAACAATTCAAAATAATGAAACGATGTTGTCACGAACCCGTCCACCAAGCGTGGCTAATATTATAATACTAGATGACGCGTGCGACTTCGTCCGCGTGGAATTTTTCCGTTTGGATTTCTAAAATAAAAGTAGCCTAAGTTATTCCTTATAACATCAGCTATCTGCCAGTGAAAGTCCCGTCAAAATCGGTTCAGTCATTTCGTAGATTGGCCAGAACAAACAAACAGACAGTCAGGCAGTATTTTGAAAACCTTTTGTTTATTTGAAGAAAACTATACAGATTATATTGCGTTTAATTGACTTAAGTCCTGATTTTTTGGCTGCTTTACGGAGGAGGGGGGGGGGGGGGTGTTGAATTAAGAAATCATTATTGTTTGTTATACCTTCATATGCATTCAGTAAAAATATGTTATTTTAACATTACAAACACACATAATAAATAAATTATATGTATAAAGGCGTTTTACCACCATGTCTATACACTGACGATCACGTTGACTATTGATTGAAACTACTTTTACTTTAACTTTTATCGCGTTGAATTTATATGACTACGGGCATGGGCATGACATATGAGCACCCGAAAAGTCGCGAATTAAAAATCATGTAAATGAAACGCAATGAAATCCATAAAAGTAATCAACAAATCTTATCAGATCAGCATTACCACATTTTTGTTGTTACGTCTTTACAGCGTTGTTGCGAGCTTTTAGATAGTCCGAATTTCTGAAGATGTCGCAGATTACTAACGTGGTATAGCAGAATAATGCTGCTTTGTTTCATCCCCGTGTTATACTTTTTATTATTATTACTAGCTTTTTTCATAAATACGATATATTTTTTGATGAAAACTATTAGGAAATCGGGGAGTAAAAATGTTTTCTTGCCCTCCTGTATTAAAAAAAATTGAGGTTTCGCCCTCTTTGCGGCGTCAACGGCGAATTATCGAATTGCTCGATGATGGCAAAATATTATTATTTTTTATTTGTTTTCGACACGTCATTCATTCATTCATTCTCTAAACCATTTCCCATTATCTGGGGTCGGCGCAGTAAACCTTCTTGTTCCATTCCTCTCTATCAGCCGTCATTTCCATACTTACTCCTTTCATTCTCATATCACTCTTCACACAATCGATCCATCTTTTATTCGGCCTTCCTCTGCCCGTGTGTCCCTCCACACACCTTTTTATTTGTTTTCGACACGTAAAGAACAAATATTTTTGATCATATTATACAGTTAATCTCTTTCAAATACCATTACAGCCTATAAAATACAACTTCGGACACGACGATATGTATTAATATTATATATTTGCATGAAATTTCTTAATCAACGTAGTGGAGAAATTTAGTACGGTATTTTAAAAAAAAAACGTGACGTTTTCTTATAACGTTTCATCGAGGTTGCATACGTATAGTATTATTTTATTTAACCTACTTATGTAAAATATAAAATAAGAGAAGATATTTAAGCAGATATAATAGAATGATATGGCGTAAATAAGTTTCCCTTCGTACATGTGTGCACAATTACACGCACAATTCTTTTGATAGATACTTACACCTTCTCCATATTTTTAGTTTAACGTTGTTCCATTATATGTGGTAGAGCCACGCTGCCGCTATATTATAGTTGTAGAATGAATGGGTCGGTTCGACCGGGGCAGGACCACGCTCTCACAGCATACCTGCGTAAATTAGCAGCTTAATGCTGCTGTTTCGTATGGCGAGTGTAGAGAACCGGAGACCTGAGACCTTATTTACTGGAAGCGAGGCATTCCATCGCAGTCCTCACGGGTGACAACGCATCTGCATTTTGATTCTAAATCGAGGTTAAGTGTGGATGTCTATGGTTCACAGCATTCACTTACCATCAAGTGAACTGTGTGCTCGTTTGTCAGTTTGTCACCTTTATTTTATAAAAAAAAATATCAAAAGTAGTTGACTGTAGCATTTGGAGACACTTCGCCAGCGCCGATTCAGCTGAATACACTAACGGACAGGTTCACGGGATCAATTGCATTATCCCGACGTAATGACGTGGAATATGGAGCGAGTGTGAATCAAGATATATTAGGGTTGCTACTCTAAAGCTTAAGTTATTGCGGCATAAAACCAACACTTTTATTAAACTGTTTCATAGTGTTGTGTCGGCTCCACGTTTGATCATCTTAACGTACCTTGATCAGAATGCTTATTGAGTAATTGTAACTTAAGTATGGATTTTGACCATATCGTATGACTAAGCACCATCACCTTTACGTGTTATAAACGTGTCCACACTTAATATCGTATCATGTAAGCTCATCTTCACAAATTTTGTTATATTTGAGCGGTACAAATTTTCCTCCGATGTACTAGCATCTTTTCCACGTCAAAACTTTTCATGATTGTGTAACGGCGTGCAGTATCTTCTTTGATAATCTAGTAAAAACCAAATGGGAACGGGACATTACGTATTAGGTATCGCATTGTACGTCGCATCGTGATACAGTATTGGATACGTTCATACGTGTATTAGGTGCGAGGTTTTTACGGAGCGGAATATCGCGTATCTTTAATTTTGCGTCCATACTAGCGATCATGATACATGTCTGCGCCACGCTACGTCGATGCGTTAAGAGGATAGAGTAAGTCAGCTCAAATTCTAATTTCGTCCCCACTTGCCCGCGCGTCGTATGCTATGTACCGACATGTTTGTAATCACTAATACTGTAAGTAGAAAGGTCGTTAGACACTTATTTCATTAGGTTTATCATATTTATGCCTGTTTCTTAACGCCAAGCCAGCCGCTTCTTATTTTTATCACGGTTATTTCCCATTTTAATTTTACGTCGTACTGTTGCGTAATGTATATTCTGATCGTAAGCGACACAACCTCCCCGTCCAAAGGCCGAGGCGAAGTGACCGTGCTGCAGGAATCACGTTTCAAAAAGCCAATAGTTTAGGTAATTTCTTTTTACAGTAAAAATAATGGTATTTTAAAAAAAGTAAATAACATAAGCACTGCTTTATAGTTAGTTCAGTTAGTATGCAAAGTTTCATGATCTTATTTAAAGTATTTTATGAATAACAACGGTTTATTGTTTATTTTGGAGGCAACTTTGGATTTTTTTTCTATCGAGAAAATTTTACGAAATCGTGTTTTCGTCTAACATAATCCTTAACATTAATCCTCAACTTTACCATATATTTATTTCAAAATTAATGCTACAATATTTTCGGCATAACGAAGGATCTTGCTAAGCCATTTGACATTATATTTCCCCTTAAACCAAGATAACCAAATGTGAACTCGGCCTTCAATATATTTTTTTGCAATTGTGTGTGTTTGTCACCTTTTGTACAAAAATCTAATTTGGCAGTGTTTTAAAAATGCACTACGTCTATACTTGATTAAGAATACAAAACATCCGTCACCCATAAGGACTAAGATATAGTTACTCGTAACTACTAAAGGGATCTCCTTTAGCCGCATTAAGCTGTTATTTCACCCTGGTATTCTGTGAAAAAGAAAGATAGAAAGACTGTACGATATTGTACAAAGAAATGATAGATTAGAGTATGACAAACATGATTTAATAATATTTGTTACAATTTACAATAATTGTAATACATTTTTGTGGACGTGCTAGGAGTTTGAGGGTCGAAGCAATGGTGACGTAATTCACAATGTTTATGCATTCTAAACTGATCGAAACTGCTTAAAGTTTCTTTGGCAATTATTAATCTCACTAACACTTATTTCTATTATAAAGTTCAGATGTGTGGACGGCGTGAACTAAGACATTTGTTTAGAATATACTTATTAATAAAATAAAATAATAAATAACAACGGATAAAACAATCGCTAAATAATGCAATATAAAAAACCAAAATTCCCTCATTACCTCTGTATTAAATTTATCAAACAACACATCAGCAAAGCGTTAGAGTGTGGTACTTCCGCGATCAAGCTGACCCATTTCTGCTGTAACCTTATTAAGGCTCCAGCTTGGTCCTACAATCTTAAAATACACATAAATAATTAAAAAATTCCTTTATAAACAGTGTAAATCGTGCTTTTTGCATAAGTTTTAATGTGTGACCACAGATAGACATTTTTTCCATATCATGATTTTATTCATAAGTTAACTCTCAGTGAAAAATGTGACTCTATCTATGTGCCAAATTTCAAACTATTAAAATAGTTTTAAGATAAATTCGTTGAAACAGACTGGCGAACGGACGGTCTCTTGATTTCATAAGTTTTACTTACTTTGGCACGGAGTAAAACGAAAAGGAGAAGTTTCTTGAACCTAGTTCTAGAGAAGTTATGGACAATAATAAGATCTCAAAATAAGTTTAACTTGATGAAAATATCTTAAAATCTCATATATGTATAAATGCTGTCCGTTAGTCTCGCAAAAACTCGAAAACGGCTGAAATGATTTTGATTATTTTATTGTGTATTTGAGTCCATGAGGTCCAGGGACCCCCTGGGTGGTTTAAAAAATTAATTGGACCCGGTAGGTGGCGCCGTTGTAGAAATCCAGAAACCAACCGTGCGAAGCCGGGCCGGATCGCTAGTCCACGTATATCCACCACTCCATATCGTATCGAGGGTGCCGTGAGAGGCGACGGAGGGAAAATGAAACGGTTGGTGGGCAGCAGCATCTTTCTAATATATAAAAAAACTGCAGTTGCCAACCCGCTTGGCAAGCGTGGCAACTATGACAAAATCCCTCCATGAGGCAATCTATGGGGGAGGCCTATTTTTTTTATAGGATAGGGTGACAAACGAGCACACAGTCCACCTGATGGTAAGTGGTTGCTGTGGCCCATAGACATCTACATCTATCCTCGATTAAGAATCAAAATGCAGATGCGTTGCCACCCATGAGGACTAAAATGGAATGCCTCGTTTCCCGTAAAAAAGGTATCCGGTTCTCTACACTCACCATACGAAACACAGCAGCATTAAGCTGCTACTTTACGCTGGCATTCTTTGAGAGCGTGGCCCTTCCCCGATCGAGTTGACTCATTGGTACTACAACTATACTACTAATATAACTGCAGCATGGCTCTACCGCGTATAAAATGTTCAGCAGTGGACTTTTTAAGGTTTTAATGGATGATAAATGGATTTCAAAGAACTAAACAGAACATAACGAAACACGTTTAAGTGGTTAAGAATTAGTCGCCCATGTCGTTCAATACTCTCTTGTTTGTTTCCAGTAAAAAAGGGTCCTCGAATTTTTACACTTACCATACGAAACATAGCAGTATTAAACTAACATCAGTGCCGTATTGACTACGTAGCAAGAGTAGCAATTGCTACGGGTTCCGCGCAAAAGGGGGCCTCGCATATCCAAATATCCCATCATCGCCTAAGCGTACTTTTTAAAGTAATACGGTACGCTCAATTGATATTCAATTGTGCTGCGAGTTCACAATCGAAATTCGAATGTGCTGCGGCCATTAGAGAATCTTGTCAATTTAAGAATTTGATGATTTTCCAATGGGTTCCATCATCACATATAACTATACAGAACATAACGAAACACGTTTAAGTGGTTAAGAATTAGTCGCCCATGTCGTTCAATACTCTCTTGTTTGTTTCCAGTAAAAAAGGGTCCTCGAATTTTTACACTTACCATACGAAACATAGCAGTATTAAACTAACATCAGTGCCGTATTGACTACGTAGCAAGAGTAGCAATTGCTACGGGTTCCGCGCAAAAGGGGGCCTCGCATATCCAAATATCCCATCATCGCCTAAGCGTACTTTTTAAAGTAATACGGTACGCTCAATTGATATTCAATTGTGCTGCGAGTTCACAATCGAAATTCGAATGTGCTGCGGCCATTAGAGAATCTTGTCAATTTAAGAATTTGATGATTTTCCAATGGGTTCCATCATCACATATTGAACAAAATTATATAGGATCTTTCTAACAAAGAAGAACCATTGTAATCTGACAACGTGGTTTATAGTATTTAGAGTTATCGCTAAACGTACATAAAAAATATTCCGACTAATTAGTGACTACTAATTAGTAGATAAGAGGTTCTAACTTTAGGACCTCTTCCTTTTTTAAGTCGGTTGGTAATTGACAACCCTTGTAGTAATCGTGTCCCCGCCCACACGTACCGTGACACACTGTGACCGATTTAGGTGACACAAGCGAAACGCTCCGACATTTATATTATATCAGGGATATTTAAAATACTCTCCTGTAAGTTTGCAACCTCACGCTTACAGGAAATAATCACCACTCGTTATAACATGCTTTCACTAGTATACCACTGTATATAGAAAATGATGAGGAGGAAGGACTGCCATAAAACATGGTACTGAGCCACATGCATCCATCGATTTCCTGCATGTGTTAGTCAGTCAATCCGCTATAGTAGACATTTATTAATATTGTTATAAAGTATTGTGAAGCTATAAATTTTCATACAGAAAGCGATAACGTCCCCTAAATATTTTGTGCCAACAACTTCAATATAATTAAAAAGAGAACAGTAGTCAATTAAATACGCATTATTAAGGATAACTCAAAAACTTCTAGTCAGATCTTGATTAAATTTATATGGAACCACACGAGAAGCACCAGCTTTCAGTTAAAAAAAGCTTTATCAAAATCGGCTCACCCAGAGAAAAGTTCTGAGGTAACACACATAAAAAAAAGAAACATGCAGTCGAATTGAATACGTCCTCCTTTTTGAAGTCGGTAAAAAATAATTTTAATCCAATATTAATTACAATAATACTTATTGAATGTCATTTAAGCTTCACCACTGGTTCGGATAAAATCATTTCTGAGAAGAACTAGAATTATTGGTGTTTCATAAGTTCATAATCATATAAACAGTAAATTTTTACCGACTTCAAAAACGAGGTATTCGACTGTATTTTTTTATGTGTTACCTCAGAACTTTCCTCTGGGTGGTGATTTTTTTATCGGAAAGCTGATACTTCTCGCGTGGTCTCATATAAATTTAATCAGGATCTGACTGGTAGTTTTTGAGTTATCCTTAATAATGCGTATTTAATCAACTGATGTTCTCATTTTAATTATATTGAAGTAGGTAGGTAGCACAACATTTTTAATTTTACCACTTATTTAGACAGTGGTTCTGCTAACACAGTTGAACAAACTCCTGAAACGTACGTATTGTTTTAAAACTTTCCATCAATAATTCTCTTTTTCTCTTGTACTAAACATATTCCATTAATAAATGCTAAATGTCATCAATAGACCCAATAGTCATTTTCGAATTAACCTGTGTCGTGAGTGAAATTCCATTTCATTGAACCGCATCCATTTGGATGAAGGACGTCCCGCGGGGTTGAATAATTGAATCCTGTAGTTATCCGCTGAATGTTGGCGTCAGTTAGCATGTTCTACAAACGAGCTACCATGTCCAACAGTTCTCTTCGTTTACTTGGAGATATTGGTATGAATCAATACTGTAAATTATTACTTTTACTTTCTTTCACTGTCTCTTTTGTATATTTATAATAAGTTTAGAATGTAACAAAATATTGTTACTCTGTACTTTTAATATAAATCTGTTTATTTGTGTATTTTTTTCTGATCTGAGTTAATTGTTTTATGGCCATTGTTAAAATATAAATAGGTTTGCCTTATGACATTTCTGACACAAACAAATATAAACATATTAACACTCACGCCTGTCACCTAGAGGGATGAAACTACGAACATGTTTATGTCGCATACATGCTTTGTAGGTTAATTTTAACTCTCTATTTCGCCCATCTTCAATATATTGCCAATTTCGTCGATAAATTCCGTCCAGGACGTCTCTTGCCTTCGATTTTTCACAGTTTACAATTTATAATGAAAATGCGAACCCTTTCATCTTTTGTGTTTTTTTTTTCAAACTCCAACACAAAAATCTTAAACTAGACTTAATAGTGAACCAAAGAAAAGTGAACTTTGATAACTTTTTATACGCGGTAGAGCCATGCTGCAGCTATATTAGTAGTATAGTTGTAACATGAATGGGTAGGCTCGACCGGGGAAGGACCACGCTTTCACAGAATATCAGTGTCAAATACCAGCTTAATACTGCCGCGTTTCGTATGGTGAGTGTAGAAACTTACTGGAATTCATTCCATCTTAGTCCTCACAGGTGACAAGGTATCTGCAATTTCATTGATTCTTAATCGAGGTTAGATGTAGCATGTCTATGGGCCACAGCATCCACTCACAATCATGTGGACTGTTAGCAGGTTTGTCACCCTCATTCCGTAAAAAATAACTTTTCCCGGTCTAGATGATTGTCCATGTGCAATTTCTGTTCGTGTACATAACCATCTTCAGTGACCGTGTAGTTGTGGTCTTAAGAATATCCGCTACCCCATATCGCCCGTAGGTATCGTAAGAGGCGATGAAGAGAAATTAAAACAGAAGATGGACGGCGGCATCTTCATCTGCGGATGCAAACTCGTAGGGTGTAGTGGAGGGATGGACGTTACCACCTTCACGTTAAAGTAAAAGAAAAATATAGTATGGTGATACTTTTAAAAAATCTGTAATTCTACGCCGATGCCGGTCGACAACTTCGCCTAGTATGCCATTCTTACAAACATAGTTTTTTTTATAGCTTAAGGGTGGCAAACGAGCACACCGTCCACTTGATGGTAAGTGGTTACTGTAACCCATAGATATCTACATCTATTCTCGATAAGGAATAAAAATGCAGTTGCGTTCTTACCCATGAGGACTAAGTAACCCACGAGGATGGAATGCCTCGTTTCCAGTAAAAAAGGGTCTCCGGTTCTCTACACTCACCAAACGAAACACAGCAACGTTAAGCTGTTATTTAACGCTGGCGTTCTGTGAGAGCATTGTTCTTCCCCGGTCGAGTCGACCCATTCGTGCTGCAACCATGATACAGATACGGCATGACTCTACCTACGTATAAAAGGCTTAAGATTTTTAATGCTGCAAAAAGTATTTCAGAACAGACATGTCCTTTTCATCATACCAACTTGTGTAGTAAATAATCCAGCGAAACCTAAACTACTCGAGGTTTCTTGAAGCAATAATATGCAATTGATCTCAAGAAGGAAGCGTTCGTCCTCTCTTAGAATATTAAATTGGAATGCAATCTCTTAACTAGCTTAAACGGGACCCTATTTTTTATAGAATGACAATCTAGCACACTACGTGGTATAGACATCTATATAATATATCCTCGATTAAGAATCAAAATGCAGAAGCGTTATCACATATGCATATTAAGATGGAATGCCTCGTTTCCAGTAAAAAGGGATTTCAATTTTCTACATACACCATACAAAACACAGCAACATTAAGCCACCACGTCACGCTGCTGGTAATCTGTTAAAGCATGGTCCTCCGGTCGAGCTGACCCACTTGTACAACTATAATATGGCTGCCGCGTGGCTTTACCATGCAAAAATTGTGTTTCAATGCGTTTTCGCTGAAGTGTTCAACCGAAAGCAAGTTTTTGGCCGAAGTCTGAATCCTTCTAAGCCGTTTTATTTTCGGTTTGTGCTGTAAGCTTTGACCAAACCCGAATTCGGAGGCCTAATTTTGCTTATAGAAATTTGTTCTAGCAACAACAACAAGTAGAGGTAACAATTATCGAATAACAATGACATTAAGTAATTACATTTTTTTTAAATCTTTTAATCGTTTTTCTGTATCGTGGGGGCATCACGTGGTGGTATCAGTTTACATATGTAATTTCACAAAATTGGAGATCAGAACAATTATTTGTAGGCCATACAAATACTTGTTACATGCCGCATTCGAACAGCGGCCCTCAGCACTGCAATTCGTTGCTAAGCCACTGTGCCACGGACCCGTCAATTATATATTTATTATTAAAAATAGGATTCTCAGTTAATTATGTTAATTATTTATTAACCGGAACATAAGGAATACTCAGCCGAGCTGCGAATTTCGGTTAAAATTTAGCAATACAAGGGCGGCACTGAAAATTTCGGGAATCAAGGAAGTGACACAACATTACTATTTAAAAATGTATTTATTGCTTTTCGAAGTATTCTCCGCAAAATTTTACACATTTTCCATACTATGGAACCAATCATTAAAGCAACCATTCCATTCGGAAGTTTTGGTCTCCAAAATGGCCGTTTTGTAGGCGTCCACAGCTTCTTCAGGTGATGAAAATCTCTGTCCACGCAATTTATTCTTTATTTTAGGGAAAGTATATAAATCATTAGGGCTTAGGTCGGGGCTGTACGGCGGATGGTCTAATAATTCTATGTTTTCTTGCTCTAAAAACTCTTTTGTTCTGTGTGCGGTGTGAGAACTCCTCAGATCATATAAACAACTTATATGATCTGAGGAGAACTCGCATTGCCGTGATGGAGGATGATGCGGCGGTTGCAGTTCTCTTTACGGAGTTCAGAAACGACCTGTGGCAAACAAATGCTAGCATACCATTCTCCATTAATCGTTCTTTGTCCCTCAAGAGGAATAGTCGTAACATGGCCGGTTTTGGAGACAAACGTGGCCACCATTTTTTTGCAACACTCCGTGAACGAATAATTTTTGTTGGCTATAACTCATTTTCGAACACCCAAACTCGTGAATGGTTTTTTGTTTCGGGTTCGTACGCGTATATCCAGGATTCGTCACCTGATACGATGTTGTATACAGCATTTGAGGATCCTGCGTGGAATCTTTCGAGAGTTTTGACGCACCAAGTAACGCGAGCCGCTTTTTGCTCTTCATAGAGCGAATGCGATATCCATCGGAAAAACAACTTTTTTACACCTATTTGTTCAATCAAGATTATTTGTATTTGACTCATGCCAATGTCTAAAGTTGCCTTAATTTCGCGGTATGTCACATGTCGATCTTCCTCAATCAGCTTACGCACAGCATCAACGTTTTCTTGGGTGATTGCGGTTTTTGGACGACCTTGACGGGGATCATCACTGAGCTTGACACGTCCACGTTGAAATTCAGCAAACTAGCGATAAATTGTGGTTTTGGATGGGGCTTCATTACCAAATGCAGAAATCATCCGGTCAACACACTGTTTTTGTGTTAAACCACTTCGAAAGTCATAATAAATCATCTCTCTTGAATTTTCTCGAATCAATTCCATTTTCTCAACGACTAAACAAGTTTGACAAAACCTTGTGACAAGACCGAGAATCTTTTTTTAAATAAACAAATGGTATTCGATTTTTAAAACCAAGGAGTTTTCAATTTAAAAGATTTTAATATGACAGGAACAGTGGAAATATTCCATTCCCGATACTTTTAGTGCAACCTAGTAAAAATTTCACAAATAAAAAATATACTATATAATTACCTTTTTTTTACCGCCTGGAAAAAATTGGCTGTAACGTGTAAACGGAGTAGAAGCCTATGACACTGATATTTTCAAAAATAAAAAACAAAAATTTTGAATTAAATAAATAAATTAATTAAAATATATCTAAATTCTAATCATATGCACCCTACTTCACGAACGGCAATAAAACAATAAATTTAGTAGGTATCTTTGACCTTGTCACTTCGCAGGGGCAAAGGGTAAAGTAATTGATGAAAAAAATTTCAAACGTTTAATTCAAAATTTTTATTTTATTTTTTGTAAAATATCAGTGCCATAGGCTTCTTCTACTCGGTTCACATGTTATAACACTATTTTTTTGCAGACGGTAAAAAAGTTCATCCAGTATAATAATATTATCAGCGTAAATTAACAGCTTATTAAATGTTTTTGTGTTTCGTATGGCGAGTGTAGAGATCCGGAGAGCCCTTTTACTGGAAACGGCGTTTCGTCTTAGTTCTCACGGGTGGCAACTCATCTGCATTTTATTCCTTATCTTTTCGAATCGATTCGAATTTAATGCGCAAACACTTGAAGACACATTTTCATTCTTGAGCACAAGGTTAATCAACAAATCTTAGAAGCAGTCTGGAAATTGTAATTGGAACTTTAAGTGCTAATTTACCACGTCCTCGGCTGTGAAGGAAAACTTAAGGAATGAGGAAACGTGTACACCTAAATAATAAAATGTTTAGAGGACATGTGCAGTCCGTGAACACAGGCCTTACATAAGCACAGCTGTGGGACGTAGATAGGCTGTAACTTATTCGCGAGCTATGTAATTTAAAGCGAGTATTTATCCAATGAGCAATACGACTCAAATATATATGAACTATCGATAACATAGCGTATTTCAACTTTCAAGTCTCGTATATTTCACGTCACTGGTTGCTAGGGATGGGCAAGTAAAAAAATATCGATATATATCGCGTGATAAATATCGAAACATCGATATATCGTTACGTTTTGCACGATGTAGTAGGACAAGGTCCAAAATAGAATTACTGGACGTTTGGACGACGAAAAAATGACCACAGCGCGTGAATGCCTTTATATCTATTTTAATTGCTTAATGTTTTGCCGAATATATCGAAATTGATACGAATTCGATACTCCAAATTAAAATAAAAAAATCGTATATCGATATATCGACATTCAATATTTTCTCATAAAAATATCGATATATCGATATTTTTTACCCAAGCCTACTGGTTGCCTCCGCCACTGCATTTCTATTGTCTTTTGTTATTGCGACACGACGCTAGGAAGCGGGCCACTGGGAGATTAACCGGCGCATTGTTCACCATCTGTTTTTTTCTAGCTACCGACTTTTGTGTCTCATACGCGAGGTAGTCACAACTTTTTCTGTAGCATGACGTCCGATAGAGATGACGTGACGTCATCGCGTAGTATTGCATATGCATGGTCGTGCAGTGTGGTAACGACTGAGTGGTCAGAGTTCTAAACTATTTTAGCTCACAGCCTTGATTTACTGGTCCTGACGTGTTATTATAATTATTATATACCTTGCAATAAAACTAATTTCACGGATTTTATCGCGTTTAATTTTAATTTTCTTAATTCCCGACATTTCGAACACTTTTCAGCGCCCATGGTCACGGGGGGAGGGGGACTGAGGTGTTTGACGTCCCGATGTCATACGAAGGTTACTTTCAACTTATAAATAAACATTTTTGATCCGATCTACGAAGAACGCGCTTACAGTATCTTGTATGAGACTTGCAGTACCTATACATGGGTTTGGATTTAATTTTATTAGTTATTTGATTTCAAGCGGATGGTAGCACCAAGCAATCTTCTCTGTTGAAATTAGGATGTTTTTTGATTTCAATAGCCTTGAGAATCATCCTTGGTAGTAATTGGTGTTGTTTTTGCGAGGATTTGTGTAGTATATCAAATCTGATGTAATGGTTGCGACGATCCTCATGTTGACATACTGCAGACTTCTCAGAAGTCTGCAGTATGTCTGCAGCGCTGAAAAGTGCCCGAAAAGTCGAAATCTAAAAAACTTAAATTAAACGCGATAAAATCCGTAAAATTACTTTTATTCCGTGTGTAGTATATTCGCGTAAATATAAGAAATCGTTATATTATATACCTACTTCATTGTACGCCACAAACACTAAAAAATATTCCTAAGATTACAAGGGTGTAAAACTTGGGAGACAGGTACAATAAGGAGGCATCATCGCTAAAAGATGTAGATATTTACTCCAACACTTGCATCTACACACATGACACATGGAAGTACACATATTATGTGTTAAGAATACAGCCTATATACGTCCCACTGCTGGACACAGGCCTCCTTTCATTTCTGAGAGAGATTTAGGACAGGGAAAACGTCCGTTACGCTGCCCCAATGCGTGATGGCGAACTTCACAAGTCTTCAAAAAATTTGTTTTAAGCCTTTGAGCTACCACGGCTTATATGTGTATGCAAACAATAAAGGGATCTCTTCCAGACAACCTTAAGATTGAGAAGGAAATTGTACTATTGGATAGGGCGCGTTGTGATTGTTCCCGAGGCTTTACACTACACAGAAACAGATTTTTTTTTTCAGAAGTAAAGGTGATAAACGACCATGCTGTCATCTGATGTGCTATGACCCATGACACTTATATCTATCTTCAATAAAGTGATTCCTTATAGAAGTAGAAATGCAGATGCGGTGTTATACCCCTAAGGACACCTTGTTACCTTATTACCAATGAAAGGTTCTGCAGCTCTCCTCACTTAGATACAACAACAGACACTGCTATTATACGCTGGTATTCTGTACGAGCATAGTTTATCCCCGTTCGATTCTACCCATTATTCCCTTAAGCTTGTCTTTACCACATGTAAACATGTAGCCTGCAAATAAACGTTCCGGGTTTGGATGTTTGACCCTTTACAAATTATATTTATGTTATAAGTTACAACGCCTTTATGTTACAGTAGGCGACAATCTAAAACTTATTTAATGTAAAATAAATGCCGATGCAGATGCAAAGGTAAAACGTTTTACTAGCATCATAAACGGTACGTAATAAAAGTCTAAAGTTATAACTAACTATCTTTATGTCAAAAAAAATTCAATCAAATGGTGCGACATTGCGCAGATGTAAATTAGCGAATTGATTAGATAGTAAAAGAAAAAAAAATCAAATTCATATTTTTATTGTTTGCAAACCTTGTCTGCGTTGAGCTACAAATATTGCCGAAAACATTATGTAAATTGGCAGACGGGTTACAGAGGAGATAGATTTCAAAAAATCGTTTTCTTGCGCCATGGGAACTCCGCTCCATAAAAACTACGTGGGTTGGCAAAACTATAGTTCAACTTTTGATAAAAAGCCCAAACTGACGGACGTTTATACGTGGTAGAGCCACACTGCAGCAATATTATGGTTATAGCACAAATGGGTCGGCTTGACCGGGGAAGCATCACGCTCTCACAAAATACCAGCGTAAAATTGCTGCTTACTACTGCTGTGTTTCGTATGGTGAGTGTAGGAATCCTCAGGAAACCCTCAGGGGTGACAACGCATACGCGTTTAGTTTCTTAATCGTGGATAAATGGAGATGTCTATGGGCCACAACATCCACTTACCATCGCGTGAGACTGTGTGCCCATTTGTCACCCTTATTCTATTAAAAAAAAATCTAAAAAAAATATAAATTCTACTAAAAAGTAGAGGAAAGTCAAGTCGTCGTCGTCGTCGTCGTAAGTCGTCTAAATAGCTACATTAAAAATCTTTATCCCCTATTCTTCTATCCCTTGCATGGGACACCCCAGAAATATAACCTATATAATAAAAGTCGATATCAAGACATCAGTGAACAAACATACAAAACATACACATCGAATATAGAATCTACTCGTTTTTATAAGTCGCTATGTATAACATGCTTACAGTAGAAATAATACCCCATTTAACGTTTATAATCCTTTGTAATTTTAAGTGCAATTAACTCTGTTGTGGTAAGAGTCGCTACAAGCTAACTACAATGAACATTTGCCCGTTTCATTAAGTACAAGTCGCTTTTGTACGTCATGCGCTGGAAAAATGGCAGTCGCATTTCCATTCAAATCCTAGTACCTAAACAACGTAAATGGCACTCTGAGCTTGACGGCGTAAAAACCTTAGGTATTTCAGCTCTACACAACGTTCCCTGAAATCCTTGAACACAACGGCCCGGCGTCCTGTGGCTCGATGCAAAAATGCTTTCGACCAATCGTTTTGTAAGGACAAAGAGGGGGAAGAGGGGGGGGGGGGTCTTAGGAACAGTACAATACAAGACGACATTTGAATTGGAAATGTCGAATGTAGAGCCAATTCAATAAAGTAACATATCCTTTTTGCTCTGAATATTTTCTTTCGTATTACACAATTTTGTTAGATATTCATAGCGCTGTGTGTTTCATATATTTCATGTGAATTTGCGACATTGGAATTATGTAGAGAATAAATATTTGCGTAGTCTGTGAGAGAGCCTCGTGATATTGTATTGGTTTTAGTATTATTTTGAAGTTTATAGGTAGGTACTATATATATGGGTTTCTTTATTATTCTTCTAAAAACGGAGGTTATTTCCGCTTTTCCTAACCAGCTGCGAAGTAAAAAATATTTTCTGTTAGTATTAGGTTCTTACAATTTATGGTGAGCCGTTGTAGCTTGCTGTAATTTCACAATATAACCGAAAAACCCGGGTTCGATCTCCGCTACGCGTATCAATAATATAATCGTTAATTGCAATTAAAGTGCTGATTTAACACGTGCTCTGTGGTGAATGAAAATATAATAAGGACATGTAGGTTTATGTCTTAGGAATATTCCTGAGACGTGTGATGTCCAACAGACACCAGTAAATAGCCAATCTTGTCTGTGACACCTCTGACATATGGTAGTACAGCAGACACACGCTCGACTGTGGCCGGCTTCACTCGGTCACTGTGACGTAGGCGCGGGTCCCGCGAAAGAACATATAGCTGATGTGAAGCATCAACGTTTCGGGAAGTCTGCAGTGTGGGATCATATCCTAGACGGCCCCAACCATTACATCAGATTTGATAGATCACAAATCCTCGCGAAATAATACAGACTAAGGATGATACACGTGAGGCTATAGAAATTAAAAAACATCCTAATTTCAATAGGCTGGGTACTACCACCTGCTTGGGACCCTATAATCAATAAAATTAAAACTAAACCCAAGCATACCACTGCAAGACCTCAGGACATAGTCAGTTCATTTTGCATAGATCGGACCATAAACAATAATTAAAAAAGCTGAAGGTACTCCGGGTTTAACAATGACATCGGGACGTCAGTCATCTCAGTCCCCCGTGACCATGGGTGCTGGAAAGCGCCCGAAACGTCGGGAATTAAAAATAAAAGTAAATAAAAAGTAAAAATAAACGCGATAAATCCGTAAAAGTAGTTTTAATCATAGGTAAGAGGAAGTTACTCGATCAAGTCCATCAGATGTTACACGATCACTAACAGATTCAGCAACGATTAATATATATAAAGGTTACCTGTAAAAATATAGTTCATTATATTTTTACAGGTAACCACTCGCTGCGCTAGGCGCACGGGTGTAGAATGTCTTCGCGCGCCACAGGTGATGTCTAGTACATGTACTAGCGACATCTAGTATCGAATAGAAGAACTAAGCTTTCTGGAAAACTCCACACTCGAATTTTCTACACCTAGTCGGTCAGGACCGGTATTTGCTGGAACATTCTAGATGTTTCGGTGGAAAAGGCCTATATAAAGCCGTTCATATTCGCGCCGGGCCGCGACCGGGGCAGTATTGAATTGGCGACACAAGCGAAGACTTCGAAGCGAAATAAAGTGAACTAAAGTGTTAAGTTGTGATTAATTACTAGTGTGTTTTAAGTTTTAGTTGGTGTTCAGTAATTGATGTTGTCAATTTTCGTAATTAAATCGACAGTTTTTGTTGTCACGAACCCTAAGCTCGTAACAATATCAAGATTTTTTTTTTTTATAAAAAATCCGTTCTTAGTGAGCGCCTTCATTGTGAAATCAGTCAGTGGTATTTCGCTTCTCTATAGATAATACGTTCGAAATTAATATTTTTCAGCAAAAATTATTTAATGAAAAATGTTTGCTGCTTTAAGCCTTTATTTACAGCCTCACACCACAGCCAGCGTTATCAAACTACAATAGTTTTATGTATATTTAGTATTATTAGCACCCCAATACAGTTGGATACTAGTAGGGGTGACAATCCTAATGCTTAGTATAGGCTTTCCTATATAAAAATATATATTTATCGTTTGTGGTAGCGGCATGCTGCAGCCATATAGTATGGCTGCGTTTGTGTGCTTACATAAATACTATAGCAATGTAAAATTAGTGCTGTAATGAATACTAAAAAGGAAGTTTAGTTTTAGTTTATATACAACATGTAACCAAAACCCTGTGGTTCCCGTTAACTGCGTTATCAGAATCAGTATCCAAGCGTATAGAAATAATTTATTTAAAAAAAAAAAACACATTTAAAAAATAATTTTATTGAAAAAAAAATTAATTTGCAAATGTACGTGGTTTTATTATCTCTGCATTGGCCGAGAAAAGAAGACTGATTCATTCAGTTTTATTGTGATACTCGTGTGAGTTAGAGGAAATAAAGCCACGTACAATTTGCAATTTTTTTTCAATAAAATTATTTTTTTAAATGTGTGTTTTTTTTAAATATTCCTATATGCTTGGATACTTATTCTGATTACGCAGTTAACGGGAACCACAGGGTCTTTGTTACACGTTGTATATTTATCACATGTAACTATCATGTTTATTGTTTTTATGTATTGATTTATTTTATTTTTATTTTTTTTATTTTTTATATATGTAATTTACGTAACATTTTGTATATTATTTATTTATTAGTAGTATTAATGTATGCACAAGTTTGCCATTTCAATATAAATTCCTTTATGGGTCTACTGGAAGATATTTCAGCAAATTATGGAATAAGTAGAACCTTTGTACGAACTTACTATAAGACTGCTTCAGTATCTTGATGTGTGTACATAAAATAAATTAAAAAAAAAGAAGACTGATTCATTCAGTTTTATTGTTATTTCATTAAAATTGAAGAAGATTATAAATATATAAACTGAAAAATTAAGGGAAATTATTAATTAAGGGAAAAATTAATGAAATAAATATTAAAACTGAAAAATTAAGGGTGTCAGGTCTTTTTACCAAAATGTCCGGCTAAGCTGGCTGGACTGTGCGGCTTTAAGACCTGGCAACCATAAACGGAATGTTTTTGTATTTGCCCTACACTGACATATTATCTAAGACACTTCTACACGGTACAGTCAAAGGACATATATTTAAAATTTAAAGGAAAACAGTAAAGTAATTTATCGTGATAATACCTGTAACGCAGTGAAATAAAATTGCTTTCAACATTCCAGATAAGATCTAAGAGCTATATAAACCAAGTAAACCGCGTAAGTTTAATTTCTGGTTAAAGCATTTTCTTTGCGTTTATTCTTTGCCAGCGATAGCAGTAAAATTAATACTTTATAGGGGCTACCGAAAGATAAAACCTTTTGTTACGTAAACGAAGAACTCTTTCATATGAAACTTCGGAGGAAAATTACTGATGAAGCGCTTTCTTCGAAAACAAACTTTGAATAGAGACGCGATGGCAAGATGCCATTGATAAGAAAATTTTGCTCCAAATAATCCCTGGAACTGCCTCATTAACGCTTCTAGATTAATTTAGTTAATATAGAACGTTCTATTATATTATACATATTTTACGTGGTACAGCCACGTTGCTGCTATATTACTGGTATAGTTGTAGCACGAATGGGTCGGCTCGTCAGGGGAAAGACCACACTTTCACAGAATACCAGCGTCAAATTGCAGCTTAACGCAGTTGTGTTTCGTTTGGTGGTTGTAGAAAACCGGAGACCCATTTTACTGGAAGCGAGCATTCCATCTTAATCCTCATGGGTGATAACGAATCTGCATTTTGATTCGTTATCTAGGATGGATGTAGATGTCTATGGGTCACAGTACCTACTTACCATCACGTGGACAGTGTGCTCGTTTGTCACTGTTATACTATTAAAAGTATCTAATAAAAAGTTTCAAAAATCGTAGGTGAGGAACGTGGAATATCAGATTGCCAGTGGTTTGGTAAAGGTTATTAGTTACTATGTCTGATATATCGTGTCATGGCGATGTAAGAATATTCACAACGCCGTACCATATAGGGCCCGGTTTCCACCAAGGCAGAGAGGAAGGTAGACGAGAGGAGATGTCTTTGAATAAACCAATCCGATTTCGTTATTTCCACATCTCTTCTCCGCTTAGCTTCGGTGGAAATGGATCAATCGGAGAAGAACTTTCTTTCTTTAGAACTTAGTGCGGCGAGCGAGCAAGCGTCGCGGCTGAGCGGAGAAGTGTCGGGCGGCCGGGCAGCGTAAAATGATTTCTTATTACCCCGTAAATTTTTTGAACACTTTCATCGTCAAACTCTTAAAACAGTGTCGCATGTTGGCTATGGCTGTGATATTTTATATTGTTTCTTATCCAGAATCTATTTTGCCGTCGATAAATTAAATATTGTAGAATTCGTTTTTTCAACCTCTAATTCCTCTGCCTCAAGCAAATTCCGATACAACTTGTAACGACATGACGTCTTCCTTTCGTACACTGAACTCTCTCTCTCAGCTCACATCTTTGGTGGCTTTGGTGGATATAACTCGACTCGTCTCCTCTCGTCTCTGCTTTGGTGGAAACTGGGCCTTATAGTTGTCGTAAAAGACGATATAGGGAAACAAATAAGCAGAAAAGCAGCAACGTTTTCCTAATATAACGACTAGGAATAAAAACTGCGGTTATCAACCTGCTTGGCAAGCGTGGCAACTGTGGCAGATGTCCCCCCTACGAGGCAATCTATGGGAGAGGCCTATGTTGTGGACTTTAATAGGCTGTAACGGTAACGCCTGCTTGTGGGTTTTTTTTTATATAATTTAAGGCAAATAAGCATGCGGCTCTCCTGGTGGCATTTATCGCCGCCCATGAACAACTACAACACCAGGGGAATAGGACTGCGCGCACTTGTCCGTCCCCATAAGGCTTGAGGTCACCGACCCTTAGGTAGTTCCTTCCCTGGGGCGCGAAATACGCCAAAAAGGCGAACAACGCCGTTATTGTAACGGCTCCCAAGACCGGTCCACTGTATAGGACCGAGAGGAAAGCCCGGGTTATGGGGGATACCCCGAGGCCCGAAACCTGCTGGGCCAAAATCGCTCACGTAGATGACACGTACACCAATTACCAGGGGAATTGCAGGCCTGAGGGTGGGGGGATACTGATACCGTCTTATAGTTAGCTTACTATCTCATTTTTCAAACTTACGAGGCCAAAATAAATGTGATTTATTTTTAAACGTAATTTAATTTATATTGATCGTAGTTCGATCAAAATTCGATCATTATGATCAAACTTCGTTCGGTATTACCGTTACCTTTACCTTTACTGAATATAGGCCTCCCCCATAGATTGTGCCTCATAGGAGGGGATATTTTCCATAGTTGCCACACTTGACAAGCGGGCTGGCAACTGCAGTTTTTTTAGTCGTTATAAGGGAGACATTGCTGCCTATCTACCGATGTGTTTCCTTCCGTCGCCGCTTACGAGACCCGTGGGACTAAATGGAGTAGCGGGTATTCGTACACCGCCACTACACGGTTATTTTTATTTCCGGTATTACTTAAGATTAATTTTACTGAATTTGTCATGGAACACTTGTTCCATGACAAATTCAGTAAAATTCAGTAAAATAGAACACTTATGTTGAAACTTTATGGTGTGTCTGTCAATACAAAGGTTTTGTTATGAATGTATTTCACGTAGATAATTTAAATTTGATATATTTGTAAAATGAGGTATCCCAAATAAAGACGTGAGATGAATAATTATAATTGCCATGAAATTCAAATTCTTTATTTGCAAGTAAATAGGTACGAATGTATAATGGTGACAACCCTTATACACCATGAAAATATCCAAAATGTTTTATAATATAATTAATTACTAAATTTATTGTATATAAATAACTAAAACGTATTTTTACAATCTGTATAAATAAATTAATTAATGCATAGATTTTTAATTACGACAAAAGTTATTTACTGTATAAAATGTTTTCACAACCAGCCATCGTCGTAATGAAATTTTTAACTTATTACAAGTATAATGGTTATTGCTGAATATGTAAGGGTATTTTGTCAAAAATTGTGTTAAACATTGCGTAGTTATTTTTTTAAAGCGCTTAGTCATCTATGATAAGGGATAATACCTACTAGATTGCAAATGTAAAAAAGATTCATTATTTTTTTTTTGTGAAAAACTTATACTCTTCTGTCTGCTTTTGGATTTTACACTTTTAAAATGGTGCTCGAAGGATTTTTCACAAAAAAGAAAAAATTAATTAACTTTTTTTACATTTGCAATCTAGTCATATATAGTTATCATATATATGTGTATATATATATATATATATATATATATATATATATATATATATATATATATATATAAATTAATTGCTGTCCGTGAGTTACGCTAAAACTTGAAAACGGCTCGAAGGATTTTGATGATTTTTTGTGTGTATTTGAATAGGTCCCTGGATGGTTTAATATTTCAATTGAACCCTGTAGGTGGCGCTGTTGTTGAGATCCAGAAATCACCCGAGCGGAGCCGGGCCGGATCGCTAGTCTTCAATGAATGTCGGCTGATAACGTGATAACACTATTACAATATAAAATAAAGCAAGAAAACAACACGCACTGATCATGGACTGTGATTGTGATGATCCTTTCGTGAATACCAAAGTCGTAGTTATAAAGTTATTGTGTTGCCACTTGTAATGTTTCAATATTTTTTTAAATTGAATAAGGGTGACAAACGAGCACACAGTCCACCTAGTGGTAAGTGTATGCTGTGGTCTATAGACATATATATTTATCCTCGATTAAGAATCAAAACGCAGATACGTTGTTACCTCTGAGGACTGAAACAGAAACAAAAAGTATTTTATTCAATGTAGATTATAAACAATACGTATTGAAAGTCAATTTTTTCATTTACCACTGGTTCGCAAAAAAAAAACCTCTCTCCTGGGAAGACCCAGCGGGACTATTTTTTTCGAATAATAGCTTACAATAACGTTTACAATTAACAACACAAGACAAATTAGAAATAGCTGGGTAGCGCTCGCCCTACCCAGGGGTTATTATCATCCATAAATTCCTTAATATTATTATAATTATTATAACCCTTTTTATACAAACATAGTTTAATGAAATTTTTGAACTTAGCGTATGACAAATTTTGTATATTTTCTGGGATTTTGTTGTAAAGCGTATACATCGCCCCAAGAATGAATTGCTGACTCGGTGGAGTCGAGTAACTGGTACTACTAGCTTGTGTTTGTTCCTGGTATAATATAGACTTATATAATATAGACTTAGATGGAATGCCTCGTTTCCAGTATAAAAGCGTCTCCGGATCTCTACACTTACCATACGAAACACAGCGGTATTAAGCTGCTATCTTACGCTGGTATTCTGTGAGAGCGTGGTCCTTCCCCGGTCGAGCCGACCCTTACATGCTACAACCATAATATATAGCTCCAGCGTGGCTCTACCACGTATACAATTACTAAGCAGCTGGAACATTGTGAAAACTGAATATCGTATCTGTATACAAGTCCAGCTAATAAAAGCGTGTCTATCATAATGATCATCATCATTACAGCCTATCAAAGTCTACAGAGATCCACTGCCGAATATAGGCCTTCTCTTAGTCTCATGAGATGAATATTTGCTATAGCTGCCACGCTTGGCAGGTAGATTGGACATGGCAGGGTTTATTGTCTGGTTGTTACTAGAGAAACGCTGCTGCACATCGCCTCTAGCCACACCCACGGAACGATATTGTTAAGTAGCGCCATTACACGAATCGTGTTGATATATATATATATATATATATATATATATATATATATATATATATATATATATATATATATATATAGTGCCACCAACTTATCTGTTCAGGTGGACAAAATTGGAACTAAGTCCGTCATTTTATAAAAGACATTTCGCTGTCAGGTATTATTTATTCTGTGCTGTCAGGTGAGTGCTTTGTTTGATTTTATTGTGACAAGTGTGTTTTGTTTGATTTCATTGTGAAAAGTGCAAATATATATTGTAGTCACCTATTCCCACCTCGACTTCACCAAGTCAGTAATTAGTTCTTGGGGCGATATATACGCTTTTACAACAAAATCCCAGAAAATATACAAAATTTGACCTACAAAAAATTCAAAAACTTTATTAAACTAAGTTTGTATAAAAAGGATTATTATAATATTATAATGTCCTCCAGACCGAAATTCGGCCACGGCGGCTAGCATCAGCTGAGACTAACCAACGGCGCAGGACAAGATTATAGTGCCCAAGTGTATGCGCAAGCACAGGTTCTTGCTCTCACTCTATTCCCTCCCTTTCATAATCCGATGGGACGGTAAACCGACACGACCGAAGAGAGATCAGGCGCAGGACTAACGGCTTTACGTGCTTTTCGAGGCATGGGGGTAAGACACCGCCAACTTCCTGACTCCGTGCAACTACTGAGAATTTCTTGACGGAAAAACTCAATAAATAGTTTTTTTGGCCCGATCCCGGAATCGAACCCAGGACCTCATGATCAGCAGTCTTACTACTATAACCACTAGACCAACGAGGCAGTCATTAATATTATAATATTAAGGAATTTATGGACGATAAATGATAGTAACCCCTGAGAAGGGTCATATCGCTACCAAGCTATTTCTAATTTGTTTTGTGTTGTTAATTGTAACATACATGATTGGAAGCTGTTATTTGAAAATTACTCCCGCTGGGTTTCTTGCTCGTTCTTCCTAGGACACAGGATTTTTTCCGAACTAGTGGTAAATTAAAAAAAGGGACTTTCAATAAATATTATTTATTATCTATATTTAATAAAAAGTTTCTGTTTACTCTGTAAATTTCGTAAGTGGGAATATTAAGGTCTCCACTAGCGACTCTGTCAACTGAAACATAAAGTTGGTTGCATTATACTCTTATATATTGTTTACTTCAGCGGGTATGAGCATACTCTGTATACAAGAGGAAATAATAACACGCTGTTTCAGTGCGCGATTCTTTGTTTTGACGTCAATAGATATGTATAACGTGAGAGACGCCGGTTAATTTATATTCTTATTAGTAATATAACAAATTTAAATAAAGTTGTTACATAGTATTACGTACGCTAACATTTTCTGAATAAAATTTTGTTTAATTTGCGCCGTTTACAATGTACAAGCGATAATATATTTACATAGTAAGCACTTTAAGGTATTTTTTCCTTGAAGTATAGCGACTTTGCTGTAGCATTTTTGAGGTCTTTTCTGACGTAAATTTGTTAGGTTTGTAAAGAAAATAAACGTTGTTTTTTCATAATGTTATAATTGTTTCGCTTTTTTAGGGTTCCGTAGTCAACTAGGAACCCTTATAGTTTCGCCATGTCTGTCTGTCCGTCTGTCCGTCCTCGCTTAATCTCTGTGACCGTTAGCACTAGAAAGCTGAAATTTGGTACCAATATGTGTATCAATCACGCCGACAAAGTGGTAAAATAAAAATTGGAAAAAAATGTTTTATTAGGGTAGCCCCCCTATATGTAAAGTGGGAAGTGATTTTTTTTTTAATTTCAACCCTAACGTGTGATATATTGTTGGAAAGGTATTTAAAAATGAATAGGGGTTTACTAAGACCATTTTTTGATAATGTCAATAATTTCGGAAATAATCGCTCCAAAAGTAAAAAACAATGTGTCCCCCCCCCCCTCTAACTTTTGAACCATAAGTTTAGAAAATATGAAAAAAATCTGAAAAGTAGAACTTTATAAGGTCTTTCTAGGAAAATTATTTTGAACTTGGATGGAAAGTCGGAGCGCCTGCCGCGGAGCGTGCAATGTTGCACGCTCCATGTTCGCGCACGTACCCACTACCGGGAGCAGTTGCAGGAGCGCGGAGCGCTGCTGGAGCGCGAACATAATGGTTACCCACCTTTGAACTCATAAGTGGGAATACTTATTGTGACGGACGGGAAACTACGGAACCCTACACTGAGCGTGGCCCGACAAGCTCTTGGCCGGTTTTATTGTTGTATATGTTTGTTTTTAGTTTGTCTAAATCCACATGACGATCCGCTGCTGGAGTAAAGCACTCGCACGTTAAAATATTTTTATATTACTATTACATGTTAACGGGGCGGTCTTACTTGTATTTGTTATACACATAGATACACATTGTTCGTGTGTGCGTAAGATTAAAGTCAACAATTATTATCGAGTATCCTCAGAACCGGAAGCATTCGGAGAAAAGTTGTTGTAAGTAATGATAACTTTTAACGTGGTGGAGCCACGCGGCAGATATATTATGGTTGAAGCGTGAATAGTTCGGTTAAATCGAGGAAGGACCACGCTCTCACAGAATGCCAGCTTTTAATAGTAGCTAAATACTGCTGTTTCGTGTGGTAAGTGTAAAGAACCGGAAACCCTTTTTACAGGATACTAGGCATTCCGTTCGAGTCTTCAGAGGTGACAACGCATCTGCATTTTTTGATTTCTAATCGAAGATAAATGTAGATGTCTATGGGCCACAGTATCCACAAACCATCAGGTTAACTGTGTGTTAGTTTGTCACCCATATTTAATAAAAAAAAGTTTTTTTTTTTTGCTTTGCAGCAAAGTAAACCTCGCTCGCATTCGTGAGATAATTATCTTATCCGAACTAGCACCTTTGATAGAGTTGCCCGTCTATGTATTCATCATATTTACATTATAATATCATCTGGGACATGTGTCTACTCCGAATTACATACCCACGGTGAGCTGCGGCGTAGTTTCTCTAGTGTTGTTACAAAATCGTATAAACAGGAAAACTATTTAAATTTAACCGGGCAAACTACCGAAGCACAAAAGTTTTTAAAAGTCACTTAAAGGGCGTATTACAAAGAAACGCGAAATTACAAGGTTTCCTCGTTGAAACTATATGCTTTCCGTTCGTTGATTGAAATAACAATTACTTAGTAAAAATAGTTCGTTTCCTCTACTACAATAAGCTCATGGCAAATTTTAGATAACTTATTTTTTATATGGAAATAATCATTCTCCCGATGCACGTTTAGGCCAACACTCTGAGAGACATGATTTGGGAGTTCTAATTTGTAGATTCTATTGAATATCGACCATCAAAAAAATTTTTATTTCACAAATATCCTATACTTTAATGATGATAAAATACATGTTCGTTTTATGCCTTTCAAGTAAGGAAAAAATCGACATAATTCAACTAACGACCGAAAAAGCTTAGATACAAGCCCCAATATCTCCGAAGTTCTACATCATTTTGACGTAAAAGCAAACAAGTAAAAGTAAGCAGTGAGGGCGCGAATCTACCGAAATCCTGTTCGTAAACAAAAAATCTTAACTCTTCAGATGGGCCTAAGCAGAACCACGGTCAAAAGAGTGATCAATGAAGACCTAGGACTATGAGCTTATCGTAAGAGGACCGGACATTTTTTGAACGAGCGTTTGAAAAAAATTAGGTAGGATAGATCCCGCGCTTTGTTATGGCGGTACGCGGGAAAAATACCGCTGAAACTAAATATGTATAAATAATTTTGTTTTCGGATGAATTCTTTTTTAACATCGATGAAAGTTGTAATAAACAAAATGATAAGGTGTATGCCCACAGCAGTGAAGAAGGCGGCACGCGTATTCTGAGGGTTCAACGAGCACATATCCTTCGTCACTCATGGTTTGACTTGGAGTCTCATATTCAGGCTTAGCTGAGGTGATTTTCTGCGAAAAGGTGTAAAAACCAGTGCCGAGGTGTACCAAAATACCGTCCTAACAAACAAAGTGGAATCTCTTTCTCAAACAATGTTCAAAAACAGACATTGGATATTCCAATAGGACTCTGAACCAGCTCATAAGGCACGAAACACGTAAAACTACACATCTTCATGTCCAGTTTTGCGTGTTTCGTGCCTTATGAGCTGGTCCTCTTCTAGTCCAGATTTAAGCCCACTGGATTATAAGATATTGCAACATTTGGAGGAGAAAGTCTGCACTAAACCTCATCAGAATTTGGAATCTCTCCGAGCATCTTTGTCTAAAGCAGCGGCAGAAATAGATATGAGTGTGGTGCGTGATTGATGATTGGCCGCGTCGATTAAGGGCATGTATTCAAAATAGGGGAGGGCATTCTGAATAATGTAAATAAAATTGTATTCTAAATTAAATTACCTTTCATGCCATATATAATTTCTATATAATTATCAAAAAGTGTATCATTAATTTTATAAAAAGTTTTTGACAGAATTTATGACTTAAGTATTTAAGCCCCAACCTTTCCCAAACGGCGAATATTTCAGTAGCTTCACCACCGTCGTCTCGTTTCACGGCGACATAAACCCGGCTTTATTACTAACTATCTAACTACCGAGCAGTTAGTGGTATTGTTCAAGGAAATATATCACCGTACCATTTATTTGTGCGGGACAAGTTGCCCGTAATATATTGGGACAGAGCCGGCTAGCAAATAAAAACTTATTTCACTATAGTGCGAGGGAGACAAGGGTGAAGTGGTATATCTGTTTATTTGTTTCTATCAAAATGTTCTTGTTACGTAAGGTATCATACAACCATTTATAAATATACCCGGGTATCATAGAGGATAAATAACAGAGAACGGATTGTGAAGTGCTGATACGCGGCGTGAGTAGGTATTTTCAAAAATGCTATCTGCTTTACATCGCTCGCTTTGTATCGCTGTCGTGCGATAGAGAGAGCTGCAAATATTGGAGGTAATTGCCTACATTTTCTTTTTAAAATATTGCTTCGAGCGATAACGTGTTCACCCCCCTAAACCTTTACGAAATGAGACAATTTAGATTCAGTATACCTTAATTTAGGTCTTTACGTTTTTCTTTTTTAGTAGTTCAGTTTAGTATAATTTCAAATTACAAATACAAAAAAAATACAAAAAATCATTTCAAAAAGGCTCGAGGAAGTTATTAAATCAAAAATATAGATATTTAGATGCTAATAACTTATATCGTACGCAGTATTTCAAATACGCAGTATTATAATAAAAACGTACGGACCTAGTTTTTCATTATATCTACAACATTTCCAAAAATTATGAAAAATAAACTATGTTTACGAGAGGGAAATCGTTATAGCTTTTTGTACGAAAATTTACAGTTCACAATCCTCTTAACGATTGATTATTGGTTTTTTTTTTAATTCAAGGAAAGGCTTTTTCAAATATCGACCTAATATTTAATAAAAATCGTAATTTTTTTGGTAATAAGACAAATCAAAGGTATATATTAACTTTAATTAAGTATATAGTAACATACCCTTGATGTTCATAATTACTTAGGAGTCCCTGACTATTGAGAGTTAGGTGCAGGGTTCATATCTCAATAGGATTATTCGGTTTATTGAGGCGTCTTCAGTTGTGGTGTCGTGTGCGATTGATCTACAGAAGAAGCGATAAATACACCTTTGTTTGAACTCAGTCGACCGCCCTTGGAATTGAGTCCCAAAATTTAATACATTTTCCAACACTGTAACACGTTTAAACACGTTCTCTAATGTACGCGACATTAGAGAACGTGTTTAAGTTAAAATGGTTGGCCCGGGAGACAATTTTTGACATAAAACCCAATAACAAAACAAATACAACTTGTTGGGTCAGCAGCCTCGAGAGAAGCCATTTGACCAATCTGGTTAATAAATGTTGGTACTCAGCATGAGATATTTACGTCAATTGTGAATTGATTCTGATGATTCTATTTACTAAATAGGTTATAAGCATCAAGGGCGGTCCCATACAAATTCCACCACTAAGGGTGGCAAAGTAGGACATTCGACCTTGTGATATTCCTTTGTCCACGCAAAGAGGTTAAGAAATAACACTTAAAATAAATAGTAAAGGAAAGATTAAATATATTAAAGTAGTTTCCACATAATAGCTTCCAAAGTCGGGGCTTTTCAAAACCTCTATTATGCCATTACGTGGAAAGTTATCCAGCAATTATGTGTTTATTTTTTATTTTTATTCTTAATTTTGTTAACCCCCGACGAAAAAGAGGGGTGTTATAGGTTTGACCACTATGTGTGTTTATCTGTGGCACCATTGCTCTTAAACAGGTGTATCGATTTGGGTGCGGTTTTTTTATTTAAGAGCAGGTTTCCAGCGGTGGTTCTTAGACATTTTCTATCAAAATCGTTTCAGCTGTTTTAAGATCAGATTTTTTTTATTTTTTATTTATTTATTAGGTTCTCCAACAGTTATAACACAATACATTTGAATAAAAAAAAATACAAGTTCCAACATGTCTTGAACTAAGTGCGTAACTACTAGGGGTCGCAAACCGGGATCCCGAATCTCGAAAATATCGGAATACCGGGCTGAAACGAAAGCTTTAAAATACCAGGATTGGGTGAACGGAAACCGGTATTTACGACTTTTTCGGTATTTCATTATAAATCTATGTTAAATAATATTATATCAAAAAAAAAAAAAAATAGCCCACGCTTTGCGCGTGGTGCATGCTATCGCAACGCGGCTCGACTATGCAACGCAAGTCGGGCGACTACACTCTGGAGTGAGTGAGAGAAAGTACCTACTCCCGAGTCCTGAGCCGCTCGCCTATACAACTAATGACGGTGCCGGTGTAATGATCGCATTTGGAAGAGAAGCAGCAGTTTTCCACCAGCGACGCCTTGCTCATGGTATACAGTTAGCGATATTAGACGTGTTCTTTAAAAAAGAAAACAGTTCTCAAACTCAACTAAGAGAACTGGAAGATGACGATTCTTATGACTCTGCTTTGGAATGTTATGGAGAAGATTACTATGACAAGGGTATGGCTGGGTATTACCATCTGCTTGGGATGCTATAATTAATAAAATTAAATCCCAAAACAAGCACGCAATTGCAAGACTTCAAGATACGCCCATTCTGCGTACATCGGACCAAAAACTAATAATTGTTAACTGAAGGTAGCCGTGTTTAACTATGACACTGGGGCGAGAACATAAAATAAGATAAAATACGCAATAAAATTCGTAAAATTAAGTTTCATTTAAACTTCTTCAACTCATTTATAAGTAAATTTATAACATTCTTTGCTTTCGAATTTAACCTATAAACCAGATTTTCTCCTTCTCTAGAGATATCGCTTTTGGAACCGGTGGTAGATTTTAACGTTCGTAGAAGTTTTAGATGTCGTAAACTGAAGAATATATATGACTTTTTCTAATTACACCATGGAGCAAAGAAAGCTCTTACTCGATTTCCATGAAAAAAAAGTGAAGAAAAAAAGATAAGTCGCCCAAGAGCATTTTATGTTTTATTAATGCTGAGGATAATGAAGAAGTTTATAAGAACATGAAGAAGTAAGCGTATGAAGAAGTTACTTAGCAGGAATATTTTATGTTATTGTTAAGGCTGATTACTGGAGGCTTATGTTTAAATAGTTTAAAATAACTTAGTAGCAGTGAGTTATCTAATAAACTTTGAATAAATGATTGATTTTTTTTTAAATAAATATGATTTTCCTATCTTAAGACGGTTCCCCTAGCGAGAGACCTTGAGCATTCGATCCCATACAATCCACGCGCTCTCGCTACAATATATCACGGAAAAATACGCCCGAATATTTGGAATTATTTAAATTAAAAGAGATAAGCGAACTTAAGAAATTAAATAAAACGTGTAGAATATAGATTTTTAAATTATCTATCCATTAGTGTAATTCTCAAATGATTAGAGCATTTCCTTTAGCAACAGATGCATGTTATCAATAATTTTAGTCATTTTTTAAAAGTAGATTTTAAATGTATTCATAACACATAAAAACAAATTAGAACGTGGAATGTGATGATAGGACATCGAACATTAATAATGTGCTTTTAGATGTAGCTTATTTCTCATAACTAATGAGATAATAGTCTCTGAAAAACGCACTTTTGCCAGGTTTTGGTCAGGGTACCGCCTTAACACACTTTTATTGATGACAATTCCCTTATGAAAATTACGGTCACATTACATATTTTTAATGTTTTTCTCACTATGTTAAAAAGACGAAAACACCGAAACTACCGAAATCTCGGAATTCATTAAAAACGAATACCGAAAACACCGGTTTTTGAAAAGAGGTCCGGTATTGCGACCCCTAATAACTACTTATAGGGGAACACATCGTGCGTTTAATAATAATAAGTTACCTCTATGTGAAAGAAAAATCATTAAACCTATTTTAAGTTAAATATTTCGGTGGTTATTAAAATTTTCAATTTAGGTTTTATCAATTATAGCCAAAGTTGCGAAAACTAAAATATCTCTAAAAGTTAAAAGTTAAAGTTACAGTCCATATACGTCCCACATACAGGCCTCCCCTCATGTCAAAGAGGGTTTTAGGTCAAGGACCTCACGATGTTTTCCTTCATCACCGAGCACGTGGTAAATCAGCACTTAAAATTGCAATTAACAATTTCATTGGTGCCGGCGGGGATCGAACCCAGGTTCCTCGCCTACTGTGAAATTTACAGCGATCGTTAACCATCTGAGCTACCACATCTAATATTGAAAGATAAAGTTTGAGCATTTTTGGATATCAATTACGTAGGTATAATATCTCGTCTACATTTTTTATGTCCGATATACAAGAAAACTACTTACTCGATGTTAAAACTCAACTTTTGTCTTATCTTTATAAGGCCCGGGAAGGGTTTTTGATGAACTCTATATATAGTTCGATTGTCGTTGCGGACTCAAGAATGTAAGTGTTGCATCACATTGACCCTAAATATTCGATCGTGCTAATAGCTTCTCATTTAATCACAGCGTTTATTTATTTAAAGGTTAAGGTAAGCCATGTTAAGTATTACAAAAGGACGTCCATCCCGTAACTATGGGTGCGACAAAGCACTCTAAACGTCGGTTTGTTTATTTATTATTTATTAATTTAAAATTGAACGCGATAAAATGCCTGAAATTAGATTTTAAGAAAGTAGTATTCTCTACACTCACCATATGAAACACAGCAGCATTAAGCTGCTATTTTACGCTGGTATTCTGTGAGAACGTGGTCCTTCCCCGGTCGAGCCGACCCTTTCGTGCTACAACTATACTACCATGGCTCTACCACGTAAAAATTTCCAGCACAATTTTAACCATTTAAATAATTTCACAACAAATATTATAACAGTAGGCATATACAATGCTACACTGGAGAAAGCTTTTACATCTTTCTTCTTTATGTGAATATTAAGTATTACGAACAGGTACAAACATTTGCCAAAAGCTTATTACGGGTATGTATACTCCGCCATGTTTGCTCTGGGGTATAAACGTTGTTTTTTTTATACTTATCGACATTTGAAGCGAACGCTGTGTAATCAATGGCAAGTTATTTGTGGAAGTGTTTCCTAATATATTTTTATAGAATAAGGGTAACAAACGGGCACACAGTCCACCTGATGGTACCTACTGGTAGATACCTACATCCATCCTCGACTTAGAGGTCCATCGACTGGCAGTGTCTTGCTTCGGGTGATTTACTTGTCACATTAACTTTGTTAATAAAAACCTAATAAATTCTTAAATTATATTCCTTTACATCGTATATATTTGGCTGCATCTGCGAGACGGCGTGTCACCAAGTCGAGGCCCCGTCGAAAACGTCGCCATGTCATCTTAAATTTCTAAAGTCGACGCCGCCGGTGAACCGAGAGACATTGAAAGATATTTTTATTTCCCTGTTTTCTTTGCCGAGGCAAACGTCTTCCAAGCTCCCGCAAATTTGACTAAACGGTTTGATATTTCTTTTTATTAAATTTTGCGTTGCCTTTCGTCTCTTGTTACAACTTGAATGAAATTCGGTTTAGTTAGATTTGCTTAAACAAGGCTTTTGCTTAAATAAAATTTTTGTCCTTGAATTTTTTTTTATTATACTTTATTACGCACTTGAGGTTAACTCAGATCTTTTGTCGGAATAAAGTAACGTTTAGTAAAATCTCTACCGTTTCCTTACTCACGCTAATCTCAGAGTTTCCACATATATATACTTTTTAATCAATTGTGTAAAATTGTTAAAATATATCGGAAGGTTAAAAATGAATAAATCATACAATCTACGTGGTAGAGCCATGCTGCAGTTATATTTGTAGTATAGTTGTAGCACGAATGGGTTGGCTCGACCGGGGAAGGACTACGCTCTCACAGAATACCAGCGTAAAATATCAGCTTAATGCTGCTATGTTTCGTATGGTGAGTATAGAGAACCGGAGACCCTTTTTACTGGAAATGAGGTATTCCATCTAAGTCTTCACGGGTGACAAGGCATCTGCATTTTGATTCGTAATCGAGAATAGATGTACATAGATGTCTATGGGCCACAGCAACCACTTACCATCAGGTGGACTGTGTGCTGGTTACCTTTATCTTATGAATAAACACTTAAGTTCAGACAATCACGACAACCCTTGAGAAGTCCACTGCTGAGCATAGGCCTCCACCAAGTATTACCACGAAAACATGATCCTGAGTTAACAACAATAACTGATAAGATTTTATTGATAAATATTTTATTAATGGGTAAAATATTTTTTTTAAAGAATCCTTAAACTAATGTAATATTATAAATGCGAAAGTTAGTTTGTTTGTTTGTTACGGTTTCACGCTTAAACCGCTGAATAGATTATGATGAATTTCGATATAAAGATAGATGGAACCCTATGGTTATAGGCTATTATTTTCTCGCACGCACAGTATCCACTTACCATCAGGTGGACTGTATGCTTATTGGTCACCATATTCTAAAAAACAGCTTCAATAGTCATTAATGCTTCTACCATTGGTTCGGTAAAAACCTCTGCACTGGGAAGAACCAGCCAGAAACTCAGCGGGGAAGTATTAATCTACAAATATAAATAGAACTAAGTGTCTGTTTGTATCAACTAGCTTATATTACCCTGTAGTGGCGGTGTAAGAATGTCCGCTGCACCACACCGTCCGCGTCGTGGATGTCGTAGGAGGCGACAGAGGGAAACTAAGCCCGAAGATGGCCGGCAGTTCCTGATAATAACTCAAAATATAAGAAAAATGCGTTTGCCAACCTGCCTGTTAAGTGCGGGCAATCCATGAGTGTGACCTATAAAGTAGTAAAGTTACAGCCTGTATACGTCCCACTGCTGGGCACAGGCCTCCTCCCCGCATTTCTGAGAGGGTTTTAGGGCAAGGAAATGTCCGCCGCGCTGACCCATGCGTGTTGGTGAACTCAACAGGTTCTTGAATTCTTTTTTCTTATTTGTCAGACATGCACATTGCCTCACGATGTTTTCCTTCACCGCCGAGCACGTGGTAAATTAACACTTAGAATTGCAATTAACAAATTCATTGGTGCCGGAGGAGATCGAACACGGTTTGCTCGCATACTATAAAATTACAGCGAGCGCTAACTTTTATTGGTTGTTTTGGAAGAAATAAATAATGATTTTTAAACCTTCTGACCTTCTGACCTTCTGACCGGGCTAATCTCCGCAATGGCCGAACATATTGTGATGAAACTTAACAATCCGATAGAGAACAATGCCAGGATGATATATATTTTATCCGGAATATTTGAAGATGTTTTTTGAAACAAAACAAACAAAAGATTGATGAAAGAAACCGTTTTTGACTATCTTTTTATACATTGTAGAGAGCCACACTGAAGCTATATTATGGTTTTAGCTCGACCGGGGAAGGACCACGCTCACACAGAATACTAGAGTAAAATAGCAGCTTAATGCTGTTGTGTTTCGTATGGTGAGTGTATAGACCTGGAAACCTTTTTTTACTGGAAATGAGGCATTCCATCTTAGTCCTCAGGAGTGACGACGTTTTGATTCTTAATCAAGGATAAATGTAGATGTCTATGGGTCAAAGCATCCACTTACCATCAGGTGGACTTTGTGCTCATTTGTCACCGACACCTGAATAGATTGATATCGTATCCAGGAAAAACCGAAACCCGTCTCTAGTCTATACTAATATCACTCTCCGTCACCGGCCCAGGTAATTTACCTCTGGCGTAAACGGGACGCTTGTACCGCCCGTTTTAGATCTTGCCGGAATTTCGCATTCCTCTGACGGCACCCACGGAACGGATTGAGTTGATAGATTCCCTTACGACGTCACTACAAGGCCATTATTATTAATATTCAAGTCTATTTCAATTCGCGATCACGACGATATCATCTTTCCGTCATGCCTTTCTTGATATCTACGTTCCCGCCATACGGCGACAGATGAAAGAATTTATCAAGTATTCGAGTACTTTAAACTTTTGACATGCCTACATAGAATATAAATTTAGGAAACCAAAATTCAAAATCAAACAAAATCTTTAAATGTCTAGAAAGTTCTATAAAAATAAGGAACGTCCTGCAAAAGTTTTTGTTTTATAGAACGTTCCTTTGTGTGTTTTTTAGGATTTGTACATTTTCTTCGAAGTTTCCATACATAAATTGCACAAGGACAAACATCCAACCCGAAATAATTTTTTGTAGGCCATGCAAATACCTATTCCGTACGGGATTCATATTAGGAGTTGGCTGTAACAGGTAAAATCGCATATCTTGTCCGCCTGTTCTAGTACCACATAAATAACAGTTCCAAAAACCTGTTACAAAATAGCATTCGTATCCTTAGCGCACAGCACAGCAACTCAATGCTAAGCCACTAGGCTACGAAGTCGTAAATATTTATCTGTTTTAATAGCAATTTTTCGATTTATGGCGGATGTGTTTTACTCGGGGTAAGTTGTACTGTGACACCGTATCAGCGTGTATATCGGAGGAGTTTTACTCCACTTTCCGAAGGACAGCTATAGTACGATGTAAGGACGGTAAAGGATGGATCTAGGGGAATAGGACCGTTACGTGTATAACACACACACATACACTAATGCTTATTTCACACTCTAATAGACATCCACTAATATTTATACGCGCCATTGCGGCGCCATTTTGAAATGAGATGGCATATTTGACAGATTCCAGTGGGGAAGTCATTTTTTATATGATCTTGCTGCTCTTATAGCCTTTCTCAGAAGAGTCTGTGCCCAGCCGCGAAACGTATACAGACTAAATCTAGCTTTTAAAAGTGAAAACGTCTTTCGAATCGTAAGGATTTGAAAGTCGATGGAATGAAACGTAAAATCACTACTAAAATCATCTATAGGATTTAGCCTGCGAAAGAATGAGACAGAATACAGTATATAGTGTTTTCTATTATCTCGGAAGGTTTCACTTCTGCCGCATGTGAACAGCACACATGTTTTTTTAATTGATTGGTTGTGTGATTTGTATTTTTTTTATAACATAAGGTGACTAACGTGCACACAGTCACCTGATGGTAAGTGGTTGCTGTGGCGCAGACTTTTACATCTGTCCTCAAATACGAATCAAAATGCAGATGCGTTGTCACCCGTGAGGCCTAAGATGAAATACCTCGTTTCCAGTAAAAATGGTCTCCGGTTCTCTACGCTCACTATACGAAACACAGCAACGTTAAGGGGAAATATAATGTCAAATGGCTTAGCAAGATCCTTCGTTATGCCGAAAATATTGCAGCATTAATTTTGAAATAAATATATGATAAAGTTGAGGATTAATGTTAGTGATTATGTTAGACGAAAACACGATTTCGTAAAATTTTCTCGATAAAAAAAAATCCAAAGTTACCTCCAAAATAAACAATAAACCGCTGTTATTCATAAAATACTTTAAATAAGATCATGAAACTTTGCATACTAACTGAACTAACTATAAAGCAGTGCTTATGTTATTTAGTTTTTTTAAAATACCATTATTTTCACTGTAAAAAGAAATTACCTAAACTATCGGCGTCTTGAGCTTGATTTCTGTCGTTCCGTTAGTGTCGCTTAGGCTTTTGAAGGGAGAAGTTGTGTCGCTTACGATCGGAATATACATTACGCAACAGTACGACGTAAAATTAAAATGGGAAATAACCGTGATAAAAATAAGAAGCGACTGACTTGGCTTTAAGAAACAGGCATAAATATGATAAATGAAATAAGTGTCTAACGACCTTTCTACTTACAGTATTAGTGATTACAAATATTTCGGTACATAGCATACGACGCGCGGGGAAGTGGGGGCGAAATTAGAATTTGAGCTGACTTACTCTAACCTCTTAAGCTGCTATTTGACGCTGGTATTCTGTGAGAACGTGGTCCTTCCCCGGTCGAGCCGAACCATTCGTGCTACAACTATACTACTAATATAGCTGCAGCATGGCTCTACCACGAATGATCGTTAGGAAAATGTGAGGGCTAATATTTCTGTCTGTAATATAAGTCATATTTTGTATTAATACACGCACAAATGAATTAACCAAAATACGGATATTCTTAAAAAAAGTTTTTTTTTTAAAAAGAGCTAAAAAAATTGCTAAAATGTTGAAATAATTAAAGAGCATTGGATTGCGTACTGCTAAAATGCTTTTGCTCTAGAAACTGTCAAACATTTATTTCAAACTAATCTTTCAATTAAATGACATTGCGTAACAAAAAAACTTTACCTGTAGCTACCGACATCTGGTGAGCGGAAGATTATTGCCCTTCATTGATCTTGAATCATATCCACGAAAACAAAATGCCAATACATATTTATACTCCTGAGGCATGACTTCGTCGAGATCAAGACTAAAATCAACTTAAAAAAACAACATTCTTCACATATATGTAGAAACGGGCGGCAAGTTAACCTGAGTATAAAGGCATTGCTGATGAAACGATGCGCGAACTGAGGCTGTATGACGTCAATGCTCTATTGCTAGAACGTGCAGGGCTGCCAGGTGTCCTGTGTTTATTTAAATTCAGCCATTTTGTTTGTATACAGCGATAAGCGACCAGCGACCTAGAACTCATAAAATTTTTTCTTGGCATTGAAACGGCAAAAGCTCTCTCATGTTTGTAGGGCATCTCGTACATATATATCTCATAATCTACATCTATCCTTGATTAGTAATCTTACATTTTGATTCTTCCGAAATTATACGAAATGGGAATGTTGGGGATTGGGATTGACCTTTCATTTTTTGAATAGTTTAAGGTGACATACGAGCACACAGTCCACCTGATGGGAAGTGAGTGCTGTGACTCACAGACATCTACATTTATATTAGGTTAAGAATCAATGCAGATACATTGTCACCCTTGAGGGCTAAGAAGGCATTAGCCTCGTTTTTAGTAAAATAGGTCTCCGGTTCCCTACACTAACCATAAGCAACACGGCAGTATTAAGCTGCTATTTTACGCTGGTATTCTGTAAGAGCGCGGTTCTACCCCGGTCGAGCAGAATCATTTGTGCTACAAATAATACTTGCAAATAATATGTGGGTATTTATATTTTCACCCTGTTTTTGTTCACATAATTTGCTTAGCTTTTATATTTTATCAGCTTTAGTTAACAACTAAAGAACATTGAATTCTAGTAGTCCTAAAATATCTTAATGTCACCAACTTCTAAAAGCCCCGAACGTCATTAGAACTCGGGGGTTATCGTGGCTGCTAGCGCCTCGCTTCAACTGTAGCGAAGTTTAAATGGGGGCCCGCCTTTACGGCTTGTTGAAGGACAGTTTATGTATTTCTACTGAGTTGGTTGACATTAACTTGGGGAACATCTGTTGATATTTGCCTAAGCGCTCTCAGACAATGTTGCTTTGACTCTGGAATAATCCACCGGTTTCGTTATTAGCCCGTTTGTATTGAGATTCCTATTGCGTAGAAAAAGTACCGACAAATTTTTGAATAAAACTGATATTTCAATTTTTGCGCGATAGTAAGTGGTTGTAGCTCAAGGACTAAACGCCAGGTTTAAATTTCAAGTACGGGAGCAACCCGAGTTCGATATCTGCAGGCTCAAATTAAATTGTTAATTGCAATTTTAGGTGGTGATTTACCACGTACGTACTCGGCGGTGAAGTAAAACATCGTGAGGAAACCTGCATGTCTGAAAAATAAAAATATTTTGAGGTCTAGTGAAAACTGCCAACATGCACACTAGAGTACCGCGGTGAACTTACTTCAACACAGAGATGAGAGGAGGCCTGTGTTGCGCCAGCTTTGAGAAATAATATATAGGCTGTAACTTTAATTTACTTTTTCGCGATAATTTTTTTTTAAATTATAGTTAATAACCGTAATTTCGAGCTATGCACTTAAAGGATGCAATGCGGCATACCTTTGTGATCAAACAACAAATCAGTGATGGCCCACATGATGTCTTAGTTAGCCCGTTTGAGATCGTAAACGCGTACGTGGTAGAGGCACGCTGCAGCTATATTATGGTTCTCACAGAACACATGCGTAAAATAGCAGTTTAATTCCGTTGTATTTCGTATGGTGAGTGTAGGAACCGGAGACCCCTTTTACTGAAAACGAGACATTCCATCTTCATCGAAGATAAATCTATAGTCATCTAAGTCTGTGGGCCACAGCATCCACTTACCATCAGGTGGACTGTGTGCTCATTTGTCACCCTTATTTTATTAAAAAAAAATATAAAAAATAGACTTTAAACACGACACGACAAACTTGTTAGGAGTGGTTCACGACAGTAGTCGAATGGTGAATTCGAACCCACGACCTGAGTTCGCGGTTCGCACCCTGCTACGAGGCTATTGACTCTTGCACCTGTGCTTGCGCATACACTCTAGAATTATAATCTTGTGCTGCGTAAATGGCTAGTATCAGTTGAGACTCGCCGCCATAAAGAAATTCGTTTTTTTATAGGGGTAGGGTGACAAACGAGCACACAGTCCACCTGATTGTTGTGGCCTCACTTCCAGTAAAAAGGGTCTCCGGTTCTCTACACTCATCATACGAAACACAGCAGCATTAAGCTGATATTATGCGCTGGTATTCTGTGGTCACGATTACTCTAATAAATGATCTAACGCTTAATTTCATTTCTAATAAAGGTCAATATAGAATGCCATGCAAATGTTAATTCTCTAATTAAACCCTAGACTACTGTGTTGATCCCCTACCAATTGTGCCAATTAGAAAGTAATTACTTAACAACGATACGGTACTAACTAAATAGAATGTGAAGCATGTCATGGGTGGTATGCGTCATGATATATGGATAAGAGGCGCCGTTTTGTTTCACCCATTAATTACTTTTGTTCCAACACGCCTTGTGTTTGATATACGCTGCTAATATAAATATATTATTTTTACTGTACGTATTTTTCTCCCCCAGACCGAAATGGTTGATCCACGCTACAGCTATATTATAGTTGTAGCTCGAATGAGTCGGCTAGACCTAAAATAGCAGCTTAGTACTGCTGTGTTTCGTATGGTGTGTGTAGAGATCCGGAGACCCATTTTTACCGGAAACGAGGTATTCCATCTTAGTCCTCAGGGGTGACAACGCATCTGCGTTTTGATTCTTATTCGAGGATAAATGTAGATGTTTATGGGCCACAGCATCCACGTATCATCAGTTGGACAGAGTGCTCGTTTGTCACCCTTATTCTATAAAAAAAATTCGGTCACTGTGGCCTCAATTAAGGTTGCCACCCGTACCATAATGTATAGTATCGTACAGTATCGTAAGTACATATTCAGTCAATTGTGCTATATAGAAAAATAATGTAGTACGAAAAATACTATATTTTTATCCCTAATTCAACTGTCGCTTTGTTGTATTAACTGTGATTAGAAGTCCGTTTTGCGGAAAGAATTTTTTCCATCATGAATATAAAATTGAAAGAAGAGAGAAAAAGTGCTTATATTAATTTTGTTAAAAATTAATTTTTTAATTTATTTTAATGTGAATCTAAATTACTCATACTCCTGTAATTATTTAAATAGTAAGGTAAAAGATAAGGTGGCTAGATCATAAAGCGAAGAGCAATTACAAATATATATGAAAAAATGCATTCATATTTATATTGAGTACATACAGATATAAAAATAAATGTGTACTTTTTTTCTCCGGAATTTCTCAAAAGTAATATATTTTTGCATCTTTTTTGGGAAAAGTAATATGTTTGTTAAAAAAAAGGTAGCAACCCTATTTCAACGTAGATCATCATATCATATCATATATGCAGGACCTGATTATAGTGCCCAAGTGTATATGCAATCACAGGTGCACTATCTAGTCTATTCCTTTACCCTAATGGTCTGATGGGACGGTGAACCGACACAACTGGAAAGAGCTGTACGCGCTTTCTTAAAAGCACGGGTGTGAAACACTGCCAAATTTCGGACTCCGGGTTGCTACTGAGAATTTCTTGACGGAAAAACTAAATACATAATTGATTTTTTGGCCCGACCCGGGATTCGAACCCAGGACCTCATTATCAGCAGTCGCACCACTACAGCCACTAGACCAACGAGGCTATCACTTACTAGACAGAAAAACTTAATAGTAGTTAAGTCCGCTGCTGGAGGTAGGCCTACCAAAAAATGCCACAAAGCGCGGTCCCTTAAATAGTTATTACTTGCTTTTTACGTCATGACATTGCTCCCCTAAATAAGATTTATGAATGTGGCGCTATTTGAATGTAAGATATTAAGAGAGAACGGATATTTTAAAACCATACCTGGCATTGACATATTTAATGACTCTTATATTGCATACAAAATTAAAATTACAAATCATTTATCATCTAGTTTCTGATACAAATTATATCTGCAATATAATATATCTTATACTTTTTACATTGCATGACTCAATCTGTGAATGTTATGTACACTTGTAATTGATATACATATCAGAGAGTATAGAAATGTGTATGTATTCGTGATTGTTATATATGTATATTGTAAGTGTACTTGTTAAATAAAATAAAAAATAAAATAAAAATAAAGATAAGCAAGGACCCTTTATTTTATTTTATTTTTTAAAAAAGTTTTTCGGATAAAATTAAGGTAGCCTAAATGGCCCCTGGTATTGTTCTCTAACTGCTTGTAAAGTTTGATCACCATCAGTTCAGCCATCCGAAGATTAGCCCTTAACTGACAGACAGATATTTCTTTTTAAAATCTCTTTTTTATAGGATAGGGAGACAAACGAGCACACAGTCCATCTGAGAGTAAGTGGATGTTTTAGCCCATAAACATCTACATCTATCCTCGATTAAGAATCAAAACGCAGATGCGTTGCCACTCCTGAGGACTAAAATGGAATGCCTCGTTTACAGTAGAAAGGAGTCTTTGGTTCTCTACATTCACCATACGACACACAACAGCATTTAACTGCTATTTTACGCTGGTATTCTGTGAGAGCGTGGTTTTTCCCCGGTCGAGCCGACCCATTCGTGCTACAACTGTAGTACTGATATAGCTGCAGCATGGCTCTACCACGCATAGATGTTATGTTTTAATAGTGTGCAAATAACCCCTTAAATTAACAGAATCCTGTTATATCAATATTAACAGACGGACACTTTTGTTTATGTATACATAATAAACGTATAACTTTATTATGAAGAACGCCTTTATTATTACTAACGTTATTTTATGAAATGAAATTTATTCTATTTTTACCAACTTCAAAAAAAAAGGAGGTACTCAATTCGGCTGATGTTTTTTTGTTGACTCGTAACTCTTCTATGGGTTAACCGATTTTGATGATTCTTTTTTATCTGAAAGCTGGTGCTTGTCCTGTAGTCGCGTATACATTTAATCAAGATCTGATCAGTAGTTTTTGTAATGCGTATTTAATTGATTTCGAACTCATTGATTCGGTCGTATTGAAATAGGTTGTAGAAAACTTTTAATTTTACCACTTGTTTATACATAGTCTTATCTCAACTTCGATAGGTCTCAACAGATATGAAAAATCCAGTCTCGGTTGGTTGACTTGGCTTTTAAAATTTCGCTTTAGGTATAATGATGAACTAATAATACTAGCTGAAACCGGCACACGTTGCCTTGCCTTTATTTTAGCGTATGCAATTATATTTATTAATTGTCGCGCTTGATTGAACAAATTACCGGCCAAGTGCGAGTTGAACTCGCACATGTAGGGTTCCGTACTATCGTTAAACACGTTTGTAGTAGGGAAGCCCCCTTTAATTTAATTTTATTATTTGTTGTTATAACAGCAACAGAAATACACACTATGCGAAAATTTCAATTGTCTATCTGTTACGGAGCATGAGATACAGCCCGCTGACGGACGGACGCACGGACAGCGGAGGCTTGCAATAGGGTCCCGTTGGTTACACTTTGGGTACGGAAGCCTAAAAAGTAAATATTATAAAAAAATTAAATTGTTTGTTTCTAAAATTTTTTTCTCAATTTTGTTTATAAATATAAAGTGACAAGGTCTAAGATGCCTACTAAATTTATTGTAAAGTATTATATTTAATAAAATTTAATAAATTATATTTATTTAATAAATAATAATTATTTTTATATACCTAATTAAAAAGTTTTTTTGTAAAAGGCTTCTACTTTGTTTACATGTTATACCCAATTTTTTTCCAGACAAAAAAAGTCATCCAGTATATATCAATTTTCATGGTGATCGATCGAATGGATTTTGAGTCACATCTTTTATATATTACATAGATAACAAAGCATGTAAAATTATTCCTTTGGTTATTTTCCTTAATTGAGTATTATGAAATCCTCGGAAAGAAATACGAGCAGGGACTTACGGCTTCTCTACGTGTGACATTAATTACGTTATTATAAAACTAATAATTATATTGCCAATGCCATGTGTTAATTAACTCGTGCCAATGGCGCCAGTCCCTTGCCAATTATAACCGATGCTAATGTAATCGCTTAATATCGCTCTACTGTACGTTATGTGTATTTTAATTACACAAAGCGACGTTGATGTGAAACGATAACTAATTTACGTAAGTATATAAATATGTTTTTGTAATACAAAGTAATGAGTATAGTTGATAACTATACATCTTCATGCCTAGTGGCACGAACCATAATAGGTAGACAATTGAAATTTTTAGAGAAAATGTAGGTACTTCTGTTGCCGTAATAACAACAAATAATAAAAATAAAACCTATTACTAACTACCGGGCTACCCTACTAGAAACGTGTTTTTGCGATGGTAGTGACCCTCGATAGGCGAGTCCGACTCGCACTTGGCCGATTTTTTTATAAGATTGAAATGACAAATAAACTTAAAATCCACCAGTTGGTAAGTGGCTGATGCAGCCCGCAAGCATCTGCAATAATCTTCAAGCAAAGGCTACAAATGCGATGTTACCTTTGAGAGCTAAGACGTAATGCTTCACAGCCTGTTAATATAATGCAATCCCTTAGATGGGACCTCTCCCGCTATAGTTCAGAGCGTACTCAACAATTTCGGATTTTCGTAAGTCTTTTGTATTGCCACGACAAAGCGGGAACTCTATGAAGTTATTACTTGCAATGTTTTCTTTTTATAGAATGAGGGTTACAAACGAGCACACAATTCACCCGATGCCAAGTGGATGAAGTGGCCCGTACACATCTACATTTATCCTCGCTTAAGAATCGAAATAATAATGTCCTCCAGATTGAATTTCGGCCACCGCAGCCTGTCTCTACGGAGGCTAGCCATCGGCGCAGGACAGGATTATAGTGCCCAAGTGTATGCGCAAGCACAGGTGCACTTTCTATTCCCTTACTCTCGTAATCCGATGGAACGGTAAACCGATACGACCGGAGAGAGATCAGGCGCAGGACCAACGGCTTTACGAGGTACGGGGGAGAGACACCGCCAACTTCCTGACTCCGGGCAGCTACTGAGAATTTCTTGACGGAAAAACTCAATAATTGATTTTTGGCGTGACCTGGGATTTCAACCCAGGACCTCACTAGACCAACGAGGCAGTCAAGAATCTCTACCACATTATAACATATCATAGCTGTGAAGCAAAGAATCGAAATACATACGTTGTCGCCCCTAAGTACTAAGATGGAATGCCCCATTTTCGGTAGGAAGGGTCTTCGGTTCTCTACACTCACCATACGAAACACAGCAGCATTATGCTGATATTTTATGCTAGTATTCTGTGAGAGCGTGGTCTTTCCCCGGTCGAGCCGACCCATTCGTAGAGCACAATATAGCTTTAGTATGGCTATAGCACGTACAAGTACAACACGTACGAATTAACTTGAGACTCCGCTGGAATGCGACCCCCTTCCCGACTCCCCGCACCGCGTCCCGCGCTGGCCGTGCGCGCTCAGTACCGATAGCATTTTTGTTACGGATACGCGTCTCGACTCTAGTTCGATATTTTTGATAATTGTTAGTTGTTTGGTTTGGACTTTTGTTAAAGTGTATAATAAATAAATTAATAATATATAAAGGGGAAAGTGTGTATGTTTATTTCTTTGTCCTTCCTTGACGCGTTAACTAAAAATAATATTATATATATATATATATATATATATATATATATATATATATATATATATATATATGTATTATAAAAAATAAATATTTAAAATATATAAAAATGGCAACAGTATATCACTTATTACTTCACCCCTTGCCAGAACATTTTATTTTGTTTTTATTAATAATCTCATGCAAATCTCAAAAATTTCAAATAAAAAAATATTACGACGCATTATTTTGCACACCGTACATTGACAATTACGTCATCGGCCCAGGTCTCAAGTTAATTAGTGTATTTTACGTATAGTTAAGTACTCTATGGTAGAGTACTTGCTCCATAACCCTGCCAAAACTAAGAGAAGGCCTGTGGTCAAAACACAATCGCCTGCAGCCCGCGCCGTGCAGCCCGCCTGCAGCCCGCCTGCAGCCCGCCTGCAGCCCGCCTGCAGCCCGCCTGCAGCCCGCCTGCAGCCCGCCTGCAGCCCGCCTGCAGCCCGCCTGCAGCTCCAGACGATTAGCTATCGCGAATGACTCAAGGCACGACTTCCTAATTGTCGGTCTTATAATTACAAATTAGTTGCGTGTCAGTAGAATTATCTGGGGGTTACTCATCGCTCCCTACGTACTAATTATTTCGCGATAGTATACGTGTGTAAGTAATGATTCCATAATAATTATTGGTATCAGTAAATTCGTCTTACTTAACTCACAAGACAGTTAAAGTCCAAAGCTGACCAAGACCTCCTTTTACAGGGATCATTGTCAAGTTTGGCAGGCGAATTGAGGACCGCAGTATTAGACGTATGGTAACTTAGAGCCATGCTGTAGCTATGTATATTATGGTAGACGTGGTAAAGCCATGCTACAGCTATGTATATTATTGTTGATGTGGTTAAGCCATGCTGCAGCTATGTATGTTATGGTTGACGTGGTAAAGCGATGTTGCAGCTATATATGTTATGGTTGACGTGGTAAAGCCATTCTGCAGCTATATAAGTTTTGATTAACATAGTAGAGCCATGTTGTAGTTATATTATGCTTAAAACACGATTGGTTCGGTTCGGGGTAGGATCACGCTCTCATGTAATACTGTCGTGAAATAGCAGCTTAATGCTGCTGCGTTACGTTGAATGTAGAGAATCGGACATCCTTTTTACTGAAAACGAGGCATTCCATCTCAGTCCTCAGGGGTGATAACGCATCTGCTTGCAATGCTTGTTGCATTCTTAATCGAGAATGGATTTAGATATCTATATACAAAAAAACCATGACACTACCCTGTGGCCATTTTGAATGTTTCTACTGGGCCGTCACCCCACTTGCGGGTATCCGGCATTGTGATTAAATGGCGATTTTCGACTAAGAATATCAACTATGTAACCGGTAACACATTAAATTATTTAAAAAAAAATTGATGCCCGTGGCGGGAGCGCGTCAGTAGCTTTGCTGCCCACCAAGTTAGATTTGATCTACCAGGGGATTTTACGTCTGGAGTAAACGGGATGGTTATTAAAACCACCTATCAGAATCTTAAATGACGGTAGAATAGCGAATCAATTGTCAATATGGAAATTAACGAAGCTCATGAACAGTTTGTTCACGTACTTGATATTTTAATATGGCGCTTCTTATCCACTAAGCTACGAGTACCACGGCTTTTATTGTTGTCTTCTACATAGAATAAAATAATGTCGCTTCCCGTCGTCTATACGCTTAGATCTTTTAAACTACGTAACTGATTTTGATGCAGTTTTCATCAATAGACAAAATTATTGAAGCGGAAGGTTTATATGTATATAGTATATGCATATGTTCTCAAGATCTCGACGTTTTTTCGTGTTATACATACTCGTAAATGTATGTAGGATAAAATTGGAAAAAGTAGCATTAATGACGTGTACATTATTTTTAGTTTAAAGATAATAAATCTCAAATCTCAAATCTCAAAATGTGTTATTGCAGAGTTCGATAAGGAAATGACAAATTGATACAGATTTCGATTTGTAGGATAGTAGGCACTCAATTCGACTGTATTTTGTGTGTATTTTACGCAATATTAAAAAAAATATCCTTAATGACGGGAAAATATATTAATTTAGTTTAAAGTGGAAATTTTAAAATTTGAATGAATATTCTAGTTGCTAGAGTTTGAAATATTACTTAAAAATATTAAAGATTATTTAATTATAACATAAAATAGTTCACTTAAAATTAAAAAAAATATAATTGAAAGTAAAACCTGACTTCAAAAAAAATGTCCACGTAATAGATTGTGAAGTCGGGGGTTTTAATTGTTCCATACACTAATTTAGCACTGGTTTGGGAAACTATTAAGTGGAAATAGTGTTATTATTTTTAGTTCTTTGAAGTTGCTAGAAACTTATAATATAAAAATTTTATTTTTAACCTTATCCGTCAATAACTGCCATGTTTCAATCATCTATTTAAAACAGTCTTTAAGGAAAACCTCTGTACCACAAACAGACAGAGATAATAGGGTGATTACATAAGTCTCGTTTGGAAACGCTAAAAATAAATGAATACTATTGCCATATCAGGGACTTTAAATGGTTTTAATGCATCATTGTTCTCTAGAAAGTAAAATGAAAAAGGAAAATCTGTGACCGACCATACATGTTATATAAGACCCAACTGACTGCCTCGTTGGTCTAGTGGTTGTATTAGTGCGACTGCTAATCGTGAGGTCCTGGGTTCGAATCCGAGTCGGGACAAAAATCAATTATTGAGTTTTTCCGTCAAGAAATTATTAGTAGAGCTGCCCGGAGTCAGGAAGTTGGCGGTGGCTTACCCCCGTGCCTCGGAGAGCACGTAAAGCCGTTGGTTTTGCGCCTGATCTCTCTCCGGTCGAGTCGGTTTACCGTTCCATTGGATTATGAGAATGAGAGAGTAGAATTTGTGCCTGTGCTTGCGCATGACACTTGGGCACTATAATCCTGTCCTACGTGGATGGTTAGTCTCCGTTGAGGGTGGCCAACGTGACCGAAATTTGGTCTGGAAAACACTATAAGACCCAACTAATCGACATCGCTACCATTAGTACTGCCCTTCACAAGTCCACTGCTGAACAAAGGCTTTCCCCCAAGTAATGCCGCACAGCACGGTCCTGAGCCACCTTGATCCACCGACTTCCTGCATGTCTTACCAAGCCACATCATATAATGGGTTGTCTACACTTTGTTTACGGGTGCTAGGCAGTCACTCGGGAATTTTTCTTACACAGCGGCTATAGGTTCTTTGAGATCGGCTGACAGTCTTTGTCGGTTACTCGGAATCCGCTGCAGATATCCTCACTAAAAATTCTATCACGACGAAAAATTGCGAACATAGTAGGCCCTATTAAAATCTCGCTAAGTAACCACGTCTGAGACCCATGTGTCGTTTTGGAATCCATCCATTCATGTGTCGTAGACACTTGGATTGATTTAAATAAATAAAAACTAAATTAAAAAAATATAGTCACTGGCAACGCACAATGGTTTGTACAGTGTTCACTCTTGTCACAGACCCATCTAAGGCGACCTGTTGACTTCTCATTGTTTTGGTATAAACCAGTTTATTCATCCTGTTCAAGAAAATTAGGTATTATGTAATTATAAAAATCTTGTCGTACTAATGGTCGTGTGTTGATTGTTGCAGATGTAGGCTACGACTATGTGGTGGACCAACAGCCCATCGGCAAGCTGCTGTTCCGGCAGTTCTGCGAGCGAAACCGCCCTGAGTACCACAAGTACAACAGTTTCCTCGATGCGGTATGTGTAGATCTTCGCAACACCGCGCTTTTATTATTATGTCTTTTCTTTATTTGGATGTTTTAATTGGCTGTGTGATTACCGTTACAGCTTTTTAAAACTTCACTGCTGAACAGGGGTATGAAAGTCCTCAGTAGCTTGCTTTTACGTTGATACTAGCACCATATCACAGTCGTTAAAAGCACTATTTTCTCTACTATTATTACACATTTTACTCGAAAGATGGCACAACTGCTAAAATGTATTATCTATACCAGTGCCTAAATCACACTATCAAAGTTTTGAAATACTGCGGTATATACAACATACTGTAACATAATTAACGCACTTTGAGGTAGTTTGTTCAGAATCGTTTACTGAATCGATTCTTATCATTTTTAATATAGGTAATTTTTTATCCCAAAAATAATTAAAACTACGTAAATTACAATCACACGAAATCACACATACAGTCAAAACAAACTGAAATGGACCGTAACTTAAGGCAATAAGACTTTTAAGAGTACAGTTTTATTTGTATTATTACTAATTCTGTCATTCAATAAAAATAAAGAAAAATGAACTTTATTTCAAGCACGTTAAAGTCTTTGCGTTCGTGGATTTGTACTGTGACCACAACATTCTTGCGGAATTAGTATAACTAATTTGATAAATAATCAGTTTAAATAAAATGTTTAACTAAAAATTCAGTGTATGTATTATAATTATAACATAATATACTAATTGGGGTGTCTGAGGGTGTGCGTTAATTACGTTACATATTGTATATAAAATAGGTTTAAACTAATAAATAAAGAAAATTAAATTGTTTTATTTTAATAGGTATCGCACATAGAGTTTGAATTGAGAGAATTAGTTAATTTCTAACTAATGATTTCTTAAATTTACGCGAACACTACACATTGAATAAAACTATTATTTACGGATTTTATCGCGTTTAATTACTTTTAATTTATTTTTTTTATTATTATCCCGACGTTTCGGGTGCTTTACAGCGCCCATGGTCACGGGGGGGACTGAGATGTTTGACGTCCCAATGTCATAGTTAGTCCGGCTACCTTCAGTTTTTTAATATTAATTTTTGGTCCGATTTACGCAAAACGAGCTTATAGTATCATGAAGTCTTGCAGTGGTATGCTTGGGTTTGGGTTTAATTTTGTTAATTATAGGATCCCAAGCAGATGGTAGCACCCAACCATCTTCTCTATTGAAATTTGGATGTTTTTTAATTTCAATAACCTCGCGTATCATCCTTGGTAGGAATCGGTGTTCTTTTGCGAGAATTTGTGGTCTATCAAATCTAATGTAATGGTGGGGACGATCTTGAACATGTTCGCAGACTGCAGACTTCCCAGAGCGTCGGTGCTTCACATCAGCTATATGTTCCTTCACGCGGGTTTTTATAGATCTCTTTGTTTGACCTATGTAAGAGAGACCACATTCACAATCTAGCTTATACACACCTGCATCTTGTAGAGGAATATTACATTTGATGGATGGTAAAAATTGACTAATCTTCTTCAGCGGCTTGTAGTATGTCTTAATGGACGCTCGCTTCAAGATGTAGCCAATCTTGTCCGTGACTCCTCTAACATATGGTAGTAGAGCAGGCGCGCGCTCGACTGTGGCCGGCTTCACTCGTTCACTGTGACGTAGGCGCGGGACCCGAAGCTTGTTGTCTTGCAATACTTGCTTGACGTGCTGAAGCTCCGCGGCTAGATGTTTTCTGTCACAGATCCCTCGTGCTCTCTGAAACAAAGATTTACCCACGGTAGCTAACTGTGAAGGATGATGGTGAGATTCACCATTTAGATATCGGTTGGTATGGGTCTTTTTCCTATACACAGTGTGACCAATAGTGTTATCAGGATTTCGGATGACTAAAACATCTAGGAAAGCTAAAGAATTATTTGCCTCTAACTCCATTGTGAATTGTATTTTAGAGTTTATGGAGTTAAGGTGGTCTAAAACTTGTCAAAACATACACTGGACGAACCGACAATGAAAGTATTAGCGAAGGGAATGAACTTCGCATTAACTCCGCGAAAAATCCCGTACGAAGAAATTATCTGCAGTGTTGAGGATTGTCTGTTTAAGAATAATATCGGTAAGGAAGATTTGGAGGCCATACGTCAAGATATTTCGTCATTGTTACGTCGTAGTTCAGTGCCGAAACCAAACCTTCCTAAAGACGAATTTACAGCGCTAAATAACTTACGGAACAGACCAGAACTCACGATTCTCCGCGCGGATAAAGGAAATGCTACGGTAGTAATGGACGCGTCGGAATATAATTTTAAAATACAACAACTTTTATCGGACGAAAGTACATATAAAAAGGTCAAAACAGACCCTACAACCAACACGCTTAAAACAACTAGCGATTTAATAAAGAAATACTCCGAAAAATTAAATCTCGACGTGAATTCGCTAATACCATCATGTGTCAAACCACCGAGGTTGTATGGGTTACCGAAGATACACAAACCAAACGCTCCACTACGTCCGATAGTGAGCCAGATCGATTCACCAACTTATAAGCTGGCACAATACTTAGCAAAAATACTATCACCACTAAGAGGACATACCAGAGCACACACAAAGGATTCATACCATTTTGTGAGTGAGATAAAAGACCTACATCTCGCTAACAATGAAACTATGGTCAGTTTTGATGTTCAGTCACTATTTACATGCCTACCTATTATGGACTGCATCTCAATTGTAACTAGGAAGCTAGAAGAAAATAACATGCCTCAAGAATATGCAATACTACTTGAACATTGCCTCACATCTGGCTATCTATTGTGGAAGGAGGAGTTCTACAAGCAAGTAGATGGTGTGGCGATGGGCTCACCTGTGTCTCCCATAGTCGCCGACATATTCATGGAGGACTTTGAGGAGAAAGCCCTTCTTACTGCTCCTGTAAATCCAAGGTTCTACAAGCGGTACGTAGACGACACCTTCACAATTTTACCATCTGACAAAGTAACTGCATTTTTAGACCACCTTAACTCCATAAACTCTAAAATACAATTCACAATGGAGTTAGAGGCAAATAATTCTTTAGCTTTCCTAGATGTTTTAGTCATCCGAAATCCTGATAACACTATTGGTCACACTGTGTATAGGAAAAAGACCCATACCAACCGATATCTAAATGGTGAATCTCACCATCATCCTTCACAGTTAGCTACCGTGGGTAAATCTTTGTTTCAGAGAGCACGAGGGATCTGTGACAGAAAACATCTAGCCGCGGAGCTTCAGCACGTCAAGCAAGTATTGCAAGACAACAAGCTTCGGGTCCCGCGCCTACGTCACAGTGAACGAGTGAAGCCGGCCACAGTCGAGCGCGCGCCTGCTCTACTACCATATGTTAGAGGAGTCACGGACAAGATTGGCTACATCTTGAAGCGAGCGTCCATTAAGACATACTACAAGCCGCTGAAGAAGATTAGTCAATTTTTACCATCCATCAAATGTAATATTCCTCTACAAGATGCAGGTGTGTATAAGCTAGATTGTGAATGTGGTCTCTCTTACATAGGTCAAACAAAGAGATCTATAAAAACCCGCGTGAAGGAACATATAGCTGATGTGAAGCACCGACGCTCTGGGAAGTCTGCAGTCTGCGAACATGTTCAAGATCGTCCCCACCATTACATTAGATTTGATAGACCACAAATTCTCGCAAAAGAACACCGATTCCTACCAAGGATGATACGCGAGGCTATTGAAATTAAAAAACATCCAAATTTCAATAGAGAAGATGGTTGGGTGCTACCATCTGCTTGGGATCCTATAATTAACAAAATTAAACCCAAACCCAAGCATACCACTGCAAGACTTCATGATACTATAAGCTCGTTTTGCGTAAATCGGACCAAAAATTAATATTAAAAAACTGAAGGTAGCCGGACTAACTATGACATTGGGACGTCAAACATCTCAGTCCCCCCCGTGACCATGGGCGCTGTAAAGCACCCGAAACGTCGGGATAATAATAAAAAAATAAATTAAAAGTAATTAAACGCGATAAAATCCGTAAATAATAGTTTTATTTAATTTCTAACTATATGAACTTTTCCTATCATTTATTAAAATGTACGAAATAATTCTGAACCAAGTTGATATCGCCCTCTAGTGTATTTTTCGGGAATTTATGATTTCAACGCCATCTATTATAGCGCAGGAGAAACTTCCCTAGTTTCGTCACCAAATAATTAGTTAGAGTGGCTCATCTATGCCCTATATAGTATATTATCTATGTTGCTGAACATAGGGCTTCCTCATAGCTTACGCTTGACAGACGGCTGGCCAAACGATTTTTTTTTAAATTATTATTAGAAATATCCAGCTGCCCATCACCTGCTTCGCTTCCCCTGTCGCCTCTGACGATAGCCGCGGAATGACATGCGGTTTAGAATATTCTTACGCCGCCACAACACGGAACACAGGACACAGAATCACATTGGCACAGAATACGTTTGTTATTTAAGTATGGATGTATGAAGTGTGTAGCAAATATGTTATAAATAGTCTTAATCTTTATTAATGTATAACGACGGCTTAGCGTGTACGGTAAAACTTAAAAGAGTTTATGTTTACACCTTACTAATTGTTATAATTCTTACTGTATGTGAAAAGAAAAAAAAACGTGGTAGAGCCACGCTGTAGCTATATTATGGTGGTAGCACATTCGTAGGTCGGCTCGACCGAGGAAGGACCACGCTATCACTGAATACGGCGTACAATAGCAGCTTTATACTGCTGTGTTTCGTATGGTGAGTGTAGAGATTCTGAGACCCGTTTTTACTGGAAATGGGGCATTCCAACTTAGTCATCAGGAGTGGCAACGAATCTGCGTTTTGATTCTTAATCGAGGATAAATGTCTATGGGCCACAGCATCCACTTGCCATCAGGTGGTTGTGTGCTGGTTAGTCACCCTTATTCTATAAAGAAAAATACGAGTCCGCCCTTTGTTATCTATAAAATTCTTCATTCCTTATAGGAATATCGAAAGTCCAGTGCTTTGCGTCGGTCTGCCCGATAGATTACCATTGAAGGGGACATACGCCATAGTTGCCACACTTGGCAGGCCGATCGGGAACCACAGTTTTTTTTATTATTTTGAGTTGTTATCACGAGGATACTTAACCTCATGGTATCACTCTGTCGGTAGTAGATTTCTTACGCCGCACCGGCTGCCACAATACGAAATTATAACAACAACGACAATGTAGCCGTGGAAGGAAAAGGGGAGATATCTCCCGCAGGGCAAGGTGTTCTGCCACGGAAGCGGCCAAAGCTCCATGTTTTGTTTTGGAACTGTATATATATAGCACGGCAGATTCGGAACTTTGATAGCGCGATATAGGCTTCGGTGCGTTTAGCTTGTGGCGCGATGACAATAATACGGTAAATAAAAGTAAAGTTTTTTTTAAATAAAATAAATAAGGCGCCCGGTTGGCGTTCCTCACCATACGCATAGGAACCATTATGCTATTTGAATTTACATTTTTTATTGAATTGTGAAATTCCCAGTAGCATTAATAATATATACGTGGTACAGCCATGCTGCAGTTATATTAGAAGTATAGTTGTAGCACGAATGGGTCGGCTCGACCGGGGAGGGACTACGCTCTCACAGAATACCAGCGTGAAACAGTAGCTTGATGCTGCTGTGTTTCGTATGGTGAGTGTAGAGAACCGGAGACCCTTTTTACTGGAAACGAGGCATTCCATCTTAGTCTTCACGGGTGACAACGCATCTGCATTTTGATTCGTAATCGAGGATAGATGTGGATGTCTATGAGCCACAGCAAACACTAACCATCAGGTGGTGTGCTCGTTTGTCATCCTATCCTAAAAAAAATTAAAGGAGACTTTTACAAAGCAAAGCGTGCGTGTTCGTATGCATTTTGGTGTTTTTGTGTGTATGTGCTCTTGCGTGCCTCTTTTTTTTTTTTTTTTTTATAGAAGAGGGGGCAAACGAGCATGCGGCTCACCTGATGTTAAGTGACTACCGCCGCCCATGATCAACCGCAACACCAGGAGAATTGCGGGTGCGTTGCCGGCCCTTTAGAAAGGAGTAAGCTCTTTTCTTGAAGGTCCCCAGGTCGTATCGGTCCGGAAAAATCGCCGATGATAAACTATTCCACAGAGAGGTTGTACGTGGAAGAAAACTCCTTGTGAAACGTACAGTGGTGGACCGCCAAGCATCCAGATGGTGTGGATGGTATCGGGACGTTTGCCGTGTCGTGCGTTCACGAAATTTGGTGGCTGGGATTAATCCGAACAATTCCTCAGAGCACTCCCCGTGATAGATGCGATAAAATACGCAAAGAGATGCAACATCTCTTCGCAACGCCAGTGAATCGAGCCGATCGGAAAGCACTCGGTCGTCGACGATTCGAGCCGCTCTGCGCTGGATGCGGTCAAGTGGAAGGAGCTGGTACTGGGGAGCCCCAGCCCAGAGATGGGAACAGTATTCCATGTGCGGCCGAACCTGCGCCTTGTAAAGTTGCAGGCGGTGTGCCGGCATGAAATACTGTCCCGCTCTGCTGAGCACGCCAAGCTTTTTAGAGGCCAATTTGGCCTTCCCTTCCAAGTGACCACGAAACTGCACGTCACTCGATATGTCGACGCCGAGGATTCCGATACTGGCTGAGGCAACAAGGGGAGTGCCTTGAAACTGAGGGGATACGACAAAGGGTTCTTTTTAGCGGTTAACGCGCAAACTTGTGTCTTCTGGGGGTTAAACTGGACTAGATTCAGTCGTCCCCAATCCGAGACTCTGTTCAGCAAAGACTCGACTTCAGACACAAGTTTGTCCCGGCACTCGGAGACGTTTTCCCGAGAAATATTGGCTCGGCCGGTGTAAAGAGCATCACCAGTGCTGTCATCTGCATAGCAATGAATGTTACGGGTATGCAACATATCATTGTTATGCAGAAGAAACAGCGTTGGCGATAGCACGCAGCCCTGTGGAACACCAGCATTAATAGGCTTGCAATCGGAGCTTGCACCGTCTACAACGACCTTGATGCTCCGATCTGCAAGAAAGCTGGTGATCCAATTGCACAATTTCTCGGGAAGCCCATAGGAAGGGAGCTTCGAAAGAAGCGCTTTGTGCCAAACCCGATCGAAGGCCTTCGCAATGTCCAAACTAACGGCCAATGCCTCCCCCTTGAACTCTCTTGATCATATAGTGCCGGTGTAAAAATATTCATTACCCCATATCATCTAATGTAATGGGGAATAAAAAGACAAAGACAGTAAAAAGACAAAGGTAACAGAACTAACTCTGTTCACCAGTTTAAGAGCTACACAGACATACATAGCGATCAAACTTCTAACACCACTCTTTTTCGTCGGAGATTAAGAACAAATAAAGAAAACTGCGGTTGTCAACCCTCGACGTGGGGCAAACGAGCAGGCTCACCTGATGATAAGCAAGGTAAGCTACGATGCAACACCAGCGTATATGTATTTTTCCATATATATATTTGTTATTGCTCCTCTCTGTGGCCGTCAACGACCTTTAAAATAATTATAGGAATCTGAGCAATTTACATTTATATTAAAATAAATTAACAATTCATTTTTAATTAGATTAATACATGCTCTATTTCTTTCTTCTTTCTATTTTACACTCCTGATGTTAGAAATTATTTCCGTAAAACTTACTTGTTCCAGACTTACAATCACAGTTAATATAAAAAGGACGACATTTGAATTAGGGATAAAAATATAGTATTTTTCGTACTAAGTATATCATTTTTCTATAATATAATATAGTACAATTGGTTTAACATAGAATACTATAATACATAATAGAATAGCTGTCAACCTTATTTTGTACGAGTTGTAGGCGTCGCCGCAATTACGTCGTATTATCAGTTAATCACTACTACAAACCTGATTCGCTGTGTTGACAGACGGATTTTAATACATATTTATTTTTAAATAGAGTGCAATTTGGCATTTTCTAAATAATATGTATGGGAAATTTCGAAACGATTGTAACGTCATAACACATCTCGTGTTGACATTTATACGTGTGAATTGACGTGTTAGTGGCATTTTAGTGGCTACAAGGGCTCCGCCCACTCCCCCGTTCTATTACGTATGTATTATTGTATTCTATGGATTTAAATATTAGTACGATACTAAATATTATAGTACGGGCGGCAACTATAATATTTGCGGCGGATTGGGTGGTAAGGTTAAATTTTTTCGCTTGGCTAATTCAGAGCCAGATCATAAACCAGAAAAAGCTCGCTTGTTCCCAGGTGGATCGGTACGAAGTGGGGGTGGACGAGACGCGGGTCGCTCTCGCCGCGGAGGTGTTCGGGAGGTACCTGAAGACGGAGGACGGTGAAGCCGTCACCGATGTGGTGGCCGCTTCGGTGGTCGACAACGCGAGCGAGCTTCTTGATGGTAAGTACCTACCGTGATGCTGTTTTTATGTTCTCATGGCCAACTGGGACCACAACAGACACGGCAACTATTTTTATTGAAGAAAGAGTGTGACAACTATATTATAAATGCTGTACTTACTTTTTGCTATCGCATTTGTCTTAACAATAATTGTGTATGTTTTAATTATTGTGTAAATCCTTAACGGAACTTTCTGTGTTTATTCGATAGAATTTTGTTGAAAATATTTAATGGAAACAATTTTAGCTTTATGTATTAATTCAAGAGCCGTGATAGCTCAGATGGTTAACGTTCGCTGTAAATATCACAGTACGCGAGTAGCCCGGGTTCGATTCCCGCCGGTACCCATGAAGTTGTTAATTTCAATTTTAAGTGCTGATTTACCACGTGCTCGGCGGTGAAGGAAAACATCGTGAGGAAACCTGCATGCGTCAGCTATAAGAAAAAAAATATTTCGAAGACATGTGAAGTTTGCCAACACGCATTGGGGCACCACGACGAACACTTCCCTGCCCTAAAAACCCTCTCAGAAATGAGGGAAAGCCTGTGCCCCAGCAGTGGGACGTATATAGGCTGTAACTTTTTTCCTTAATAATTCAATGTTCACTTACTCAAAGTACTATATTAGGCTGTGTTTTCAAAAAATAAGCACACTGTCCATTTGACGGTGAGTGGATACGTAGCTCGTTTTAACCGATATTTATACTTGATGAAGAACCAAAATGCAGAAGCATTTGTTGCCTCTGAGGACTTACAACGAGTGCCTCGTTTGCAGTAAGAAAGTCCCCGGGTCTCGCCGCTCACCTTTCGTAACGCAGCAGTTATTGTGCTGCAATGTATGCTGGTATGTGTTTTTGGGGGAGGACCTTTATCAAGCACCGGATTTGTGACGACCTGTTATGAATAATGGGCGGTGCAAATACAGACTGACTCCTAGGTAGAAAGCTCGAAGAAGGAGCTCTTCTTGTGTTGACAATAAAACAAGACAAACATTTACCATTAAGGGTACACTAGTCACTCATTCTTCCATACAAACGTAGTCTGGCGATTACTCAACTGTTTGATGGTGTACGTTAAAAATAAAATATGATTTCAATTTGTCTCACCATTATCTAGCCCTGTATGGAAACAAAAAAGTAAAAAAAAAAGAATATATTTAAAAGTACTTATTTTAACACATCTTTGGGCGGAAATAAATACCGTAAAAATAATGAAAATTGCAAAACAGTTACCATACAGGGATAGACTAGGTGTTCAAAAGTGCAAATAATTTTATTTTGAACGGATACATTCAATAGATTTTTCATGATATCCAGATTCCCAAAGGTCTGTTTATAAAATTTCGCTCGCTCGTTTTGTTGTAAATCATCATGCCTTTCGCTTTCGCACGTGATGTCGGCTGAGATAGCATGCATTTTAACCCCGCTCACCACTTAGTTCGTGCCATCGACTAGGGCCACCTTAAGAAGATACATCGATAATGAACGTTTAAAATGGCTCCGGGAAATCAGTGAGTACATAATTGAGTGAATACATAATTTCTGTAAAAATTTAAAAAAAAACGCCGTCATAAGGTCTAAAATTGCGTAGCGCCCGCGACGATTAAGACCGCTTAGAAATTGTTAGAATCTTAAAATATTTAAAAAAAATATTGATTTAAGTAATTGAAATAATGAGCAAGTAATTACGAATATTAATGTTATGAATGTATTTGAGTGATTCCTAAGCACTATTAAGTAATTTCGTTGTAATTTCAAATATAGTGATTTTTAGAGGTGTTTTTGCAAATAATTATGATCGAGTCAAAATATATATACAATCATGTTTTTGAACAAGCAAATTCCTGATAAAGAAATGAATTTACCTTTATCAAATTTCCAGTTTCGTTAGTGGTGTCGTGGTCCTACACTGTACTATTTGATGAAAGGAGGTGGATATATTCGCGGTGTCGCCTTAAATATTTGCCTAGGATTCCGCATAGGCGGCAGCTACCAGTAAATATTTCTGCCGCTAAACAGCCCTGCTTGCACTTAGGGTTGCTAGGCGTCCGGATAAAGCCGGACACAGTCAGGCTTTTTGGCTGCGTGTCCGGCCAAATTAGACGGCGTCCGGCCTGTCCGGCTTTTGTTAGGTTTTTTATACATGACCATTTTGTTTATATTTTTCATGTACTCAATTGCATACTATAACAATTATTAAAATTAATGTAATGAATATTGAATGATTAATAATAAAGAAGACTGATTTAAGGATTTAATTTAAGAAGATTTTATGTTAAATGATAAAAGCAATGATCTACTTAAAAAAATTGTCATGTTATACTAAGACTAAAACATTAAATGTCCGGCCTTTTTACCAAAATATCCGGCTAAACTAGCTGCTCTGTCCGGCTTTTCAGTTTTAAGACATGGCAACCCTACTTGCACTGCTGTGTTCCTGTCTGAAGGATATAGAGAGCCACTATAATTATGGGCTGTAAGACATTTTATGTAGTCCTCAGAGGTGGCAACGCATCTGTAGCGTTCTTTGTTTGAAGTTGGCCGCTTACCATCAGGTGGTGGAGTTTATGGGTCACTTCAGTTTATAAAAAATGGTGATGACGTTAATTTCCAGGCGGCTCGAAGGACATCTTCGGTGAATGCGTGCGCTACGTGAAGAACTTTCTCGCAGGCACTCCGTTCGCGGAGTTCGAACGCTCGATGTACTTCCACCGCTACCTGCAGTGGAAGTGGCTGGAGGCGCAGCCGGTCACGCAGCACACCTTCCGCATGTACCGGGTCCTGGGGAAGGGCGGCTTCGGAGAGGTCTGCGCTTGTCAGGTAACCTCACAGCTGATTTACACACACACACACGTTTACATGCCTATACACACACTAGCTGTGTTTCGACATTATTAACGTAGCAAATTCTAAACAATTAAAAGAAAGATGTTACTTTGCGTATATCCGTTATACTAAAGATGTAAAAATTTATTAGCTAAGATATGCCTAAATAAATGACGTTAAACTTTTCAAACAAAACAAACTTAGTCTCAGTTACATTCATTAGGAAAGACACACAACAAACGTAGAAGTTTTTTTATAGGAGTAGAGAGAGAGAGAGAGAGAGAGGCAAACGAGCATACGGCTCACCTGAAGGTAAGTGATTACCGCCGCCCATGAGCAACTACAGGGGAATTGCAGATGCGTTTCTTGTCTTTTAAAAAGGTAGTAGTAGTATGTCTTTCCTAGTGTAGGAAAGACATACTGCTACTACCTTTTTCTCGCTCGGGGGAGGCAGGGTGGGAGGTGCTCTTCAAACTAGTTAGGTAAGACACATCTTAACTAATTAATTTTTGATTTCTTATATTTACGCGATACTACATACGGAATAAAACTACGGATTTTATCGCGTTTAATTTTAACTTTCTTAATTCTCGATGTTTTCACTTAGCACTAGTAAGCACTTTCTAGCACCCGTGGTCAAGGGGTATTTTCAATACCGAAGATGGCTGCATGCTACCAAAATTAAATCCAAACCCAAACATACTACTGCAAGAGTTTAACATACTATAAGCTCGTACTGGGTAGATCGGACCAAACATACTACTGCAAGAGTTCAACATACTATAAGCTCGTACTGGGTAGATCGGACCAAACATACTACTGCAAGATTTCAACATACTATAAGCTCGTACTGGGTAGATCGGACCAAACATACTACTGCAAGAGTTCAACATACTATAAGCTCGTACTGGGTAGATCGGACCAAACATACTACTGCAAGAGTTCAACATACTATAAGCTCGTACTGGGTAGATCGGACCAAACATACTACTGCAAGAGTTCAACATACTATAAGCTCGTACTGGGTAGATCGGACCAAACATACTACTGCAAGAGTTCAACATACTATAAGCTCGTACTGGGTAGATCGGACCAAAAATTAATAATTGAAAGTAGCCTGTGCCTCGGACCATGGCTTTGATGAGATTTAAAAAAATAAACGCGATTAAATCCTTAAAATTAGTTTTATTCAATAATTATTTTTTAAGATCTTTAAAGGCTACGGTATAAGGACTTGGATGGAGTTTTTGCTGTTTAACCTGTAATTATATACCTCGTCCAGCAAGTGCACTGATGTGTGGTGTACCCCCACAGTGCCTTATAATTCTAATGACAATCTAATTGAAGTCATCTAAAAATATCAATATAAGTAATTACCTGCAGTGGCGGCGTATGATAATACGCCATAGTATACTATACAAGAGAATGGCTGTCAACTTTATTTTGTACGAGGTTGGGCGTTGCTAAACCCGATTCGCTGTGTTGACAGACTGAATAAATTTACACATTTTAGACTTTTGATAAATGTTAAAGATCATCATTAAAAAAATCGTTTAAATTTTAATACATATTTATTTGTAAATAGTGTGCAATTTGGCATTTTCTAAATAATTTGCATACGAAATTTGGAAACGATTGTAACGCCAAAACACATCTCGCGTTGACATTTATACGTGTGAATTGACGTGTTAGTGACATTTTAGTGGCTACACGGGCTCCGCCCACACCCCCGTTCTATTATGTATGTATTATAGTATTCTGTGTAATGCACTACCCCATATCTTCCTGTAGGTGCCGTAAATGGCGACACAGGAAGATATGGGAGATAGGCAGCAGCGCCTTTCTGATAGCAGTTAACTGCAGTTGCCAACCCGCAAGCGAAGTGTGGCAACTATGGCAATCTGTGGTTAATCTATCTCATTTCTGAAAGGAATTTGAAGTAGTGAAGAACGTACGACACTCACGAGAGAGAAGTGAAGTGGATACATACATACGCCACAACTACAAAAGTGTAACACATTTTATTTACAGTTACTGATAGTTCTTGTTTTAATTTTTTTTTAACTAAATTATTGGATAAAGTCGGTTAAAAAATTCACAGAAAGAGGGTCCTGCAAAGTTCCTTCCGCAGTTTCTTAAGTGACAAACGGAAATCGGAAAATATATTATATTTTAAAATATATTCTTTCAAACTTTGAAAGATGAAGAATGTGGGTTAAGAATGGGCGAGTTAACCGTCAAATGCCTTTTGTATGCCGATGATCAAGTCATACTTGCGTCATCGGCGGCTGAGTTGCAAATGATGGTTACATTAATGAACTGGGAATTAAAAGAAAGGGGAATGAAAGTGAACGCATGTAAGACGAAAGTGATGGTTTTTGAAAGAGAAGAAAGCAAAACGGTATGTGAAATAAGAATAGAAGGAGAGTTAATTGAGCAAGTGGATGAGTTTGTGTATTTGGGATGTGTATTCAGCAGGGATGGTAGATATGATAGGGATATAGAACGACGAGTAAATGCAGGGAATAGAGTGAATGGGGCACTACACTCTATTATGAAGAACCAGAATGTGTCAAAACAGGCACGTATGGTAATTCATAATGCTGTGTTAGTCCCTACTTTAATGTATGGTAGTGAAAGCTGGGTGTGGCAGAAGAAGCACGAAAGTAGAATAAATGCTGTAGAAATGCGGTCTTTAAGGAATATGCTAGGGTTGAATCTGAATGACAGGGTGAGAAATTGCGTGATAAGAGATAAATGTGGTATGCAAGATGATGTTGTGACCAGGATTAAGAAAGGAATGCTTCGGTGGTTTGGTCATGTGGAAAGAATGAATGAGGAAAGAGTGACAAAGCAAATTTATATGGCGGATGTGAACGGCCGAGTCGGGAAGGGACGCCCTAGGAAAAAGTTTATCGACCAAATTGGCGATATTTTGAAAATGGGCCACGTTAGAAGTACCCTTAACCAACGAGCATGTATGCGTAGATATATGGATGTAAAAGAGGCGAAAGAGGTATGTCAGGATCGTGCCAAATGGAAGTCCGTAGTCTCTGCCTACCCCTCAGGGTGACAGGCGTGAGTGTTTATATAAAAAAAAAATATTATATTTCATTTCAGTTCTCTTTTATTCTAGGTCCGGGCAACGGGTAAAATGTACGCGTGCAAGAAACTGGAAAAGAAACGTATAAAAAAGCGCAAGGGAGAAGCGATGGTTCTGATCGAGAAGCAGATACTGCAGCGGATCAACTCGCGGTTCGTCGTGAACCTCGCGTACGCGTACGAAACGAAAGACGCACTGTGTCTCGTTCTCACGATTATGAATGGTGAGTATCCATGTTTAGTGAACTCGCCCCTAAACTGATGGAATGTAGTTATTATAAGGCATTTTTTTTTCTCGAATCAACGGCAAATTTTATTTGAAAATTTGTTATGACTGGTCTCTTTGTAATCTTTGTATAAAATATGATGGTTACTAGTTTTTTTTTTGTCAAAAATTAAAATGTGATGATTAGTTTGTTAAAAATAAACTTCTTGAGCTGATGTAGCGATTTTATTTTGATCGCGGTTAAAATAATATAATTAAAATTTGAAAAAAGTAAAGCAAACTTCAAAACACTAAAAATTATTTATAAATATTTCCTCATAAACTAATATTTCAGAAGTAGGGGCTTTAATTATGCAATACACTGTATCTTATATAAGGGTCGACGTCAACCGGTGTCGATCTAATGGTGTGGTAGCATTAGTAGGGGGTCCTGCTTAACACAATATATAAAAAAATATTTCGTCAAGGAAAAGAATGCGGGGGTATTATTTTTTTTTTTTTTTATAGAAGAGGGGGCAAACGAGCATGCGGCTCACCTGATGTTAAGTGACTACCGCCGCCCATGATCAACCGCAACACCAGGAGAATTGCGGGTGCGTTGCCGGCCCTTTAGAAAGGAGTAAGCTCTTTTCTTGAAGGTCCCCAGGTCGTATCGGTCCGGAAAAATCGCCGGTGGTAAACTATTCCACAGAGAGGTTGTACGTGGAAGAAAACTCCTTGTGAAACGTACAGTGGTGGACCGCCAAGCATCCAGATGGTGTGGATGGTATCGGGACGTTTGCCGTGTAGTGCGTTCACGAAATTTGGCGGCTGGGATTAATCCGAACAATTCCTCAGAGCACTCCCCGTGATAGATGCGATAAAATACGCAAAGAGATGCAACATCTCTTCGCAGCGCCAGTGAATCGAGCCGATCGGAAAGCACTCGGTCGTCGACGATTCGAGCCGCTCTGCGCTGGATGCGGTCAAGTGGAAGGAGCTGGTACTGGGGAGCCCCAGCCCAGAGATGGGAACAGTACTCCATGTGCGGCCGAACCTGCGCTTTGTAAAGTTGCAGGCGGTGTGCCGGCATGAAATACTGTCCCGCTCTGCTGAGCACGCCAAGCTTTTTAGAGGCCAATTTGGCCTTCCCTTCCAAGTGACCACGAAACTGCACGTCACTCGATATGTCGACGCCGAGGATTCCGATACTGGCTGGGGCAACAAGGGGAGTGCCTTGAAACTGAGGGGATACGACAAAGGGGTTCTTTTTAGCGGTTAACGCGCAAACTTGTGCCTTCTGGGGGTTAAACTGGACTAGATTTAGTCGTCCCCAATCCGCGACTCTGTTCAGCAAAGACTCGACTTCAGACACAGGTATTTTAAACTGGATCTTAGACTATTAGCTGATCGATGGGTACTGGTCGATAAAACGTTGTTTAATAATCGATCGACGTCGATCGGCAATTAATCAATGTGGTTGTGGGCTCATTAGCAGTATCTTTCAAAATTTATTCAGAAAAGAATGCATTATTGTTGTCCAATACGCTCCTGCTCTTTTTATAATACGGAGACGCAAACGCAGAAGACTTTGGGATACGACCATTTTCTAAGGCCAGAGATAGCTTAACCTCTTAGCTACCAAGCTGCCGAATTCGGTCGCGGCGATCATCCGTCAAATGACAAGTGACTGAATTCGGCCGCATCCACCCACAGCACTTTAACCCATAAATACTTAATTATAGGCTCAACATGAAATTTTCTATCCTCTAGTGCAATAAAAAGTCGGTTACTCTATGGTTATTTATTTATAATCTACGTTCATTACGTACAACATTTTCGTGCGGGTGTTATTGTGTTTTGTTGTGTTGATTTTCGGATTTTTCTAGTGTTTTATTTTAGTGTTTTATTATAAAATTGGTATGAAAGTTTTTGTGCGAATATAATTTATCTTCTTACGTAAATAATTTCGAGTAATATATAGAAATAATAGTTATTTTCACGCTGCCGACATCCTCTTGGGTATGTACCCGTTTTTTGTTATCGAAATACTATAAAGTCTTTTTGTAATGAAGTAAAACCTGACTTTTTTGGACCACAGAATAGAGGATTTTGTATAAATTTTATTATCCTAAACTTCTTCATAGAAAAGTAGTCTCTAAATATAAGTTTTAATGGTTTAAAGTTTGCTGTGGATGGGTGCGGTCGCATGCGACCGCTCGGGATTTGACGAACGCATGCGACTGCATGGGATTTTACGGGAGTTGAAGGGAAATCCATCTAGACGATATTTTACATAGCGATCAGTGAAGCGGGCCAGATCCTCAAATAATCTGTGTGATCATCTCTCGATGCCATTTATCGACGATCGTTCGATTGGTGTGGTAATACCCTAACGCCCACTTCAGAATCTAATAAATTATGAGGACACTTTTTTTGAAGTTCAAAACATTTATTATCAGAGACTCATATTTGCGCCACTTTAATTCGGTCAGATGCCTCTGATGCCGCCCCGATTTCTAAACGAGGTACCCTTGACATAGAGGTTGCCAAAGTGTTTACGCAAGTAGCATCCCACACTCTAGGGCTTTACCTCTCTCTCAAGGAATTAGTTCCTACCACAGAAATCATAATAATAAGACAATAGTAGCGCATAGACGCGTGACCTTGTCGCCGCTTACATGGGTTGACGAACATAATTCACTATTTTGTGATTTAGTTATGCGGCGAACGTTGTACGTGAATTTTTATTATTATAAATTTATAATGGTGCACTGCAGCATAATCAGTTGTAAAAACTCATCAAGGACGTGTAATTAAACTAATAAAGGCGTAACATTTCATCAGTAAGTTGATTATTTAATAATTATCATTGTTTTAATTAATTTACATCTAGAAGAATACTTTATTATGACATTTACCTTTGCAAACTCATTTATTACTTTTCGTATTGTACAATTACCATTGCTGCTTTTGTTCTACCGTAATACGCGACGCACGCGACGTTGACAAACTCGTGAAGCAATATTAAATGTAATGAGAAATATTAAATATCATTGTGCATTGCGTATGTTTATTATTGCGTATTATATTACGGTAAGATGGGGCGACATCGGTTTTGGAAGTAATCGAGCGCTAATTCATTTCTATTGTCTTATTATTACGATTTCTGTGATTCCTACCGTTGTACATACCGTTGGGTTTCTTGCCATCGTCTAAATATTCCACAAGGCTCTAAAACCGAGGGAATATTTATAGAGACAAGATCTCTTCGGATGACATCGTTCAAAGAACCGTCACGGGAAAACCTATTACTTCATTTAAAGTTTTATTTTTAGACCCTATTGAGTGTACTGAGTTGTTATACTTAGATGTTACCTTAGCTTGTGATATTGAGCTCAACATAATGAATAACACTAGTACATCGTATAAAGTTTCAATAAAAACTTCACTCCTGTTTCTTCACCTTTAGGGTTAATATCTAGGCTATTATCTTCAAATTTAAAATTGAATATCTATATAATTTTCTATTAAAAATATTTTTATTTACGGCATATTTTTTATCTTTTGTACTTTCCACAGACAACGAAGCGGTTTTCCATCTTTAGGAATCCACTCTGATGATGGTCAGTTGAATAAGTGTTACAGTGTGTTCCAAAACCCAATCGATACTGGGTCGTAAGAATAAAGCTTATGGTATTATATTTTTACAAAGAAAATTTAAATATTTGAAGATTTTCCTTTTAATTTTATTTAAATAATTTTTATATTATGTATATTATGTCTGTGACTAACAATTGAATATGTACTTTATTTGTTGTATCTAATACATGCTACTGATTTTAAAAATTTATAGTAATTGTTTTGTAAACAAAATTTTTGTTCTTACAGTTTTAATTAGAAAAATATTTAAATAAAAACGTAGCAATCGGGTCAAATAATAACAGAGTTAAATATTTGCAAGTCCTTGTGTGAACTACATTATCCTATTAAAATCAACAGGGGTCCTAAAAGAATTTCAGTTTCATATTTATGAATATATTATAATCTAAAAGAGAATAATTGCCGGTGATTTTCTTCCACGTTACTATTGTCGTAATGGTTGTTTAAAATAATAAAAAAAATAATTTTAAACTTATAATAAACACCAAAAAATAAATCTACTTAATATATATAGTAAATTCTAACCTAGAATAACATTTCCAGAGCATAGCGACTTTGTTTTTAACAACGATGATACGACCAAGCCGAATAGATGACTTTCAAACGTGACGTCAGTCATAGAAATCGATGATATGATGATAGATTACATTATACTATGATAAAGCTAAAACCAGATTTGGAATGCAGACGGGAAGTCTGTTAGTCTAATTGCCTTGGTCGGCGTGTATATTTTAGTTGTCACTAAACAAATAAGTACAAGACAATCGTTGATAATAAAATGTATGTGTGACGTAATTAATGCATTCAAATGGATGTTTTAGTATGATGCTATATACTAGGTGGCTTAGCTGGACTAAAAAGTTAACTTAGGGAAATACCCAAAAAAAAAAAATAGATTGGGTGAAGGAAAACAAAAAGAGCTTGACGACTTTTGCAAATCTCCTACTGCGGCCTAGCAACATAGTAGACTCTTTTCTGCCTAGATTATCGCTTGGATAATTAGCACTATCTTCGCTTCTTCTGTTGCTAAATGTGAGTCCATGGTGTTCTGGTTTGGACGTTCACGAGAGACGAGATTCAGTTTTATTTAAACTAAGACCTATTCCAACTTCGAATTCAGACGAATTAATCCTCATGGGTGGCAACGCATCAGTGCCTTCTTTGCTTGGAGCTGGTTGCAGGTGTTATAGGTAGAGATGGGTCGAATATTCGTTTCATATTCGGTATTCGGCATATTCGGCAGCTTTACCGAATTTTGGGCTAAATCACCGAACATTCTTTTAAGTGGTAATACCACTTTATTGAAATATACGAATTGAGTTATACCATGTCGTTCATAATTTTACTGTTAAGTATATTTTATTTATGAGTTAAATATACTTGTATAGCGTTATGTTTTTGAGGCACTGTAGATTTATTTCCATTTATTATAGCAAATAGAAAGCTTGATTAAATGTTTTTGGAATCACACAAAGAAACATTACATTACATTAGTACATTTCACTTTACTTTGGTCGTCAATTTCTTTAAAATCAGTACAAATAGAAGATCTCCTGCCGTTAATTTTTATCATATAATTATCAATTTTAACTAAGAATAACGCAACGAAATACTTCTTTCTCACAAAATAGTCAAAACATAAGCATGTGCCGGTAATTTGCTCAGTACCTACTAGATGATGCAATAACAGGTCATGCCACACGCTTTACGGTAACGAGTTTCGACACAAATTGGTTAGGTACTAAGGTGAACTTGTCAAATAACGTTCTGCCGAATATTGCATACGGTAAAAGTTTTACCGAACATTCGTATTCGGTGAAATCCATATTCGGCCTATCTCTAATTATAGGTTGCAGTAATCACTAAGCATAAGTGGAAATTGTTGTGCCCTTGTCAGTGTTAATAGTTTATAAAATGTCTTAACGCAGGTGGGGACCTAAAGTTCCACATTTACAACATGTGCGGAGCGGACACCGGTCTCGGTCTGGAACGGTCGCGGTTCTACGCGGCGCAAGTTGCCTGCGGGCTGGAACATTTGCACAAGATGGGCATAGTTTACAGGTAACTTCATACGAATAATAATTATTATATCAACATTTCCTATCATATTGTGGCAAGAGATTCCACAAACTCACCTCGAACCGTAGGCATCGTGAGACGGGGCGTATTATAGCCGCTCATTCTTTTTCGTTTTTTTTTTAATGGTATTTTAAATCTAGCATATTGATATCTGAATTTTTTATGGCATCTTCCATAAAAAATATTATATATATATATATATATATATATATATATATATATATATATATATATATATATATATATATATATATATGCGCTCTTTTATAGAAGTAAATGTGGAAATCTTCAAGTGAATTGACCAGTTGCGAGGCGTTGTTTACTATGAAAGATTTATAAATACACGTGCCTTTTAAAATGGTGTGTCGTGTACCAGTTTCCTTTATAAGCTTTAAAATCGCATAATTGTTATTACGTTTCCACCTCCAGGCAAAGGTCTTAGACCATGCAGCACAGTTTTAAAACCTTACAGTTGTGAAACGCTTTTGATGTCCGGCTATGCCACTGCCCATGTATGATGTAGGCGTTGTCAGGAAAATGGAAATAAAAGTTAAGTGATTTCAGTTTTCGATTGTTAAATTGAATTATGTAATGTACTCGCATAGGGATAAAAAAATATATCAAAAAAATTAGTGAAACATAAACACGGCCGTGATTTGAAATCAATGTTACTTCGTAACTCATATTATAAGTAGTATAAGTAAATAACAGTATTTTACCATTCTAGATATTTTTCGAAAACCGCACTTAGAATTAGTTAAATAATTACTTTAAAACACGCTCGCACCAACCGCATGTATTGTTTATCAGACTCACTGAAGTGCGCTAGCACAAGGTCGGCCCGCCCCCTGCCCTGCAGTATCCTGTTCCTCTGCACATTCGTTTCCCAACCAACTCCAAGGTTCTTAAACTGTGCTAGTATCATGTGATCTTCATCACTCTTCGTTGGTGCGTGACATACCCCAAAAAACGATCATGAATATCCTTTCCATTATAATAGCGGAGAATCAGACACAATTTCTCTCTGTGACTAACATCGGGAGTTTAGTCAATAATAATTGAAACGAATTTTGAAAATTTTACTTCGTGCTAAATGCGAGTTTTCATTACATCAGCGACAGAATGAATAATGTCATTTTGGACTGTACTGGATAAATAACTCGCTCGTTTGTCTCTTTGTTGATGCTGAATATGCTATTCTAACACGAGATATTACTTAGAAAGAAGCGATACAAGTTCTAAAAAAATGCCATCTATTTAACCTTTTGAGCGCCACGCCAAAACTCACTACCGTGTCCTGTACGCCAAAGCGAAAAGTAAACAAAAATACCTACGAAAAAAACAGTGCTGCCAAGAGTTGATATATCGATAACACAAAATAACTTGTTTTTGTTGGTTTTTTATACAATAAATGACTCTTTATAATCGGGTATGTTTTATTTAATCTTTTGCTGTCTTCCACTCTTTTTATATATGTACTTTGTACATAAATAAAAAACAAACAATAACAATAAAATAGGTAGTAGTAAACCACAACACTACTCTCCATCGTGATGACGTCACTGTCACGACTGGACGACAACGGCGTAGCTGACCTTTTTTTTTGAAACTTTCTTAGAGATGTAGCCGTGTCGCACGTTGTGTATCGATTTCAAAATCGATCTAACCAAATTATACAGACATCGATTCAAAATATTTTATGGCGAGGCATAGGCCAATTGAATCACAGAAGAAAAGTCACGCTCTTATGACAATGGGGGTTTCATATGATGCTGATGTTGCTAAATGATTTTGAGATTGAGAAAGAAAATCGCACAACACAAAATGAAAAATTGCTCTTCATGCCTTAAGTAAAGAAAACACATTTATTATTTGTAATTTTATATTATTAAAATAAAAAGGTACATAATTATTCACTAATCAACAATTGTATATAAGTAATTATTCGCACTAGGAAAATCAGTCTTATAATATTAAAATCTTGTTCATGGAATAAAAAATCAGTAATGATTATAAAAATCAACAAATGGTACATAATTATCCACCAATCAACAATTGTATATAATTATTCGCACTAGAAAAATCAGTTTTATAATATTAAAATCTTGGTCATGGAATAAAAAAATCAGTACTTATTACAGAAATCAACAAATGGTACATAATTATTCACTAATCAACAATTGTAAATAATTATTTGCACTAGGTGTAGTCTTAAAATATTAAAATCTTGGTCTTTAACTCAATCAGTACTTAATATAAAAAACAACAATTAAAAATAATTAATAAATTATAAGTAATATTAGTCTTAAAATAATAAAAATCTTATGGAATAATAAAACATAAATGTTTAGCTGTCCAAAGCAAATTTTCTAACGTGGTAGAGCCATGCTGCAGTTATATTACGGGAGAGTAGTTGTAGCACGAATGGGTCGGCTCAACCGGGGAAGAACCACGCTCTCACGGAATACCGGCGTCAAATAGTAGCTTAATGCTGCTGTGTTTCGTATGGTAAGTGTAGAGAACCGGAGACCCTCTTTACTGGAAACGAGGCATTCCATCTAAGTCCTCACGGGTGACAACGCATTTGCATTTTGATTCGTAATCGAGGATAGATGTAAATGTCTATGGGCCACAGCAACCACTTACCATCAGGTGGACTGTGTGCTCGTTTATTACCCTATGCTATAAAAAAGAAACCGTAAAAAGACTATAAAGTGTATTCCTACCTCATTGAGGTAGAGTTAATCGAAAATGAAAAACTTTGGTCACACGATAATTTTAAATTTCCGAAAATTCATCAACGTCGACGCTTTCCAAAATCCGAATGAGTTCTGAGGAATCGTTCATGTTGCACTGCACTAATTTTCACGCTAATCGCTTATGACGTCATCAGCGTGTCGTCTATACTTGACCACGGCGCCCAGTGAACTGATTTTCGATGTCGCGCTAAGGATGCGCCAGAGTTGAGATATTAGATTTATTATGCGAAGATAATTTGATAATTTTTTTTAAATTCATGTAGCTAATTATAGTTTTATATTTCTAACCTTTTGTTTTATTTAAATATCAATAATAATAGAAAAAAAATAACACGTTTGAGCTTAATTTTGAATAGTTTTGAATAAATTTATGCCTAACGCATTACAACACTAGCGGTCAAACATAGACGACTTTGGCGTGCTGGACATAGTATTTGCTTAGATAAAAATCCATTTTTTTAGTTCAATGTTTCTTAGTACTTGTGGCTCTAGGAGACTTGTTTTTTATACTCACATGTTGCTGGGTTATTCTTTTTTGAGGTGTGTAGAATTAAAATACCAGTAATAACTTTCCAATATCTATATTTAATATTTTTGTGGGCCGGGTTTTTTTGTCAACTATAGACGTCGTTGGCGCTCAGGGCCCGCGGGTGCTGGTCACGTATAGACGACTTTGGCGCTCAAAAAGTTAATGAAGTTTTCGACTCATCGTGACTTCTGAAAGGAAGTTCTCGTTGTGCTAAATGGCAAACAATATCGACTAATCTTTGAAAAACACTACGGTTGTGATCAACACGCATGTTGTGTTTTGTAATTTTCTCGGATAACTGGCGCGACGAAGATGTTTCAATCCGATTTTTTCCAAAATTACTATACGAAATTACCGCATTCATGTGTTTTTGAGAATTCATATACATTTAAATGGCCCCTGATAACTTATTTATCAAAGAGTTAAATCATATCCAGTAGTATTCCAAGTTGTTTTGTCGTTGGAAAAGAATATGCAGCACTAACAGTACAACTTATTGGTATGTGAGCAGCCAACAATCCGATGGGTTTTACACAAACAGTATCAAATTAACACACAACATTGAATTGTGAAGTGAACTTGCAAACGTATCGCCCGCGCACCCCCGCGCTCGACTAATTTCGCACCGAAAGCCCAGCTTATCGCTTCATACTAATTGCTATATAAACAATCGTAGTTATATTTCATTATAGAATATTTTTCCACAGGTTAGAAAGGGAGCGATCGTCTTCTCGAAAGCCCGGTAAAAGAGAGAGACGACTAATCGCTCAACTCCTTTTTTATGACAGCAGTATCCACCGTCCATTGCGTGTTCGCTTTGAAACAGAGAGAACACGAATCAGTGTATTTCGAATACGTATAATAATATAATACGTATAATATATTGACATACATTGAAAGCAATCTACCAAATGTTGACGTTAAATAATAAGGCTACGAGATTATGACCTGTGTAGAACAGAGGAGCGCGCGGGAGATTTGAAATAGTTTGAAACAGTTTACGTGTTATTTTATGAGTTGATATTATTGATTGAGCAGTTTGATAGGGCAAGCCTGGCTTCTCGGCTTCTATGGAGGCTTCGCCACTGGTTTATGACGGGCTGTCAACCGCAACCGCAACTCCATGTCCAAGGGCGTATTTTGCGTGTTTGAAATTAAATGTAATTTTGTTATAAATAAATAAATTTCTGTAAAACACTTTAGCAGTGATACTTCATATTGTAGTCAATATAGTATAATGTTATAATATAGTTTATATATTATAAGTTTATACTATAATAGATTTAAAGTGTACAAATTGTAATGGCGAATTTTCCTTAAAATGGAAGAGATGTATGTACAACTGCGGATAGTTAGAAGTCGCGTTGAGTGACTAGGGTGTGGTTAAGTTAGTTGTTGTTGTATTGCAGAGACTGTAAGCCGGAGAACATCCTGCTGGACGACGCGGGGCACGTGCGCATCTCAGACCTGGGGCTGGCGGTGGACGTGCCCGACGGTGGCAGTGTGCGCGGCCGCGTCGGCACCGTCGGTTACATGGCGCCCGAGGTGAGCCGCCAGATAATATACAGAGAACATCCTGCTGGACGACGCGGGGCACGTGCGCATCTCATACCTGGGGCTGGCGGTGGACGTGTCCGATTGTGGCAGTGTGCGCGGCCGCTTCGGCGCCGTCGGCTACATAGGGCCCTAGGTGAGCCGCCAGATAACATACAGAGAACATCCTGCTGGACGACGCGGGGCACGTGCGCATCTCAGACCTGGGGCTGGCGGTGGACGTGCCCGACGGTGGCAGTGTGCGCGGCCGCGTCGGCACCGTCGGTTACATGGCGCCCGAGGTGAGCCGCCAGATAACATACAGAGAACATCCTGCTGGACGACGCGGGGCACGTGCGCATCTCAGACCTGGGGCTGGCGGTGGACGTGCCCGATGGTGGCAGTGTGCGCGGCCGCGTCGGCGCCGTCAGCTACATAGGGCCCTAGGTGAGCCGCCAGATAACATACAGAGAACATCCTGCTGGACGACGCGGGGCACGTGCGCATCTCGGACCTGGGGCTGGCGGTGGACGTACCTGACGGCGGTAGCGTGCGCGGCCGCGTCGGCGCCGTTGGCTACATGGTGCCCGAAGTGCAACCAGCCCTAATCATTTTGAGCTCACTACTTGTTTCTTATATACAATAAGGATAACATAGAGCATACTGTCCACCTGATGGTAAGTGGATACTGTAGCCCATACAGATCTGCATCTATCTTCGATTGAGAATCAAAATGCATATGCATAGTCTCCCCTGAGGACAAAGATGAAATGCCTCGTTTCCAGTCAAAAGCGTCTCCAATCCTCCACACTCACCATACAAAATATAGCAAGCAGCATTAAATTGCTATTTTACGCTGGTAACCTGTGAGAGCGTGGTTCATTTCCAATCGAGCCAACCTATTCGACCTATAACGCTATGGCTGCAACGTGGCGCTACCACGTAATAAAGATGTCGTTACGTTACTTGAGAGTGAGGTGAAGTTAAATTTATTTGTTACACAATGTCATTATAATTTCAAAAATTGCGTTTTCAAAAAGTTTTTATCGGTTTCTACAGTGAGTAAACACACAAAACAATGCCTCAGTGGTTTGCTTTTTAATTTTCTGAAACATTTTATTCCCTTTCTTATTTTTCTTCTTATGGATTGTCCATAGTTTGGTTTACCCATTTCTAATCTAATTAAAATGTAACTATATAATATTTAAAAAAAATGCTTACATTTTCCGAACTTCCCCCGCTGTAAAATCTGTCAATTATTCACATTTTCAGTAAATAAATTATATTGTTACAAGCGGGGTTCGTAAAAATGCCAATAATGATGAGAAATGGGTGTATTTTAGAATTCACTTTCGCGTTTCCGAAATAATCAACTCTGATCGCCAGCACACGCTTTGATACTCGATAAGTGGACTAGAACTTTCTAGGCCAATTCAGGTCATTCCACTCTTTCAACCGAATTGTACTAGAACACTCGCGATCACGACGATAACAATGTCCAATGGAGGAAAGGCGTTATAAACGCAGGTATAAGGTTACTTCTTGCTCGCATCACTAATATTAGTGTTATCTATTTTTATGCCTACACGTCGGAAACATTCTCATGATATACGCAACTGGCTTTTTCGTAACAAAAAGAAAGTGCAAAGTAAAAATAAAGTATTATTTATTTGTGTTCTATGTTCTAGTTAAGATACATGTTTAGTAGTCCTCTAATGATCTTAGCCATATTTACAACATACCTAAAATAGCGCCGTTTTGCAGCTCCTGGTACTGTGTTCGCAATTACCTTTTAAAAGATAAAATTAAATAAATTGGACAAATTTTATCATGTTTAATTTAAACTTTGTCATCCTCAACGTTTCAGACCCTATACTACACCCATAGGACTCTGGGACCATGAGTGTGGTAAATAAAATGGGTGGGGGGGGGGGGGAGGTGACTAAAGTTTAAATTAAATTCGATAAAATCTGTGAACTTTGTATACTAATCGCGAAAAATTAAAAAAAAAATCATAATAAAGGAAGATCAATTAAAAAAAAAACATTTGTTTTTCAGGTTATAGACAATGAACGCTACACATTCAGCCCGGACTGGTTTTCGTTTGGGTGTTTAGTTTATGAAATGATAGAGGGTCGGGCGCCTTTCCGAGCGCGGAAGGAGAAGGTGAAGCGGGAGGAAGTGGACAGGAGAGTGAAGGTGAGTGCAGAAGCAAACCAATTTTCAGCGAACACGAAATTGCCCTACAGGCACTAATAACATTCTTAATTGCAATTTTGTGCTGATTTTCCGCGTGCTCTGCGGTGAAGGAATCGTGAGGTAACTTGCAAGTCTGAGAATTTAAAAAGTATTTCAAAGATATTTGAAATTCAACACGTCTACTGGTCACGCGGTGGGTTCTTCTCAACAACCCTCTTAGAATTAAACAAGGGGCCTGTCGTGGGACATACATAGGCTATAATTTCACATTTTTTGCCGGGTGTTGACGGTATAATAAAAACCATCACCGTATTTCCTCCCGTGGGTGTTGTAATGGATAACTTTGTCAGGCCTGTTGGTCTAGTGGTTAGTGACCCTGACTGCTATGCCGCAGGTCGTGGGTTCGATTCCCACCCAGGACAAATGTTTGTGTGATGAGCACGATCATTTGTTCTGTGTCTGGGTGTAATTTATCTATAATATTTATGTATTTAGAAATATATAAGTATGTTTATCAGTTGTCTAGTACCCATAACACAAGCTCTGCTTAGCTTGGGACTGGATGGCGTTTTGTGATAGTTGTGGAATATTATCATTATTATTATTATTATTATAATAACATAAAAAATGTTGTGACCTTCAAATTATATTGGTATTACTCTCTGGTATATGTCATCGATAGTGTTGGTATTTTACAGTAGTAGTACACACTAGATGGTATACCACCATCTATGAGGGGCCATGAAATTTTTCTTTCTTATGCCACAGTCGCCTCCTACTTATCCCACAGAACGGCTAGGGCTCTTATGTCGCCACCACTCAGCGTTAATCTTTTAGCAGAGATTATTTACACCAGTACGCATATGGCAATGAGACAGCTATATAGCTAGAACCGACAAGCGATGGGGAAGAAAGGTTCTCGAGTGGCAACCTCGTACTGTTAAGCGAAGCCTATATTTTGTGGCATTCCTTGTGGGAGGCCTATGTTCAGCAGTGGACTTGTGAAGGGCTGTAATGATAATTAAGCGTTGCGTAAGCTATGTTTAATTGTAAGGGACCCTATCGTTGTAGAACACCAAACTATGCCTGAACAGTTGTATTGAACACAGAGGTGCATATTGGATCAACAAAAGGCGCCGGATCAATATGCGTTTTCGGATCAACAAAGTGCTCGCGTGAAGTCGCGTCTGATCAACATTTACCGTAAAGACATCTCTATATATATATATATATATATATATATATATATATATATATAAATATATATATTTTTTTTTAATTTTGTCTGAGCGACACTTTAGATTTTAAATAAAAGCTTGCTCTAACGGCCCTTTTCTGTAAAACAAATATAATTTCAGTGTCAGTCGCGTGTCCCCATAGCGAAATACCACAGAACATTATGCTATGGAAATAGCTAAAGTAAACTAGCTAGTGTTTCAACACTGGTAAGAGTTCTAATCTTTTTACAGCAATAGCTGCAGAACTAAGTCTGCTAGCTAGTTTTGATAAATGAAAAATGGTGGTATCAACAAGACTTAGCTTATTTAAAATTACATAAGTATTGTATATATATGTTTGACATTCGGAGTTACGAATTTGAGACATTTAGTGCCATTTAAATGCAAATTATTAACATTAAACCAATTTACTAACTTAGATATAGCATTATTCACTTTGTCATAATTTAATAACTGTCGTTTTAATTTGAAAATAAATGAAATTTCATGAGCAAATAATAATATATCATGTTTATCCCCCACTATGTAAGGTAAGTCATTAATATATACAAGAAACACAAAGGGGCCGAGAATTGAGCCATGAGGCCCGCCCATTTGTTCTATCGACCCGGAAGAACTCATACTATTAATGACAACTTTTTGCGTTCTATTACTTAAGGCCGAATACGAAGAGAACTGGCGAAAATTAATGTATTTCTCTTGACTAGAACTTTGACCTGAAGTAATTCTAAGCTTTAAAACATTTTTGTAGATTTGTTCGGGTCCTTCACAAAGTGACCGTCATTTTAAAATTTTAAAATAAATGAATATACCAACAAATAAAAAAATGTTAAGAAATGATATATAAAATTATTGTTCTTCTAAAAATCTGTGAATTTTAATATAGGAAAAATTCTTTTACGTAAAAGTGTTTGTATTGTGATTCCGAAGGTACCTGCTATCTTTATTTTCGCTACAAAATATTATTTATTAACATAATTCGTTTTAATTAAAAACACCTAATAATAATATCGTATATTGCCAGATAAAAGTTTGCCGTAATAAATTACCAGGCGCTTCGACGTGTGACGTAAGGTAACAACAGTCGATGTGTCTGTAGCGAAAATCGTTAATTTAGTGTTTTATACGCGTTTAAGTGACTATAAATGTAAATATGGGTAGGAAAAGACATAAATGTTACCTAAGTGGTAACACAAAGAGAGTTTATCACATGAACGCTGCTCGAATGTTGTATTTTGAGGTTAATACTTATATTTTTGTAAGGTAATTTTTTGTTTGAGGCTGCCTAATTGGTTGCATTTTTACTCATTTACATTAGCCAAACTGATCATTTATACTTTTCTAGTTTCAAGCGAGAAACACTAAAAATGTAAAATATCAAGGCCCAGTCGGAAAAGAATGTACAGAGTAGTGCAAGCATAGAGACCGCAAATAATGTCAGTCAATGTATTGTCCGAAAGCATGGGGTAAGTACATAATTAAGAAAAACCGAAATACTTCGGATGTGAAGTGATTGACCAGTCGGAGTAGTCTTGTCAGAATTTACATACACAGTATCCCCACTATGGGGCAATCACCGACTTTTTAGTTTTTTTTCTTTATTATTTATGCAATTTGCATTACGGCATCTTGTAAGACTCACAAGAACAAACATTTTCAGTTATATGAGGTTCTTTACGTACGATGCACCAATTAAGAAAAAAAAATCGTTATCAATTCAATAACTTTTCGAACAATATTTTATAACGAATAAAGTACAGAATTTATAATCTATAGGAACCAATATTATAAATAAGAAAAATTTATTTAAGAAGTAAGCAATGCTCTCTGTGTTGTTCATTACTCTGCATACTGAGTTAGCTCAGTCAAATATAATATAGGTAATCAAAGCCCGTACGGCTTTGATTATAGGTATTATACATGTCTATATAAACAAAGCGTACTGCCGGCGCGTGGTTTGCTGCGAAACGAGCAAGGTCATTCGCGTCGTATTCGGCCTTAAATATGAAATAATTAATTTAAGAACATCACTTCTTACACCGAAGTGTTGAAGTTTCCTGATTAATGTTTCATGGTGAACACAATCGATGTCTTTGGGTAGGTTACAGAATACACCTAAAGCATCCTCTGAATTCTCCCATGCATTGCAGATATATTTAATCAGCTCAACACCGCATCAGTTGTCGAGCGACCCCTTGTGAAACCGAAATAATTTTTATGTAGTAAATTATTTACATAAAAAAACAAACACGCAGAGGTAAACCTCTACTTCAAGCATTTTTCACCTTTAAGTTTTTTCATTCATCAGGTTAGTTAGTCATTTAGATTCTTCCTTTCGTTTCTTAAGGCTTAGAACGCCTTGTCAAACAATAAATTAATTCCTTTTGTTGAAATAACATCCTTAATTTCCTTGTTTCATAGTTATTTGCATGGACGCTGCGCTGGCAAAGAATTCGCGTCCATGATAGACTTAAAATTCACAGAGTTTTAGAAGAACAATAATTTTATATATCATTTCTTAACATTTTTTTATTTGTTGGTATATTCATTTATTTTAAAATTTTAAAATGACGGTCACTTTGTGAAGGACCCGAACAAATCTACAAAAATGTTTTAAAGCTTAGAATTACTTCAGGTCAAAGTTCTAGTCAAGAGAAATACATTAATTTTCGCCAGTTCTCTTCGTATTCGGCCTTAAGTAATAGAACGCAAAAAGTTGTCATTAATAGTATGAGTTCTTCCGGGTCGATAGAACAAATGGGCGGGCCTCATGGCTCAATTCTCGGCCCCTTTGTGTTTCTTGTATATATTAATGACTTACCTTACATAGTGGGGGATAAACATGATATATTATTATTTGCTCATGAAATTTCATTTACTTTCAAATTAAAACGACAGTTATTAAATTATGACAAAGTGAATAATGCTATATCTAAGTTAGTAAATTGGTTTAATGTTAATAATTTGCATTTAAATGGCACTAAATGTCTCAAATTCGTAACTCCGAATGTCAAACATATATATACAATACTTATGTAATTTTAAATAAGCTAAGTCTTGTTGATACCACCATTTTTCATTTATCAAAACTAGCTAGCAGACTTAGTTCTGCAGCTATTGCTGTAAAAAGATAAGAACTCTTACCAGTGTTGAAACACTAGCTAGTTTACTTTAGCTATTTCCATAGCATAATGTTCTGTGGTATTTCGCTATGGGGACACGCGACTGACACTGAAATTATATTTGTTTTACAGAAAAGGGCCGTTAGAGCAAGCTTTTATTTAAAATCTAAAGTGTCGCTCAGACAAAATTAAATATATATATATATATATATATATATATATATATATATATATATATATATATATATATATATATATATATATTGACCTCTCAATAGTTTTACAAAAAGAAGCAGCCGCAAGCTAGTACTACGAGCTACTCGTCTCTACCGAGTCAGTAATTCATTCTTGGGGTGATGTATACGCTTTTACAATAAAATCCCAGAAAATATACAAATTTTGTATGCACCAAGCTGCACAAAGTTCAAAAACTTTATTAAACTAGGTTTGTATAAAAAGGGTTATCCTATACTATTAACCGAGCAATTCTTGTATATATATATATATATATATATATATATATATATATATATATATATATATATATAATCGGGATCTCGAAAACGGCTCCAACGATTTTCATAAAATTTAGTGTCCAGGGAGTTTCGGGGATAATAAATCGATCTAGCTAGGATTTATTTTTAGAAAATGTCTTTTTGTCCGTGTTTTTAGGCAATGAAAAACTGCTACAATATCGTTAGAATAAGAAGGTAAATTTTGACAGATTGTCAATGATTATAAATAGCTTAATTGGTATAATGGGCGATCACAGAATCGTAAAACCCCGGTTCGAGCCCAGACCGACCGACTTTTTTAATTTTTTTTTCAAGTTCCTTTCTTTTTTGAGAAAATCTTTTTTTTCGAGCTCTTTTTTTAGTATTTTTTAAAAACGCGAAAATTTAAATTAAAATAATTGCACTCGTGATTTTTTATTCAAATAACCATTTCCGTTTTTTTCTGTTATGTCGCTAAGATCAAAAAATATTATTTATATTTCATCAGTATGTAATTTGTAGAGCCGTGGTAGATATAACAAAACGCGAGTAACCCGGGTTCGATCCCCGCCGGCACCAATTTAATTGTTAATTGCAATTTTAAGTGCTGATTTACCACGTGCTCGGCGGTGAAGGAAAACATCGTGAGGAAACCTGCATGTCTGAGGAATAAGACATGTGAAGTTCGTCAAACACGCATTTGGGCAGCGCGGCGGACACTTCCTTGCCCTAAACCCTCTCAGAAATGAGGGGAGGCCTGAGCCTAGCAGTGGGACGTATATAGGCTGTAACTTTACTTTTTACTTTTTTAATTTGTATCTAAATATAATTTCCAAAACACACGAATTAAAAAAAATCGAGCGAAAAATACCGAGCAAAGCTCGGTCAACCGGGTACTTATAGTATTAAGGAATTTATGGGTGATAATAACCACTGGCAGGCCTCTATCACTCTTGCTACCTATGTGAAATAATTACCTAAAATTGCGACGCGCCCGGGCGAAATAACGCAGTCAGGGCTAGCGCGTTGGAGGCGATTGAATGTTAAAGTGTTTTAACGCTGTTTACGTATATAACTTTTTGTAAATATTGATGAAATAGTTTTTGTTTAGTATATTTAATTATAGGATAAAGTAGTTCAAATGTTTTAATGTAATTTAAGTACTATATATTGTGTATATTACCCATTATTTAATAAATTTTAATATGGCAAAACGTCGTTCCTACTATAATTGTTGCGTGGATGGATACTGAATGAAATGACCAACAAAAGGTTTCATATCATTCTATAAGTTGCCAAAGAATTTTACAAGGAAATTATGAAAGGTGAATTTATTTAATTTTTTTTCGTTAGATAGGTACTTACAGCAAAAAAGAATTAAGTAATAATTTGGTCTACAGAAGAAATACCCTAAGTACTTTATTACAAAAATTAGTTTAAATTTACTTCCATATAATACACTATCCATCCATTCACTTATATACATACCTATACTTGTATTTTGTAATGAAAATATTTTAAGTTATAATAACAACACAAAATACTGATATTAAAACTTTATATACTAAGAAGATTTTTAAGTAACTAGAATAGATCATGTACCGTGCAATGTGCCGTGTAGTGGCGGTTAAGAATATCCACTACCCCATATCTTCCCGTGGGTGTCGTAAAAGGCGACAGAGGGAGACCGGCAGGAGATGGGCAGCAGCATCTTCCTGATAACAGCAACTGTACGACAAAAAAAAACTGCGGTTGCCAACCCGCTCGCCAAGCGTGGCAACTATGGCAATATACCCCCCATGAACAATTACACAAATAGACGGCCCCCAGTCCCCGGCGGCCCCGCTATTCCTGGCTACGGTGGCGACCATGGTAACGGCGGGGCAGGGGGTGCTAAGAATCTCCGGTGGAAGTTCTGTTGCCACCTACGACGACTCGACCTGGCAACATATAACGCACGCATACTGAGGACTGACGAGAAGATCCTGGAGCTGGAAGAAGAGATAGACAAGTTGCGCTGGAGTATTATAGGATTATTCGAGGTCCGAAGAGAGGGGGAGGACACGGTGATTCTCGAATCCGGCAACTTGTTCTATCACCGGGAGGGTGACCATCTGTCCCAAGGAGGTATCAGATTTATCGTCCACAAGTCTCTCGTCAACAACGTTGTAAAGATTGGGAGTGTGTCGACGAGGGTCGCGTACCTGATACTCAGAATCACCAAACGGTATTCGCTGAAGGTCATACAGGTTTACGCACCAACCTCGGCACACCCCGATGAGGAGGTGGAGGAAATGTATGAGGATATTTCCAAAGCCATGCATTCCTCCAAAACCCACTACACGGTGTTGATGGGAGACTTCAACGCAAAACTAGGCACATGAGAAAGCGGTGAGCTGAAGTTAAGGAAATTTGGAGTAGGGCACCGGAACCGAAGGGGCCAGCAGCTGGCCGACTTTATGGAGAAAGAGGGACTCTTTATGATGAACTCTTTCTTCCAGAAGCGGCCCCACAGGAAGTGGACCTGGTCGAGCCCCGACGCTTCGACAATATATGAGATTGACTTCATTATGACGACCAGACGCCAACTGTTCAGTGATGTCTCAGTGATCGCAAGGGTGAAAACTGGCAGCGATCACCGAATGGTTAGAGGCACACTGAACCTAAACGTTAAGTTGGAGAGGTCTCGTCTAATGAAGTCAACGCTCCGTCCCCCTCGTGCTCTAATCCAGAATCCCGAAACCTTTCAGCTCGAGTTACGTAACCGCTTTCAGTGCCTACAAGATTGCAATGCAGTGGACGATATGAATGACAAGCTCGTGGAAACTGTCCATGCGGTCGGAGCTAAGTCCGATCACACTCTTAATCTCATGGCTGTTAGACGGGAGATGAGGCTGCAATCGTCAACAGATTTGACAGCATACAGGCAACTGAACAGACAGATCTCAAAATGCATGCGGCGAGACTTGCGCAACTTTAATACTGCTCGTATTAAAGAAGCGATCGAGCGGAACCAGGGCTCCAAAGTCTTTGCCAGAGATCTGTCTGCCCGTAAGAGCCAACTGTCAAAGCTGAAGACTGAGTGTGGCAGCATCGTTTCCGGGACACCTGAGATTTTGAGTGTGATTGAGAGGTTCTATGGGCAGCTGTACATATCATTGTTGGAGCCACACGCAAGTGTGAGTAACGATCCAAGAGCAAGTCTTATCCGACACTATTCCGATGATATCCCGGACGTCAGTCTAAGCGAGATTAGAATGGCTCTCCAGCACCTTAAAAACGGCAGGGCCCCAGGCGAGGATGGAATTACAGCGGAGCTTCTGATAGCGGGTGGAACACCGGTACTTGAAGTCCTTCAGAAGCTCTTCAATTCCGTCCTCCATGGTTGCACTACTCCAGAGGCGTGGAGCAGAAGTGCGGTTGTCTTGTTCTTTAAGAAAGGCGACAACGCTCTCTTGAAGAACTACAGACCGATTACCCTTCTGAGCCGCGTCTACGTGCTGTTTTCGAGAGTCATTACGAATCGTCTCGCACGCAGACTCGACGACTTCCAGCCTCCCGAACAAGCCGGTTTCCGAAAAGGCTTCAGTACCATAGACCACATACATACCCTGCGGCAGATTGTACAGAAGACTGAAGAATACAATTTGCCACTTTGCCTGGCGTATGTGGACTATGAGAAAGCCTTTGATTCCGTCTAAATTTGGGCTGTGCTGCAGTCCCTTCAGCGGTGCCAAGTTGACTGTCGGTATATCGAAGTGCTGAAGTGTTTGTACAGTAGGGCTACGATGGCTATCCGAGTACAGAACCAGAGCTCGAAACCTATCCAACTGCAGAGAGGTGTAAGACAGGGTGACGTTATATCCCCGAAACTCTTCACCGCTGCTTTGGAAGACGTTTTCAAGCTACTGGACTGGAAAGGATACGGTATTAACATCAATGGCGAGTACATCACTCACCTTCGATTTGCCGACGATATAGTCCTTATGGCAGAATCGCTGGAGGACTTAAGCACTATGCTCAATGACCTCAATAGTGCCTCCCAACGGATAGGTCTTAAGATGAACATGGACAAAACAAAGATCATGTTTAATGTCCATGTCACACCTATGCCGGTAGTTGTTGGGAGCACTATGCTCGAAGTTGTTGACGAGTACGTTTACGTGGGACAAATAGTCTGACTAGGTAAGTCCAACTTCGACCGAGAGGTCAATCGACGGATTCAACTCGGCTGGGCAGCGTTCGGGAAATTACGACATATATTCTCGTCAGGTATACCTCAATCTCTAAAAACTAGATTGTACAACCAGTGCGTGGTGCCAGTGATGACTTACGGATCTGAGACGTGGTCCTTCACTGCTGGCCGTATGAGGACGCTCAAGGTCGCTCAGCGAGCTATGGAGAGGGCTATGCTCGGAGTTTCTCTGCGTGATAGACTCAGAAATGAGGATATCCGCAGTAAAACCAGAGTAACCGACATAGCCCAATGGATTAGTAAGCTGAAGTGGCAATGGGCCGGCCATATAGCTCGAAGAACCGATAACCGATGGGGAAGAAAGGTTCTCGAGTGGCAGCCTCGTACCGGTAGGCGTAGTGTAGGGCGACCCCCCACTAGATGGAGTGACGACCTGGTAAGATATGCAGGAAGTCGATGGATGCAGGTGGCTCAGGACCGTGCTTTGTAGCATTACTTGGGGGAGGCCTATGTTCAGCAGTGGAGACTTGTGAAGGGCTGTAATGATGATGATGATGAGAATAGATCACATTTCTGTTAGGAATCGTATTTCAGGTTTATTTGTTGTTCACACTATCTACCTATTTCTTCCGAACCAAGCGTTGCTATTCCCGAAGAACGACCTTGCAATTTGCATGCGTTAGGCATTGCAATACTCACATAAGGGCGAAAGTATGGTCATTAGATCATAGTCAGAATAAGTATTTCACCTAAGTAACATAATTAACATTTCGCAATGTATTTTTTTACTTTCAATTGACATATCTTAATAACCACGGAAAGTCTGCCGTGACTTAGGAAGCGGAAAAGATGCAAAGTAATATGGGCACTAACGCGCAGCGATAAAGTTTTATTAAGCTTGCGCGCGCGATTTATCTGATTAATAATAATTATGTAGGCTATTAAATGTCGGCAAGCAGTTGACATTTACTATATTACTATTATTTATTCTGTGCCACTGGGAAGGGTGAAAATGTTGATCATGGAAAAAAATGTACTACAGTCTTTCTTGATTAAAAAGGCATTTGACACCGTCTCTCTCCACCATAGAATACTATAATACATAATAGAACGGGGGAGCGGGCGGAGCCCGCGTAGCCACTAACACGTAAATTCACACGTATAAATGTCAACACGAGATGTGTTTTGACGTTACAATCGTTTCCAAATTTTGCATGCAAATTATTTAGAAAATGCCAAATTGCTATTTACAAATAAATATATATTAAAATCCGTCTGTCAACACAGCGAATCGGGTTCGTAGTAGTGATTAACTGATAATACGAAGTAATTGCTTGTATGTGTGCTCCCGGCGACGCCTATTCGCATACAAAATAAGGTTGATAGCCATTCTATTTTGTATTATAGTATTCTATGCTCTCCACACTCCAGTTGCTAAACGTTAAAGTTGTTAAACTAGAGTGTGGACACACACACAAACACACACACACACACACACACACACACACACACACACACACACACACACACACACACACACACACACACACACATACACACACACACACACACACACACACACACACACACACACACACACACACACACACACCGCAAACACCGCAAACACCGCAAACACCACAAACACCACACACACTACACACACCACACCACACCACACAAAAGCTTCCTTGCGTTCAGCATTGCCGCACAGATTTTGTACGCGATGTGTTCTAGCACGTAGTACATATTATTTTCATATTCGGTAGTCCATTTTTAATTAAAATTCGTAAGGAGGTATAATAATATAAACAAAATCTGTGGGTGTTCAAGGCAAGAGTGAATAGGCCTTTGTAACGCTACGATAGTGCGACTTACCGTCTAGGGCTTCATTACCACTTACCACTTAGTGGTATTGTGGTTAAGCGCTGGCACACATAAGAATTCATCTGTACATAGAGTACACGTAGGATCGTGGGTGTTATCGAGTGGCGCGTGTCCTGTTGCAGCACGAGCAGGAGAAGTACTCGAGCAAGTTCAGCGAGTGCGCGCGTGCACTGTGCGCGGCGCTGCTGGCCAAGCGGCACGACGCGCGGCTCGGCGGCGGCGCGGGCCGGCGCGGCGCCGCGCACGTTAAGGCGCACCGCTTCTTCACGCGCCTCAACTGGGCGCGCCTCGAGGCCGGCTTGCTGGACGCGCCCTTCGTGCCCGACGTACGTGCCGCACTGTCTCTATCCCACACTCGCTCCGTCTCACTCGTTCACTGCGCGCGGCGCGGCGCTGCTAGCCAAGCGGCACGACGTGCGGCTCGGCGGTGGCATTGGCCGGTGGGACGTCGCATATACTCACACGCACACGCATGTGCACACACACACACACACACACACACACACACACACACACACACACACACACAAACTGCCTCACTGCGTCTTATTATACTGACTCATTATCCTTTCCTACCGAAACACAGGAGTAAGCGCACTGCTAAGATCATCATTTTTTACCCAAGAGGAGGATGTACCGTTAAACAAGATTCTTGGTCAAACGGATTTTCTGTCCCAAACATGAGCTGTGATTGTGAGATTTTCTGGTCAATCGCTTGCCATGAACTATTTCTCACGCTCCAATCGTCGACTTTAATGTCATACATACGATAAGTGGAAGTGGTCAATTACTTAGATCTTAAACCGCAATTATTGAACTATAATTGTATTAGTCATAGCACAATAATTGGCATCTGTTTACTGCGTGTGCAGCCACATGCGGTATACGCGAAGGATGTACTGGACATCGAGCAGTTCTCGACGGTAAAGGGCGTGAACTTGGACGCGGCCGACGACACATTCTACGGCAAATTCAACACGGGCAGCGTCAGCATCCCCTGGCAGACCGAGATGATCGAAACCGGCTGCTTCACAGAGCTCAATGTCTTCGCCAGAGGTGAGGAGCGTAGGGTTCATATTTAAGAAGTCGAAGACTTTGGATTTCACATTTCACTAGAGGATTATAAGTTTCAGTTACTTGAATAAATTCAGTCGGTTAAACATAATATTCCCTGTATAAAAATATACACACTTTAGACATCAAGCCCTCACGGTTTTTTTAAAAAGAGCATTTCGTTTTCACCGTACTTTTTAAAAGTTTATCTTTAAAGTTTATAAATATAACCCATAGTTATTTCACAATTAGTATGGTAGACATCATCGATATTCCTTACTGATATAAAACTGTTCGCCTCCCTTACACTTGCCGAATAAGGGTTACTAACGAGTACACAGTTCACTTAATGGCAAGTGGATGCTGTGGCCCATTGACATCTACAACTATACTTGATTAAGAATCAAAATGGAGAACATGGAGGTTAGAAAACACACATTTTCAACTATTCTCCTATGGGAGATTGTTCTACTTACCTCTATCATAAAGGTTAGAAAAAAACAGGAGAACGATCGCTGTAGAAAATAGTATCCCAGAAATATGGACACCGTAAGTGAGGCGCTGCGATCGCTAAGTTGTCTCAATAAAAGCAGGCTGTTGAGCGCTAGTTTGAAATGATTAATATCATTCGAAGAAGAAAAAAACAACGAAGTTATTATTGTTTATTAATTTATTTTATTTTATTTTTATGTAATGGAAAACCATAAGCTTACAAATCTTAAATAAATAACATGTTAAATTTACAAGAAGCCAATAACAGGTTCTCACTAATAGAAATACACTAACATAATCTTTCGTCGTTTAAAGGACATAGCACAATTATTAGCAACAAAAAATGGAGTCTAATTTAGATGCACACCATCATAAATTTAATAAGTGAAACTAATAATAATAGCCACAAAGGAAAAGAAAAGCAGGGCTAAACGCACAACATAATTGTACTTAAAATAAATTAAATTACGACACAAAATACTTTTGAGTTAATGTCCGCCTTGCCGATACATAGCTAGTATTAAACAAATCAAAATCATGCTTTTTGCATAAATTATTAAAAATATTACTAGACCGATATAATAATAATATAGTCGTGGAAAATCCCTAGATCACGTACAACTGATTGTTTTTGTAGCTTCTGACCTTTAAGGTGATAGCCGAAATGAATTAAGTTTCGCTTGCGTGAATATGTAATGAGGGTACATTTTGATGGATTTAGTTCAAGCTTATTAATAGTACAGTATTCCTCCAATCTTAGTAGACCTTCCTGCAATAATTCAGCATCAGCCTGCGATGAGATTGTAGAAAATATTTTCATATCATCAGCAAAACACAGTAGGTGTGATGATTTAAAACAGGTTTCAATATCGTTAACAAATATCAGAAATAGCAACGGTTCCAGCAAGGACCCCTGTGGTACGCCACTCGGTATTGACACCTAACCTGATATATAATTGTTAACAACTACAGCTTGCGAGCGATTGTCGATATAAAAGGAGAACCACCGCAGTAGGTTTCCACAGATACCAACATACTGAAGTTTTTTTTAAAAGCAAATTATGTTCAATCCGGTCGAAAGCCTTACTATAATCTGAATAAACAACATCATCTTGACTACCATCATATTAACTAAAATATATTATCATAGAATAACTTAATAAACAAATTATAAATTATGTTTTTTTATAATTTTAATTATTATAAATATTATAAATTTTTATTGATTTATTATTATTATTTTATTTATAAAATATTTCACAATTGTTTAACCTCTTCAGACCTGAACTAGAGGGGACTTATGTATAAGTAACTTTTTGCGTTTTTTATACTTACTGGGGTCAAAATAAAAACTATAATTTTTTAAAAAATTTTTATTATTATTATTAATATAAAAAAAAGTTGTTCCACATATGTGGACCTTGGGTCTTAATGCGGTCCAAAGTTCTTATTAGAATGGTAACTCTCGAAACAGTTATTTTTTAATATACATAAAAAAACATGACATTTTACACACATAGTGCGGCATTTGGATGAACATGTCGGATGGCGACATTTGGATGCGTTCTTGGAATCAATGAATCGTGGCAGGTGGCCCACATTATCCAGCCTTGTTTCAGGTAGCGGATGGGGTACAACCGCTCGATTTTTTTTGCAGGAGGCTCATCACAGCCCACGTCCGTGATTTTTGGGTTGGAAACTGCCGAGGGGCCAGGGCTAGATTGAGATCTGGAGCCAGGACGCATAAAATTTGGGTCCACTCTACCACCGTCATACTTCATCAAGGCTTTAGCCAAATTCAAGCGGTATTGAAGCAATCCCAGCTTATGCTTGCTTTCCACATTTTCAACTTTGCAACAACGCATGTACATCAACCAGCAATTGACAACCACAAGGTCGAGAAAGTGACAAAACGTTCTAACTGTCCATTTTTTTGTGCGCATTGAGCTCCGATAATATGCAATGAGCCGATCACACAAGTCTATTCCGCCCATGCAAGTGTTGTAGGTTTTTACAACAGCTGGCTGTGTCACATCTATCTTTTCTTTTCTAACCTTACACCAACGCTGGCACGTAGTTGCTGGCTCACCTCCTGTACATGTAGACAGCAATGTTACCGCTTTTGTGTCTTTCCATTTCACGATACATATGTTATCATCATTTCGGACTTTTTCATCCCAGGCCCCTCTCTGCAACTCCTTGTCTGGCTTCAATTTCGTAGATACTGGGCCAATTCTATTTGTCATAACAGTTCCAGTTAGAAATATTTGATTATTATTTGCAATAAGATGCTCGGCCAGTTTTAAACTAGTAAAAAACCTATCGGTGTAAAGAACACAACTGCTTTCAATGGTGCGGCAAAGAGTTTGCACAATGCCGCCTCCTAGTCCCAAATTTTTCATAATTTCTGGTGATATGGTGTCTTTACCAACATATATTTCGAAATCTAACACTATTCCATCTCGGGCAGCGAGTACAAAATTTTTAAGTCCAAGTGGATTAGGTTTACTTGGAACGTACTGACGGTACTCACATCGCCCTGCAAATGGTATCATTTGCTCGTCTATGGACATGTGTTTAGAACGAGGCAAACTGTGGCATTTCTTTAAAATTGGATTAATTATTGGCCTTATTTTCCATAGTTTGTCGTTAGTATCTGGACAGTTCAGGTCTACGAAGTGGAGATAATTGCGAAGTTCAAAAAATCGGTCCCGAGGCATGGTATCCCTGATAATAGGCACACATAAATCTCTAGTCCAATAAAGTTTTCCTTGGGGGTATTTAAGAGTACCCATCAATAATTGCATACCCGCAAAATGAATAATCTCAATGGAGTTTGTTTTCAATGATTTTAGATCACGTTTTTGAGCAGAATAAATGTTACTTTGTTCAGCCACCATTTCCCAGAATTCTGTTCCCAAGTACTCAAAAAAACAATACAAAATGTTCATCTCTGAAGTACCCTGCGCTACGAGCTCATCATCTGCGATGTCTGGTCCACGGCAACGCATTTCTTTTGTACGCCAAAACAACGGTGCTGACCTTCCAGGTTCCGCTTCTGTCAAATTTTCTTCTTCATCTTCTTCTGAATCGTCGGACTGATGAAGAGCCCTTACCACTTCTGGAGGCAAGTAATCATTGTCATCTTCATCGCCAGAGAAGTCAAAGTCACTTTTATTGAGAATATCCTCAATATCCCGGTCATTCATGATAGAACTGAAAAATAGTAATATGCTATTAAAACCAACGTTAAATCCTGAGGTCCACATACGTGGAACAGCAAAAAAATTCGAATTTTGATACAAAAAAAACAAACAGAAACAAAAACTCACCCTTTCAAACATAAATTTAGTTATTCAGCTATACAAAACTACAACACTTTCGACTTGAAGCAAACAAAATAATTTTATATTGATTTTCAAAGTTCGAATGTGACAGACCTACGGAAAATTTTCAAACGAACAATTTCGAACTTAATTTTACGTGTCAAAACTATTGTCTAAAAGCCATCTATCGGTTTAGATAGAAGCTCTGTATCCTTTATCGACTTTCATTAGTATTGACAGTTGTCACACGATGTCGCTAACTGTTGCAATTCTAAAAATGCTAAGGTCCTCGTATGAGTACCTACGGTCTGAAGAGGTTAATGTTTCTTCTTGTCAAAAATTACTTCGCAGATACTACTTACCGACGGCAGCGTCGCTATAAATTCTACTAATTTTCAAGGACAGACGGGCTATGCTTGCACGTAGCGATTTTCCTGTTCTCTAATCTACATGATGAAGAATTCGGTGTCACTCCTGAGGACTAAGATGGAATGCCTTGTTTCCGGTAAAATGAGTCTCCGGTTCTCTACACTTTACGCTGGTATTCTGTGAAAGTGTGGTCCTTCCCCAATCGAGCCGACCCATTAGTGCTACAAACATAATATGATCGCAGCTTGTTGAGCTCTAGTCACGATATAATCGTCTTATAACTCATAGAATAATTTAAAAAAAATGTGTCAGGTGAAGACGGCAAGGAGAGTCGAACCCCAGACTTACAACTGGTGGCGACCACGAACACACAGGAAGAGGACACGGGATGTTTCATGTTCGCTAGACGGGTGAGTTAAAATTAGTTGTTCTACTTTGGGCAAATTACTATGCATATTCGTAGAGTCGTAAACACCATAATTAATGTAATGATTACAACATTATACATACTCTGTATGATTTTAATTTGAAGCTATTAATAGTGTCTCAATTAGCCGACGTTGTGAGTAAAAGGCACTTCATCCTTCAGAATCTCTTGTCTTCCCCTCTCCTCTTTTTAATAGTGTTTAGACAAATTAAGGCCAATGTTTCATGAACCCCAACCTGGAAAACATTTTGATTACGTCCATGTAACCTGGTGACCAGCGTTGTGAGTATGGACAAATCTAATGTAACACAACTAAGTATATATCAACTAACGCCCAGTTTTTATTAGTAGATATTCTCAACACATTTTAGAGTCAGTCTTCTAAACAGTTTTTTTGGGTGCAATATCTTAGACTCGAGAACAATCGTACTACACCTCAATCTAAAATACAATAATTTGGACTTCGGCGCACGTTTGCGACACTATTTCATCCATTACAGCCTATAAAAGTCCACTTAGCATAGGCCTCCCCCATATAACGGTGAGTGAGAGAGAATAAAGGTGAGGCCTTATAGAGGTGATTTTGCTATAGTTGCCACGCTTGATAGGTGGGCAGCCGCAGCTTGTTTATAATTTAGAGTTGTTATCAGATAGATGCTGCTGCCCAGCTCCTGGACATATGGACCAACACGACGATATGAGGGATATTCTTACACCACCGCTATACGGTTGGCGATATTGTAAATGGGATATGTTCCGCAGACGCTGTGCCCGCAGAAGAAGATCCCCCCCCGGCTCCGCGCCGTGCCGGTGCCCGAGCACCTGCTGCCGGCCGATAGCTGACCGCCGCGCTCCCCCATCACCCCCCAACCCACACCCCCGCCACCGCTCGAACTAACACCGAGCGTCCGATAATGCAACCGCACTGAGCTCACGAACTTACGAACGCGCCCAGCTATGTGATTGGTTGACAGTTGTGTCCGTTTGGATACGTTATGTAGGGCTGTCAACGTTTATTTTTTTTTTTGAGAAATTACAGTATATATAAATCGGCTTAAACAGTATTTACGAGAGAAAATTGTGTTTATGAACATACATACAAACATAGATATAGTATATCATAATTAGTTCGATAAGCGATAAAACAGTATTTTGTCATACTTTATTTTTGTTCTGCAGTAAAACGTATTTCCAGGTAAAATACTGTAAAAAAGTATAGTTGGCAGCCCTAAAGTTATGAATTAGACGTGAAGCCGGAAGACGTAACTAGTATACTTAGGGTTTGCAATTCTTGCTGTGCCTGTCGGTTAGTGTTTCCCGCTTATAGTATTGTAAAGAACGACGCTTGGTTTAGTGTAAATGCAGAGATCATGAACAATTTAATTAAGGTTTATAACTTTTATATATTATGTCAGATTTGCCGCCATTTTACATTTGTTATCTATGGCAATTTTTTTAATGACAATAGTATTTTCGGCAATATCGTCCTTAATATCACCGACTGATTATTAGTAAATCATTTATATTCCCGATTACAGAAGTGTAGCTCAATTACAATGAAATGTATGAGACGGAATATTTGAAAGAAGTAACGAGATTTGAACCAGTCATATTTGTTTACGCACAAAATAAATTTCCAACTTCAATTAACTTCGCCTGATTTATTCGTCTCCTTTCTAATGCTAATGTACCAATTTAAACTGTTTCTCTAAATATGGTTTATTATAACGTTTTAATTTTCAACAGGAAACGAAATTATATTACTTTTTATCTATATTTTTTATTATATTTTCGACAATCTACGTCAGTTTGTTTTATGATGTAAATGTTTTGTTCACAAAAGCAAATTTAGAGAATGTAGAATGACATGTAGAAGACAATTTTTCGCAATAAATCTTTATCTTTTATAGCACTAGTGTCTCACATAAATAAAATATACGTAAAAAGAAACTTGCTATGCGTTAACATTCAGATACACCATTTTATATTATAGTGACTTGCTAGAATTTCTAAATATCTTTATAAAGTGGAAATATTTTATTAGTAATTAGACGGATTAAGCATTTATTTATTTTGATAATAATTTATTTGTCCCAGAATGCAATTACATAGTCTAAGGGGTTAATTGGTCAAAGCAATAATAATAAAGAAATATATAAATAGATACTAAATTTGATATTTTCGTTTTTATATATAATTTGATTTTATCTGTGGCGTGTAAATATGAACAATTTTCTAAGGTTTTATGGTTTATATTAAACTACTTTTTAATGTACACGTTTTGATTTTCTCGATGGTAAAATTGCACAATTTTTTTTTTTAATTAAATGTTTCGACACTAATTAAAACATTGCCAGATTACATACAACTTCCATTTTATAGATGTAAGTGTGAATACATTTTTATGTGTACTTTTAATATATTTTTCGATTATAGAAGGGTATGTATTTGTCGTTGCGGATTTAGAAATATGCGTGAAATTGGCCGTGTAAAATAGAAAAATGTTTTCGTTAATTGCACAAATCCTTGTAAGGCTGAAGGTTTGTTTCCTTTGCCGATCCACCGAAAAAACTGACTGCTTGTCCATTCCAAATTCATACCGCCATACCATAGTATAATTTAAATGTATAACAATAATATTAATAGTTGAGTAGCCATTTTGGTGGACGGCGAATGGAAGGCTTTCGAAGTATAGACAAGCTGACTCAAGGAGTGTCATCTTAACATTCTGCCATATTAAAAATCATTAATTTTTTATACTTGTGTAATTAGCTTCCTAAGTCGGGTCTTGAAATAAAACTCAAGGCTTTGTATAGTTTTTTTTTTATTTTTATGTAGTAGAAAAACCGCCAAAACACACAAAAGATTTTATTAGGCAATTACGTTCCCCCATATTTATAATTCTTTCTAAGGCTGTATCCATTTACCAACTGTGCGCGCGTATAGCGTACACTATTGATTTATTTATAGAATGTATAGACGTCGGAAGCTAAGGCTAGGGAAATAATACATTTTAATCGTTTAAAGTTACCTTCTTACGAAAACCAATAAGCACGTAAATTTCAATTAAATCGGCGAAGTTTTATTTTATAGTCTTATATTAAGACTCCTTGGGCAGTTTGTTTATTTATGTTACTGGGGCTCCCGTTTGTATAGATAAACAATTAATTGTCAACCCTCAGGAATGTGAGCATTGACAAATAATGCGCACCGAATTTTTGTATGAATTTATAATTATTAGATACAGCACGGCGTGAAACTAATTTATTTTTATATGTATATTGTACTTTATAATTTTTATTTATCTGATATAATACATATTTTATGTATTATTAAAATCATTATTTAATCATTATTACAGCCATCTTAAGTTCACTATTGAACAAAGGTTTCTTCCATATATTGCCTCATCGGAGGATATCTGCCACAGTTGCCACGCTTGGCAAGTGGGTCGGCGACTGCATCTTTTTTATTTTTATACCTTATTAGGAAGACACTGCTACCCATTTCTTGATTTGTTTCTCTTTACTTCATCTCTCGACATCCGCGGGATGACGCGGGGCAGGGCATATTCTTCACCGCCGCTGCACGGTAATCTTGGAGGTAAGCAACGATTATATTAAGTGTGTTTCATTTTTACTTTCCTATTAAAGTCAAATTTAAACTTAAAATTTAAAATAAAATTTTTATTGCTATCGGCTCAGGTATAATTCTAGTAAGTGGATATTCTTACATGGATAGGTATCAGTTGCCACGCTCGACGGGCGGCTCGAAAGGAAGTTGTCAATTCGACTGCATTTTTTATGTGTGTTTCCTCACAACTTTTTCCGGGTGAACCGATTATGATGAATCTTTTTTATTTAAATTAAGAATTTTATTTAAAAGCTTGTTCTTCACACGTGGTCCCACTGTCGGCACTAAATCTATAACATTCGCACAAATTTTAGACACTAACATTTTCGTATCGTCATTCATAAATTGTATGGACAGTATGAACAGCATCACTGGCGGAAATATTAAATAAAATTATGAAATTGTATATATATAATGAAATCATGTTTTGTTATATAATCACCGATATAAATCAAAACTCATGCTCATATTAGTTAGGTCAATTGTCAGGCTTAAGGCTGCACTAGTCGACTCTGAACTCGTCGATGAATTAAATCACATTTGAGGCTGCGATATAGTAGACTCTGAACTCGTCGACGAGTTAGGTCACATTTAGTGCTGTGCTAGTCGACTCTGAACTCGTCGGCGGTTAAGTCACACTTAGGGTTGTGCTAGTCGACGACTAATTTGGTAAGCGTGGCTGAAATACTGTTTCTCCTAGCGTAGTGTGAGATAGGAAACTGAACTCTAGTAAAGAGCGGTAAGAAACTACTGTGCATGCGTAAAATGTATATTTCAATGTCATGCATTAAGGTTTGTACTAAAAAAGAGCGCAGAAAATTTAGGATAAAATTACGAAAATACCCTAAAGTTTTTATAGATAAAAATGTACTTGTATCTTTTAAAATTAACTTATTTGAACTTTGAAGAAATAAGCTATGCTAATATGTTGCTTTTTAGAGTAGTCGTACTTATTATGTTATTTATTTACGCTCGAATTTGCAAAATTAGTATTTAAAATATGGATGTTTTCAAACTCCTCATTTTCAAATCAATCCTTTTTTACTGTTCTGCTTGCGTACACGCCTTAATACAGACAACGCAATTCTAAAAAATATCCTTCTCAATGTTAGACCTACATCATCGAACGGTGGAGTAACCACCCTCCTTCTTAAGTATTGAAAAATGACCGACTAGCGTAACCTTAAGGTCTTAGATGAAATACAACACCATCTTTGATTACCGTGACTCTCTTACTCGTTGCTTTGCGGCAGAAAACGACAACTACCCACTTCCACTGTAGTTCTTATTTATATTTCCTCTAGATTTTATTTACAGACCTTTAACATGACCGTAAAATAATTCATTTATATAATTAGAATAAAATAGTTAAGTAGCACAAAAATAGCAAAACAAAACATTTCTGTAAATGAAACAATCGATATTAGTTTGTAACATTTGTGTATATATATCTTAAGTTTTGTTTAGTTTCACGCCGCGCGCACTCATACCTGTATTATACTCAGTTGAATGCATTTTCGACTAAGTGTATGAAGATATTATTTTGTATTGATATTGTGTGGCTGCCGCGACGTGTTTCTTTATTAATTTTAACACGGAGAAACGTGTCGCCGCAAAGCCGACATTAGCGTCGTAAAACTTAGCTTTCTTGATACCGTTAGTCGTTATTGCAGTATTTTGATGCAAATATTATTATTAAATAAGCGTATTCCTAAATAAATTGACTCCAATTTAATGTTTGTTTTCTTTATAATCTACCCACAACGTAATCTTATCAAAATAAGAGGTATGCCCAAGTGTGAGACTTTTGTCTACGCCTTTACTTTCAAGAAAAAACAACGCACAGTTCGAAAGATCTTTATTCTGTACACAATAATAAATAAAATCAGTCAAATTTTTATACACTCGAAATATAAATATTTACAATAATATATAACACAATATATTCAACAGCTATCAACAGTCCTTTTCAATATGTATATAGATATTACATGCCATGGCAGAAAAACAATAGATTTCTAACTTTTGTTTTAACCTAATGAAAAAATATTATATAGCATAGGCTTGACTTTCCACACCACCCATATACTATTTCAATTATTTCCATTTGGTATTCTTCTGGATTAAATAGTCAATGAAAGTGGTCTGAATATAGTTTACTAACTTCTGGTAAGTCAATATAATTATTAATGTAACAAATATTTATAGATATATAAACATGTGTATTGTTCAATTTAATGTGTATGTCTGAGGTCCGATTTTTCCAATCCTCAGATAAAAGTTATTCATAGGATAAAATACAACATATAAAAATCTAAAATTAGGCGTGTACGAACAATATAGTTCAATTGTACTTTTATATTCATTGGTCTTTATTGGTTATAGCTTATTTAACGAATAACTTTTATTTGACGAATAAAAAAGAATTAAAACCTAAAGACTAAGATAGAATTCTTCGCTTCCACTAAAAAGGATCTCCGGTTCTCTACACTCAAAATACGAAACAGCAGCATTAAGCTGCTATTTTTTTCTGGTATTCTGTGAGAGCATGACCCTTCCCTGGTCGAGCCGACCCATTCTTTATAGTCAAGAGCATCCAACCAATTTTATCAATTACATATTTTCTTTCAAACAAGGATAGACCATGTTGTGTCTCAGAATTTTGTGTCTCTTAATTTCAGCCAGGACATAGTTCCCTCTTAGTAGAGAGAAAATACCTAAATCGCCATGCTTTTAAGAGGGATTAGCGATGGCAGTATGTGACGCCTCACAACTTTGATGTTCCCCACGTCGGGTTGATGATTTTACATCTGTCATAAATGTCTAAATTAGTTACATCGACATTTTTCGGAAGACATTATTCTAAGATATTCTCAAACCTGTCTCTTACGACATTTACGGGGGAGCTGGTGATGGTTTCTCGTAAGATATACGGAGAATGGCTTTCGTCACATTTTATCTTAAACAGTAATATATATACAATTTATATTTTAAAGTTATTTAAAATTGTAACTGAAATATTAAATAGACACCCTAAGGCAGAAAACAATTAAAACAAAGAACAAACAATTCAATCTACTGGTACACATGAGCAAATGTACTTAATTCATTAAAACTAAATCAGATTTATAAGTGCAGAACTAGCTTTTTGAGATGTTACTGCCATTTAAAATCTTTTCATTAGACAACACATTCATTTCGACTATGGATATTTGTAAATAAATTTAAACATGGCAACACCAACATCTATGCACTAACTTTCTTTTTATGCACATTTTTCTTGTCCATATAAATCCTTTGGAACAAAACAAATTTGCCTGGTTGTATGTTCTTCGTTTCATAAATTGCGCCTTCTATCCGCCATGAAGGTTTCTCGCAGTGTTGCCAGCTTCGACAGTCATCCGGTATTTGTAATTTATTTAACAGCTGTGTTGCCAGTTCAGGGATCAGAGGTTGCAAAATAATTCCACATATCCTTAACGTTTCTAGTGTAATATGGAGGATGACGTCTAGTTCCTTCTGGCATTCGGGCCTCTTTTTAAGTTCCCAGGGCTTGTGGGTTTCAAAGAACAAGTTGGCTAAATGTAAGACATGGATAACTGAGTCTGCCGCTTTGTAGAACTGGTAATTGCTGTAGTAGTCATGACAGATTTCTGTAACGTGTAAACAACACATTCTTGTTAAAGAAATAAACATAATATGCATTTAATAAAAATTTAAAACTGGACACTAAAATACTTTTAAATATTTATAAAGGTGGTTGATATTAATTAAATAAATAATTACAAATGTATCATTTCACCACACATTTTTATTTAGCAAACGCTGAAAGCTGCTTTTAACCGCGCGTCACGGATATCTAATTTTACTTATTTTATTGCAATCTTACAATCGGTAGTACGACAACAACTTTCTTACGGTACACACTCACTCAAGGAATAATAACTTGCCGTAACTTAAGTTATTGTAAAACTTTACTTAATTACTTATACAATTTTATCTACATTTCAGCTACCTTTCGTTCTGCATACTCAAATCCTACATCCAACTCAAAACTGCAACTCTACATCTTCAAATGTACAACCAAACTGGACTGTACAACAAACATGTAATTAATTTCCTGATCATGATACTTTAATAACATATACTTCATCATCATCATTATAGCCGTTCACAAGTTCACTGCTAAACATAGGCCTCCCCCAAGTAATGCCACAAAGCACGGTCCTGAGCCACCTGCATCCATCGAATTTCTGCATGTCTTACCAGGTCGTCACTCCATCTAGGGGGGGGGGGGGGTCGCCCTACACTTCGCCTACCGGTAACGAGGCTGCCACTCGAGAACCTTTCTTCCCCATCGGTTATTGGTTCAGCTTACTAATCTGTTGGGCTATGTCGGTCACTTTGGTTCTACTGTGGATATCATCATTCCTAAGTTTATCATGCAGAGAAACCCGAGCATAGCCCTCTCCATTGCCCGCTGAGCGACTTGAACGTCTTCATACGGCCAGCAGTGAAGGACCACGTCTCAGATCCTGATTGGAACTGAGACGTGATCCGTCTCAGTTCCATAAGTCATCATTGGCAAGTGGCAACACGCGCACGTTCTACACTCTCGTTTTCAGGTTTTGAGGTATAGCTGACGTGAAGATGTGTCGCAATTTCCCGAACGATGCCCAGCCGAGTTGAATCTAATCTAAAATTTGGACTTCCTAGTCTGACTATTTGTCCTCGGTAAACATAATTGTCACCCATCCATCTTAAGACCTATCCACTGGGAGGCACTATTGAGGTCATTGAGCATAGTGCTTAGATCCTACAGCGATTCTGCTATAAGGACTATATCGGCGGCAAATCGAAGGTGAGTGATGTACTCGCCATTGGTGTTAATACCGTATCCTTTCCAGTCCAGTAGCTTGAAAACGTCTTCCAATGCAGTGGTGAAGAGTTTCGGGGATATAACGTCACCCTGTCTTACACCTCTTGTTGTTGTTGTTTAGTTGGATAGGTTTCGAACTCTGTTTCTGTACTCGGATAGCCATCGTAGCCCTACTTACAAACACTTCAGCACTTCGATATACTGTCAGTATTGGTCAACTTGGGACCGCTGAAGGGACTGTAGCACCACCCAAATTTCTACAGAATTGAAGGCTTTCTCATAGTCCACATACACCAGGCAAGGTGGCAGATTGTACTCTTCAGTCTTCTGTACAATTTACCGAAGGGTATGTGTGTGGTACTAAAGCCTTTTCGGTAACCGGCTCGTTCGGGAGGCAGGAAGTCGTCGAGTCTGCGTGCGAGACGATTCGTAATGACTCTCGAAAACAGCACTCAGAAGAGAAATCCGTTTGTATTTCTTCAAGAGAGCATTGTCACCTTTCTTGAAGAACAAGACCACCGCACTCCTGATCCACACCTCCGGAGTAGTACCGCCATGTAGGACAGAATTTAAGAGCTTCTGAAGGATTTCAAGTACCGGTTTTCCAACCGCTTTCAGAAGCTCCACTGTAATTCCATCCCCTCCCGGGGATTTTCCGCTTTTAAGGTGCTGGAGAGCCATTCTAATCTCGCTCAGACTGACGTCCGGGATATAATCGGTTTAGTGTCTAATAAGACTTGCTATTGGATCGTTACTCACACTTGCTTGTGGCTCCAACGATGATGTGTACAGCTGCCCATAGAACCTCTCAATTTCACTCATAATCTCAGGTGTCCGGGAAACGATGCTGCCACACTCGGTCTTTAGCTTCGACAGTTGGCTCTTTCTGGCAGAAATATCTCTAGCAAAGATTTTGGAGCCCTGGTTCCGCTCAATCGCTTCTTCAATACGAGCTGTATTGAAGTTGCGTAAGTCCCGCCGCATGTAATTGGAGATCGGCCTGTCTGTTCAGTTGCCTGTATGCTGTCAAATCTGCTGAAGATTGCAGCTTCATCTCCCGTCTAACAGCCATGAGATTAAGAGTGTGATCGGAGAGTTTTTGTGATCATCAGCGGCCGATCTTGTAGAACTTAGCTTCGACCGCAAGGACAGTTTCCACGAGTTTGACATTCATATCGTCCACTGTATTGCAGTCTTCTAGGCACTGTATATGTTTTATCATTGAAATTGTGTTTTATGGTGCAAAGAATTAGGCTGTTCATTTACTTTTGCCTTTGATATCCTTAAAATTTTTAATTAATCATTAGTCTGGAAATTAGCTCCATAAACACATAAAACTATTGTCTATAGTAGTCTATACATATCCCTAAACTGGGCACAAGCATCTAGATTTCTACATTTCTAAGAGTTTTAGGACAAAAACGCCAGATTTCACACGCTCTAGAATTTAACACATTGAGTGCCAAATACGCAATATTGCGTAGGTTGAAGCAATGGTGGAAGCCAACTACGAAATATTACGTAGAGCTTCCATAGGCCATAAATGGTAAATTATATTAATTGGCACCCTGTATTGCATATTTTTATGTTCTTTGACCTCTTAAATAAAATAAGAGACAGAAAAATACTAACTTTATTTCTTTGATATTTCACAAATGACATGCTTTCTTAGGCAATTTTAGTGAAAAATATTAGTTTTCTAATGAGATACTTCATATTAAGTTTACTTTTTATAACAAAGGTAGTAATTATTTATTCTAAAATAAATTTAGAAAACGTATTTCTAATGAAACGAAAAATGAATTAAAATAAGCTATGCAATACGAGGATCAGTATAGAAAATTTTAGAGCAATTATTTACACATAAGGCAGGCTTTTCAGGGCAAGTAGCACACACAAACCATGATTCCTTTTGCTTCTTGTTTTTTGTGCAAACGCGGCAAGGTTTGGCTGGAACGGCTTTCTTAGCGGTGGGTGGTAGTTTTTCTAAATAATGAAAGTTTTGCAATGGAACTCGTGCACCTTCGTTTGTCGATAAGCGACTCGCAACATTAGCAGGCGATCAGGCGGTGGTTCAGAGGGCCCTTGTAACTACGACATAGGTATAAGTTGAAGTTTGTCTTGGGCATCTTGTGGTTGTACAGGTGCTGCGCATGATGCCCCGGATGACACTGCTGCTGGATTCAAACTTAGTTCCATGAGATATTTTACGAAATCTTCACGAAACTTTATCAGAAGCATTTTCGAAGTATGATCGTTTACACGAAGTAATCGATGGGCATTTTGGACTTAAACTTCAAAAATGTGTAATACCAATTTCTTATGCCATCTAAGAGTTTTTCGAAGGCACGAATAATATGAAACCATCTGGTCTCCTCTGTCCACACCAGACATCCCGAGGTTGTAGTCAGCAACGATAGTAGGCTTCAACGACAATTTCCCGTTCCTTTTCTTACTGTCACGAATTGCAATTTATGTTTGTTGGAAATCACTAAGACGTCGCGTTTGTCTTTCTACTTACAAACAGTAATGTCATTGCATACTTTTGATGCCATTTCGCCACACTTCAACTTAGCGTTGGCTACGTCTAGAGGAAGGTTCTTGCAGATCTTTCGAAGAGTACTACATATGTACGTTTTTCTTTGACTAAAACGCCTTGTTAGATCCGGTGAGTTATAAATATTGTCAGTGTAAATAACATGGCCTTTGTCTAAATGCCCTTCCATTAGATCTAATACAAGTTCGATAATATGTTTCCGGTGGCGGCTTCTCACTCTTTCCTCTATAAACACGTATCTTCATAACTATTCCTGATGATTCGCAAAGTTACGTACAGTTTCACGCCATATTTATGTTTTTTATTTTTTATATATTGACAAAAAACCAGTCTTCCTCTCCATAAATCCATCGATTCATCAGTACTTAAATCAGTTTGTGGGTAATATATCTTAGACGTAATATTGTTAAAACGATCTAATATTGGTTGTATTTTATGCAGTCTTGATGTTGCTGTGTCATCACTTTCGGAAAAATGAAATATTTAAAAGCGATTTCGACTCATAAGTTTTCTAAAAATTGGTAACTTGTACAGTGGATCTATTTTCCAATAATGACTTATAGTAGGTAAACGAACGAGTCCCATACAGAGCAACATACTAATGAATTTACGCATTTCTTCCTGATTAGTATCTTTCCCTAAAACGGGCATGTTTATGTACAGGCCCTTTTGTGCCTTTTGTTTGTTGTTTGCATTAATGAATCCACAAAATGGTTTGAAATAAATCACCTAGCAATGCAGGAGTAAACAGGACGGAAGTAAGTAATACGTAATATTGCGTAGACTGGCATCATATGATGAAAGGGTTGTAATTGGTGCCGGACTACGTAATATTACGAATACGTACTATTGCGTAGATTGGCATCCATGGCATACTTTTTCTAGTGGGTGCCAGCTACGTAATAATGCGTAGCACACCATTTGTATGGTGGCCACCGATTTCACTATGACGCTAACTTTTGGCACTCAATGTGTTAAAGGATCGCTATGCTCCTACAATTCTTCTGATATTGCAGATGTGAAGCTAGTATTGAGATGACGACGACAGTTGTTAACGACCAGGTGAGTCGCATACTTTTATGCCACCGATCTACCAATTTTCTTTTATCTTTTTGTTCTGTTTTTATTTTATTTCAGTTACCTTACGATTCTTTCCTTTACCGGCGAGCATATGATAATCACTTAAAATAACAGAACTTGAGCAAGATTCTGTCAGAGTTCAAACTTGGTCTGTCCGCTGACTATAAAATTTTAAGGCAAGAGCTTATCTCCTGGCCTACCATGGCTTTTTAGACAAAACATATTTCTGACTATTGGCATTTTGACTCAAATACTTTTTGTTTCTTGGTTTTTCTATATTATCTATAGTGAAAAACATGCACAAAGTCCACCTGATGGTAAGAGGATATTATTTACAGATATTTCCAAACACACTATACTGATCCATAGCGCATAGTTTATAAACTTATCTTTACTCACCAGGCAGTCTTTCCACTTGGTCCAGGAGGGTGGCGGTGACATCAGATTGCCTGCAAATGACCATTTCTTGTGTATGTAGCGTAGGGAACTCCCCTCGAGGGTTAAGGGCTGTCCCGCAACATCTGCTGGCCAGGTTTCCCAATGTGTCTGCCAGCTCAGAGTTTGCAATGTTGACTAGTTTTGTTTCGCTGTAATCTGGAATGATATATGAAATATACGTTCATTTTTGCTGTCAGTAACAATCGCAAAAACTTAATAAAATTAGATGTTATAGGGTAGAATATAATCGTCAACGCCATCTTGCATCACCAGTATTGTAATAATACTTTAAGCTTTTTTACTACCATCGGCGGCCATCGTTGCTTCGCGAAGCAGAACATAGCAAAGTGCGACATCTATAACTCTATCAGATACAAAAACAAATCCTATTCCAGCTATTGTATATGAAACAACCCTAATATTTTTGTTCTAACTAGCACCAATATATGGCAGTAATATAAAGCCACTTACTAGCATCAGCGGCCATCGTTGCTTCACGAAGCAGAACATTACGAAGTGCAACATTTATCACTCTATCAGATACAAAAACAAATCCTATTCCAGCTATTGTATATGAAACAACCCTAATATTTTTGTTCTAACTAGCACCAATCTACTGGAGTAATATAAAGCCACTTACTAGCATCAGCGGCCATCGTTGCTTCACGAAGCAGAACATTACGAAGTGCGACATCTATCACTCTATCAGATACAAAAACAAATCCTATTCCAGCTATTGTATATGAAACAACCCTAATATTTTTGTTCTAACTAGCACCAATCTACGGCAGTAATATAAAGCCACTTACTAGCATCAGCGGCCATCGTTGCTTCACGAAGCAGAACATTACGAAGTGCGACATCTATCACTCTATCAGATACAAAAACAAATCCTATTCCAGCTATTGTATATGAAACAACCCTAATATTTTTGTTCTAACTAGCACCAATCTACTGGAGTAATATAAAGCCACTTACTAGCATCAGCGGCCATCGTTGCTTCACGAAGCAGAACATTACGAAGTGCGACATCTATCACTCTATCAGATACAAAAACAAATCCTATTCCAGCTATTGTATATGAAACAACCCTAATATTTTTGTTCTAACTAGCACCAATCTACTGGAGTAATATAAAGCCACTTACTAGCATCAGCGGCCATCGTTGCTTCACGAAGCAGAACATTACGAAGTGCAACATTTATCACTCTATCAGATACAAAAACAAATCCTATTCCAGCTATTGTATATGAAACAACCCTAATATTTTTGTTCTAACTAGCACCAATCTACGGCAGTAATATAAAGCCACTTACTAGCATCAGCGGCCATCGTTGCTTCACGAAGCAGAACATTACGAAGTGCGACATCTATCACTCTATCAGATACAAAAACAAATCCTATTCCAGCTATTGTATATGAAACAACCCTAATATTTTTGTTCTAACTAGCACCAATCTACTGGAGTAATATAAAGCCACTTACTAGCATCAGCGGCCATCGTTGCTTCACGAAGCAGAACATTACGAAGTGCAACATTTATCACTCTATCAGATACAAAAACAAATCCTATTCCAGCTATTGTATATGAAACAACCCTAATATTTTTGTTCTAACTAGCACCAATCTACGGCAGTAATATAAAGCCACTTACTAGCATCAGCGGCCATCGTTGCTTCACGAAGCAGAACATTACGAAGTGCGACATCTATCACTCTATCAGATACAAAAACAAATCCTATTCCAGCTATTGTATATGAAACAACCCTAATATTTTTGTTCTAACTAGCACCAATCTACTGGAGTAATATAAAGCCACTTACTAGCATCAGCGGCCATCGTTGCTTCACGAAGCAGAACATTACGAAGTGCGACATCTATCACTCTATCAGATACAAAAACAAATCCTATTCCAGCTATTGTATATGAAACAACCCTAATATTTTTGTTCTAACTAGCACCAATCTACGGCAGTAATATAAAGCCACTTACTAGCATCCAGCGGCCATCGTTGCTTCACGAAGCAGAACATTACGAAGTGCGACATCTATCACTCTATCAGATACAAAAACAAATCCTATTCCAGCTATTGTATATGAAACAACCCTAATATTTTTGTTCTAACTAGCACCAATCTACGGCAGTAATATAAAGCCACTTACTAGCATCAGCGGCCATCGTTGCTTCACGAAGCAGAACATTACGAAGTGCGACATCTATCACTCTATCAGATACAAAAACAAATCCTATTCCAGCTATTGTATATGAAACAACCCTAATATTTTTGTTCTAACTAGCACCAATCTACTGGAGTAATATAAAGCCACTTACTAGCATCAGCGGCCATCGTTGCTTCACGAAGCAGAACATTACGAAGTGCGACATCTATCACTCTATCAGATACAAAAACAAATCCTATTCCAGCTATTGTATATGAAACAACCCTAATATTTTTGTTCTAACTAGCACCAATCTACTGGAGTAATATAAAGCCACTTACTAGCATCAGCGGCCATCGTTGCTTCACGAAGCAGAACATTACGAAGTGCAACATTTATCACTCTATCAGATACAAAAACAAATCCTATTCCAGCTATTGTATATGAAACAACCCTAATATTTTTGTTCTAACTAGCACCAATCTACGGCAGTAATATAAAGCCACTTACTAGCATCAGCGGCCATCGTTGCTTCACGAAGCAGAACATTACGAAGTGCGACATCTATCACTCTATCAGATACAAAAACATATCCTATTCCAGCTATTGTATATGAAACAACCCTAATATTTTTGTTCTAACTAGCACCAATCTACGGCAGTAATATAAAGCCACTTACTAGCATCAGCGGCCATCGTTGCTTCACGAAGCAGAACATTACGAAGTGCGACATCTATCACTCTATCAGATACAAAAACATATCCTATTCCAGCTATTGTATATGAAACAACCCTAAAATTTTTGTTCTAACTAGCACCAATATACTGCAGTAATATAAAGCCACTTATTATCATCGGCGGCTTTGAGTATTAAACCAAAGGAGACGCCATCGCAAGGGATACCCCTCTTTAACAGGTACAAGAGTCCGACTCATGCTCGTTATATAAAACTAGTCGCTCCGCGTTGTGCGCCATACCGCAAGTGATCGTGCCAGTAAATCGAGCTCAGGCAAAATGCCGAATTGCAGTGTATTTACATGCAAAAAACAATCAAAAACGTCAAATCTACGAAAGAACAACGTGACTTTTCATATGTGAGTATTTTTAACATAATATTAAAGTAATATTACCATTAAAACTGGTACTTTCTAAATATTTTCATCCAATACTGAGTGTTGCCATCATAGTTCATAAAGCGAAAAATGATCTATTTTTATATAAATATAATTTACTACACAAGTTAAATATATTAACGAAAATGTATTCCATAATAAATAAATAAGTTTGTGATGAATAATAATAATTACATACAGATGTGTGGTGAATTTTGTTAAATGATTTATATATTCAGCTCAATTTCAACAAGATTCTGAATCATCATCATTACAGCCCTTAACAAGTCCACTGCTGAACATAGACCTCCCCCAAGCAATGCCACAAAGCACGGTCCTGAGCCACCTGCATCCATCGACTTCCTGCATGTCTTACCAGGTCGTCACTCCATCTAGTGAAGAGTCGCCCTACACTACGCCTACCGGTACGAGGCTGCCACTCGAGAACCTTTCTTCCCCATCGGTTATCGGTTCTTCGAGCTATATGGCCGGCCCATTGCCACTTCAGCTTACTAATCCGTTGGGCTATGTCGGTTACTCTGGTTTTACTGCGGATTTTCTCATTTCTGAGTCTATCACACAGAGAAACTCCGAGCATAGCCCTCTCCATAGCTCGCTGAGCGACCTTGAGCGTCCTCATACGGCCAGCAGTGAAGGACCACGTCTCAGATCCGTAAGTCATCACTTGCAACACGCACTGGTTGTACAATCTAGTTTTTAGAGATTGAGGTATACCTGACGAGAAGATATGTCGTAATTTCAGGAACGCTGCCCAGCCGAGTTAAATCCGTCGATTGACCTCTCGGTCGAAGTTGGACTTACCTAGTCGGACTATTTGTCCCAGGTAAACGTACTCGTCAACAACTTCGAGCATAGTGCTCCCAACAACTACCGGCATAGTTGTGACATGGACATTAAACATGATCTTTGTTTTGTCCATGTTCGTCTTCAGACCTATCCGTTGGGAGGCACTATTGAAGTCATTGAGCATAGTGCTTAAGTCTTCCAGCGATTCTGCCATAAGGACTATATCGTCGGCAAATCGAAGGTGAGTGATGTACTCGCCATTGATGTTAATACCGTATCCTTTCCAGTCCAGTAGCTTGAAAACGTCTTCCAATGCAGCGGTGAAGAGTTTCGGGGATATAACGTCACCCTGTCTTACACCTCTCTGCAGTTGGATAGGTTTCGAGCTCTGGTTCTGTACTCGGATAGCCATCGTAGCCCTACTGTACAAACACTTCAGAACTTCGATATACCGACAGTCAACTTGGCACCGCTGAAGGGACTGTAGCACAGCCCAAATTTCGACAAAATCAAAGGCTTTCTCATAGTCCACATACGCCAGGCAAAGTGGCATATATAAATATAATCGATAACTATTATTTATTAAAATATTATACAAAATAAAGGCCAAATAAGTCAAATAGAAACTTGCTACCTTGCAGCAGAAGTGTGCAATTTTTATAAAAATAAACTGGTATCACTGCAACCGAAAGTATTGCACTATAGTGATGTGAGCCACAACTTTAGCTACCGATAAGTTAATTAACCGTGGTTTGTCTGCCGAACCGGTTTGAAGTTTTGATTTAGATTTTATAATAAAGTACATATTACAAAAAGTAGTAAATTTTTCTATTATTGGTTTGTTTTTACAGATTTCCAAGAGATCCTCTTAGGCGGCAAACTTGGATACCTCTCTCCTGGATACCTAAACGGACTAGCACCATTTGCTCCGAACATTTTGAAAAATCATGTTTCTTACCCCAAGCTAACAATAAAAGAAGGTTAGCCGACACTGCAGTACCAACCTTGAACTTGTGGGAGGTAATGTTTGGCTGTAATTATATTAAGACTAAATATTTTTACTATTATCCTACCACCGATATTATTCTACTTGAAAATACATATTTTAGAATTTCGATAAGTTTACAAAAGCATAAATATGTCAAATTCAATTTATATATATAACGTAACGTAACGTATACAAATAAAACTGCACTCTTAAAAGTGTTATTGCCTTAAGTTACGGTCCATTTCAGTTTGTTTTGACTGTATGTGTGATTTAGTGTGACTGTAATTTACGTAGTTTTAATTATTTTTGGGATAAAAAATTACCGTTATTAAAAATGATAGGAATCGATTCAGTTACGTTTTATATATATATATATATATATATATATATATATATATATATATATATATATATATATATATATATATATATATATATATATATATATATATATAGAGCTTGAATCTTCAAACTTACATAAGTAAATTATTTATTTTAGGCTGATCGTAGTGGTTGTACAACATCGAAAAAAAGAAAGCTGGATGTTCCGGAAACTTCTATATATAGCCCCAATATTCCTTTTATAGCCCCAACTAGTCCTACTCCCACTGCAAGTACGAGCCAACACTTGGAAGATACGCCCAGGAAAATTAAACTGAAAAAATGCCTTGACATTAAAAACCATAGCATAAAAAGACTTCAATCGCAGAAACGGTATTTAAAGAAAAAGTTACAAATTTGCAAGATATACTAGATTCGCTAACCTCCTCCTCTTTGATTAATAAAGAAAACAAACAGGTCCTAGAAAAGATAGGAATTGAAGAAAGTGAACTCTTAGAGACAATTACTTAAAAGTAAGACTGGAAAACCACCCAGAACTAAATATTCCCCAGAATTAAGATATTTTGCCCTAACACTTAATTATTACTCACCAAAAGCCTATCGCTATGTACGTAAAACTTTTAGAACATGTTTGCCTGCACCACGAACATTGACTAAGTGGTACAGTACTATCGATGGCCGACCAGGGTTTACTCAAGAAGCGCTAACGGCAATAAAGTTGAGAGCGGAGAGTAACCCTGATAAAAAATTTATTGTACCTTGTTCATGGATGAAATGAAAATTAAGCAATTGACGGAATACCATGCTAGCAGCCAAAAGCATTATGGCTATGTCGATTACGGGTTTGATTTTATATCCGACAATTCTGATGAAGCTACTGACGCATTAGTTTTTTTATTGGTCGGTATAAACACAACATGGAAAGTATCCATAGCCAACTTTTTGATTAAGGGTACGAGCGCTGAATTAAAAGCTAAACGCATGAATATTCTAAAATCTCCTCGATACACAGGTTTTCTTGGCTTTTGCGTATGTATTGAGAGTGCAAAGGGTTTATTTGATAACTTAATATTAAGACCGAATGCTGCACTAACTTATTTACCCCTTCACGAAGTAAGTCAAGACCACATAGAGATTTTATTTTCTATTATCACAAGCCACGGTGGTTATTCTGACAATCCAACTGCACGTCAATTTCAAGCTATTTATAAAAAGCTGTTAGTGCACACTGAATTGATCCGAAATGAAAGAGGTACTAATTGCATTCCTTTAGAAAAAAATTCAATTTTAAATTGTACATCAGCAATTGACAAAATCAATAGCACTTCTCGATAAAGAAAAACGGAGTCGGAGGATGTTGCAGTAGTTGCCACAGATAACAAACACTGAAAAAAGTATGATGGATGAAATAGAAACCTACACATATTTATCCCCTTTTGGCGAAAAAGCGGTGGAATACATTGCAGGGTTTGTCGTTTTCTCAAGCTTAAAAAAATTAAATGTCAAACATGCACTAAAGCCCTCTAAGGTCAGACTAATGTAAAAAGTCTGACTTATCAAAAATCTAGGGGAGGCTTAATGTACGCATCCCAAGAAGTTATTGATTTATGTCGCCGGTGCGAGATAGAAATTCTGAAAAATTTTACTGCTGACAAAAAATTAAGCCGTCTGTGTACTACACAATATATTGTTTCAAAAACACTAAACCACTTTATTAGTAAACCATTGTTTTCAAGCATAGGGGAACATTATTTTAATGAATATGTTACGCATAATATAGAATTAGCGAAAGTTGTGATAGAGAAGTATAGTAATATCAGAATCCATTATCTGCCTAAAAGAAATGACCCGGAAAAATGTATCCGACATATTTATAATAAACTTATCCACTTTAAAAACCAGTAGGTTACTAGCTATTACACGACATGTAGTTTAATATGCAATATTACGTTCAATGTAAATAAAAAATACAAACACAAATAGAGATACAAAATTACCAAAAATAAAACAAAGTGAAAAAGTATTATTTTAAAAGTCAAAAGCGTTATGGTTTTATTGGCTTTTGGAGTGAATAAGTTTAGTACATATTTGACATATGTACCAACTAATTCTAGTGCTTGCATATTTTTCTATTACCAAGTTTGCCAGTTCAATGTTATGTGGACCTGGAAATACTTAAAAAATTCGGTCTTCCAACAAAAAGTTTAAATATTCGTTAATATTTTTAATAAATATTGACTGCTTAAAATTTTTGTCAGGAGTTAAGTTTTTTCTAATATCTATTTCACAAAGGCGACACAAATTAATCACCTCTTTAGATGCAAACAATAAGCCACCTCTACTTGTCTGATTAATTAAACTATTTTTGTCCGGTGCACCCAGAAGAGGTTTTATGCATGTGCTACACTTATTTTTATTATAGTAAAAACAGCAAAGCCCACTATATATTCAACCACTTTTTTGCTAATAAGTGACAAAAAGGTGTAAGTCTTTATGTCTGCTACTATATTTGCTTCAGTTGTTCACACTAACAGTTTGTGCTTATTTCAGTTCTGATCAATTTGATAAGTATTAGCAATTCTTTTATAAATAGCTTCAAAGTGACGTGCGAAGGGATTATCATAATGACCACCGTGACTTCTGATGTTTGAAAATAAAATTTCTATATATGGTATATATGGTCTTGACTAATTTTGTGTAGTGATAAATAAGTAAGTGAAGCGTTTGGGCCTAATGCCATTTATGATTGTCAAATGTGCGTTTAGTACTTTCAATGCACACAAGAAATCCTAAAAATCCTATGTAACGAGGACCGTTTAAAAATCATCTGTACACGTTATTACGAGAAATGACATTGATTTCTATGTATAATAGAACATCCTTAGCCACATCCAACCTGGCAAAGCTACCTTTGATAGTTATTACTATTTAATGCTCGTTGAAATCTTTTAGACCAAGTTTTTGAGTCGACAATATCGAAAATATCATTAATTAATTTTAAAAATTAGCTATGAGCGCAGCGTTTTTAAATAAAAATAAATTTAGTACAGTTTGGATAAAATATTCATAAAACAGTTTCAGCATATGGCAGGTATCTAGAAAAAAAGTTTGTGTCTTTCACGTGGATCTAATATATATATATATATATATATATATATATATATATATATATATATATATATATATATATATATATATATATTACTATATATATATACATATATACTATCAACAGCCTAACTTTTAATCCGTAGGTTTCATGAACTATGTGTAAGGCAAAAAAAGTGTCTAAGAAGTAACCAATGGGTACTTTACAAGAAGTATTAACGCCCATTAATAAAAATGCTAAAGCATCAGTAGCGTTCTCCGAATTGTCAGAAATGAAGTCAAATCCATAATTAACATAACCAAAATGTCTTTTAGAACTTGCATAGTAATCCATCAATTATTTTATTTTCATTTCATCTATCATATAGCATTACAATACAATTTCTTGTCAGGATTACTCTCTAGTCTTAGTTTTAAAACAGTTAACGCTTTTTTGTGTACCCAAGTCAGCCATTCATTGTACTATACCACTTTATTAATAGTAGCTGATGAAGGCAGACAAATTTCAAAACTTTTGATATTTCGCACATATCGTTAAGCTTTCGGTGAATAGTAATGTAAAGTTAAAGCAAAACATCTTTCTCGAGAATACTTAGCCCTAGGTGTATGTCAAGTTTTATTTTTAAGCAGCTGTCTGTTTAAAGTTCACTTTGTTCAACTATTATATTTTGTAAAACTTCTTTATTTTTCTAATTTATTAAATATTTTCCAGATAGTTCACTTAATAACTCTTGAAAATCAACGACTTTTTTTTAAATAGCGGTTTTGTGATTGAAGCCTTATAATAAAAACAAAAACTTGGTTAACACCATCTAAGACGATAAACTGATACGACTTTTCTTTTTACAAATCTGATTTTTAAAGTTAGCTAAACCTCCCATTCGATTTGTTGTTACATGTTTTAAGTTTTATTCTGCATAATTTAAAATAAACCTGTAGCAAAATAATAAACTTACTTTTAACAATTTCGAAGTTTTTTCCGGAGATCATTTTTAAATATTAAAAAAAAAGAATTTCGAAATATTTAAAAATGATCTCCGGAAAAAACTTCGAAATTGTTAAAAGTAAGTTTATTATTTTGCTACAGGTTTATTTAAAATTATGCAGAATAAAACTTAAAACATGTAACAACAAATCGAATGGGAGGTTTAGCTAACTTTAAAAATCAGATTTGTAAAAAGAAAAGTCGTATCAGTTTATCGTCTTAGATGGTGTTAACCAAGTTTTTGTTTTTATTATAAGGCTTCAATCACAAAACCGCTATTTAAAAAAAAGTCGTTGATTTTCAAGAGTTATTAAGTGAACTATCTGGAAAATATTTAATAAATTAGAAAAATAAAGAAGTTTTACAAAATATAATAGTTGAACAAAGTGAACTTTAAACAGACAGCTGCTTAAAAATAAAACTTGACATACACCTAGGGCTAAGTATTCTCGAGAAAGATGTTTTGCTTTAACTTTACATTACTATTCACCGAAAGCTTAACGATATGTGCGAAATATCAAAAGTTTTGAAATTTGTCTGCCTTCATCAGCTACTATTAATAAAGTGGTATAGTACAATGAATGGCTGACTTGGGTACACAAAAAAGCGTTAACTGTTTTAAAACTAAGACTAGAGAGTAATCCTGACAAGAAATTGTATTGTAATGCTATATGATAGATGAAATGAAAATAAAATAATTGATGGATTACTATGCAAGTTCTAAAAGACATTTTGGTTATGTTAATTATGGATTTGACTTCATTTCTGACAATTCGGAGAACGCTACTGATGCTTTAGCATTTTTATATAATGGACGACTGCATCCTAGGCCTAGACTTTATGAGGAATAATTGTTGTGAGATCGACGTTAAGCAAGGTGTTTTGAAATGTGGACAGGAGGAACTTTTTATGGAAGGTGCGTTACCAGGGAACGTGTACAGCATTACGAAGATTGTTCTTCCGCCGAGATCGGAAACGATTGTTCCGGTTAGTCTTCCTCGAAACGCTGGGCAAGCTCACCGTTGTGTACTTGTGGAAAGGGTAAACAATGACCTTCCATGGAAAGTAGCTCGAACCTTGGTCAGGACCACTGACATCTCAAGAGTACGTGTGCTGAACCTTTGCGACCGGGAACAGATTATAGAAAAAGGCACACTGGTTGGTACTTGTGAGGAAGTGGATTGGTTACGTCGGTGCCAATATATATCGAGTGGGACCCCCAGCAAGGATGCAGAAACGAGAGTGACCACACTTTTGGAAGACTGTCGCAGTGTTCTCTCCCCGAACGAATTGGTCAAGGCGAAGAAGTTGTTACTCAAGTACGCCGATGTATTCTCATCAAACGATGCTGACATAGGAAAGACTGGCTTAGTTCAACACAAAATAAACACAGGAGAAGAATTGCCTATCCGTCAGCGGCCAAGAAAATTGCCGGTAGCACGTGAAAAGGAAGTGGAAACCATGATTGAAGGAATGGTGAAGGATGGTGTTATTGAAACTTCCTCTAGTCCATGGTGTTCACCAGTGGTGCTGGTGAAGAAGAAGTATGGCAGCATGCGGTTTTGTGTTGACTACCGCCGTCTGAACGACGTTACGAAGAAGGACAGCTATCCCTTGCCAAGAATTGATGACACGCTGGACATGCTTACAGGAGTAAAGTGGTTTAGCACGCTGGATCTAAAAAGTGGCTACTGGCAAGTTGAAATTGACCCTAAGGACAGGGAGAAAACTGCGTTCTCGACGGGAAAGGGTCTGTGGCAATTTAAAGTAATGCCGTTTGGGTTGTGCAATGCTCCAGCAACGTTTGAAAGGCTGATGGAACTTGTACTTACCGGGCTAATTGGCGATGCCTGTCTGGTCTACTTGGATGACACCATCATCGTGGGCCGTACATTTGAGGAACACCTTCAAAACCTGGAACGCGTGCTCATGAAGATTCAGAGTGCCAACCTCAAGTTGAGTCCGAAGAAATGTTCACTATTTAAACGGCAAGTCAACTTTTTGGGGTATGTAGTGTCGGAAGAAGGTATCCGTACGGATCCGGAGAAAATCGCCACTGTCAAAGATTGGCCGGTTCCAAAAGACAAGACGCAGGTTAGAGCATTTTTGGGTTTGTGCTCCTATTACCGGCGATTTGTGAAGAACTTTGCAGATATAGCCAAACCTCTGCACAAGCTAACCGAGGAGAAGCGACATTTCTGTTGGAATGAAAATTGCAATATCGCATTCCAGGAGCTCAAGGACCGTCTGTGCAAAACACCTATTTTGGGATACCCTGATGCAAGCAAAGAATTTATAGTTGACACAGACGCAAGTGATATAGGACTTGGCGGTGTGTTGTCTCAACGGAATGGTGACCAAGAGGTCGTGGTAGCGTACTTCAGCAAGTCATTGTCAAAACCGGAAAGGAACTATTGTGTCACAAGACGCGAATTGCTCGCTGTGGTAAAGTCGTTGCAGCATTTTAGCAAATATCTTCTGGGACGAAAATTTCACTTACGAACTGACCATGCTGCACTAAAATAGCTATTGCAGTTTAAAAATCCAGAAGGACAAGTTGCGAGGTGGATTGAACTACTGCAGGAATACGACTTTGAGATCGAACATCGCAGCGGAAAATCTCACGGCAACGCAGATGCATTGTCAAGAAGACCTTGTCCTGAAGATTGCAACCATTGTACTAGGCAAGAGAGTAAGGAAGAGGTATCCGTGAGGATGCTCAGGACGGACTACCTCAGCAATGAATGGAAGGACAGCTTACAACATGCACAGCAGGAAGATCCGGACATCAAGCCGATTCTGGAATGGATAAAGGCCAGTTGCTCCCAAGCCTAAGTGGAGCGACGTCTCAGCAATGAGTTCGACCACTAAAAGCTATTGGGCCCAGTGAGACAGCTTGCTGCTTCAGGATGGAGTTCTGTGCCGTAAATGGGAAAGTGTTCGGGGAGACAGCTGTCATTTGCAAATGCTTGTCCCTAAAGCTAAAGTACCGGATGTTCTACAGCTGTACCATAATGATTATTCAGGAGGCCATCTGGGAGTTAAACGAACTCTACTGAAGATCCGAGAACGGTTTTACTGGGTCCACTGTCGAAACGATATCGAGGACTGGTGTCGCAAATGTACAAGTTGTGCGGTTGTAAAGGGACCTCAGACTCGTAGTAGAGGTGCATTGAAGTTGTACAATGTTGGTGCACCATGGGAGAGAATAGCCATTGACGTGGCGGGGCCGTTTCCGGAGAGTGAAAGCGATAACAAGTATTTCATGGTTGTGATGGATTACTTCACTAAGTGGCCAGAAGTCTTCGCCATTCCAAATCAAGAAGCTTCAACAGTTGCAGATAAACTAGTTCATGAAGTCTTCTGTCGTTTTGGAGTACCTTTAGAGATTCACAGCGATCAAGGAAGGAATTTTGAGTCTCAAATATTCCAGGAAACTTGCCGAGTTATGGGTACTCATAAAACAAGAACGACTTCTTATCACCCGCAATCTGATGGAATGGTAGAACGATTTAATCAGACATTGGAGAGGTACCTAGCAAAAGTTGTAGACAATCGGCAACGAGATTGGGACAAGCACATACAACCGTTTTTGTTGTCATATCGAAGCGCTGTTCACGAAAGTACATCAGTGACACCAGCTTTCGCAAACTTTGGGAGAGAATTACGGCTGCCTGCGGACCTGATCACCGGGATACCACCTGATGCTCCACGCAGTATAACCGATTATGCAAATGACTTGAGGAACAAAATGAATGACATTTATGAGCACGTCAGACAATCGGGCCAGCAAATGTCTGAGAAAATGAAAACCCGGTACGACCGCAAAATGAACAATAAAGGGTTCAACGAAGGTTCATTAGTGTGGTTGCACAATCCAGCCCGCAGCAAAGGGAAATCTCCTAAGCTTCAGATTGTAACCAGGATCAACGATGCGACCTACCGGATACAGAAAGGCGCAAGAGGGACTCCTAAGATCGTCCATGTGGATCGCTTGGCGCGTTATTATGGGACCGATAATGCTCGGGACGAGCATGTCTTAGGAGGGGGCAGTGTTGCGTGAATAAGTCAACTAGCGCCATCTAGTGTCAGGAACGAGAGCGAGGGGAGCTTTGCAGAAAATGACATCACAAATCTTTCAACCGACAGCGCCATCCGAAGAACTAAGTTTCTAGAAAATCTACACTCGAACACTCGTCGCTTTGCGCGCATTTACTTGATTATTCCGGATGCTTCATTGCTAATTTGTATATATAGGCGCTGCAAGATGCGATCGGGGCAGTATTGGAGTTGGCGACAAAAGAGAAGCTTCGGAGCGGAATAAAGTGAATTAGTGTGTTTAATTATTAGTGTTTTAAGTTTTAATTTGTGTAAAGTAAATTAAAGTGTTAATTTAGGTAATTTTATCGGCAATTTTTATTGTCACGAACCTCAAGCTCGTAACAATTGGTGTCAGAAGTGGGATTAAATCATGCCGATTTTACCTAAGGAGGAATCAGAGTGTGTCCGTACCCGAAGTCAACGCCAGCAGGAGGCGGACCAGAGGAGGTTTGGTGGTGCAACGCCGCAGACGTCGGAGGGCCAACTGCCAGCCACGGAGGCTGCCGGCCCGTCAGTAGCTCCTACATCTGCAGCACCTGACTTAGGTGCTCTGATGGCGATGCTACAGGAGCAGCTGCAGCGCGGACGAGAGGAACAGGCCCGTCTGTTGAAAGAGCAGCAGGAGGAACAGGTCCGTCAGTTGAAAGAGCAGCTGCAGAGCGGACAAGAGGAACAGGCCCGCCGACAGGAGGAACAGATGCTATATATAGGCGCTGCAAGATGCGATCGGGGCAGTATTGGAGTTGGCGACACAAGCGAAGCTTCGGAGCGGAATAAACTGAATTAGTGTGTTTAATTATTAGTGTTTTAAGTTTTAATTTGTGTAAAGTAAATTAAAGTGTTAATTTAGGTAATTTTATCGGCAATTTTTATTGTCACGAACCTCAAGCTCGTAACAATATTGACGCGGTTTAATTTTGCGTTTATAGTTATGTATACAGTTGTGTGTTTATCTTGCGCCCCCCTGACGCTGACAGAATTTTTGTTTAGGAATTAACGCGCATGGCCTCTCCGGTTGGTTGAATACTCAAAGATCGGCGGCCATCGTTGCTTCGCGAAGCAGAACATAGCAAAGTGCGAAATCTATAACTCTATCAGATACAAAAATAAATCCTATTCCAGCTATTGTATATGAAACAACGCTAATATTTTTGTTCTAACTAGCACCAATCTACGGCAGTAATATAAAGCCACTTACTAGCATCAGCGGCCATCGTTGCTTCACGAAGCAGAACATTACGAAGTGCAACATTTATCACTCTATCAGATACAAAAACAAATCCTATTCCAGCTATTGTATATGAAACAACCTTAATATTTTTGTTCTAACTAGCACCAATATATGGCAGTAATATAAAGCCACTTACTAGCATCGGTGGCCATCGTTGCTTCGCGAAGCAGAACATAGCGAAGTGTAACATCTATCACTCTATCAGATACAAAAACAAATCCTATTCCAGCTATTGTATATGAAACAACCCTAATATTTTTGTTCTAACTAGCACCTATCTACTGGAGTAATATAAAGCAACTTACTAGCATCGACGGCCATTGTTGCTTCGCGAAGCAGAACATAGCGAAGTGCGATGGGCGAAGTCGGGACTTCCCTGGGACGTACCACGTTGTTAAGAGACTTCGACATCTTGCTACCATCCACTGTCCAATGTCCGTGGCATATTAACTTTCTCGGAGGGTGCCAGCCGATTGCCATTAGGAATGCTGGCCAATAAATACCATGGAATCTGAAAGGAAGGAGTATTTGATGTAACTAGGTGTTAGAGCTCTAGTTTTCAGTTTCTGCCAGAAATATTAAGACACGGGATCTGCCACCTGTGCTCTGGTGCGACGGTTATAGAAGATCAGTATAATTACAGGATGAGAGGCATTACATCTTAGTCCTCAGACACGACAACGGATCTGTAGTATTCATTATTTGAAGTTGCATCAGGTGGGCATAAAGTTAACAGGGCATGATTGTGATTTCAATTGAAAAAAAAAGGTTTTATATAAAAAATATATTTTTTAAATGAGAAACTAGCTGTTCCTTGCGACTTCGACCGTATGAGATTTGTTAATATTGGATTTCATAGATTATAATTTTTTCGCGCGAAACCTTAAATGTTTTTCTAAAATAGTAGTAGCCTTAGTTACTCTCTTATAACATCAGCTATCTGCTAGTGAAGGTTGCTTCAAAATCCGTCCAGCCATTTCGGAGATTAGCCGTAACGAATAGACATTTGCATAGATGGGGCAATAGTTCTTTTTTTATCATGGATGAAACTAAGTTTCAGTTCAACACGTACAGGATCGCTCCCGTCATTACATCAGATTTGATAGACCACAAATCCTCGCCAAATAACACCGATTCCTTCCAAGAATGATTCGTGAGGCTATTGAAATCAAAAAACATCCTAATTTCAATAGAGAAGATGGCTGGGTGCTACCTTCTGCTTGGGATCCTATAATTAATAAAATTAAATCCCAACTCAAGCTTACAACTGCAAGAATTCAAGTTACTATACATTTTGAGTAGATCAGACCAAAAATTAATAATTTTAAACTGAAGGTAAATGTGGTAAACTATGACATTGGGGCGTCGAACACCACAGGTATCCCCCCCCATCTATGCAAATCCACCCCCCCCCCTCCCGTAAGAATGGTTGATGTAAAGTGCTTGCAACGTCTGGAATTTTAAATAAATTAATATAGGTACGCGATGAAATCCGTAAAACTTAGCTTCATTACAGAGGCTGCACTAAAAGTATCGGGAATGGAACATTTCCACTGTTCCTGTCATATTAAAATCTTTTTAATTGAAAACTCCTTGGTTTTAAAAATCGAATACCATTTATTTATTTAAAAAAAGATTCTCGGTCTTGTCACAAGGTTTTGTAAAACTTGTTAAGTCATTGAGAAAATGGAATTGACTCGAGAAATTTCAAGAGCGATGATTTATTATGACTTTCGAAGTGGTTTAACACAAAAACAGTGTGTTGACCGGATGATTTCTGAATTTGTTGATGAAGCCCCATCCAAAACCACAATTTATCGCTGGTTTGCTGAATTTCAACGTGGACGTGTCAAGCTCAGTGATGATCCCCGTCAAGGTCGTCCAAAAACTGCAGTCACCCAAAAAAAAGGTGATGCTGTGCGTAAGCTGATTGAGGAAGATCGACATGTGACATACCGCGAAATTCAGGCAAATTTAGACATTGGCATGAGTCAAATACAAATAATCTTGCATGAACAATTAGGTGTAAAAAAGTTTTTTTCCCGATGGATACCGCATTCGCTTCGTAAAGAGCAAAAAGCGGCTCGCGTTACTTGATTGCGTTAGAACTCTCGAAAGATTCCACGCAGGATCCTCAAATGCTGTATACAACATCGTATCAGGTGACGAATCTTGGATATACGCGTACGAACCCAAAACAAAAATCAGTCACGAGTTTGGATGTTCGGAAATGAGTTAAAGCCAACAAAAATTGTTCGTTCACGGAGTGTTGAAAAAAAAAATGGTGGCCACGTTTGTCTCCAAAACCGGCCATGCTAGGACTATTTCTCTTGAGGGACAAAGTACGGATAATGCAGAATGGTATGCTAGCATTTGTTTGCCACAGGTCGTTTCTGAACTCCGTAAAGAGAACTGCAACCGCCGCATCATCCTCCATCACGACAATGCGAGTTCTCACACCGTACACAGAACAAAAGAGTTTTTAGAGCAAGAAAACATTGAATTACTAGACCATCCGCCGTACAGCCCCGACCTAAGCCCTAATGATTTCTATACTTTCCCTAAAATAAAGAATAAATTGCGTGGACAGAGATTTTCATCACCTGAAGAAACTGTGGACGCCTACAAAACGGCCATTTTGGAGACCCCAACTTCCGAATGGAATGGTTGCTTCAATGATTGGTTCCATCGTATTGAAAAATATGTCAAATTTCGCGGAGAATACTTCGAAAAGCAATAAATACATTTTTAAATAGTAATGTTGTGTCACTTCCTTGATTCCCGAAATATTCAGTGCCGCCCTCGTAAATGTACGTTATAGCATCCGCCTAAACATAAGAAATCATTACTTTTAACCATGAATCAAAGAAAATACTTAAACTAGACATTATAATCTCTACATAAACTTAAAACTCACTTAAGTATATCCTTCCCAACGACTTGGACATCTGCAGGCCAGGGTCGACCCCGGTCCTTCATTGCATCTTCATCTGGGTAGCCGATCACAGATAAATAATTGATCAGTGCATCCAACCATACGTATATACTCTGTTCCTCATCGTCTGGGACCTGATAAGTGAGAACAAAGATTATAAACAAAACCTCATCAGCTGGACGTGGACCCATCCCACAGTGGACAACATTTGCTACTGCTGTGTTTAGCAAGTAGATTGCAAATTTTTATGCCACATCATATGAGACTCGCGTGGGTCTCAATACAACTCGCGGCACGTAACTCTAGCACTGAACGAAACGTGGAGGGGACAGCTGCGAATGTCATATCAGTACGGGGGACGGAATACGACTGGTGAGCCAATCAGCGCGTACGAAAGATACGCACAGCCAATCATACGCAATAATGCGCAATACGGCCAATTATGCGCAAATAACGGTCATCGCTAGACTTTCGTGCCGCGAGTTGTACACGACTGTGAATCTGGACTTGGAGATGGTATCTGAGACGACGCCAATAATTGTGCAAAATACACAAATTGTTGGAGTGTGAGTGAGTTGTGATATCTAAGCCTTATCATTATAGTTAGTCCTATCACGATAATTATAGTTACGTAAGATAGACAATTAATACCTAAGATAATCTGTAATTAAAAAAAGAGTTTTCTAAGCTTCCGCGCATTTCTATTTAGCCTATATTTTTTATATAAACAAAGTTTCGTTGAAGTAAATGACACTAGACATTTTGCCACATATCGTAGGTAAAATAAGAGCTTAAATAAAATTGGCGTACCTCTTACCCCAACTTCAAGCTGAACCATACCTGATACCGCCGCTGGGAATATCCACGAATCTGTGACCTAACCTACGAATCGAATGAGAACTAGATTATCGGCGTAATCCCAAAGATTGGGCGGCTCGATCGGTAATAAAATGAGCTGGGCTGCCTGAATCGATCAATGCTCAAAATGATTGATATTGACCCGAGGAGTCAAGAATATCAATAATTGCGGTAGATAATAGAACAATCGAATTTTCAGTAGTATTACATGAAACGAAAAAGCGACACTAAAATGAGACAAACATATACATCTATAGAATTTGTCCTGCGAGAGACTGAGATAGAATACAGTATAAAGTGTTTATTGTATTTTTTGAATGCATTTGTCTCATTCTCATGAAGTTTAATTTTCTGAAAGTTTAACTTTTTAAATTCAGTTTTTTTACCTACACACTTCCGAACTACTAAATAATCTTAAATTTTTGCAAATTTATTAAGAACATATATATATGGCTAAACAATAATATCATGACTACTGACTATGACTTATGAGCATTCTGACTATTCTGACTATATTCTGATCATCACAACTCAGTATCAGAGCATTGTCTAAGTTGTTTAACTCAATTTGTTTCCTATTATCCCATTCTCCTTTTCTGAAGGTTTCACTTCACTTCAACTGCGTGTGAACATGCTTTCTTTTAATAATAATTTGTAAGACTTAATAAAAATCATATATACCCTTATGGCCCAATGCACCCTCGATGATGGTCTGCTGACCGATATGTCCGGAAAATATGGTTCATTCTCTAGGAAGTCTTGTAGTTGCTTCTGAAATTTGTTGGGCGTAATTACTCCATCTGGAATGATTAAAAATTACACGTCAAGCTATGAATAATATGGGACCTTCCTAGCTTCGCCCATATACATTTTGTTTGGTTATTTGATTCCCGTTCAGCCTATTAAAAGTCCAGTACTAGCTTAGTTTAGTTTACGGCGGACTGTTTTCCGCAACTCCACCTTTGAGCGCGTATTTGCGTGTAGGCAGGAATAATGTGATTATTCGAGCCAAGAAATCTCCCCGAAGAAGTTCAACAACCCTTTGATGTTGCAAGCAACTTCGGCGAGCGATTCCGGCGTGCCGAGATGTGTGTCCCTGTATGAAGCGACCTCCGGACATGCCAGCAACACGTGAGCCGCCGTTTCTTCTTCCACCATACGTGCCCTGCACAGGGGGCTCATACTTCATTTAATCGTTGATGGCATTCATATATTAGTCCCGAGTTCACCACATTACAACTCAGAGCTTGTAGTACAGCCATACTGTGTGTCAGTATTCTGATGGAGAAGTCATTTACCTTCCATCTATTGTTATGGCCGCTTGGCAAGTCCACTACTAAACATAGGCGGGAATATTTGCCATAGTTGCCACGCTTGGCAGGGTTGACAATCGCAGTTGTTATGCTGCTGTCAATCTCCTAGTACGTTTCCTTCTATTTTCTCTTACTATACCATTGTGATGATATAGCGTAGTGGATAATCTTACATTGCCACTACACGGTCATTTGTTAGGTAGTATATAATGTTATTTACATTACATAAAGAAATCATTACCGGTCTTCAACCACGACTGCAGATGTGTTTTGAAGGCGCTCAGTCTGAACATGTAATTTGTCTCCTCGGTCCACTCCACTCGGTGACCAGACTCAACTGACACTTTTATCTGGGATACAAACATTCATCATCACAATTTCACCCTAATTCACAGTACACTGAAGTGTTTCAAGATCATGCTAAATGATCCTGGGTCTCTGCCTACCCCTCTAAACGACGAGTGTGGGAATTTATGTAGATATGTATACACTGCACGCAAGCGCGCAATATTTTGCGGTAGAAATAATAAGAGAGTGGTATCTACCAAGACGGAATCCTAAGCATGAATAGTCTTATCACGTAGCTAAACACAGATGCCTCGTTTCCAGTAAAAAAGGGTCACAGGATCTCTACACTCACTATACGAAACATAGCAGTATTAAGCTGCTATTTTACGCTGGTATACTGTAAGAGCGTGGTCCTTCTCCGATCGAGCTAACCCAATCTTGCTACAACCATAATATAGATCTGGTGGCACTACCACATATAAATAAACTGTTAGTTTAGTTTACGACGGACCTGCGCCCTCTTTTCCCAAAAGAGGGTCGCTCATGATAAGGCACAATACAGCTTAATCAGCCGGCTGCCTGTCCCCAAAGGCGGTTTTTAGAGGGTATCACTTAGGGTCCCCGGTAGGACAGTAAGCCCCTCATAACCACGATAGACCGGCTATCGTGGTACGCGTAATGCATTTTCCGCCTCCCTACGTATAGGGTAGCCCTTTAATTGCTTCAGGTGCAAAAAAAAAAAAAGTTTACGACGGGCTGTTTTCGGCAACTCCACGTCTAAGCGCGTATTTTGCGTGTGGACAGGAATAATGTGATTATTCGAGCCATGATATCTCCCAGAAGAAGTTCAACAGTCCTTTGATGTTGCAAACAACTTCGGGGAGCGATCCCGTCGTGCCGAGATGTTTAGCCCTGTATGAAGCGACTTCTGGACAAGTGAGCAACACGTGAGCCGCCGTTTCTTCCTCCCCCATGCATGCCCTGCACAGGGGGCTATCAGTAACACCTATAGTGAACAAATGTTTGTTAAAAGAGCCATGTCCTGTGATAGCACTTGTTACTATCCTGATCTGTGGCTTGTTCAGTCTATCAAAATAAACTGTTACTTTAAAAATGAAAAAAATTAGCGGTCAGCTGTGTAAAAATATTCCTGTTCAATGAAAAATATCTTTCCAACGATTTTATCTAATAAGCTTTTGGATGAGATTTTCAGTGAATCACATTTACAACTTTTTTAAAGTTACTGCTGGGCACGCCTCTCACATCTGAGGGATTTTTAGCTTTAACTTTTTTATTATGTTAAATTTACAAAGTACCATAATTTCAAGCCAAATCCGTGATAAGTCCTCACAGACAGTTTGGGTCTGAAAGTATATAAATATGTCTTTTAACTTACCCTCTGACCGTCCAAGATATCCTCCTTCAAGTGCGTTTCAGGCACGAACGCCTCATCATTGACACTGTACCAACCGGAATACTTTGCCTTGTAAATGTAGTCGCGTTTTACCAGCTTCCTCTGTTGAAGTAACAACAGCTTCATTACATTTTTATGTGTGAATCTTCATAGATTATTAGTAGAGAAGTTTTAATGAAGAATAATTATACAGGGTTATTTTTTTTCTATAATGGATAAATTAAGCTGCCGCGCTTCTCCAGTGCGTTTTGGCCGACTTCAGATGTCTTCTGAAGATTTTATTTCTCAGGGAAGCAAAGCTTAATGCATAGAACCTCTTAAGCGATAGAGCCACGCTACACTTGTTACGGTTGCAGTACTAATAATGGGTCAGCTTGACCCAAGAATGACCATACTCTCACAGAATACCTGCGTGAAATAGCAGCTTAATGCCTGTGTTTTATATGATAAGTGAAGGGAATAAGAGAGCCCATTTACTGGTACCAGGCGCAGCAATGCATCAACATTTTGATTCTCAATCGACAGAGGATATTTAAAGGTGTGTATGGGCATGCTGAATTGCATGCTGAGTGCCTCAATGCCTGATATTATACTGGCCCTTTATAATTGTGTATCCAGTTATCTGTTATTATGTTTAATACTAAAAATTGTTTTTTTCTATATTTTTATTTATATGAAATTGCATTATCCTCAAAGCATTTACATACTATGCATATTGTAAATTGCTGCATAATATAACGCTTTTACAAAAAATGCTTTGACATTGAAAATAATGGAGGGATTGCATGTCAAATGGCTAAACTGTAATTAGATTTAATTTGCATCAAATTGTATTGCAAGGAAAATGTTGCATTTCTTTACTCTCATTATCTACAATATTTACTACATTATTTATTAGGAACTCAAATCCTCTCCAGCTCTAGCCTAAATCCAACAGCATATAAGATGGAATCCCATGTTTCTATTAAAAAGGAACTCCAGTTCTCTACACTCACCATACAAAGCACACAGCAGCATTACTATCTTACGCTGGTATTCCGTGAGTGTGGTCTTTCCTTTGACAAGTTGACTCATACATGTTACAATCGTAATATAGCTTTACCATGGCTCCACCACATAAATTTGTCTAAAATTATTATACAGGATTATCTGTGGACATACCCAAAAATGTCTGACTGCCTTTTTATGCTTTTCATCAGTGGTCCGTATAAAATCTGTATATCCAACATCAAAATCTTTAAACAGATCTTTATACTCCTGCGACAGTCTGGTACAGTACTCTGGGAGGGAGAGATTCGCTTTAGCTGCCGCCTGCTGTATCTTAGTTCCATGCTCATCTGTGCCTGATGATGTAAAAAATCATGTAAAATAAAAAATTACTGGATTATTAATTTTTTATTTTACATGATATAATAAAATATTTATATACAATACTTTCAGTTGCACTCAGTTAACTCTGTGTTTTTATGTTTACACCTCTCTGCACTTATCGGGGTCAGTGCTGACTGATGCTATTTGATATTTAGTATTCTTTGTGGCATTCCATGGGGGACGCCTAGGTTCAGCAGTGGACTTGTGAAGGGTTGTAATGATGATAATGATGATGATGATGATTCTAATGTATTTCTCAATATTTAGTGTTCTACCTTCACAGTTCTTGTTATTTTTTTTACTTAACCATGTATGTATACTAGAATGCCATGCAAATGTTAATTCTCTGATTAAACCCAAGACTACTGTGTTGATCCCTTACTAATTGTGCCAATTAGAAAGTAATTACTTAACAACAATATGTTATTAAGTAAATAGAATATGAAGCATGTCATGGATCATTTGCATTATTATACTGGATGACATTTTTTACCATCTGGAAAAAAATAGTGTGTAACATGTGAATGGAGTAGAAACCTATGGCACTGATATTTTACAAAAATTTTAAATATTTAATAAAAACGAAAATTTTGAATAACATGTTTGAAAAAAACATTTTTGAGCAATTACTTTGCCCTTTGCCCTTGAGCCTGTGATCCTGTGAAGTGACAAGGTCAAAGATGGTCAAAGAAGATATATAAAACAAGTAAAAAATATCAAATTTAGTTAAGTACTTTATATATGTCACTTAATAAATATAATCAGTATCACAAAGTTTTCATTTTAAAACTTAGAAAATTAGTACACTGAGGACATTCACAGGACAACAAGCGATTTCGCCTGACTTCATAAACAAGGCTAGCTTCAGAAAAAAGTATTTTGCTGTACACACTACTGCAGGATGCTAAAAGGTAGATTTTGGCAAACTTTGATAAGTTTAGAGTATTGTGTGGCATTAGCTGTCCACAAAATATAAGTTGCGATCGTGAACAATTTACATTGACTTTATTTTTCGCTAATTATAGGCTGTGCGGCATTTAATCTTAGTCCTAAGAGGCGACCACACACAATGCACCTATATAACACTTTCAGTATAAAACAAACAGCAAAATTGGTAATTAACCATCCAATATATATATATATATATATACATATATATATATATATATATATATATATATATATATATATATATATATATATATATATATATATATATATATATATACATCACAATATTGATTCTACGTCCTTTCATTTCGCATTATTGTAGCGTCCACCACTTGTAGGCATTTTTTATACATTATGACAGCGTATATTGGTCCATTAAACAATTTCAAAGATAGTGTTTAACTCATTTCTTTGAAAATTTACTATATATCGATATACAAATATTCGTATATTGCCAGACAGAGGGAAACCAATCAGGACTCCCTTCCATATTACAAATTATCCAGAATCCCCATAATATACATAGTTTTTAATTCATTCTCCTGCTTAACGCAATTCCTATGTATGGTGCGACGTTGCCACTCTTATTAGTTATTCCGCTTTGTAATATTTTATTTATATGTGATATTTTGTTTATGTAGGTATTCGATATATTCCTATAGTATGTTTTTTTCGCAGGAGACAAAAATAACAGATCGTTATTAGATTCGTTTAGCACAAATAATACAGTTTTTATGATTCTAGTTCAGATTAGATTTAATTTTAGTCACTTAAGTTTCGTATATTGTTCAAAATAATGAAATAAATCCACAGAATGTACAGTTACGAAAAATACGCAATATCATTTTTGTTTCTGGCGAAAAAAAAACAGATAGATGTCATGCTTAATTTACCAACTAGTTATTCGTTTACTAAATACGAAAAAATATCTAGGATTGCCCAGCCGTGATACATTATAGATTGACTATATTATTATTTATTTTACTATTGTAAATAAGTACTAATTGTAGATATTGACAGGTTTAATAAAGTTCATTTTCTTATATTGTGACTAATAACCTAATATAACATTGGGAAGAAACTCATTTTAATATAAGGTTTTACTGCATTAACTGCCAATGGGTTGATAATTTCTACAATAGACCGTGGCGTATTGTTGCTGACATGAATGACTCCGAAAATATAATTTATTTACTTTATTGTATTGAGTTTTGGTGCTCTCACTGCGAGTTTACTTTTGGTGATCACATATACGGACGTAAGAATATCCTAATATATTCATACTAAGTTTTATTTAACGTCCACTTCTTCGATATCCGATGTCCAAAGTTTTTGTTGATTATTGCATTTTACTATTTATTTATGTTGATTATATATTTAGTGCTCAAGGCATATTTTGGTATTTTTTGTCGGTTTATACTGTACTCAGTGCTAGTAGATAGAGGTATTTTTACCTTCCAATTTGTTTTCGTGTCCTTAGATTTAGCTACATATAATAATATGGACGTCCGAATATCCTAAAACATTCATACTGAATGCTATTTGACGTCCATATTTTTGAATTTTGTTATATTTCTATATGTGGACGTCAGATTATCGGTAAAGTTTCATACCGCACGATATTTGACGTCCATATAACCATAAATATATTTATATTTTAATTTCTTGTGTATAAGACACACATTAATGATCATTACTTTAATGACATTTTTCGCTATTGTTTTATTTCTATTTTAGTGTAGGGAGCCCATGCGGTATAAATAGTCACTTTGGTGTTTCATAAAATGCTCCATTCTCGAAACGATAAAACGCTTAAAAATTTAACTTTAAATTACTACCTGTATACACATAATAATATGGACGTCCGAATACCCTTTTTTTTACACGGGGAAATGCCTACGCATACCCGCCTCGCGGGGGCAAGGACGGATTATGTCGGACTCGCACCGACTAAAACCCCATGGTGTTCCACCTTTGTCGCTTATTGGCAGGGCCACGGGAACGCTTTCGCACACATCCGCAGCCCCACCAGCGCCTGCCGCACCATGGCAGCACCTCCTCGGGAGCGGAATACTCCTCCCCGTTCTCCTTCACAGGTAAGGCGCACCAGAACACATGGCGCGCCTTCCTTCTCGGCCTCTAATCACATCTGCGCAACGGACGCCCCCGCGTCCAATGCCAGAAGGCCATGGGGCCAGGAAAAACAAGCACTTAGAAGTACTAGCCTTCCCGACCCCAGCGGCGGATCTGGTCTATGACTCCGCCGCCAACCAAGATTCGGCTGCGGGGCACCGCATCAACGGTGCGGCCCCGTTTGAGTCGCGGAGGATAGGGCGAGTGGCGCATCGCCATACCAACACTCCTCTTCCTCCGCGACTCCACCTCGGCTGCAGCGGTAGGTGGGGAGGACACACCTCTCACCGCAGTCCACCAACACACATCCGAAGTGGGCTTCCCAAGCCCACTCGGAGTGGCCACCTCGGGCCAGCCCTCCACCTCGGGCCTGCCCTCCACCTCGGACCAGCCATATGGGTTCCTCTTTGTTTCGCCGTGGGTGACCAAGCCACGGCTTCTAAGCCCCCCCGCCACGACAAGGCGGAACCCGTTCGGAGGGGACGTCCGAATACCCTAAAACATTCATACTGAATGATATTTGACGTCCATATTTTTGAATTTTGTTTTATTTCTATATGTGGACGTCAGATTATCGGTAAAGTTTAATACCGCACGATATTTGACGTCCATATAACTATGAATATATTTATATTTTAATTCCTTGTGTATTAAACACACATTAATGATCATTGCTTTAATAACATTTTTCGGTATTGTTTTATTCGTATTTTAGTGTAGGGAGGTCACGCGGTGTAAAATAGTCACTTTGGTGTTTTATAAAATGTTTCATTCTAGAAATGATAAAACGCTTAGAAGCTTAGAAAACGTGTGTGAAAAATTAAATTGTATTTCCACTAACTGCAAAATCAAACATAATATCATTATTTAACAAAAATAGCCTTTCACAAAAATGAATCTAGTTAAGTAGAGAGTAATTTCGTACAGATTAGGTACAATAGTCGCACTCATCCTTAAGATGCAGTGAGAGCACCAAAACTCAACACGATCAAGTAAATAAATTATATTTTCGGAGTTATTCATGTCAGCAACAATATGCCACGGTCTATTGTAGAAATTAACAACTTATTGGCAGTTAATGCAGTAAAACCTTATATTAAAATGAGTTTCTTCGCCAGACCAGATTAGGTTATTAGTCAGAGATTATAATAAAACAAAGTCACAATATAATAAAACAAACTTCTATGAAACCTGTCAATATCTACAATTGAGTCCATCTTCCCGTGTCCATCTTCCTGTACTCAGTCAGAAGGTAGCTTATACTCAAACAGAATTATGGGTTGCTTACAAAGTACCAAATGTAATAAATCGATATGTCGACGTCCGCATCTACATTTATAAAAAGATAACTAAATTCAAAAATACGGGTGTCAAATATCATTGAGTATGAAAGTTTTAGGATATTCGGACGTCCATATTATGTGTAGGTAAATGTAAGGTTAAGAAAACAAGTTTAAAAGTAAAATTACTAGTACCAAGTGCAGTATAAACCATATAATAATGTCCTGCAGACCGAATTACGGTCACGGCGGTCTGCCTCAACGGAGACTAGCCATAGGCGCAGGACAGGATTATAGTGCCCAAGTGTATGCGCAACCACAGGTGCACACTCTATTCCCTCACTCTCATAATCCGATGGGACCGTCATGGGTCGTAAGCAGGTTGATGCCACATTATATGCAAAATTGGCCATAGTGGACGTACAATAAGTTACGGGATGTATATGTATATATATATATATATATGTATATATATATATATATATAAATATATATATGTATATATATATATATATATATATATATATATATATATATAAATATATATATGTATATATATATATATATATATATATATATATATATATATATATGTATATATATATACAACGTGTCCCAAAATTAACGATAAGCCAACACCGGAGGATAGACCTGCCCCGAACTAATCGGGGAAAAAAAGAAAAAAAAATATATCCCAATTATATTTTAAGTTATATAAAAAAAATGAAATTCTTCAGAAATTGAGACCGTTTATGATATTTTTCACTACCATGACCACAATTTTTTTAATATTTTTTTCTTTTTTTTTTATAGGCAACCTGAATAGTACTGCTATCTACCACAATTCTTAAAAACTCCAGAATAACTCTTGTTTTATCATGAAAATTAATTAAACTTATTTTATTCCCTAAATTTTTTGAAGACTTTTACTTTTAACCAAATTTAACTTACCATGGTGTAAAAAAAAAGTATGAACACTAGTATGCCAAGTTTTTTTAAAAATTGACGCAACTAACCAACATTCCAAAATGGTATAATACTCTAGGAAAACAAGTAATAAAAAATATGGGCCTATTATTTCTTAACAGGGGCCAAATGACGGTCGGGTGTAATAAAAGTATTAGTTCTTGAAAAATGTTTAATATTTCAAAACAAATGGTACAACAGTTTCACATGTAATTTATTAAGTTATTAACATTATAGCAAATGTTCTAACTGTTTGCCACCAGCATTAATACATGCACGACATCGCCTTAAAAATGATCGTTTTATTTGTCTTGCATATCTTCTGCTATTAATGTAATCAGCAGCCTGAGTGATATTTCGACGATGCTCGTCCAATGTCGCAATGGGTTTTGAGTAGACCCTGTTTTTAAGACAACCCCAATAGAAGAAGTCCAGGGGGTTCAAATCGGGTGAACGGGGTGGCCATAAGATAGGACCAAGTCGCCCGATCCAACGCCCTGGATACTCTTGATTTAAATATTCACGCACAGGACGGGCATAATGTGCTGGGCAACCATCATTTTGGAACCACATGTTTTGAAGATCACTTAAGGGCACGTCGTTTAACAATTCTTGCAAGTCATTTTGTAAAAAGTTTAAATAACTATTGCCACCTAAGTTTCCTTGTAACTCAAAGGGCCCAATTGCTTTTCCATTTAATATGCCAGTCCGTAGGTTAACCTTGAATTGATATTGGGATTTGTCTTGTCTCATCAAGTGTGGATTTTCATTACTCCAACTATGTAGGTTGTGAAGATTTAAATACCCATCTTTCTTGCACGTTGTTTCATCCGACCATAGAATTTTGTCTAGGAAGTGGGGATCTTCACTGTGCTTTTGCAGCATTACACGGCAAAATGTGACTCGTAGTGGATAGTCCCGCGGTAATAACGTCTGCACACGCCTGTAGTGATATGGGTGAAGCTTGTGACGTTTTAATATTCGATGTGCAGAACTTTTCGGGATTCCTGTAGGTTCTTCTATGGCACGTACCGAAGTAATCGAGTCATTTTCTATCTCATTGAGAACTTCTTCATTACGATCCAATCTAGGTCTTCCAGCGCTTCTCTTATTGGATGGCATACGACCCTCCGAAAACGCTTGATGCACATTAATAAACACTCGATAATCAGGATATTTTTGAGCATTTGGGTATCTTTCTCGATATAGTCCGCTAGCAGCGTTAGCATTACATCGGCATTCTCCATAGATTAAATGCATATTAGCGTATTCCTGTGGTGTGTACGGTTGCGGCATGTTAAACGCCAAACTCTAAATCACAAAACACACAATCGTAGTCCAAGATAATGCCAGGTCAATTCAGTTTGCAGATCACTTCCAGTCCAAATAATGCCAGGTCCGTTAAGTTTGCAGGACGATTTCAGTCCAAAAAGCCAAGCCAAAAGTCGATAGTATGTACGAGAGCCACGTAAGTTGAATTGGGAACAGTGCGCAGTAAACAAAGGAGCAGAGCGTACTGAACTGACTTGCATAGAATAATAACAGCTTATCTACCTGCCCTGTTGTTGTCTCTTTTTAACGTAAATATCTTTATCTATCTATCTCTCTCTAACATCTAAGGTATTAATGCCCCATTCAAATTCCTAGAAATTGTAACAGGAACCCATTTTGGGCATGTAGTAAAAGTGATTACTGACAATTACAATTTAAGGAATTTGGCCCCTGTTTAGAAATAATAGGCCCATATTTTTTATAACTTGTTTTCCTAGAGTATTATACCATTTTGGAATGTTGGTTAGTTGCGTCAACTTTAAAAAAAACTTGCCATACTAGTGTTCATACTTTTTTTTACACCACGATAAGTTAAATTTGGTTAAAAGTAAAAGTCTTCAAAAAATTTAGGGAATAAAATAAGTTTCATTAATTTTCGTGATAAAACAAGAGTTATTCTGGAGTTTTTAAGAATTGTGGTAGATAGCAGTACTATTCAGGTTGGCTATAAAAAAAATACTAAAAAAATTGTGGTCATGGTAGTAAAAAATATCATAAACGGTCTCAATTTCTGAAGAATTTAATTTTTTTATATAACTTAAAATATAATTGGGATATATTTTTTTTTCTTTTTTTGCCCGATTAGTCCGGGGCAGATCTATCCTCCGGTGTTGGCTTATCGTTGAATTTTGGGACATGTTGTATATATATATATACATTTTCTCTTCAAATTCTAAATTTCAAGTGTCTACTTCATTGGGAAGTTAGTTTACAATCAGTCACTAAATAGAACCCGAACAAACTTGCACTAAAGCAAGTTGATAAAAATGTGGTAAAAAGTTTAAGGCTCACCAGTGCTAAATATAACATGGCAGTCAGGATTTGTGAGCTTCTCAAATCGCTGAACTGCATCTGCTACCAAAGCTGAGTAAAGGTGTCCGAGATGTGGTGCTGAAAATTCATAAACATGTAAGCCAGAAATTATAGCAATTTCAACAAATTTTACTTATAGAAGAAAACCATAAGCTATTAGTAGGGCTGAATCCGAGTGACAGGGTCGGAAATTATGTGATAAGAGAAGAGTGTGGTTTACAAGATGATTTGTGGTTTGGTCATGTGGAAAGAATGTATGAGGAAAGAGCAACAAAGCAAATTTATGTTGCAGAAGTGAATGGTAGTTTATGACCTATTAGAAACTTTATGGACCAAATTCGCAATATATTGAAAATGGACCCAATTAGGAGTACCCTTAACTGACGAGAATGTATGAGTAGGTATATGGATGTGGAGGAGGACAGAGCGGGGTGTCAGGATCATGCCAAATGGAAGTCTGTAGTCCTCACCCAGAGGGGTAGGCAGAGGGTCACACCTGTGGGGATCTGTGAGTGCTTATGTATATTATGTGTTATGTAGTAATAAGCGAGTTTATAGCTGATCTCAGTCCACCCTATGGATACACTAATTTGGAATGTCTGCACCATTCATCCAGTCTGTTTTTAAAACTATTTAGATAGGGGGCATCAACCACATCTTGAGGCTACTTGCTTAATATTATCTGCTCATGACTCTATTGTTTAATGTGTAATGTCTCACATTGGAGTATGGGCAGGTATGAGTCAATATTTGTATTTTATTTTAAAAAATACTAGCAATGCTATAAATATTACTAATATTTGTTTTAACCACTCCACAACAGCAGCCGAATGGTGGATTTGCACCCACAAGCTTATGAGTTTGAGATCCATACCCTGCCATTAGGCTACGGTCACAGAAAGTTTTATACAATAATGTAAGTCAATATTTTATTTTAAATTAAAATACCTTAGTCACATGTAGTTATCTGTCATTCCGGGACTTTATGGTAGTAAAATACTTCATAATTAAAGTTGCCGCTAAAAAGGGTGATCAATTTAACTTTCACAACCATCTCAAAACCACCACCACTCTCCACCACTCGGTACCACCCTCTTCCATAAGGCCAACCATTTCAAATTTTGGTGGGCAAGTTTTGACTTTCACTTTATTTTCCTTTTCATAAATAACAAAAATGTATATGACTTTAAAATACTTACCAGCATTTACGTAAAATATAGGCGTAGTAACAAAGAAAGGCCTTTTATGCACTACAGAAGAAAGCAGACGAACGGTAAGTCTCATTATAACGGTCTGCTAGTATCCAAGGCTGTATGGTTAATAGTTTTGATATTCTAGATCACTCTGTAATATTTAGTCATTAATTATATAGTATCTTAAAATATTAAGAGGCATTTAAATAGTTAAGGAAATTATGAATTAACAATGAATTATGAATTTAAAAATCTTTGATCTAAATGCTAAATTTTATTCTCCATTGACGTAATACGTCAGTGTCAAATACATAAATATATTGTCATTTTTTTTAATTTATTTATATGGCTTTACGGCTCTGGGTTCTAGCTGCTCTGAGCCTATCATTTCTTTCAGAATCTTCATTTTATATATTTTTTCTTCACAATATGCTGATGCATCATATTGCGAAGTTCTTCTTCTTCTTCTTCTTTCTTTTGTGGCGGTTTGATAAAATTCGCCAATGACGTATTGAGTAGAAAATGAAAGCTTATGAGTTTAATTAAAATAAGAGTCTGTGATAATACAAGGATTCAGTTTTCCTCCGAGAATTTTGACAAATCTATTTGTTGAGTTACCTAGAACAGATATGACAAACACAGGTGTTAGACTCTTACCCGTATGTTAAAAGTGACAAGGATTTAAAGTTTCATATTATTAGTATTAATAAAATCACATAAAATATACACAAAAGGAGTACTGGTATATGTTAAAAGAGAATTAAAATCTATAGGTCGAGGAATATAAGGAGGAAGGTAATCATAAAGGGAGGAGGATAATTTGGGACAGTTGAAAAAAATATGGTTTGTGGAACCTTCATCTAAGCCACATTCACACAATGAGCTATCCCTTACTCTGATTTTTGCCAGATGTGCATGTGTACAGGCGTGTCCAATTCTTAATCTACAAATGATTGAAGTTGCATGTTTATTTGCTTTGTTAAATTTAAAGAACCAAGGCTTGGGAGGAATAACCTCTTGGATGGCAGCATAGTGCTTACCTTTAACATTTTTGGAAACTTCCCATAATTTATTCCAATTTTCATTCAGTTTCCTTTTAGCTAGCAAAATTAGGTCATGTGAGTAAATTAAATTTTGTAGAATGCCATTAGCAATTGCATTTTTAGCGAGTACATCAGCTGTTTCGTTACCATGGATACCACTGTGGCCTGGAATCCAGGCCACTGAAACATGGATTCCTTTAAGATGGCATCTGAATAGGGTATTTTTTATTTTAAGAATTAGTGGAAATTTATGTTTGTTATGGAATTGATTGGACAAAATAGCTAACAAACAACTTTTTGAATCTGTGAAAATAACTGTTTTATTAAGATTATGTGACTCTACATATAACAAAGCTTCACTGATTGCAGTTGCTTCACCGGTAAAAGTGGAGGATAGTGAGGGGCATTTAAAGTTAAGAATGATTTTGAACTTAGGAATCCAAACAGCAGCTCCAGTATAGTCTTCATCAGACTGTTTTGAAGCGTCTGTGTACATGACAAGCCAATCTTTAAAGGTGTTTTCTATAATTTCTTTTAATTTCATATTTGCCATTGGAGAATCCTTTTCTATACCTAGATCTAGATGAATGTCGGGTTGGAAAACAATAGCCTCGTAAGGAACATCAAAGAGTGGATTTATTTTACATTGAAAGATTGGGTAAGTAAGCTGAAGAAAAATTACAAAACTTTTAAACAAGCAGGGAGAGTCCTTATGGGTCCAGTATCGGTCAGATGAGATATACTCTGAAAGAAGGTGCAATTTAGGAATTAGGGGATGATGTGAAAGCTGGCAGATCTTAAATAAGAATCTGTCTGAAAGGTATTGCCTTCTTAATCTTAAACGCACTCAACCTGAAGAACATTTATTGGTGAGGATTTCATTGCCCCTGTAATAATGCGAAGGCATTTCGATTGAATTTTGTCCATTATTTTTAGGGATGATTTATTGCAAGGCTCCAACAGAAAACACCCATAGTCAAGGTGGCTTCGTATTAAAGCATTGTACAGTAATTTCTGAGAAAAAGGATGGGACCCCCACCAAACACCTGACAAAGACCGAAGAATATTTATGTTTTTTTCGCATTTTTGTGTTATATATTCAATGTATGGACCAAAGGCCAATTTCGAATCAAGGATAACTCCCAAAAATTTAACATTGCCTCTAACTGGAAAAGGTTGCTTATCATATACAACGGATATATCGGGAACTCGCCTTTGGCGGGAAAAGATCACCACACTACTCTTGGCCACAGATAAAGAGAGGCCATGATTAGTTAACCATTCTTGTAAATAATCCATGGATGAGTTTAGACGGGAACATGCCACTGTGAAGTTGTTTGAGGAGATGTATAGAGCTAGATCGTCTGCATATTGAAGAACATTACAAAAAGAATTTACTGAAAGTTCTAAATCGTGAGTATATATAGAATAAAGGAGAGGACTAAGAACTGAGCCTTGTGGAAGTCCTTTCCATATAGTTTTTGGGGGAAGCAGGAGATTTTTAACATTTATAGATATTGATCTAGAAGAGAGAAAGTTAGAGACGTAATTGACTATCCTCACTGGAATGCTCAGATTAAGCATTTTCTGCCTGAGCACAGGAAGTAGCACATTATCATATGCAGAAGAAATATCCAAGAAAACTCCTATGAGAAATTCATGTTTTGAAAAAGCAATATGAATATCTGTGACCAAAGTACATAGGCTATCCATGGTACTTAAACCTTTTCGGAAACCGAATTGGCTTTTAGGTAAGAGATTATTCCTTTCCAAAAACCACTCCAAGCGATTTTTTATTAAATGTTCCAAGATTTTTGCCAAAGTACAAGAAAGGGCAATAGGTCGGTAACTGGAAGGGTCATTGCTAGACTTACCTGGTTTGAGAATGGGCAAAATAATTTGGGTTTTCCATTCAGCAGGAGGATCACCAGTAATATAAATAAAATTTAAAATGGATA